>BPLQ01011025.1:0-731640 GCA_021605075.1 Caerostris darwini | reverse complement strand
AAGTCAGCCCAAGGTTTCTCGATTGGGTTGAGGACAGGTGATCTAGCTGGCCATTTCACAGTTTCAACATTGTTGACTTGGAACCAATTTTTTGTGCTGTTACTCGAATGGATCGGTGCATTGTCTTGCTGATATTTCCAATTTTCTCCAGAAAAACGTTCAGCATTTGGCAAAAGATGATTTGTTAGGACAATTTGGTATCCTTGTGAATTCATTCTACCTGAAACGAATGCAATTGAGCCCACACCATTGTAAGAAAAACAGCCCCAAGTCATGACAGACCCTCCACCTAATTGGCGCTTGGAGAATATTTCTTTTTCATTTCTTATATCATGCCAGTAGAAATTTCAGCCATCTGGTCCATCCAAATTCCATTTTTTTCGTCAGAAAAAATAATTTCTATCCATTGGTTGTCCCAGGTCATGACTTTCTGGCCAAAGTTCAAACGCTCTATTTTGTGTCTCTGCAGTAACTGAGGCTATTAAATTTTGCTGTATAAGTGTACCTTCCAGACCTTCTAATTGTGTTATAAATCGTTTTTTGACAAACTTTTAAACCTGTCGTCGGAATCAGTTTCCTGGCTGATTACTTTCCAGTAGATGCAAGTTGGAAAACTCTTCTTTCATCACGCGAGGACAAAGCTTTAGATCTTCCCCCCGTATACTTTTTACCATAATTGTCTTTCAATTTTAAAAATTTGTTGACTACAGTCTTTTATCTTCCTATCTTTATCACAATAGCACGACTTCTCATTCCTGTTGAAGACAAAGCTTCGATCTGTCCTCTTTCACGATCAGTTAACTTCTTACCCTTCGCCATCTTCACAAAGATCACCAATACTTCGAAGAAACGTATGACAAATATGAAAATTGCAGCGTTGTCACAAGCTAGTAGTTGCAATGGTAATTACACGATTATATTATATTTATTTTTAAAAAATGACTAGTGGCCTTAAACTTTTTACTCAGGCAGAAATACTAACCTTGTAAATAACCACATGTTTCTCATAATTATGTATTTACAAATTATGTTTATAGCATTTATTTCTTATCAATGAACTTTAATAATTAATATTATTTGAATCCCTTTTATTTCATTTTACATTTTCTCAAAATATTTTACTGGCCTTAAAGTTTTTACTCAGGCTGTATATATATATATATATATATATATATATATATATATATATATATATATATATATATATATATATATATATATATATATATATATATCCATATATATATATATATATATATATATATATATATATATATATATGTTATATATATATATATATATATATATATATATATATATATATGGATATATATATATATATGGATATATATATATATATATATATATATATATATATATATATATATATATATATATATATATATATATATATATCCATATATATATATATCCATATATATATATATATACATCCATATATATATATATCCATATATATATATATATATATATATATATATATATATCCATATATATATATATATATATATATCTCCATATATATATATATATATATACATATATATATATATATATATATACATATATATATATATATACCTATATATATATATATATATACATATATATACATATATATCCATTTATATATATATGTCTATCCATATTATAAATTTAAACATAAACTTGTGAATCCTATTTTAAATTTAATATATTCCAAGGCTAAACTAATAATATTTAGAAGCTGTTCCTTATTATCATATCTTTCTAACTTATTAAACGATTCTAAAGAAAATTATATATTTACCTCACTATCCAAAACGTGGAAAATTTATTAAAGTATTTAGTATAACAATAGTTTGTTTAATAGAATGATAAAGTAATGTTCCTATATTCGAAGGGTAATAGCATGTATATCTGAATCACATAATTGTATTTCCATATTTGTAATTTATTTTAGCATTTTTAACTGATTAACTATTAATTTTAACTAATTTAACCGATTAATTTTAATTTAACTGCTTAATTTAGAATTTTTAACTGAATTGTGATTAAATATTTTCTTAATTTCAATTGCATCATTGATTTAAACATTTTCATAATAAACATATTTTATAAAAAAAATTTTTTTAAAGCATTTCTATAATAAGTTTATTTTATAAAAAAATTATTCTACTTAGGTCACTAATTAATTCTTACTTTTATCTTAAAATTTACATGTAAAATCTATGAAGTTATTTAATATTAATTCAATTTTAAAGTTTTTTTAATCACATATTTGAATGTTTTTCCCTTTTATATATATATATATATATATATTTGTATTTTTTTGCGAACTTTTAAAAAAATTTCATTAATTTTTTACTTTTCATTATAAAGGCTTTTTTTTATGAATCGAAGGGATCAGATTTATTTTTAGAAGTTGTAGGAAGATGTATTTAATAAGCCGACTGTTAATTAAAAAATTAACTTGTGCATAGAAATTGATTTTAAATATTGCAAAAAATATTCTCCATTTTCATATTAATTTACTATGAAAAATACTTCTTTAGTATTAATTTCATATTTTATTTGATATTGCATATTTTAAAACTTCATTTGATTTAGGAAGGAGTTAAAATTTTGTTTTATTTATAATCTCATATTGTTATTCTACTATCGAACAAATCTTTGAGATTTTTATAATAAATATTTTATTTTACAGAAAATAATTTAATAATTAAAATAATAAAAATAATTAAAATAATTTTACTGCTTAAATTTATTTAACCAGTATCACACGCTTGTTGTTTTATTTCCTTCAAAAATAATATGCAAAAAAAAAGCATGAACCTTTTTTGGATTATTAATCACTTTTATTATTTTGAAAAATAACACTTTTAAAGTCGAAATCAAAAATATATTAAATATTAGTATAGAATTCAGACACATTCTTAAGAAATGAAATTCCTTCAATTCTATTATATATTTATTCTTCTCAATTCTATTTACCCCTGACTTTGTTTGCTATACAAGAAATTTAAAGGAAATTAATTCATATGTTTATATAGGCACAGTTATACTACAGATTGTTAAAGTATTTAAAAACAGTAATTTTACTAGACAAATAACTCAGATAAAAACTAATGGTGTAGTTCATTAAAGAAAGCATACTTCATAAATTCAAGAATTTGTACAATAAATATTTAAGTTAAAAAATTCTTATTTTTAATCTAGTTTTTAAAAAATTTATCATTTTTTTTACGAATTATACAAATGAGTTTTTTTAAAACGATGATTGCTAACTATTAATAAATATTGCCCGATTATTTCTTATCAACAAATATTTTAATATTTTTAAATTTTTTTTCTAATTTATAATAATTTCTGATATAAAGGACGTAAATAAAGAATATTAAGGAAAGTGAAATTTAAAACAATGTAAAGGACTTCCTACCAAGGTCACTTAAAATTAAGATGAATTATACATTCATTGACAGATTGTTTATCTACAGATGTATATTTTGAAATCGGGATTTGAATGGCCGAGTGGCTAGCGCTCTGGTGCTCGGTACCATATGTTTCGGGTTCGAATCCCGGTGGTGCCATGGAGGTTTGTAGTGGTTCGGAATCCACTTTAAACCGTAGGTCCCGGTCTAACAAGATCGCAGAGGTTGCGGGGGCATTGTTACTCCGCTTATCTTCAAGTTACACGCGTCCCCTGGATAATGCTAAGTGAGTAACATCGGTGCAGTGCTTGCCTTAAGGCATCCAAGACAGCTGTCTAAGTGTTTGCCAGCTGCATTAGAACAAAAAAAAATATTTTGAAATCAATATGTGGCAACTGAAGTTTAAATTGCAAGAGGTTCTATGAAGAGCTACATAATTTAAGATCGACAGCCATGTTCTTTTTAATATAAGACTATTCTCAGAGATCCAAATTTAAAGTAAGACTGTAATAAGGAAATTATTTAAATTTAAAGCTTTTCGTAAGCCAAGATACGTTTTTATTAAAATGTATAAGTTGAGAAACAAAACCAACTATTTCAACTTACTAATTGGGATACATAGTGGCTAAATCTGTCAGATAGGAATTGTTATGAAATGGATAACATTGCCAGAACGAGAACTAATTTATAGGATTTAGAAATGCTAAATATATTAAATTGCATTTATTGGTTTTAACATTTCAGAATTAGGAGATATCCTTTTAAAAATGTAGCAATCCTTCAACAAGTTTTGAAAAATAAAAAATAACTGTGCAATTAAAAACATACGATTAAAATAGATATTTTATTGAAAAGGAATAAGTCACAATATTAATGTGAAAACATTTTGATTAATTTTTGTAACTTTTGAAACTTTTGCAAAGCATTGTCTCAAACATATATGAATCGTTACTGGAAAAAAGAAAATGGGAGAAATTTCTCAAACACTGCAGAAAATAAAGTTTTCAAAGATGGTTTTAAATACCAAATAAATAGAATTCGTAAGAAGCAGTTACTCTATAATTTGAGAAACATTAATGTCAAATTTACCAGACAGATAACTTAAGTAATTGTTTGTACAAAGCAAAGAAAAAAAATTAAAAAGGGTTCAAAAACTAAATAAAAACTAAATGAAATAGATGAAAGTAAATTGTTTCTGACAATGCTTTTCAAGAGTTTGAAAAATAAATCAAAAGTTTTTCTCAATAATGTGACTTATTTCTTTTCAGTAAAATAACTATATTCATCGTATTTTTTAAAAATTGCACGGCTTTTCAAAACTTGTTGAAGGATTGCTGCATTTTAAAAGGATATCTCTTAATTTTGAAATTATGTTAACCACTCCCAGTTTTAAGAATGACATATTATAATAGTTTATGTGTTGTTGTGACTAATCCTCAGTGTCCGACAGCGCGGGACGGACATCCCACGAGTAGTCTTCTCACGGATGGAGGGAAATGGAGGAGTTCCTGATATGATGGACCACCCGTGGGTAGAAATGTGACTTGACTCCGAGTCGCTGAAGAAGGCTGGCAATATCTTTCGAGAGGATTACCCAGCATTTGCGTATCTTATGGTAGAAAACCTAGCAAACTCCCACCAAGTACTAACGAGGCAAGATACTAACATCACAAACGCCCTCTAGTTTCCTCATTTTTTAAACAATGTCTACACAATGCTGCCAGGGGATTGAACCTCAGTCCTAATATTCACCAGAGGCGCACGTTACCACTCAGCCACGAGTCAGGCAAAAAAATTTATTAAATATTGTTAATATAGTTATAATTTTATTTTCTCAATTTTTACCAGCGGCTGTTGAAATAATCATTTTCGTAAAAAGGTGCCTTCGGCATGTTAAAACGAAAGGTATTATTAAATGTAACTATCCCAAATAAAAAAAAACAAGATTAATTCTCGTAAAAATTTATTTTGAATTTGACACAGATTTTTATTTGTTTATTTATTTATAAATGTTTGAAAAAATGACAACATTATTTTAAAGTCGCCCTCTTATATTTCATTAAATATTTTCCCTAATTGCTTAGAATATATACCCCTAATTGAAAGGAAACGTTATTCGAACTTTAAATAAATTTTAAAATACAGAAGGCAATAAAAGAGACCGAGGGGAAAACTATGTTTTAAAATAAAATAAAAAAATGTTTAATGTACGCCAACGTTTCATGACGAACGCACTTGAAAATTTCACCTACTTCTTTTATCTAAATCAAAAGGAAAAGTGTAGAAAACAAAGGGAAAGTGGAAATAGCATAACGTAATCCACGAGAATTTCTATTTCCAGTTTCCCAGATACGTAATATGCAAAGTTTCTTATTCTCTCAACTCAGAATCAAGTAGAAAATAAAAAAATAAAAAACAACATTTTCCCGTCTCCAACATATAAAAGAATGGCAAGACAACAATATATAAAAGTTTTGTTTTCGCTATGCATATATATATATATATGTGAGCTTCAGAAAAATGCGCATACCAGAATCGATGAAATATACACACATCTCTCTATCTCAGACTTTGGTTTGCTTTTTTCATACCTTCAGTAGATTTACGTGAGTTTGCTTTTACTATTTTTTTTTTTTTTTCATCTTTTCGTAAGCTCAACCTCAGACAAAAATAAGATCTATTTCTTCTACTTTCTTTCTTTGTTTTTTTGTTGTTTTTTACCTTCCAGTTCCACCTTTAAGTCTTCTTCAATCTCATACGATGTATTTCTACGATGAGAAAAATACGATGTATTTCTTCTACTTTCTTTGTTTTTTTGTTGTTTTTTTATACATTTTTGTACCTTCGAGTTTCATCTTTAAGTATTCTTCAATCTCTCTGTGCAATTCCACCTCGGCCGAGAATCTCAATTCTTCTTTCTTTGCAGTCCGTAGATATTTCAACGTGGTGACGTCACATTTTTTTTTTTTTTTTTGTGTATGTGTGTTTGTTTGCCCCGTGTATCAACGATTGGATCGAATAGAATCGCTGATCCTTTCTTACATCTCTCCTTCCATTCTCTGTCTGAAGGGCGCGGGAAGGAGGAAGAATCATGGATGAAGAAAAATTCCGTTCCAATTTTTTCTTTTTCTTATTCTTTTTTTATTTATTTATGTGTAACATGATCATGTTACTTTACCTTTTTTGTCGAGAAGTTTTTGAGTGCAATGCACTTTTGGGTTTGAAGGATGGACTGTCCGAAGTTGAAAAATGAATTAAATGTAGGGCAATGTGCAATGAAATAATGGGGAGTAGATTCGCACGAGATGTCATAAAATAATCTTTGGAATTGTTGGATTGCTAGACCCGCTTTGCATCAAAGTTGTCCAGCTTTGCTGTAGATATGGGTTGTTTGGAAATATATGGAAATATGAGTTGTCGTAAATTTTTTGAAAGTGTTGTGGTTTTCTCATTGTGATCACATTAAAATAGGAAAAATTATTATTTCAATGAAATAAAAACGTAATAACGTTTTTATATTTAGATTTTTGAAAAGAATATATTTCTAATTTTATGTATTAAAACTTCTTGTCCTGCTAAAAGAATCACAAAATAAATAAATTATTAAGTAAATAAATAAAGTTTAATTTATTATAAAATTCAAAGATCATCGTACTGCATTATTTCTGGTTATTGGCCATGCTGGATATTTTATATTGTGCATTATTATATGTTTTTGGCTTAATAAATATCATTTTTTTATTCGCGCAACAGCCCCATGGGGGCCAAGGCCGTCTGTCTACTGGCAGATTTCTAGAGAGTAGATATTTTCTTATTATGGGGTAAGGTTGTCACCCCTACGCTCATAGTTCTACAATTATATTAGTCTGGTACTTACGAACCACTATAAGCGTTCATGGCATCACCGGGATTCGAACTCGAAACTTGTGGCACCGAGCGCCAGAGACAGATGAGCACTGGTTCTGTTAAAACGAAAAGTATTATTAATAAATATAATAATCCCGAACAAAAAAACCAGCTTAACTCTCGGAAAAATTTATTTTGAGTTTGATGCAAGTCTTTTTTATTTTTTTTATTTTTTTTTTTATATTTATTTATTATTTATATATATATATATATATATTTTGAAAACCAGACAACATAACTTTAAAGTCGTCCACTTGTACTTTATTAAATGTTTTGCGTTAATCGCTTAGAATTTATACCACCAACTGAAATGAAACGTTATTCGAACTCTAAATAAGCTTTAAAACACAGAAGGCGACAAAAAGACAGAAGGGAAAACTTTGTTTTAAATTAAGTAAAAAAAATGTTTAATCTATGCTAGAAGTTTCATGTCGAACGCACTTGAAGATTTCACCTACGTTTTTCTTACCCAAAACAAAAGGAAAAGTGGAGAAAACAAAGGGAAAGTGGAAATAGCATAACGTAATCCCCGAAAATTTCTATTTCCAGTTTCCGAGATACGTAATATGCAAAGTTTCTTATTCTCTCAACTCAGAATCAAGTAGAAAATAAAAAAAAAACATTTTCCGTGTCTCCGACATATAAAAGAATGGGAAGACAACAACATATAAAAGTTTTGTTTTCGCTATGCATGTATATGTGAGCTTCAGAAAATGCACATACTACCAGAATCGATGAAATATACACACATCTTTCTATCTGAGAATTTTTTTTTTTTTTTTGTCCCTTCAGTAGATTTACGTGAGTTTGCTTTATTTGTTTTGTTTTTTATCATCTTTTTGTGAGCTCAACCTCAGACAAAATTACGATGTATTTCTTTTTCTTTTTTTTTTTTTTTTTTTTTTTTTTTTATATATATATATATATATATATATATATGTGAGCGTGGTAGCGTCACATATACTGGAAGGTAAAATGTATATATATATATATATTTTACCTTCCAGTTCCATCTTTAAGTCTTCTTCAATCTCTCTGTTCAATTCCACCTCGGCCTGAGATTCTCAATTTTTCTTTCTCTGCAGTCCGTGGATATTTCAACGTGGTAGCGTCACATATTTTTTTGTTGTGTGTGTTTGTTTGCCCCGTGTATTAACGATTGGATCGAATACAATCGCTGATCCTCTCTTACATTTCTCCTTCCATTCTCTGTTCTGAAGGGCGAGGAAAGCGGGAATGATCAAGAATCATGGGTGAAGAAAAATTCCGTTCCAATTTTTTCTTTTCTTTTCTTTTGCTTTCTTTATTTATCTATTTATGTGTAACATGACCATGTTGCTTTACTTTTTTCTTGAGAAGTTTTTGAGGGCAATGCACTTTTGGTTTCAAGAATGGACTGTCCGATGTTGAAGAATGAATAAAATGAAAAGCAATGTTCAATGAAATTAACGGTGGAGTAGATACGTAGGAGCAATAAAATAATGTTTGGAATTGTTGGATTGCAAGACCCGCTTTACATCAGAGCTGTCGAATACAGGGTTCAGTATTTCTATGAATGCAGATAGTCTTGAAATCGTAAATTGTGATGTCACGATATTGTGATTTTCTCATTCTGTTTACATTAAAATAAAAAATTAAATGTGTTTATAAAATAAAATATCATTGTGTATGTTTAGTCTTTTTTAAAAGATATATTGCTAATGTTAGTTATTAAAACTTCTTTTTCTTCTCGGTGAATCACAAAAAAAATTTATTAAGTACATAAATAAAGGCATAAAAAAAAAATTTAAATATAATCATAATGGCAACAATTTTGGTTTTTGTTCATGATGGATATTTTGCATTGTACAATGTTAATTGTTTTTTGCTTAATAACTATTATTTCTTCTTCTTTGATGCAACAGCAACATGGTGGGCCAAGGCCGTCTGCCTACTGGCAGATTTCGGGACAGCAGATGTTTTCCTTTTAGTGTTAGGCTTAAGGTTGCCAGGCATGCGCCCAACGCTCTACAGTTGTATTAGATGATGACTTATTATTTTTGAAGATTTGGTTTATAAGCTTTAAAATACTGGAAGCGATAAAGGAGACCGAGGGGAAAACTTTGTTTTAAAATTAAAAAAAAATGTTTAATCTACGCCAGACATTTCATGACGAACGCACTTGACTTGCACTACTTCTTTTCACCCAAAACAAAAGGAAAAATCGGAGAAAACAAAGAGAAAGTTGAAATAGCATAACGTAATCCCCGAGAATTTCTATTTCCAGTTTTCGAGATACGTAATATGCAAAGTTTCTTATTCTCTCAACTCAGAATCAAGTAGAAAATAAAAAAAAACATTTTCCGCGTCTCCGTCATATAAAAGAATGGGAAGACAACAACATATAAAAGTTTTGTTTTCGCTATGCATATATATGTGAGCTTCAGAAAATGCACATACTACCAGAGTCGATGAAATATACACACATCTCAGTATCTCAGACTTTGGTTGTTGTTTTTGTCCCTTCAGTAGATTTACGTGAGTTTGCTTTTTCTATTTTTTTCTTTTCAACTTTTCGTAAAGCTCAACCTCAGACAAAATTATGATGTATTTCTTTTACTTTCTTTTTTTTTTTTTTTTTTTTTTTTTTTTTTTTTTTTTGTTGTTGCTGTTGTTTGGTTATTTATTTTTTTACCTTCCAGTTCCATCTTTAAGTCTTCTTCAATTTCTCTGTGCAATTCCACCTCGGCCTGAGAATCTCAATTTTTTTTCTCTGCAGTCCGTGGATATTTCAACGTTGTGGCGTCACAATTTTTTTGTGTGTGTGTTTGTTTGTCCCGTGTATCAACGATTGGATCGAATACAATCGCTGATCCTTCCTTACATCCCTCCTTCCATTCTCTGTTCTGAAGGGCGAGGGAAGGAGGAAGGATGAAGAATCGTTGGCAAAGAAAAATTCCCTTACAATTTTTTTCTTTTCTTTTCTTTTTTTTCTTTTATTTATGTGTAACGTGATCATGTTACTTTACTTTTTTTCTCGAGAAGTTTTTGAGTGCAATGCACTTTTGGGTTTGAAGGATGGACTGTCCGAAATTGAAAAATGAATTAAATGTAGAGCAATGTGCAATGAAATAATGGGGAGTAGATCCGCACGAGATGCCATAAAATAATCTTTGGAATTGTTGGATTGCTAGACCCGCTTTGCATCAAAGTTGTCCAGCTTCGCTGTAGATATGGGTTGTTTGGAAATATATGGAAATATGAGTTGTCGTAAATTTTCTGAAAGTATTGTGGTTTTCTCATTATGATCACATTAAAATAGGAAAAATGACTATTTCAATGAAATAAAAACATAATAACGTTTTTATATTTAGATTTTTGAAAAGGATATATTTCTAATTTTAGGTATTAAAACTTCTTTTCCTGCTAAATGAATCACAAAATAAATAAATTATTAAGTAAATAAATATAGTTTAATTTATTATAAAATTCAAAGATCATCGTACTGCATTATTTCTGGTTATTGGCCATGCTGGATATTTTATATTGTGCATTATTATATGTTTTTGGCTTAATAAATATCATTTTTTCATTGGAGCAACAGCCCCATGGGGGGCCAAGGCCGTCTGTCTACTGGCAGATTTCTAGACAGTAGATATTTTCTTTTTACGGGGTAAGGTTGTCACCCCTACGCCCATAGTTCTACAATTATATTAGACTGGTATTTACGATTTAGAGTGGAGTCCGAACCATTATAAGCGTCCATGGCATCACCCGGATTCGAACTCGAAACTTGTGGCACCGAGCGCCAGAGACAGATGAGCCCTGGTCCTGTTAAAACGAAAAGTTTTTTTATTTCCAATGGCAAGGCAAGTACAAGAAGAATGAAAATAATAATAATAACAAAAATAACAAGGGGAAAAAAAATACAAAAGAATAAATGTCCAGAAAATGCACAGATGACCGAAGTCATTGCCTTAAGAGTTCTCTCGCACGGCAGTAAGGCGCTGTCTCCGAATCGCCGTCAAGTACCGCACATCGTTGGAGGTGGTCTCTGTTCATTGGGTCTGTTGAACCACATAGGGGGCAACCAGGATTCAAAAATACTTTAATGCGATAAAACGAAAAGTATTATTAATAAATATAATCATCCCGAGCAAAAAAACCAGCTTAACTCTAGGAAAAATTTATTTTGTGTTTGATGCAAGTCTTTTTTATTTTTTTATATTTATTTCTTATTTATATATATATATATATATTTTGAAAACCAGACAACATAACCTTAAAGTCGTCCACTTTTACTTTATTAAGTGTTTTGCGTTAATTGCTTAGAATTTGTACCACTAACTGAAAGGAAACGTTATTCGAACTCTAAATAAACTTTAAAACACAGAAGGCGACAAAAAGACAGAAGGGAATACTTTGTTTCAAATTAAGTAAAAAAATGTTTAATCTATGCTAGAAGTTTCATGTCGAACGCACTTGAAGATTTCACATACTTTTTTTCTTACCCAAAACAAAAGGAAAATTGGAGAAAACAAAGGGAAAGTGGAAATAGCATAACGTAATCCTCGAGAATTTCTATTTTCCAGTTTCCGAGATACGTAATATGCAAAGTTTCTTATTCTCTCAGCTCAGAATCAAGTAGAAAATAAAAAAAAAATCAGCATTCTCCTGTCTCCAACATATAAAAGAATGTCAAGACATATAAAAGTTTTGTTTTCGCTATGCATATATATGTGAGCTTCTGAAAATGCACATACTACCAGAATCGATGAAATATACACACATCTCTCTATCTCAGAGTTTGGTTGTATTTTTGTTCCTCCAGTTGATTTACGTGAGTTTGCTCTCTTTTTTTTTTCCCCATCTTTTTCGTAAGCTCAACCTCAGACAAAAATGCGATGTATTTCTTCTACTTTCTTTGTTTTTTTTATTGTTGTTTTTTATATTTTTTTTACCTTCCAGTTCCATCTTTAAGTCTTCTTCAATCTTTCTGTGCAATTCCACCTCGGCCTGAGAATCTCAATTTTTCTTTCTCTGCAGTCCGTGGATGTATTTCATCGTGGTAGCGTCACATTTTTTTTATTGTTGTGTTTGTTTGTTTGCCCTGTGTATCAACGATTGGATCGAATACAATCGCTGATCCTTCCTTACATCTTCTCCTTCCATTCTCTGTCTGAAGGGCGAGGGAAGGAGGAAGAATCATTGGTGAAGAAAAATTCCGTTTCCAATTTTTTCTTTTCTTTTTTTTTTTTTTCTTTTTTATTTATTTATTTATGTATAACATGATCATGTAATTTTACTTTTTTTCTGGGGAATTTTTTGAGTGCAATGCTCTTTCGGGTTTGAAGGATGGACTGTCCGAAGTTGGAGAATGAAGAAAAGGAAATCTTTGGAATTGTTGGATTATAAGGCCAGCTGTACATCAAGCCTATCATTGCTATGAATGCTTTGCTGTACGAAACATCTTTGCAATGAATGCTTTGCTGTACGAAACATCTTTGCAATGAATGCTTTGCTGTACGAAACATCTTTGCAATGAATGCTTTGCTGTACGAAAAAAGCTTTGCTATGAATGCTTTGCTGTACGAAAAAGCTTTGCTATGAATGCTTTGCTGTACGAAAAAAGCTTTGCTATGAATGTGGCTTGTTTGGAAATCGTAAACTTTCTTAAGGTATCGTGGTCTTCTCATTTTGATTACATTAAAATAGAAAAAAATATCTCGAATCGATGAAATGTGCACACATCTCTCTATCTCAGACTTTGGGTTTTTTTGTCCCTTCAGTAGATTTTTGTGAGTTTGCTGTTCCTTTTTTTTCTTCATCTCTTTCTAAGCTCAACCTCAGACAAAAATACGATGTATTTCTTCTACTTTCTTTGGTTTTTTTTTTGTTATTGTTTCATTTTTTTATCTTCCAGCTCCATTTTTAAGTCTTCTTCAATCTGTCTGTGCAATTCCACCTCGGTCGAGAATCTCGATTCTTCTTTCTCTGCAGTCCGTAGATATATTTCAACGTGGTAGCGTCACATTTTGTGTGTGTGTGTCTGTTTGTTTGTCTTGTGTAACAACGATTGGATCGAATGCAATTGCTGATCCTTTCTTACATCTCTCGTTCCATTATCTGTCTGAAGTGTGAGGAAAGGGGAAGAATCATTGGTGAAGAAAAATACCGTTCCAATTTTTTCTGTTCTTTTCTTCTTTTTTTATTTTTTGTATTTATGTGTAACATGACCATGTTACTTTCGTGAGAAGTTTTTGAGTGCAATGCACTTTTGGGTTTGAAGGATGGACTGTCCGAAGTTGGAGAAGGAATAAAATGGAGAGCAATGTGCAATGAAATTAATGTTGGAGTAGATTCGTTCGAGACGCAATAATATAATCTTTGGAATTGTTGGATTGCAATCAAACCGATTTACATCAGAGCTTTCGAATACAAGTTTACTATGAATGCGACTTGTTATGAAATCGAAAATGTTTTTAATATATTGTGTGTGTTTTCCATTTTGAAATCACATGAAAATAGAAAAAAAAACTAATGTTTGATATTTATGGTATTAGTAACTGTTATGATCACACAGCAGGGACTCAAACACGAAACTTGTCTGACCAAGCGCCAGAGACAGATGAGTCCTGGTCATGCTAAAACGAAAGGTATAATTAATAAATATAATTGTCCCGAACAAAAAAACAACTTTAATTCTCGAAAAAATTTATTTTGAGTTCTATGCAGATTTTTTTAAATTAAAATTTTTTATTTTATTTTTATTTTTTTATTTATTTTTTGAAAACCAGAAATATTACTGTTAAGTTAATTGAAAGCAAACGCTATTTGAACTTTAAATAAGCTTTAAAATACAGAATACAGAAGTCTATAAAAGAGACCGAAGGAAAACTTTGTTTCAAAATACAAATAAAAAATATTTAATTCATACCAGACGTTTCATGATGAACGCACTTGAAAATTTTTACCTATTTTTTTTTTTTACCTTAAAGCAAGAGGAAAAGTGAAGAAAACAAAGGGAAAGTGGAAATAGCATAACTTAATCCCCGAGAATTTCTATTTCCAGTTTCCAAGATACGTAATATGCAAAGTTTCTTATTCTCTCAACTCAGAATCAAGCAGTAAATAAAAAAATAACAACATTTCCCCGTCTCCAACTTATAAAAGAATGGCAAGACAACAACACAAAAAAGTTTTGTTTTCGCTATGCATATATAGGTGAGCTTCAAAAAATGCACATAGTACCAGAATCGATGAAATATACACACATCTCTCTATCTCAGACTTTGTTTTTTTTTCTCTTCAGTAGATTTACGTGAGTTTGCTTTTCCTCTATTTTTTCTCATATTTTCGTAAGCTCAACCTCAGACAAAAAATACGATGTATTTCTTCTACTTTCTTCGTTTTGTTGTTGTTTTTTTATTTATTTTTTTACCTTCCAGTTCCATCTTTAAGTCTTCTTCAATCTCTCTGTGCAATTCCACCTCGGCCTGAGAATCTCAATTTTTCTTTCTCTGCAGTCCGTGGATATTTCAACGTGGTGGCGTCACATCTTTTTTGTGTGTGTTTGGTCGCCCCGTGTATCAACGATTGGATCGAATGCAATCGCTGATGCTTTCTTACATCCCTCCTTCCATTCTCTGTTCTGAAGGGCGAGGGAAGGAGGAAGGATGAAGAATCATTGGTGAAGAAAAATTCCCTTACAATTTTTTTCTCCTTCCTTTTTCTTCTTTTTTTCTTTATTTATTTATGTGTAACATGGCCATGTTACTTTACTTTTTTCTCGAGAAGTTTTTGAGTGCAATGCACTTTCTGTTCGAAGGATGGACTGTCCGAAGTTGTAGAATGAATAAAATGAAGAGCAATGTGCAATGAAATTCATGTTGGAGTAGATTCGTACGAGATGCCATAAAATAATCGTTGGAATTGTTGGATTACAAGGCCAGATTTCCATCAGAGACTATCGACTACAGGGTTCATCTAGTATTGCTATGAATGCGATTTGCTGTGAAATCGAAATTTTTTTTAATTTATTATTTGAGCTTTCCATTCTGATAACATTAAAATAGAAAAAATAATTGTTTCAATAAAATAAAACTTCAATATGTATATTTAGTTTTTTTAAAGATATATTTTGAATTTTAGAGGTTAAAACTTCTTTTCCTGCTAAATGAATAACAAAAAAAATTTATTATTAAATAAATAAATAAGGGTATTGGAAAAAAAATACAAAGATCATCATATTACAACATTTTTGCTTATTAGTCATAGTGAATATTTCATATTAAACATTATATGTTTTCTGCTTAATAACTATCATTCCTTCATTAGCGCAACAGCCCAAGGATAAAGCAAGGACTTCGTTCTACTGGCAGATTTCGAGACAGGAGATGCTTTCTTTTTAAGGATAAGGTTGTCGACCCTACGTCCAACACTCTACAATAATATTAGACCGGGATCTACGGTTTAAATCGAATTCCAAACCACTACAAACATCCATAACATCGCCGCTACTCGAACTCGAAACCTGTGGTACCGAGTACCAGAGACAGATGAACTCTGGTTATGTTAAAAAGAAAATTATTATTGATAAGTATAATTATGCTGAATAAAAAACAAGATTAATTCACAAGAAAATTATTATTGAGTTTGATGCAGGTTTTTTAAAATTTTTTTATTTATATTTCATTTTAATTTTAATTTATTTGTTGACTACCAGACAACATTACTTTTAAATCGTGCTCTTTTATTTCATAAAATGTTTTGCGTAATTGCTTAGAATTTACACCCCTAATTGAAAGGAAATGTTGTTCTAATTTTAAATAAGCTTTAAAATACAGAAAAAGGATAAAATAGACTGAGGGGAAAACTTTGTTTTAAAATAAATAAATGAAAATGTTTAATCTACGCCAGACGTTTCAGGACGAGCACACTCGAAAATTTTTACCTACTTCTTTTTTCACCCAAAACAACAAGGGAAAGTGGAAATAGCATAACGTAATCCCCGAGAATTTCTATTTCCAGTTTCCGAGATACGTAATATGCGAAGTTTCTTATTCTCTCAACTCAGAATCAAGTAGAAAAAAAAAAAAAACATTCCCCGTCTCCAACATATAAAAGAATGGCAAGACAACAACATATAAAAGTTTAGTTTTCACTATGCATATATATGTTAGCTTCAGAAAATGCACATACCAGAATCGATGAAATATACACACATCTCTCTATCTCAGACTTTGTTTTTTTTTCTCTTCAGTAGATTTACGTGAGTTTGCTTTTCCTCTATTTTTTCTCATATTTTCGTAAGCTCAACCTCAGACAAAAAATACGATGTATTTCTTCTACTTTCTTCGTTTTGTTGTTGTTTTTTTATTTATTTTTTTACCTTCCAGTTCCATGTTTAAGTCTTCTTCAATCTCTCTGTGCAATTCCACCTCGGCCTGAGAATCTCAATTTTTCTTTCTCTGCAGTCCGTGGATATTTCAACGTGGTGGCGTCACATTTTTTTTTGTATGCGTGTTTGTTTGCCCTGTGTATCAACGATTGGATCGAATACAATCGCTGATCCTTTCTTACATCTCTCCTTCCATTCTCTGTCTGAAGGGTGAGGAAAGGAGGAAGAATCATTGGTGAAGAAAAATTCCGTTCCAATTTTTTCTTTTCTTTTTATTTATTTATGTGTAACATGACCATGTTACTTTACTTTTTTTTTCTGGAGAAGTTTTTGAGTGCAATGCACTTTTGTGGTCTAAGGAAGTTAAAAAAATTGTGCACACCTTTAAAAAAAATTGGAGATAATTCATGGATCATTATACGACAGCATTTTTGCTTATTGGTAATGGTGGAGATTTTATATTGTACATTATTATATGTGTTTTGCTCAATAATTATCATTTAATTAGTAATATTTCATATTCGATCTTATTCACCGTACAGATGCGGTCTGTAAGAGTACTGTTTTGAGACACAAGGAAAAAAATTTAGTCTTAGAAAGTTAAACGATTTTATACATCAATAAAGAAAAAGATTTTGGAAAAAATTCAAGATTCATGATGACTACTATTATTGTTATTAATTAGATGTGTTAAATATTGTTTCTGTCTAATTTTAAGTGCGTGTGTCAATAAAATTGTCAGTTTTCAAATCTGTGCATTTAGTATCCCAATCCAACCACTACAATCTGGCGCCAGAAAAGTAACCCATACCCATACCAGTACAGTATTTAATTTAATTTAAAGTTATACATTTTATGCTGCTTACAAAAATAAAATTTTTAAACTCTTTATGCATAAATTAATTAATTCATAGAGCTAAATAAATATTTATGATTTAGGTTTCGTTTATGAATGTCTTCCTTTGTTTTAAGAAACTTCAAATGGGAATAGCAGTTTTAGATAGTTTTATTATATGTTTGGCAACTGAAATTCGCCAAAATTAATTCCTATTCATTCATTTCCTTTGGGGATTGTGTTTTTGTCAATGGAACTTTTATTTAGTATTTAAATGACGTTATTTAAATTTTTTTTCTTTTCTATTTTAAGAAATTAAACTAAGGAAATCTGTTTCAATGATTGCCATAGAGATGTACGAGCCGCATGTGGTATTTTTATGTTGATTTGCTTCATCATATGTTCTTTTTATTTAAAAACAATAATAGTAATTACTTTTTATTTTTAAAGATTTCTAGATTTCGAAAATATTGTAGTAGGTTACAGTGATCCTACCTTAGTTTATTAAAAATTAAATATTGGAAAAAGATTTTTGCCAAAATTTTTTAAAGATGCATGTTGTAACTGAAAAATAAAGTACTTCCAATGAATTTATCTGAAATATATGTAAAAAATTTCCGGATAATCTTTGTTAAATTCTGTCAGCCGATCTGATGTATTTTAAAACAGTACATCGGTAATATTTCATCCACCATATAATTATCAAATATCACAAAACGTAAAGGAATTTGGGAAATTAAACCAAACTTTATTTTACTTGTTTATCTTACTTGCTTAATCTTACTTACAATATTCGATTAGTGAAAATAATGCCACATATAGTTTGTTTTCTTTTGCAGTCTAAAATTTTGCTTGGGACTGTATTTTATTTTTTAAATACTTAATAATAAATTAAGTATTAAGATATATATATATATATTTTGTAATTTATTCCTTTTTTAAAATTTTGTTATTGAACATATTTATAACGACTAACCTTAGAAGTTAAGTGAAATGGATGATTATAATACCCTAGTACAAATTGAGGAAATGATTTTTGACAATAAGAGATTGCAAATCTGCAGATAATTTCAATGGTTGATACCAAAATGTGGAGGCAAATCTTATCACTTCAAATGTTAGCCTCGTAACTTAATACGATTCAAAATTATGAAACCTTCTTTATTATGTATTAAAAGTAGATACAAAGTCTGTTAGATTGTTTTTGAAGTTTATTTACATTGTAAATTTACTTGTTAGTATAAATAATATTTCCAAATAATATGGGGCCTGATGGCCAAGTGACTAGTTCTCAGGCTCTCGATGCCACAGGTTTCGAATACGAGTCCCGGTGATGCCATTGATATTTGTAGTGATTCGGAATACACTTTAAATTATATGTCCTGAATATGACTGTAGAGCGATGGGCTTAAGGTCGATAACCCCATCACGTAAAAAGAAAACATATTATATTTCGAAGTCTGACAATAATTTAATTCAATACATAAATTTAGATGTAAAACAATAAATAATTATGATAAAAGCTTAATTAATTTAGTAGCATAATTTTAAAAACTGTAAAGAATAACCGATGTAAAATTTTATTAAAAACTACTAATCTATAGCAATGAAGAAACTATCAATCAGACTATTTGTATATTAAGGAATGAAAGATAAATGTTTTTATATACAATTTTATTAAAGTATATAATTTTCACCAGCATACAATTTTTTTCAATTTTTTACAATTTTTCGTATCCATATTTTCAAACAAAATTAAAGAAGCTCGATTCAAAACCTAGTAGTAATCCAAACTATTGCAATAATTCTTCCATTTTTACAGTAGGATTAATATTTCTTCCTTTTTGATGAAGTAACATGGCTCCAGGAATAATTTTTCTAAATAACAGTAATAACAGGGTCAACGTGAAACCCCGAAGTAGTGGCTTCTTCGTAAAATACCAAAAAGCTTCGTGAACTTATGGAAGAATAAAAGTAATTCATTAAAAAAAAATGAATATTTCGAAACCGAAGTGGAAAAATAAAACCTCATAAGATACTTAATTAATTAATAAAAAAACCTAGCACGTCAACTTAAAAAAAAAAAACAAGTTCACAAAGAACCATTGTTTGCATGGAGTGCCTTAAAACTGGCAAGAAATCGTGCAGACGACAATTTCACCTCCACCCCTCCCGTTCCAGAGAAGTAAAAAGAGGGTGCATCGGCGATTAATCTGATCACCAGAGGTCGCCGGGATCAAGTACTACTATCGGAAAAGAATGAAAGGGGGGATGGAAGGTACAGATAAGTAGAAACCATTCTCTTAGAAATAAAGAGAGAAAGTAAAAAAAACTGAAAAATAAAATCAACTTGATAGATCTAGCCCGTTCCCCATCTGCTTCTGTTCCTCCCTACCCCCTACCCCCACTCCCTTCGCTCACCCTCTACAACGGGAGATAACATTCAAAAAGGCTAAAACGTTCTATTTTAGAAAATCGAGCTTTGAAGGTAAAGTGTACCAGGGTTCAGATAAGGCTAAAGTGCTTACATCGGAAGTATTTTTTTTTTTCCTCTTCCACTCTTTTGGTACAATGTTTGCGGAAGTGGTGGTAAATTTTTATCGTGCATTAAAAGGACCTCCTCAACTTATAAAGTGAATAAAAATAAGCCTTTTTTTGGCGTGCCCTTAATAATACCATATGTGTTTTTTTTGTTTAAATTGGAAAGGGTTTTGCAACGGAAGAGGTTTGTAGTTGGTGAAATGTGGGTCCATTATTAGAAATTTGGTTAGTGAGTTTGCAAGAACGGGTTGGCTTCCCTGGTTTTCATCACTTAAATTATGAATTTTTCATAAAATTGGTCCCTTTTTATTGTCATTTACTTATAAATGCATTTTTTGTATTAAAATTTATTTAACTCTTTAATTCTTTGAAATCTGAATGAAATGTGATTTCTGTTATTCTTTCTACAATATTTAATACCTTTAACCCTTTCATTAATATATATATATATATATATCAGTGTAAAATCGTGGTCATGTATTTAAGCCAATAAAATATAACATTTTTAACAAATGCATGATTTGATAATTTTATTTCTTGAAAACCGTAAATAAATATCACCTGTAAAATACTTTTTAAACTACTTTCAATTCTATTCCTATTCTATTCTACTTTCAAATCTATTCCTATTCTATTCTATTCTACTTTCAATTCTATTCTTATTCTACTCTATTCCTACTCTCTATTTCATGCATAATCAAAATTTTAATATGCTTGTGTATGGAATATTGTCGTGTCGATGTGTATTTAAAAATAATTTATACAATTACATACAAATTATTTATAAATACATATCGACATGACAAATATTAATACAATGTATTTCTGATGTAAGTTTTATTTTCATTGTGAGTCATATACAATATTGTTAAATCCCGTGATAAAATTTGAAATGCTGCTACATAAAACAAATAAAAATAAAGAGAAAAATATGCGTCCTATGCAATTCCTAAAAAACAATGTGCGATAATGATGTTTTATGCTAAATAGGTACCAACAAGAGGCATTTTAATGCATAAAATTATTTTATTACTTCATATCTGCTTTTTCTTTTAGAAAGTTGTCAAAAAGAAGAAATTCTATTATTGCTCATGGTGTTATTAAGAAAAATTTTATTGTTGTGTAATTTATATTTTTATTTCATTGAAGAAAAATTTATTTAGAATATAATTTGCTTAGAATAATTATATAATCTGGGTACTAGCTATTTTCAGTTTTATATACCAGTGCCCGATTTAACGTACGCCACCGGAAAAGTACTAGAAGAGGAACTAAATGATCAAGGAGTTGATTCAGTCCGCAAAGTTACAATAAAATAGAGAATAAAAAATTATTCCCACTGGACATTTTATTTTAATGTTTTATGGTACTGCACGTCCAAAAAACAATAAAGCTGTAATTTTAAACTGTTCTGTCACACCTTACATTAACTAACCTACTCCACCGTTTCAACTGCCAAAGATATGGCCACTCTAAAATTGTTTGTAGTGGAAAATTAACCTGTTCTAACTGTGCTATAAATGATCATTCACTTACCGAATCTAAATCTGAATCAAAATACATGCATTATTGGCATCCAGTGCCAAAAATGTAATTAGTGTCACTTGGAAAAGAAAAAGATTACACATAATATATCTTACAAAACCCCTCAGATTAAACTTCTTTTTACTCTTTTTTTTTATTTCCAATGGCAAGGCAAGTACAAAAAGAATAAAAATAGTAATAATAACAAAAATAACAAGGGAAAAAAATACAAAAGAATAAACGTCCAAAAAAAATGCAAAGATGACCGAAGTCATTGCCTTAAAAGTTCTCTCGCACGCCAGTAAAGCGCTGTCTCCGAGTCGCCGTCAAGTACCGCACATCGTTGGAGGTGGTCTCTGTTCATTGGTCTTTTTACTCTAAAATAGTAAAAAATATTACAATAAATACTGCTCATCCAATAATTCAACCTACCGTATGATAATAATAATACAAGAATAATTTGCCCAATACTTCAAAAACTTAAACCTCTTTTCCACCCAAAGCCCTTTTACACTGACTTTGCTGCTTCAATAAGTCTGATAAGTGCTCCATCTACTTCGACCTCTGCTTCCTCTAAAATTGCTCGTCTTTAGAAAGCTGGCCTGCTGATAAAGCTAAGCCATTCAGTGAGATATTTTTAGCTGTAAGACATGAAACAATGAGTACAAATAAACACAACTCAAAGAACATTTCACTCCGGAAAAATGAGAAAGCATTTAAAAGGATACAATGACATAGAAACAGATTTTTCAAGCCACCTTCCATTCTATCTGAATCTGAATCACCATTCATGTCAGAATCTACATCAATGTCAACAGAGATTTTTTTTTTTTGATAAGGAGGATTTACAATGAAAAATATATGGCTTTAAAATAGTGTATTTTAAATCAAATTAAATTTTAACCAAGTTGTATGTGAATGACAAAGCTTTTTCATCACTTTTATTAAATAACTCTTCATGAAAACTATGTAAATGTAAGTAAATTAAACTTGTCATTGCATTTTATGAATTGATTGCATAATTTGCCCCCATTTATTTTATTTTACAAATGGCGAACATTAGGGCCGTTAGTTCACGTGCTCTCCATTACTTTTTGACCATGCCCTCATACCGAGGAAGTGCATTACAATTATTTAAATTTTCAAAACGTTATAGGCCAACTACAGTCACACAAAATACAGTTCACCACTCCAATTCTATAAAGGTAAACAGTCATGACCAGACAAACATTTAAAGCAGAGCCACCGCTGTCTTTCTTGGAAAACTGGAAATACTTCTGTCTTCCTCCAGAATTCTCCATCTCTTATTTATAGCGCGATAATTTACCACCATTATTACAGTCATTTGTTTGGCACAGCGTGAGCAAAATTAGCCCAAATTGTGCCATTAGATACAACCTACCAAACAAACGACCAAAACATTTACGTGCCCTCTTGGAAACAGAAACTTGGTTTCGCTTTTCCTGTTTTAAACCGCACTCTGTCTCTGTACAGACTACTCAAGGAAAATAATGATGTTTATTTAATTTGTATAATTAATTATTAATTGATTTTTAGATATTGTTTGCATTGCTAATTAAACTTGTTCGCGCTGTAGTTTTCTAGAAAGAATTAGAAGAGGAACTACATACTGCATCGTGCTGTAGTTCTGTCGAAAAACTGTATGAAGATTAATATAAGCATTCTGTTTACCTAGCTGTAGCAGTTTAATATGTTTTTAACATTCCAATCTATCGTCTCTTTGGTGTTAAAAGTTTTTAAAAAGCAACATTTTCAACCTGAGGTTTCGCTTTCTGTCCTCTTATTTGCTTACGCCCTATGCTAAAGATAGAAATTCACTGTCGCGGCATTAGCATTTATATTCGCATATTCAAATTAGCCATCGAATCGGAAAACTGATGTTTACTCTGCCTCAAAAGAAGCGATAGACTAATTCAAAACGAAGGCGACGGAGATGCGCTGCTTTTCCATTTATAAACAAAATTATCCGCCAGATTCTACTCGCAACTATTTCCATTTCGCCAACCAATCTATACGGAAATATTGACTCAAAACTTCGAATTCAGGTTGTTTTCGTCCTCCGCCCACCCCTTTCCCTGCACAGAACGTTCGAAAACTCTTAGCGGGACAATGTTAATGGATTATGAAAATGCCATGTTCTCTCTGCATGCGAATCGGGTTTATCTGGTCGACCGAAAAATAAGGATAGAAGAGACTCTACACGGAAAATCTTTAGTAGATTGTGTTATGCATTTTTATTGGTGCACAATCAGCGTGGGCGGTTATCGTCTTCGTAGAACGAACGGACTTGTAGTGTTGCCAGGTTTACTAAACAAGAGCTGATGGTGCATTCGATTCGCTGAAGGAGGCCTTAATGGTGTTGTGGGTGAGATTAGTATAAGGGGTCCTAAGAAAAGTATTCCATTCGCATACTTGTTTGCTAATGATTCGACCGGAATATTCGTTCAAAAAACGTGTTATGTAAGTTATCGTCTATAGTAAACATTTCTGGTATTAATAATTCTGAAAATCAATACCAACTACCTAAACCTAACAACAGTGTTTTCAAAAATTTTTACTGGTTTGTCGCTATACGATCATTTTGTGCTCACGAGGGCTAAACAGACCAGGGACCTACAGTTTAATGTGGATTTCGAACTACCACTATTACTACTAGAGCATAATTGCCTATATCATATCTTGCTTAAGAATTTTTTTTACCAATAATTTACCACCAGTATTACTGCCATTTGTTGGGCACAGCTTCCCAAAACTAGCCAAAATTGTGCCATGAAATCAAAGCGACCAAAAGATTTATGTGCCAATACGACAAAGTATGGAAATTTTGATTTCGCTTAACCTTTTTTTAAACTGAACTCTTTGCCTCTTTTAAGAAATCTAATTCACTTTGTGCAGATTATACTCAAGGCAAATAATAATGTTTATTTATTTTATATAATTAATTATTAATTGATTTTTAATACATTGTCTGCATTACTAATTAAATTTGTACATGCTGTAGTTCTGTAGAAAGAATTAGAAGAGAAAATAAATGCTGCATCGTGCTGTAGTTCTGTAGAAAAACTAAATGAAAAATAATATAAGCATTCTTTTTACCTAGCTGCAGAAGTTTAATAGGTTTTTAATATTCCAATTTATCACATATTTGGTGTTAAAAGTTTTTAAAAACCAGCATTTTCGACCTGGTGTTTCACTTTCTGTCCTCTTATTTGCTCACGAACTTTGCTAAAGATAGAAACTCCCTGCCGCGGCATTAACATTTATATTCGCATATTCAAATTAGCCATCGAATCGGAAAACTGATGTTTACTCTGCCTCAAAAGAAGCGATAGACTAATTCAAAACGAAGGCGACGGAGATGCGCTGCTTTTCCATTTATAAACAAAATTATCCGCCAGATTCTACTCGCAACTATTTCCATTTCGCCAACCAACCTATACGGAAATATTGACTCAAAACTTCGAATTCAGGTTGTTTTCGCCATCCGCCCACCCCTTTCCCTGCACAGGACGTTCGAAAACTCTTAGCCGGACAATGTTAATGGATTATGAAAATGCCGCTCTCTCTGCGTGCGAATCGGGTTTATCTGGTCGACCGAAAAATGAGGGTAGAAGAGAATCTATCCGGAAAATCTTTGGTAGATTGTGTTATGCATTTTTATTGGTGCACATTCAGCATAGGGGGTCGTCTTCGTCGAACGGACTTGACATGTTGCGTGAGTTTTAACATCAAAGAGACGATAAATTGGAACATTGAATACCTATTAAAGTGCTAAATGCATGCCTATATTAATTTTTATATAATTTTTATATGGAACTACAGGACATACAAGTTTAAACGGTAAAGCAAACATTATTTAAATATCCATTAATAATTAATTATACAAATTAAATAAACATTATTAATTGCCTTGAGTAGTCTATATACGGTGAATTAGATTTCTGAACAGAGATTTTCTATCTTTAGCAAGAGCATAAGAGGACAGAAATCGAAACTCCGGTCGAACATGCTGCTTTTTTAAAAACTTTTAAAACCTAAGAAACGATAAATTGGAATATCAAAAATGTATTAAACTGCTATAGCTAGCTAAAAAGAATGCTAGTATTAATTTTTATATAGTTTTTCTAGAGAACTACAGCACGATGCAACATTTAGTTCCTCTTCTTATTCTTTCTAGAGAATTACAGCATGAAGATGTTAAATTAGTAATGCAAAAATTGTTTAGAAACCAATTAATAATTAATTATCTAAATTAAATAAACATTATTATTTGCATTGAGTAACCTGTACACATTGAATTAGATTTCTGAACAAAGACAAAGAGAGAGTTCGATTTAAAACAGGAAAAAAGGAAACCTAGTTTCCGTACTGTGGGGACACCACCAACGGATACCTGCTGCTTTTCTGCTGCTGCTGTCTCTGTTCAGAAATCTAATTTATTGTGTACAGAGTACTCTAGGTAAATAATAAAGTTTATTTAATTTGTATAATTAATTATTAATCTATTTTTAGACATTGTTTGCATTACTAATTAAACATGTTCATGCTGTAGTTCTGTAGAAAAACTGTAGTTCTCTTTACCTAGCTATAACAGTTTAATATGTTTTTAATATTCCAATTTATCGCCTCTTTGGTTATAAAGATTTTAAAAAAGCAACATTTTCGACCGGCGTTTCGCTTTCTGTCCTCTTATTTGCTCACGCTCTTTGCTAAAGATAGAAATTCACTGCCAACGCATTAGCATTTATATTCAAATCAGCCATCGAATCGGAAAACGGATGTTTACTCTGCCTCAAAAGAAGCGATGGACTAATTCAGAACGAAGACGACGGAGATGCGCTGCTTTTACATTTATGAACAAAATTATTAGCCAGATTCTACTCGTAACTATTTCCATTTCGCCAACCAACCTACACGAAAATATTGGCTCGAAACTTCCAATTCGGGGGTGTTTTCGTCCTCCGCCCACCCTTTTCCCGCGCACAGACGTTCGAAAACTCTTAGAGGGACAATGTTAATGGATTATGAAAACCCCGCTCTCTATGCGTGCGAATCGGGTTTATCTGGTCGACCGAAAAATAAGGGTAGAAGAGACTCTACCCGAAAAATCTTTAGTTGATAGTGTTATGCATTTTTATTGGTGCACAATCAATGTGGGGGTTATCATCTTCGTAGTGTTGCCAGGTTTACTAAACAAGTGCTGATAATGGTGCATTGGATTCGCTGGAGGGGGCCTTAATGGTGTGTGGGTAGAATAGGATGAGGGGCCCTGTGAAAAGTATTCCGTTAGCATACTTGCTTGCTAATGATTCGACAGGCATATACGTTGATAAAACGTGTTATGAATATTATCTTCAATCAAAAACATTTCTGGTATTAATAGTTCTCCTATTAATTTCTGGTTTTAATGAAAACCAATATCAATTTACAACAACGTTTTCAAAATCCATGTCCTTTATTTAACGTATTTCAATTTTGAAATAAATTGTTTCGGGTATACGATGAGTGTGTTTTATTTTAAACTGTAACGATTGATTTTGACCTTTTTATAAATTTTTTAAATAAAACATTATGGCACAATTTTTTATTGGTTTGGTTTGTCGTTATACGACCTTTTTGTGCTCACGAGGGCTAAACAGACCAGGATCTGCAGTTTGAGTTGATTTCGAACCACTACAACTACTAGAGCAGAGTTGCCTATATCATATGTTACTTAAGAATTTTTTTACTAATAATTTACCACCAGTATTACTACCATTTGCCTGCCACAGTTGACCAAAACTAGCCGGAACTGAGACATGAAATCCAACCGACCAAAAGATTTATGTGCCATTGCTCCGAAGGTCGGGAACATGGTTTCGCTTTTCCTATTTTAAACACAACTCTCTCTATCTCTTTTCAAAAATCTAATTCGCTATATACAGACTACTCAAGCAAGTAATAATGTTTATTTAATTTGTATAATTAATTATTGATTGGTTTTTAAACATTGTTTGCATTACTAATTAAACTTGTTCATGCTGAAGTTCTCTAGAAAAAATTAGAAGAGGAACTAAATGCTGCATCGTGCTAGACTTCTGTTGAAAATCTATATGAAAATTAATATAAGCATTTTTACCTAGCTGTAGCAGTTTAATACGTTTTTAATATTCCAATTTATCTCATATTTGGTGTTAAAAGTTTTTACAAAGCAACATTTTCGACCTGGGGTTTCGCTTTCTGTCCTCTTATTTGCTCACGCTCTTTGCTAAAGAAAGAAATTCAGTGCCGCGCATTAGCATTTATATTCGTATATTCAAATTAGCCATCGAATCGGAAAACTGATGTTTACTCTGCCTCAAAAGAAGAAGCGATAGACTCATTCAGAACGAAGACGACGGAGATGCGCTGCTTTTACATTTATGAACAAAATTATCCGCCAGATTCTACTCGTAACTATTTCCATTTCGCCGACCTACCTACACGAAAATATTGACTCGAATCTTCCCATTCAGGGTTGTTTTCGTCCTCCGCCCACCCTTTTCCCGCACACAGAACGTTCGAAAACTCTTGGAGGGGCAATGTTAATGGATTATGAAAATGTCCTGCTCTCTCTGCGTGCGAATCGGGTTTATCTGGTCGACCGAAAAATAAGGGTAGAAGAGACTCTACCCGGAAAATCTTTAGTAGATTGTGTTATGCATTTCTATTGGTGCACAATCAGCATGGGGGGTTATCGTCTTCGTCGTGTTGCCAGTCGTGTTGTTCGTAAACAAGTGCTGATGGTGAATTCGATTCGCTTGAGGAGGCCTTAATAGTGTTGGAGGCAGAATAGGATAAGGGACCATAAGAAAAGCATTCCTTTATCATCCTTGCTTGCTAATGATTCGGTAGGCAAATTTGTTGATAAAACGTGTTCTGAATGTTATCTTCAATAGAAAACATTTGTGGTATTAATATTTCTGGAAACTAATACCAATTAACAACAACGTTTGCAAAATTCATATCCATTTTTTAACATAGTTAAATTTTGAAATAAGTTGTTTCGGTTATGTTAGATGAGTGTGCTATATTTTAAACTGCAATGATTGATTTTGGCCTTTTCGTCAATTTTTTTACTATAGCATTATGGCACAATTTTTTACTGGTTTGGTTTGGTTTGTCGCTATACGACTATTTATTGCACACGAGGATTAAACAGACCGGGACCTATAGTTAAGTGGATTGCGAACCACTAAACATCCATGCCACTGCCAGAATTCGAGCCTGACGCCTGTGGTATCAAATGCCAGAAAACGTTTTGGCTTGTACCAAAGACAGCGAATTTTTTACTGAGAACTTTTCTTAATGGCTGTTTCACTGCTAATATAGTGCTCTTGCAGAAACATCTATTTTACATTAATATTGAGGTTTGGCTTGGTTTGTCGCTTTATGGTCCCTCACTAATACTATTTCATATGTTTAAAAAGTAAATTATCATTAAAATTATAATTAAAAAATCATTACTCGTTATTTCTTCCAAAATTAGCAACGCCACTTTTTGGCGACAATAAATAGAAGAAAAAACTTTTTAAAATAAACTCGAGGAGACGGAAAGAAGGCCTTCTTTCATTTTCATTTCTTAGCATCTCCAATTCATTTTCCGTTTCCACCAAAATAAATGAACCTCATATCCTTTTAATCATTTATTTCAAACAGAGTTCAACACAGAGACTGACGTATGAAAAGTAAAACTATACAAAGAACAAATGAGAGCCAATTAATGACTGGCTTAGAACAAATGACTAGAGTTTCTGCCTTCAAACTGGCAACAAAGTTGCGAACTCCGATTTTCAGGGCTATTATTATAGCTTCGCGGTGGTATCAGGTATTGATTAGAAGGGAAAAACAAGTAACATAAAAACAAATTTTTTAAAGTCAATTCCTACTTTTTTTTTTACTATATTGCAGAAAGTCCTTTATAAATAATTTCCATTCATTTTTTTAAGTTTATCTGCCGCCATCTATTGGTGGATATAAGCAACTTAAATCTAAAAAAAAACTAAAATGAATTAATTAAATTTAATGAATGAATTAATATTTGGAAAAACTGTATTAACATCAAGTGTCATCCACTACAAGTTTCAAAAACTGTATTTGAACTTGGGTGGATGAATAAAAAGTATTTTATGAACGATTGAAAATTTGAACAAGATTTATATAGCGAGAGTGTGAACTAATAGTAGCAATTTAAAAAACAAATCCAAGATTAAAAAATCATTACCCATACTCAGTATTGTTATTTCTTCCATAATTAGTAACACCACTTTTGGCGACAATAAATAGAACAAAAAACTTTTAAAAATAAACTCGAAGAGGCGGAAAGAAGGGAGCATCTCCAATTTATTCTCCGTTTCCACCAAAATAAACGAACCTCATATCCTTTTAATCATTTATTTCAAACAGGGTTCAACACAGAGACTGACGTATGAAAAGCGGCGGAAAAGTAAAACGAGACAGTGAACAAATGAGAGCCAATTAATGATTGGCTTTGAACAAATGACTAGAGTTTCTGCCTTCAAACTGGCAACAAAGCTGCGAACTCCGATTTTCAGGGCTATTATTATCTCTTCGCGGTGGCATCAGGTATTGATTAGGAGGGGAAAAAAAAAGAACACGTGGTGAGTTGTTCCAAAATGCGAGTATTTTCTGTAGCGTATAGGTTCAATATTTTTCTTTTCTTTTTTTTTTTAAACAGAAGTTTGGTTTGTTTGTTTTTTTTATCTTGGCCAGAGATTAATGAAGTCATAATACTTTTTGCTGCTTCTGTAACGTTCAATTATTTGGGGGATGTCAAACAAGATGCAGATATAATTAAAAAAAAAATGTACTAGTTTTCTTCAGGATTGATGCATTTTTTGAAAAATAAAAAGTATTTATTCACTTTAAAGATGAAACAAGATATATTAGAAAGAAAAACAGCAATTAATCATGCACTTTAAAAGGCTTTTTGGTCGAAGAATGTTTTAAATCTGTAATCAAATCGCTTTTTTGTTCACTTTCTTATCATAAAATAAAAAATGCATTTGATATAAATGCAGAGTTGAAAATTATTTTTTTTAATTTTGCAGCGAATCAATATTTATGAAGCACTCTCTATGTTTACTTTTATGTATTATACTGTAAAAATATGTATTATTTTATTCTTGGAAAATAAATATTAGGTTAAGCCGTATTTGCTTTTAATATTTTACTTAGTTTTATAATAATATATATATATAATAAAATATGATTTATCACTTTTTCCAATTTAAGTAAAAATATATATTTAATTGTATTACTATATTTATATTTAATTGTGTCAACCTTTTGAGTTCTATCAAACATAATATATAATTGTGCTGACTATCGTATCGTTTTGATATAAAAACAGATTAGGATAATTTTATTAACATGAGAGCCTGAATACATAATCACTTCATGTAATTTCCACTATTATTAAGGCACTTTCTTAATTTTGCAGAGAATGAATATTTATGAAGCACTCTCTCTATTTATTTTTATATATTATATTGTAAAAATATGTATTATTCTATTCCTTGAAAATAAATCTTACATTAACCCATATGTAATTTTAATATTTAACTCAGTTTTATAATAATAATAATAATAATAATATATATATATAACTATGTTAATTTGTTGTTAAACGTTTGAGTTTTATGAAACATGAAATAATCTTTATAACATGAAATCAAAGTATATAATTGTGCTGAATATTGTATCAAGTATCGTTTTAATATAAAAACTGACAAGGACAATTTTAGTAACACGAGAGTCTGGATACATAATCCCTTTATGTTTTTTTCCACTTCTGTAAAGGCACTTATCATATTGTATGAGTAGGTTTTGCATTCCATTCTCATAGAAATCTGCCATCTGTTTTCTGAACAACTCCAACGCGTCTGCTTTGATATCGTCACTGTGTTTACCACCCAAGAGTGTTTTGTGACCATCTTTTGAGCCTGAATCCGGACTCAATGGAAGATGATCAATCTGTTATCAGTTAAATGACATCAAGAGATCTTGGATTAGATCGGCCACGTATAGAGATGGTTGTCTTGAAGTAAACCACTCAGCATAACCATCCTTTTGTTTCGGATTGTGCTTTGCCATTTATTTAAGATAATCCATTCTGGTGTTACCTCAAGCAAAGTTAGCATAAGCAAAAAACCTTGCCCATCCCAAAATTCGGAGCACGCGACATTTGAAGCTGAAACTGTTTGCTCAAACTACACTTTTTTTGGTGAAGTTGAACATCTCCAATCCATGGACAATTATTTGAAATATGGTGTAACATGAAAGACCAATGTTTTGTGACTCAATTTGGCTTACAAACTTATTCCTTATGAACCAGCTTCCGATCGTATAATCACAAATTCATAAAAGAAAAATCATTAGATAATGATAAAATCGTATTGCGTCTATGCCTTCAAATTCTTTCCTCAATTTTCTACACCAAATCATCATCAACTATAGACTGTCGTTCATTACCTCCCTCAATGTACACATTTGTACGGCCAATTTAAATGGCCATTAATACCATTTACATTTCTCATACACTTTACTAATCTGCTGATGAATTTCGCCAACTTTCACATATATCGTTTCCAAGAACAGAATAACAATGCTTATTTTGCAATCAATGGGATTTACACTAATTTGAGGTCTTTTTAATGGCTTCGCTAATTTGAGGTTTTTTTAAATATACATTGGTGCAAGTGAATACTTCTGAAATAGCGTCTGTGGACAAGCTATTGAAGAAGATGAGAACCATACAGATGCCATACTGATTAATTCATTACTGAAATAAATGAATGTTTTACATCAAAACAATAAACAGTAGCCTTTAATATGACAGAAAATAATGTGAAATGGAATAAACAATTATTTTCCTCTTACAATTTTTTTAAAGTAATTATTAAAATAATTATTTAAAAGTAAGTAAAGTAATTATTTATAATAATTCTTATCGTATTGGTGCCCTTTAAAACATGATTGTTTTAAATGAATAAGAAACAAGTTCTTAATGGCATCGATTCGGAATGAAGTTTTACTATCATTTGCATCATTAAAATTATTATTTTGCTTTAATAAGAATTGCTGGAAAATAAGCATGAGATAGAAGTTTATCTTTTTTGCTCTTTAAGAAAAGTAAATGTTTTATTCGGGTATTATAAAAAGATGTGAAAATAATGGTTTTTAATATTTATAGTTGAAATAAAGGTTTTTTTATATATTGATTTATAGAAGTTTAAATTTGACCACTGGAAAGGGAGGAAAGAATGCATGCAACAAAATTACCTCTTATATCTAAAGTTGCATCTCGTGTTTTAATAGAAAAACCACCCCCACCCCCTCTAGAACTCTAACAAAATCCTTATATAACTATGTAGAGTTATTCGTATATTGCTATAAGAACCAAATTATAAAATCTGATTTCAAGCTAATAAAAAATCCTATGATGTTTTACATCATGTGTAAAAGCATTGTATGGGCAACAATTAAGTTTTAATCATTAGATGGACAACGAAGGATAGGGATGGAGGAATGAAACCAAATCAAACATGATATTTTAAGAAAAACTTCTTCTTTTCTTTTTTTGAAAATCAAATAATATGATAATTTAATAAAAGGGTCATCAAACTGAATTGAGAAACTTTGTTTTTCTATCTTTATATATGTATATATATTCCCTTTAAATCTTAAATCCCGGTTTCAAATGACTGTTGGACTTAAGCCTGACAACCGTACCCAGTAAAATGAAAACATTTCCAGTCTTGAAATCTGCCAGTTGTAAGATGGTCTCGGCCCACCATGGGGCTGATAAGCTAATGAAGAAGATATACTCCAAATCGTATATATATGTATAATCATCTATATACTCAAAATCGTTACCATTGTGTGGGACCCTTTGTGCATTTCAAACTTTCCACAGGCAAGAGAGAATTGATGACCTCTTTGAGATATTGCATGGTAACTCTCCCGCATTTGCATATTATATGGAGAAAACTTACAGGACAGTTTGATCTTCAATGCAAACACTTGAACACTCTGCCACAACAGACGTCGATTCTCTTCGTTTCCAAAACCCATGACTGCAACGCACGCTACCAGAGGATTCTTTATCCACCTGCATTCTAGTTGTTCGCTTTATTACTGGGCCACGAATAAGACGCCTGTCTAAAAATACTGACAAAACAAACGAAACACTACTGACTTAACTGCGTGAATAAGAACCGCATAAAAACAAATCTCTCGCGTTCGCAATCATTTCTCTTAACTCTGAAATAGTAGCAGTCATTATTGGAGATAACGGAATTTACGCGACCTCATCCAACCTCCGCCATTTCTTCTATTAGATTACGAGTAGCTTTTTTGTTTCTTACCACGACGGATGCCTTTTCGTTGATTGGGCTCGGAATCGCCAGCGATCGTGGAAATTTGCGGTGAAGATCGCATCCTTTTGACCGACGGTCATTCCCGGCCTCTCGGACGGAAACATAAAAATGTAAGGAAAGATTCATTTCCGGATTGTTGTGCGAAAGTTCGCTCGAAAGTTTCGGAAAGGTAGTGGGGGCCTTTTAAAAATTGCTTATGGAATGTAGCTTTTCTGGTTAATTAAGAGACAGAAAAGGGTTACAAAATATGTAGCTTGTGAAAAATTATCAAAAAAATTTCCAAGGTTTTGGAATTACAATGATTAATTAAATTTATTAATGAAATTACATGATTTTTTTTTTTTAACTTGAATTATTTTTGAGTTAAGTCGATCATGCTAAAATATCGTTCAAAACTCCAGTAATAAGTTTACCAAATACATATGCATTTATGTATAATACAGTTGGCATAAGTATGAAATATATTTCAAACATATTGTATTCAGTATTCTAAAAACATTTGTAGAGTATTTTTTAATGTTAAAAAAAAAATACAAAACATTTTTTTTAAAAAACTTTCTATTTTCGTAATTACCAAATTGGGACATGATAGCCAAGTGACTAGCGCTCGATGCCACATGTTTCGAGTTCGAGTCTCGGCGGTGCCATGGATGTTTTTAGTGGCTCAAAATTCACTTTAAACTTTAGGTCCAGGTCTCAAGTGACAGTTGGGCATAGGCCTGTCAACCCTATCCAGTAAATATCTCCAATCTCTGAAATCTGCCAGTAGGAAGATGAGCTCAGTCAACCATGGGGCTGTTGAGCCAATGAAGAAGATATATATATATATCTTCTTCATTGGAGTACTCTTTGTACATCGCAAACACTCCACGGGCTAGAGAAAATTGATGATCTCTGTGAGATATTGCTTGCTAACTGTCCTGCATTTGCGTGTCATATGGGGTAAACTCATTGGACTTTTTTTCATCAGTGCAAACACTTGAGAATTTTGCCATAACAGCCATCGAATCTCTTCGTTTCTGAAACCAATGATTGCAATGCACGCTACCAGTGGATTCTTTATCCTCCTACATGCTAGTTGCACGCACCATTACTGGGCTAAAATTAAGACGCCTCACTAAAAATATTGAGAAAAAACAAGACATTATTACCACTTACAAAACAAACCACTATTGACTTAACTGCGCGAATAAAAACCGCATAAAAACAACCCTCCCGCGTTCGCAATCATTTCTCGTAACACTGAAATAGTAGCAGTCATTATTAGAGATAACGGAATTGATGCGACCCCATCAAACCTCGTTCCCATTTCTTCTATTAGATTATGAGTAGCTTTTTTGCTTCTTGCCACGACGGATGCCTTTTCGTTGATTGGGATCTGGTGATCGTGGAAATTCGCGGTGGCGATCGCATCCACCTGACCAACGGTCATTCCCGGCCTCTCGGGCGGAAGCATAAAAATGTAAGGAGAGATTCATTCTCGGAATGTTCCGTGAAAGTTCACTTGAAAGTTTCGGAAAGGTAGGGGTGGCTATTTAAAACTTGATTATGGAATACAGCTCTTCCGGTTAATTAAGAGACTGAAAGGGATACAAAATATGTAGCTTAATAAGAAATATCAAAACGTTTTGAAATTACAATGATTAATTAAATTCATTAATGAAATTACATGTAGTTCATTCATGTATTACATTCATAAATGAAATTACATGTAGTTCATTCATGTATTACGTTCATTAATGAAATTACATGTAGTTCATTCATGTATTATATTCATTAATGAAATTACATGTAGTTCATTCATGTATTACATTCATTAATGAAATTACATGTAGTTCATTCATGTATTACATTCATTAATGAAATTACATGAGTTTTGGTAAATTGAAATGTTTTGTACTTGTGTTAAGTCTGTCATGCTAAATATATCGTTTAATACTTCAGAAATGAAACTGAACTGAATATATTTTATCTTTACTGTTAATATCTTTAATGAATATATTTTATAAAATATATTTATAATACATATGTTAGTATAAGTATAAAGTATATTTCGAACATATTCTATTAAGTATTCAAAAACATTTATAGACTAATTTTTTTTTTGTTAAAAAAATGCAAATCATTTTTCTGAAAAACTTTAAATTTTCGTAGTCGTTTCAACAAGTCGTTTCAATAACTAACAGACATCCATGCCACCGCCAGGATTCAGACCTGAGGCCTGTGGTATCAAAGGTCATAGCGCTTGCCAACTGGCCATCATGCCGCAAGACAATGAAGATATATATTCAAAATCGTTATCAAAATGTGTGGGTAGCCGTTGTACATCTCAAACACTCCAGAGGGGAAGAGAGAATTGATGTCCTCTGGGAGATACTAAATGGTAACTGTTCACTTGCATGTCATATGGAAAAAAATTCATTGGACAGCAAGCATCAATGCAAACACTTGAACATTCTGCCATAATAGACATCGAATCTCTTCGTTTCCAAAAGCAATGACTGCAACGCACGCTGTCAAAGGATTCTTTATCATAATCCATGCTAATTGCACGCTGCCACGAATAAGTAGCCAGCCTAAAAATATTGACAAAGAAAACAAAACACCACTGACTGCGTGAATAAAAACCGCATAAAAATAACCCTCCTACTTTCGCAATCATGATCCTGAATGGCCGAGTGGCTAGCGCTCTGGCGCTCGGTACTATAGATTTCGGGTTCGAGTCCCGGCGGTGCCATGGTTATTTGTAGTGGTTCGGAATCCACTTTAAAAAGTATGTCCCGGTCCTAATAGGATCGTAGAGCGTTACGGGGGCATTGTTACTCCGCGTCCGTGGCTTATCTTCAAGTTACACGCGCCCCCTGGGTAATGCAAAGTGAGTACGTCTCTGCAGCACTTGCCTTAAGGCAACCAAAGACCAAGCTGTCTTTATTTGCCAGCTGCATTAAAAAGAAGAAAAAAAACTTTCGCAATCATTTTTCTTAACTCTGAAATAGTAGCAGTCATTATTAGAGATAACGGAATTTATGCGACCCCGTCAAACCTCGTTCCCCTCCACCATTTCTTTTATTAGATTAGCTGTTTTTTGCTTCTGCCTTTTTGTTTATTGGGCTCGGAATCGCCGGCTCTGGCGATGGTGGAAATGTGCGCTGGAAATCGCATCCACTTGAACCGACGGTCATTCCCGGCCTCTCGGGCGGAAACATAAAAATGTAAGGAAAGATTCATTTCCGGATTGTTGCGTGAAAGTTCGCTCGAATGTTTCGGAAAGGTAGGGGTGGACCTTTTAAAAATTACTTATGGAATGTAGCTTTTCAGGTTAATTAAGAGAATGAAAGGGATTCAAAATACTACTCTGCCCAAAAAGTAAGACCAATTATTTTTTTTTCAAAAACTCTTTTTTTATTCTCCCAAATTTATTTCATCGCCTTCAAAGTAATCCCCTCCGGACACAATGTACTTATACCAACTTTTTTTTCCAATCCTCAATGCATGGTAAAAAGTCATCGGCAGGAACCATCAAAGCGCGTGGCGATTCATGTTGAATCTCTTCAATCGACTCAAAGAGGTGTCCCCGGAGTGGTCTTTTGAGTTTAAAATACAATAAATAATACTATAATTAAAATACAAAAATACAATAAATTAATTTTCTCATAAATACTTTTGTCAATACTTTTTTTTATTTTCTAAGCGACCTAAGAAACCTATCAACAATTCTGTTTAACACCAATAATTCTGTTTATCTTATTAAGAGACTCAATAATGAATATTTATTAATAATATTTAAATATTTTCAGGCAAAAATAATTTATTTCAAGATATTCTAAACTATGATTATATGTAAGTGTCTTTTAAAGAAGCTTAGATTTCCACTGGACAAACTTCTTAAGATTAACAATTACAGATGTTACAAATCACTACCATCTGGTTTTTAACAGGAAAAGACAACATTTAAGGTTGTCCTATAAAATAAATTGTGCACTAATTGTTAAGTGTCATAACACACAGACTTCATCAACAATTTTTTTTAAATTCTCAAGCATTACGTAAGTAGTTCTCATTAGACTGAGAAGTGTGATTTTTCTTGAAGAAAAATTACATGTGTCGCCCTGAATTAGTGATTTGCATCATTTTCTAGGTCAAGATGGTACTTCCTTATTGCCATGCCATCTGGTGTGCGCATGCGTGCCTTTGAAATATGATTCGACGTGTAGTGTTTTTTAAATAACCTCAAGGATTAAAAAGATTTCATTTTCTCCGTCAAGGATCTTTGCATGTTTTTTTTTTATGTTGTTGTGTCATCTTGATCAAAAGAATGTCGTTACGTCATTTGTGAATTTCATTGGATTGATGATCTGAAATTCTTATGCATGGAATTAGCTTTTTATTTTGTTAGTTAAGCTAACTAATTGATGTTCCTTACTAAATAAGATGCTCTAATTCAGAGGTGTCACCCACTATATCTTATGACCATTACACTCAAAAATTAGATTTGATACCTTTTTTTAAAAAAGATTTTCAAATTTTTATGAAACTTAGTCATTTTTAGTTTAATACAAAAGTTTTATTCTATGTTTCTTATTTTATTGCAAGCAGATATCAGATATTTGTTGATAAAGCAAATTAAGCTATTGAATGTAGGATTCCTATCTCTATATATATTATATCTATGATATTTATTGTTAAAGTTGCGGTAAGTAAAGTGGATGTGGTTTGTGATTAATTAGCACATTAAAACACACAAACCAGTTTATTCTATGTTTCCTATTTTACTGCAAGCGAATAGCAGCTATTTGTTAATAAAGTAAATAATAATAAAGTGCTAGGTTAAATGTAGGATTTCTATATATGCATGATAAATATATAAATAGATAGCAGTAAAAAAAATCAAAAATAGGGGTCAAAAATGCTGTAAGCAAAGTAGACGTGGTTTGTGATTAAATAAATCATTAAAACACCAACCAATTTATTCAATGTTTTCTATTTTATGGCAAGCAGATATCAGATATTTGTAAATAATGGGCTTGTTTAAATGTAAGATTTCTATCTATCTATATATTTTTATATCTATCTATTATCTTTTCATATCTATCTATTTATCCTCAAAATCGCGGTAAACAAAGTAGACCTATTTTGTGATTAAATAACGCATTAAAACACACAAACCAGTTTGGATCAATACATATTTGAAAACAAATATTTTAAGACATACATGCTTTTTATTTATCGATTTTGTTTTTGTTTAAATAATACTTTTGTACTTGGCTAGTAAAAGGCTAATCGAACCGAATACTGAAACACTTATCAAATTAATGTAACGTGTAACATCAAATACTTTATTTACTTTTTCTTAGATAATTTATTTTCATTATGTACTTGTGCATATAAATATATATTAAATATTTCTTGTGTGGGCAGTGATCTGTGAGGTCTGTGCAAATCTGTTCTAATTAGATTTATTTTCGTTCTTTTGAAAATTCTCTGTTTTAAATAAACTGTGTAAAAATTAGTGATGCATATTAATTTGTTTTAATGTAATAATTGTAGAAAATATTTTCAAAAATATGTTCAAGCTCATTTCTTAAGTAAGTCACAAATGTATTACACACTGATAATGTGTATAATCTTAAATTTGTCAAGAATATTGAGCATGAATTCAATATATTCAACTGAAAACAATAAGTAGTTGTTTTATAATGAAGTAATGATTCTTTACAATATCAAGGAATTTTTTTTTAAATAATTCTGCTGAATTTAAATATACTTCTTTGATAATTTCTTTTCTGAATTTTATTTTTAAATGAAATTAAGCTGTGTAATATTTACATGTTTTGAAAATTCTTTCAACGAATAACTATAAACTTATTTACAATATTACTTCAAATGTCGAATAAAATAACTTTTGCTTTAGCTACTTTTTCTTAATTTCGTAAAAGCAGTTTCAATAATTTTTGATAAGTTATTTTGTTAGTAAAAATGCATTATTATGAGTATTAAAGTAAACTGAACAACTTTAATTTTACAGCTATTTATTTATATGCAATGCTTCATCAAATTTAGTTTGAATGTCGAATGTTCAATAACAAATAAAAAACAGTCTTGTGACAAGTCTCTCAATGAACATTTAGAAGTTGCAATTGAAATTCACGGAAGATAAATGATATAAATACGTATACATAAATATATCGTAGATTAAATACTTAAATTAAAGTCATAATTAAAATGCATGCAATGGATTTAGATAGATAGCATTAAATAAAATACGCAGTTGTAAAACCCATCAAAAAATTTACTTAAAACTGCAAGGTTATCTGGTTTTTAACAAATTTAATATATATGTTTTTACCCATTTCAACAAAGGTAAAATTTGTCTTTCTATTTGACTTTTTTTGTATGTTTAATATTTTAGATTATATCTTCGTAGAACTAACTCTGTGAGAATAGTCTTTAAATTAAACGATTCAACTACCTACTTGGATATAACATAACACTGCATTAATTATTTGTGTCGTTTAATGTTACACTACCTACATACTCAAATTTTAACTAACGTTTGCGGTATCTTTATGATTCTCTAGGAATTGAAATATGAAGAATTAATACACATAAATATAAATAATATCTCATTTTCCTCCTTTTATTTTCATTAGCATTCTAAAATTATTATAATTAAAATTATGAATAATTTTTTTGTTTATGTTTACTAATTATTTCATTTTTAACTACTTGTCCTTCAATTTTTCATAAATTTTCAGTGATACATTTTAACTTTTGCATTGATGATTGACATTTTACTTTTACTTTGGTGATTTAATATTGATGATTTATATTTTAACTTGCATTTAAAGTAACTTGTAATTTATTTTACGGAGATTTTATTTTCACTTATCATTCTAAGTACTATTATGGATAACTATTTTTGCTTATATTCTTAGAATTATTTTATTTTAACAACTTGTTCCTCAAATTTAATAAATTATCATTGATGATTTACATTCTAACATTTATATTGATTATTTAACATTTATGATTTATATTTTAACTTACATTTACATTTACTTGTAATTTATTTAATGGAGACTTTATTTTTATTTGATGATTCTAAATATCATGGATATTTTCTTTTATTTATATTCTTGGAATTATTTTGAAACATTCTTCAATTTAATCTTCTTGATCATGATATTTATACTACTTATTATTTCATTTTAACAACGTCTTTTTTAAATTTTTCATAAATTAACATTATGATTTATATTTTAACATTTGCATTGATTTTCTATTTACTTGTAATTTATTTAATGTATACTTTATTTTCATTTATCTGCTTGATCATGATAATATTTATTAAAACCCTTATTTATTTCATTTTAACTTTTGCATTGATTATTTACATTTTAACTGATTTAACATTGATGGTGATTTAACATTGATGATTAACATTTATGATTTGCATTTATTGTAATTTATTTAACGGAGACTTTGTTTTCATTTATCATTCTAAATATTATGGATAACTTTTTTTTGTTTATATTCTTAGAATTATTTCAAAACGTTCTTCAATTTAACTAGCTTGATCATGATCACATTTATTTAAACCAATAGTTATTTCATTTTAAGAACTTATTCTTCAATTTGTCATAAATTATCAATGATGATTTACATGACAATTTGAAGAATGAGTCCTTAATTAAAGTATAAATGATGAGCATTGATGACATTGATATTGATGGCATTGATGGTTCCCATTTGAATTTCATTGAGGATTTAGCATTGATGATTTACATTTACTTGTAATTTATTTAATGGAGACTTTTTTTTCATCTATCATTCCAAATATTATGGATAAGTTTTGGTTTGTTTACATTTTTAGAATTATTTGAAAACTTTCTTTAATTTAATCTGCTTGATCATAATAAAATTTATTCAAAATACTAATTATTTCATTTTAACAACTTGTTCTTCAATTTTTCATAAGTTATCATTGATGATTTACATTTTAACTTTTACAAGGATGATTTACATTTTAACATTTACATTGATGATCTACATTTACTTGCAATTTATTTACTGAAGACTTTATTTTCATTTATTATTCTAAATATTATGGATATTTTGTTGTTTATATTCTTAGAATTATTTCGAAGCGTTCTTCAATTTACGCATGCTTGATCATGATAACATTTATTTAAACCATTAATTATTTCATTTTAACAACTTGTTCTTCAATTTTTCATAAGTTATCATTGATGATTTACATTTTAACTTTTACAAGGATGATTTACATTTTAACATTTACATTGATGATCTACATTTACTTGCAATTTATTTACTGAAGACTTTATTTTCATTTATTATTCTAAATATTATGGATATTTTGTTGTTTATATTCTTAGAATTATTTCGAAGCGTTCTTCAATTTACGCATGCTTGATCATGATAACATTTATTTAAACCATTAATTATTTCATTTTTTAACAACTTGTTTTCAATTTTCATAAGTTATCATTGCATGCTTGATCATGATAACATTTATTTAAACCATTAATTATTTCATTTTAACAACTTGCTTTTCAATATTTCATAGGTTATCATTGATGATTTACATTTTATTTTGTATTTAAGGGATACTTAATTTTTATTTAACATTCTAAATATTATGGATAATTTTATTGTTTATATTCTTCGAATTATTTTAAAACGTTCTTCAATTTAATATGCTTGATCATGTTATTTAAACCACTAATTATTTTATTTTAAAAATCTGTTTTTCAGTTTTTCATAAATTACCTCTGATGATTTACGTTTTCGTTGTAATTTATTTAATGGAGACTTATTTTCATTTACCATTCTAAATATTATGGATAATTTTTTGTTTCTTTATATTCATAGAATTATTTCAAAACGTTCTTCAGTTAAGCTGCTCTATCATGATAACATTTATTTAAACCACTAATTATTTTCAACTTAATTACTTCAACTTTTCATAAGTCATCATTGAGGATTTACATTTTAATTGCAATTTATTTAATGAAAACCTACAGTAAAAGCGTATTTCTCTTTCTGGGCTTGTTTCTTGAAATTGCAGATAATTTTATTGATGATAGTACGAATTTATTTCTTAAATGTTCATCATTTAACCAGACAATTTACATGCTACTGGAAAATTCATCTCTGATGGAGACCTGCACAGAGGTTGCTACTGCAAAGAGCTCATGTCTTTCACCAACTCCTGACACCATTCCTAGTGACTCTAAGTCTCCCTGCGATATATTTGCTCTGTGACTTTGCAAATTCCTCCTATTAATTCTGAACACGGGCAAGAATTCGCTTTTCTTGCGCCGCTGTCAATGCATATATTTCCCCTGAGCCTCAAAGTGATGGGATTAATTCTTTGTTTGCCCAAGTGCTCGGCGATTGCGGCTGCTGCGAGCAAAGAAGAGATGAACAGAAGTGTAATATTGTGTTGGGAGGCGCCTTAATGAAGACGGACGGTGCCTATTATTTCATTCCTTCTCCACCACCCCCACCACAGCCCCTCACAATCTTCATTAACCGCACCGACTGCGAATAAACAGAGATTCTTAAGCCGAAAGGACGTCGATGGTTGACTTTGCTAATTGCTGCATTCATGATGATATCGGTCTTGTTTGTCTTCATATTTCTTTCAGCTCTGTGTAAGTAACACTGTAAAAATATTCATAATAGATATCAAAAAGAAATATCATGATCGATTTTTTTTTAATATTTTTAATACATTTTTTTATATTTTACAATGGTGTGACTGCTAATTTTTTGACGAGCATAAAACATGTGTTATATGCTATTTGATATGGGCCTGAATGGCCGAGTGGCTAGCGCTCTGGCGCTCGGTACCACAGGTTTCGGGTTCGAATCCCGGCGGTGCCATGGTGCCCATGGCGGTGCGGAATCCAATTTAAACCGTAGGTCCCGGTCCTAATAGGATCGTAGAGCGTTGCGGGGGCATTGTTACTCCGCATCCGTGGCTTATCTTCAAGTTACATGCGCCCCCTAGGTAATGCAAAGTGAGTACGTCTGTGCAGTGCTTGCCTTAAAGCAGCTGTCTAAGTGTTTGCTAGCTGCATTAGAACAAAAAAAAATGCTATTTGATATTTTTATATATGATCATGTGCATAAATTAAATTAATTAAAAATATTTTTTAACCTCTACATAAACCCTAGACTTTCCAGACGTAAATTCTTTACGAAAACATTTAACTGGAAATAATCAATTTTTCCCTACGAACGTCAACAATGAAAAAAAGTTTTGCTGCCGAATATGTACTCAAAAAAATTTTTTTTCTTCTATTTTCAACATAAAATATTGATAAAATATTAAATATTATAACCATGCTTCCTCCTACACACTGGTAAGAGAGCCCACTCTGGCGTTCAGAAGAAATAATCAGTTGTCCTACAGACTCTCACCCAGAGAGGAAGTATATTTCGTACATCCTGTATGTAGTAGAGTATCGGGTTTTTGGTTGAAAAATCGAATCCTTCCATTGAATTATTCGTCTTCGTTAAATAGTGTTTGTCTTTAATTGTATGCCAGTGTCAATAAAGCTGTGAATTCTCCAACCTGTTCTTCAAGTATCTCATTACAACCACACCCAGTTACAATCTGGTGGCCCAATCTGCACACTGCAATATTAATTTTTAAAATATTGATTTTTTTCTGTAATAACAATCAGTAAAAAAGGTAAACGGATTTTTTTCTGATGAATTTCTATAAAACCTGTATTAATGATTTTGCTTAATATTATATGGATATTTAGTGAAGTCATTTTTATAAAATGATATAATTTTTTTTAAATATAAATCTTCCTTTTTTGGAAAAATCAAAGCATCATCAGATTATTTCAACATAAGAGATTAAGTACCTATCACCATCCAACGAATACCAATTAAAAAGCTGCATTAACAATACCTTTCGAACACGAGTCATCATTTCAGATTGATAGATTTCTCTCATAATTAACAGAATTTTAAGCCACATTCTCTCAGTTTCTTCAATATTGTTAATCGTAATCAAACGAAAAATAGTTTTTTGAAAAATATTTAAGTATTTTACAAATATAAAACTAAAAAAAAAGACCCAAAAGTTTGAATATAATGTATCAAGTAATAGATAAATAATATTGAAATTTATCAGAATTTAGCAAAACAAAAAAAAAAATTTTCTAGGGTTTGTGGTTTCTAGCGTCGTTTTTTTTTTTTTTTTTTTTTTTTTTTTTTTTTTTTTTTGCGGGGGTGTGGGATAAGGCTGAAAGGTTCTAGTGTTTGTGGTCTCTAGCGTCGTTTTTTTTTTTTTTTTTTTTTTTGCGGGGGTGGGGGGTGGGGATAAGACTGAAAGACGTTCGTAACTGAAAGATTCGTCAAATATTTTTGTAATATTGTGTGAGATAATTTATTGTATCTTGAGAATTTATTTCCAAATGTATAATGAATTATTGAAAGATTTGAACAGTATTCATTGTAGACAGAATTCACTTTAATTTGGCACCATGAAATGAATGACCATGGAATAATTCTTTTCCAGCTTATAATTTCTTTTTAACAATTAAAATTTTATATTGTTTTGCTAAAAAAGCTTTTGAAAAGAGTAATTTAAAACTCCTGAAGAAATATAACGTAGGATGTGCTTTATCATATGCTATCACGTAGGATGTGCTTTACCATATGCTGTCACGTAGGATGTGCTTTATCATAATTTAAAACTCCTATAGAAATATCACGTAATTGTGCTTTACCATAAAATAATTATGTATTAGTAAAATTAATTCATAGAAAAATTTCAGTTTAAGAATTGCATGGAATTTTAATTTTTATTAAGGGCACAAAATTCAAAATTTTTCTAATTTAATAATAAACTATCTACCTGTAGGAATTGTCTATTGCACCAATAAAGAAGACGAAAAATAAACTGTATAAAATTAAATATATTTTGTTCGACTACTAAACATTAAATCTATTATAACTACTTATCTTCAGAAAAATAACTTAGTATATAAAACATAATAATAAATGTTTGAAAGCATTATTTAATAACTACTCTTGGAAACTTTTTATTGTAGTCGCATTTTGCAATTTTGTATCTTTTCCTTTTGTACTTTATTATCATGTACTCAACTTCGTATTTTAACATCATATATATCAAATACTTGCGTCGTTATTATTCTCTTGAAATAAGTTCAAGATCTTCCTTGCCATATTTATTATTTTACGTCAAAAACTTAAAAAGATGAGCAACCTTCTTCAGCGTAAATAAACGAGACGAAGATGTGGAGTGGTATTTTATCATGATTTAAATGCTAAAACGGGAACAACTGGGAAAACTATCTGCCTTTTCTTATCTCGTAGGATAAGGCGTAAGTGTTTAGAACACTTAAGTACCCTGAAATGGATAGATTATCCTTACAGTTCTTCAAAACAAAACAAAACAAAACAAAAATATTGTTAGATATTCTTCCAAGATAATAACGCAGCTTGGAAATCCTTCTAGTCTTTTAAAAAGGTTTTCCTTTTCATTTTGAACTTGCATTTTAATTTATTTTTGACTTATTATAAAGATATGTTAAAATATTCCTACATAAGCCTAAAAATTCCACATATAACTAGCAAATATTGAATTGTAACATATGCCATTTGAAAAATAAAGAGGAATTCCTCAAATTTAAATTTTAAAGTCTGAGGAATTAATCTCTATTTTTTTAAATAAAGATGAATTATGTATGATTGTTTAATTAACGAGTTTTTATTATAATAAAATATATTTTTAGTTATTGTTTTACAAAATAAAAAAACATGAAATATGATTATAAAGTTATTTTTTTACAATATTAAAATAGATTCTTTTTACATTTAATTAATAAAATTTGTAGTCACCACTTTTTTTCACAAAATGATTAGAGATTTTTCGGACAGTGTGCTTAAATACAAATAAAATTCTTTCATAGGAGGCATGTGAATGCAAACATTTATGCATTTAATTTAGACATTATCATAAAAATAATTATTTTCTAGATCTATAATATTATAATTTACAAAAGAACTATCATTTCAGCGGCCTGATGGCCAATTGGCTTGCGCTCTGGCTCTGGCAGGATTTAGATTCGAATCCTGACGGTGACATGAATGTTTGTGAGTGGTTCGAAGTTCACGTTAAACTTATGTGAAGGTCTAATTAACCTAAAGTGTGCAAAAGTTGCCCGTAGAGCGACTAACCAAACTAATGCACATTTATAAAGTTTTTAAGTGCCATAAATTATTATAATCGTCAACTGTTTATACCTTTTTCTGCCGGAGATGGGACCCCTTGCGGCTAAGAAGTTCCAGGAATCCAAACAACAACCAACCAACTAAATGATGATGATTTTTTTTTGTGGATTTAAATAGATAGACCAGGTTTTGTGGATATGAAATAAAATTAAATCGATAAGCGAACAATTTCAAATCCCCATACAGAAATCATAGCTTTCAAACTATTTTGTTTCAATAGTACGAAGTGAAAATGAAAATTTTCGCTTTAGAAACCAAATTTAACGCCATCTATTGCTTTCAAAGCCAAACTTAACACAACTTATTAATTTCAAAACCAAGCGTGACACAACTCATTAATCTCAAAAACCAAACAAAACACAACCTATTGCGTTCAAAACCAAACATAACAATACAGCTTATTAGTTTCAACACTAAATATAACATAAACAGCAAAGAAACATATTCATGACACATACTAAATACTTATTATAGTTCCATTTTCCTCCATTTAAAGCACAATTAACCATACATGGTAATATTTTCGTCAAGAAGTTAATTACTGTTTAATATATCTCATAATTCCCTCTGGACTCTCATTGACAAATATCTTCCTTCAACTCCCCTCATCCAAACTTAAACAAATTCCCACACAACTTATTGCTATCAAAGCCAAACATAACGCAACATATTAGTTTCAAAACCAAACATAACACTAATAAAAAAGCATATTCATGACACATACTAAATATTCATTATTAGTCCCATTTACCTTCATTTAAAGTACAATTAACCACACATGGCAGCCATTTCATGAGGAAGTTAATTACTCTTTAATTAAAATGTTCAGAATTCCCCTTGGTGATGGACACGAGATGACCTATCTCATTGACAAATACCTTCCATCAAGTACCCTCTGCACAAAAAGTCGTTCCGCGGACACTTACTACACCCCTCATCATCGTAATCGCAGCCATCCGTGAAGTCAACCGACAACCAAAACATTGAAATGCATTCCGCCTTCGAATTATTACCCCGATTAGTATAATGTCCACCGGATGGTGTAACAACATCCAGGGAGAACGTGGCCATTTTCTGCCTTCAGACAGAAGAGCAGTTTCATTCGTCTTAATTTTCCCAACTTCGGAATAGGCGCATCAGAAGTACATCTGCTCGTTACAGGGGGCCTAACGACTCCTTGAAGGATGAAATATTCAAAAACGCATTACAACCCCTCCCCCCTACAGGCCCTACCTAATGACATTCACCGTGTATAAATTAGGAGAGCGCAATGTTTATGCTAAGGATGTGTCTTTGATGTGGTGCTTTCCTTTTGTATTGCTAGTAGTATGTAGTTTCCCTTTTTTTAATTGTCTGGTGATGCTATTTACTAATCTGCATTGCTGCTTGCGAAGGACTCTTGTAAAAGTAATAAAAATGTTACTGCAAGAGATTTCAGGAAGAGAATAGTTAACAGTGTATGGTTGTTGCTGTTAGCAACTTGGTTGTAAAACTGCATTATTTAATTTTGCAGTATTAGTTTGCTAGATAATCCAAATATTTGAATTGTACTTTTAGAAATCTCAATTGTATTCAAAGTAACTAATCGTATATTGGTTCTTTTTTCTGCATTGTTTTGGTCAATTTATTTTGTAAAAAGAACCATGATATAAAATGATACGAACATTGATATATATTCAAAAACGCATTACACCCCTCCACCGACAGGCCCATTAATGAGGCCTGAATGGATGAGTGTCTAGCGCCCTGGCGTTCAGTGCCACAGGTTTCGAAATCATGTCCCGGCGATGGCACAGATGTGTGTAGTGGGTCGGTATCCACTTTAAGCTGCAGGTTCCGGTCTCCTATGACTGTAGATCGTCACAGACCCCAATCACACTTCTCACCCACATCATTCCCAAACTGTATAGGGTCTACTCAGCTCTAGGCACAGTCATGTTGGGTGGTGTAGTAGTAGTGGTAGTAGTAGTAGTAGTAGTAGGCCCTACCTAATGACATCCACCATGTATAAATTAGGAAAGCGCAATGTTTATGCTAAGGATGAGTCTTTGATGTGGTATTTTCCTTTGTATGCTTGTAGTATGCAGTCCCTTCTTTTTAATTGTCTGGTGATGCTATTTACTAATCTGCATTGCTACTTGCGAAAGGAGTCTTGTAAAAGTAATAAAAATGTTACTGCAAGAGATTTTAGGAAGATGATAGTTAACAGTGCATGGTTGTTGCTGTTAGCAGCTTGGATGTAAAATTGCATTATTTAATTTTGCGGTACTAGCTTCTAGAATCTAGATAATTCAAACATTTGAGTGGTACTATTAGAAGTCTCAATTGAATTCAAAGAAACTAATTGTATATTGGTCAATTGTTTTGTTTAGTCATTGGCATTGTTTTGGTCAATTGTTTTAATTGGTCATTGGCATTGTTTTGGTCAATTTATTTTGTATAAAACAACCATGATAAAAATTGATACGAGCATTGATATATATTCAAAAACGCATTACACTTCTTCCCCGACAGACTCCCCCCTGAATGGCCGAGTGTGCCACAGGTTTCGGTATCAAACCTTGACGATGGCATGGATGTTTGTATTGGTTCGGCATCACTTTAAGCCGCAGGTCCAGGTCTCTTGTGACTGTAGAGCGTCACAGAGCCCAATCAGACTTCTCACCCGCATCATTCCCACACTGTATAGGGCCAACTCAGGTCTAGGGACAGTGATGTGGTGTAGTAATAGTAGTAGGTCCCCTAATGACATCCACCATGTGTAAATTAGGAAAGCGCAATGTCTATGCTAAGGATGAGTCTTTGATGGGGTGCTTTCCTTTTGTATTGCTACTAGTATGTGGGCCCTTTTTTTTTAATTGTCTGGTGATGCTATTTACTAACCTGCATTGCTGCTTGCGAAGAAGTCTTGTAAAAGTAATAAAAATGTTACTGGAAGAGAATAGTTAACAGTGTATGGTTCTTGCTGTTAGCAACTTGGATGTAAAACTGCATTATTTAATTCTGTAGTATTAGATATTGTTTCTGCTTCTGTATATTATCTAGATATTTCATTTCTGGTTCTGTAGTATAGATATTCTGTAGTATTCTGTTGATGGCCTTTGAATGGTACTCTTAGAAGTTATCAATTTTAATTATCAATTATTGTACTAATCATATATTGTTTCTTTTTTCGGCACAGTTTTGGTCAGTTGATTTTGTGAAAAGAACTATGATATAACTTGATAAGAACATTGATATATATTCAAACACGCATTACACCCTTACCCCGAAAGGTCCCCTAATGACATCCACCATGTATAAATTAGGGGAGCGCAATGTTTATGCTAAGGATGAGTCTTTGCATGTGGTGCTTCCTTTGCGTGCTTGTAGTATGTAGTCATATTATTTAATTGTCTGGTGATGCTATTTACTAATCTGCATTGCTGCTTGAGAAGGAGTCTTGTAAAAGTAATAAAAATGTTGCTGCAAGACATTTCAGAAAGATGATAGTTAACAGTGTATGGTTGTTGCTGTTAGCAACTTGGATGTAAAGCTGCATTATTTAATTCTGTAGAATTAGGTTTCTGCTTTTGTATATTATTTAAATATTTCTTTTCTGCATCTGTAGTATACAAATTCTGTAGTATTCAGTTTGATGACATTTGAATGGTACTCTTAGAAGTCTCAATTGTATTTATCAAAGAAGCTAATCGTATAGTTTTTTTTCCGGATTTCTTTTGGTCTATATATTTTGTAAAAATAACTTTGATATAACTTGATACGAACAATGTTAAAACTCAATTTCAACTCACGAAAAAACTGACGTAGATGTTGGAAAAAGAGGATAGTAGCATTCACCTTTCTGGACCTGATTGATTTAGCACTATTTATACATACTGGCGTCCGACTTGTGGCCTGGTTAGCCAATTTAACGTAAATAAAGCTAGTTTTAATAATTATATTAAAATTGTAGCTAAGCTTATCTTATGGTCTAAATATGATGACGTCTAAGTATTATCGAAAAAAGTAAGTAAGTACTTTATTTCTTCTGCATCACGCTAATCCTTCTCGCACTTTATTTAATAAAGTAAATAATTTATTACATTAATTAATAAATAGAGTTTTCCGAGAAGTCACCACTTTCTTTTTCCCCTTTCACTCGGTAGCTTACCCATCTGCTGAATCTTATCTCTCCAGAAGATCCTCGTCCAACGAAACTTATCCGATACCAACTAATTAGTCCTTGCGCATCGTATATCTTCCTTTCTGCGAGGACTCGTCGAAAAACCCCGCGTCCAATCTGTTTTCGGTCGCTTCTTGTTATATAATTAGACAGACTCAGGCCCGGGCCTATTGATTATATCGTCTTAATTTATCATCTCGGTTGGTAATATGACATGGACGTCACGAGAACAGGAATGAGTTTATTATTTATGTTGTTGGTTTTTTTGTGTTCGGTCGTTTTATTTTTCTTCCTCGCTGTTGTTGTTTCCTTATTATTTCATTAGCCCAACCGTTGCCATGCGGTATTGGATTTGGATTCATGTTGGGAGGGTATTGATTCGAACAGCCTTGGTGACTGGCCATGTCTTGGTGCCATGACAGTTTTCGTTTGATACATTAAAAAAAAAAAATTCCTGATGGTGAATTTTTGTTGTTGTTGAATTTGATTTAGTAATTTGAACATTGCTTTAAGTAGGAAAGGGGCAAGATTAGGAGAATTCAACTTCATTGTTTTGTTATAAAACCAAGTGTTGTTTTCTAATTTATTTGTATCAGCTTTAAGTGAACATTTTTTTTTGTTACTTTAAAAATAACAATGTTTGCAATGGTACCTGATGACCTATTCAATAGAGCTCTGGCGCTCCGTGCCACGGTTTTGGGTGCGATTACGGGCGGTGCAATGGGTATTTGTAATGGTTCATCCACTTTAAAACTGTAAGCCATATTAGACCCCTATGACTACTACACCATATCACTGTGCCAGAGCTGAGTTGCCTCTATAGAGTTTGAGAATGATGTGGATGGGAAGTCATATTGGGCTTTGTGACGCTCTACTCTCATATGAGACTGAGACATGCTGCTTAAAGTGGAATCCGAACCGCTACATACATCCATGGCACCACCGGATTCAAACCCGAAATCTGCGGTACCGAGAGCCTGAGCGCTAGCCACTCGGCCATAAGGTTGCAGTCATCGTCATATTAGAATTGGACCTACGGCTTAAATTGTATTCCGGACCACTACAAATATCCATGGCACCGCTGGGAAACTAGGATCGCTAGTTCACTCGGCCATGAAATCGCGGTTAGCAAGTTGTATGTAAACAAAGCTAGTTAATAAAAATTATATTAAATAATAGCTAATCTTAGCTTATGATCTCATATATGATAAAGTCTGTCAGAAAAAGTAAGTAACTACTTTATTTCTTCTGCATCAATCTAACTCTTCTCGTACTTCATTTAATAAAATAAATAATTTATTACATTAATTAATAAGTAGAGTTTCCCGAGGAGTCATCACTTTCTTTTTCCCCTTTCACTCGGTGGCTCACCCGTCTGCTGAATCTTATCTCTCCAGAAGATCCTCGTCCAACGAAACTTATCCGATACCAACTAATTAGTCCTCGCGCATCGTGTATCTTCCTTTCTGCGAGGTCTCGTCGAGTAAAAACCCCCTGCAATCTGTTTTCGGTTGCTTCTTGTTATATAATTAGACAGACTCGGGCCCGGGCTATTGATTATATCGCCTCAATTTATCATCTCGGTTGGTAATATGGCATGGACGTCACGAGAACAGGAGTGAGTTTATTATTTAAGTTGTTGTTTTTTTGTGTTCGGTCCGTTTTATTTTCTTTCTCGCTGTTGTTTCCGTATTATTTCATTAGTCCCAACCGTTGCCATGCGGTATTGGATTTGGGATTCATGTTGGGTGGGTATCGATTCGAACAGCCTTGGTGACTGGCCATGTCTTGGTGCCATGACAGGCGTGGTGATGGTTCATTTGATTCATTAAAAAAAGGAGTATTTTTCATGATGATGATTTGTTTCTGTTGTTAAATTTGATTTAGTAATTTGAACATTGTTGTAATTAGGAAAGGTGCAGTATAATGAGAATTCATCTGAATTGTTTTGTTGTTTTCTAAGTTACTTGTATCAGCGTTAAGTTAGCATTATTTTTATTTTACAAGAAACAGTATTTACAATGGGACCTGATGGCCGAATGACCAGTGCTGTGGTGCTCGGTGCCATAGGATTTGAGTCCCGGTTTTGCCATGGAGGCTTGTAGTGTTTCGGAATCCACTTTAAGTTGCAAGTACCGGTCTTATATGACTACTGCTATTAATTACTACATCACACCACATCACTGTGCCTAGAGCTGTGTTGCCAATTTACAGTTTGGGAATGATGTGGGTGAGAAGAAGTCTTTTTGGGCTCTGTGAAACTCTACGGTCATATGAGACTGAGACATGTGGCTTAAAGTGGATTCAAAACCACTGCACACATCCATGTCACCACCGGACTCGAACCCGAAATCTGCGGTACACTCTGCCAGCAGGCCTCCAGTCATATAAGACCAGGACCTACTATACTCCTCAAAGCGTATTTCGAATCAAAACAAATATCCATGGCACCACCTGGCTTCGAACCGAAGTACTAGTTCACTCAGCTATCAAGCCCTGTTTAACAAGTTTAATGTAGATAAAGCTAGTTTTAATAATTATATTAAAGTAGTAGCTAAGCTTAGCTTATGATTTAATATGAAGTCTAAGTAGTATCATAAAAAGTAAGTAAATACTTTATTTCTTCTGAATCAAACTAACCCTTCTCGTACTTTATTTAATAAATAAAGTAAATAATTCATTACATTAATTAATAAGTAGAGTTTCCCGAGGAGTCATCACTTTCTTCCTCCCCTTTCACTTGGTGGCTCACCCGTCTGCTGAATCTTATCTCCCCAGAAGATCCTCGTCCAACGAAACTTATCCGATACCAACTAATTAGTCCTTGCGCATCGTGTATCTTCCTTTCTGCGAGATCTCGTCGAAAAACCCCCCTCCAATCTGTTTTCGGTCGCTTATTGTTATATAATTAGACAGACTCGGGCCCGGGCTATTGATTATATCGCCTTAATGCATCATCTCGGTTGGTAATATGGCATGGACGTCACGAGAACAGGAGTGAGTTTATTATTTATGATGTTTTTTTTTTTTTTTTTTTTTTTTTTGTTTTTCTTTCTCGCTGTTGTTCCCGTATTATTTCATTAGCCTCAACGTTGCCATGCGGCATTGGATTTGGATTCATGTTGGATGGGTATTGATTCGAACAGCTTTGGTTGCTGGTCCTGTCCTGGTGGCATGACAGGGGTGATGATGATTCATTAAAAAAAAAGATTATTTTTTATGATTTTGAATTAGATTTAGTAATTTGAACATTGGTATAATTAGGATAACTGCAGTATTATGAGAATTCATCTGAATTTTTTTGTAATAAATCAAGTTTTGTTTTCTAATTTATTTGTGTGTAAATAAAGTAAATAAAGTAAAGTGTACAAATAAAGTAAAATCTATTATTTTTGTATTTAATAAATTTAAGTTACTTAAAATGATAAATTAAAAAAATGTATGTCAAGTTTTTGACATACATTTTCATGTGTATGAAAATTATATATCGCTACTGGAAGTAATAGTATTAGAAATAGTTATGTAATATCGATGATAAGGATTTTAACCGTTATCTGGTTTATGAATAGGTACTTACAAAATAGTAAGTGGGAATTCTCGCTGACAAGTCAGAGACAAAGAAATCAGGGAAGTCCCTTGCTTCACGTATTCTCCATGCGTCACTATTATTTTACTTTTTGTTTCATCGAATCCACAATCAGTAGCAAAGTTAATTAGTTGATTGTAAAAATTAGGTAATAATATATCTAGTAATAGAAAGTATCTTAGTGGGAGTGAAAAAACCATTTGAGAAAACCATTCTTTAAGAGTGAGGAAGAAACAAACGAACAACTCCCCAAAAATGAAGAAATTAGACGAATCGAAAGTGATAGTTTTGCAGTCCCTGACCACACTGGTCCAAAACCCTCCTGTACTAGCAATACACATTAAATTCAAGGTGAAGTGATTGAATTGACTTGGTTAAAATCTTCGTTAAACATTACTGATAAGTGTCTTTTTAAAATACTAAATAATCAAGTGAACAGTTTGTGATCTAAAATGGGCATTGCAAACTTAAAGGCATCTTTAAATAGTACTATAAGGGTCTTACTGATAAGGGTAGGTAAGGGTAAGGGTTACTGGTAAGGGTCTTTTTAAAATACTAAATGATCAAGTGAACAGTTTGTGACCCAAAATGGGCATTGCAAACTTAAAGGCATCTTTAAATAGTACTATAAGGGTCTTACTGATAAGGGTAGGTAAGGGTAAGGGTTACTGATAAGGGTCTTTTTAAAATACTAAATGATCAAGTGAACAGTTTGTGACCCAAAATGGGTACTGTAAATTTAAAGGCATCTTTAAGTAGTACTATAAGGGTCTTACTGATAAGGGTAGGTAAGGGTAAGGGTTACTGATAAGGGTCTTTTTAAAATACTAAATGATCAAATGAACAGTTTGTGATCGAAAATGGGCACTGTAAACTTAAAGGCATCTTTAATTATACTATATTAAACAGAAAAAAACCAATGATACTTTTTATTGAGGAGCCTCCATTCAAAAAATTTGCCACGGGCCATAATTACTGTGCATTATTAAAAATATCCTGTAAACCATCCTGTACTAGCAATACACATTAAATTCAAGGTGAAATGATTGAATTGATTTGGTCAAAAATTACATCTTCGTTATACATTACTGATAAGGGTCTTTTTAAAATACTAAATGATCAAGTGAACGGTTTATGATCGTAAATGGGCACTGTAAACTTAAAAGCATCTTTAAGTAGTACTATATTGAACAGAAAAAAAACAATGATGATACTTTGTATTGAGGAGCCTCCATTCAAAAAATTTGCCACGGGCCTCAGATGGTATAATTACGTCAATGCGTGCATTATTAAAAATATAATTCAGAAATTTGAATGAAAGAGATTCCAGGAGAATATCCCATGGCTTTAATTTAGTAAAAACGTAAACAATCAAGAGTTTGGGAAATACTTTATTAGATCTTTTCTAATTTATTGCAGGTTATATCATATCCTTTGTCAACAACGTTCTAGCACGGATGCAAAACGCCTATGTTACGTAGTTATTTTTCTTTTCTACGATATTTATTACCAAAAAAAATTTCAATGCTATAGTTGCGAGGTGTTTCTACATCACTACATCACATTAGAATGTGAGCAAGCCTGTTTTGAACAACACATATTTAAAAATAAATATTTTTAATATATGAAAATAACAAAAACTCGATAAGTATAAATAATGACTCAATTTTTTTGTGCTTAGTTATTCGAAAATCGAATCGAATACTAAAATGTATTCACTGTTTCACTTATAATATATTATATAATAGGGGGCCTGTTGGCCAAATGGCTGGCGTTCGGTACCACAGGTATCGGGTTCAAATCCCGGCTTTGCCCATGGGTGTTGTAGTGGTTCGGAATTCACTTTAAGCCGTAGGTCCCGGTCCTAATAGGATCGTAGAGCGCTGCGGGGCATTGTTACTCCGCGTCCGTGGATTATCATCAAGTTACACACGCCCCCTGGGTAATGCAAAGTGAGTAACATCGGTGCAGCCCTTATAGGCATCCAAAGACGTCCATGTCTGTTTGCCAGCTGCATTGGAAAAATATATATTATATAATTTAATATATTCTTATAACTTTGTCCATAATCGGCATGGTGATCAATATTTTTTTTCTTATTTGTTGGTTTGACTTCATTTAATTAGATCTACCTCACCATGTGGTATTGGATTTGAAGTTCGTGTTTGGACGTATTGATCGGAACAGCCTTCGTAATACTGTGATGATGTATGTTCTCGCTTGGTGAATGACAAAGTGATGATTATTCGCTTGCTTCGATGTTGAATAATTTTTTTAAAGAAAACTTTGCGTGATGGGGAGTTATTGCAGTGGCATAAATTTTGATGAAATAATTTCAGCGTGACGGTGGTTTGGAAAAACAGCTACAGTTGCATCGTAATTCAAATATCGACTGTAGTTGCTTGACATAAAACTGAATGGAGTTTGTAATGCGATAATCTATAATTTTGCAGGAAACCCTTCAGGAAAAAGCAGTTAACATGTAAATATAATGATTTTTGAATCTACCATAAATTTTTTATATCATATATCCAATTATTCTACAAACATGCATGGAATAATTTATTATTACATTGTAATTTATTTTTGAAGTACATGTTTTGACAATCCATAACTTAATTTTAGGGAGGTGGGTGCGCAGAAGATCTACCTCCCCGTGGTGCACCTGGTAACACTTTTTAGTGGCTAAAAGATCTACAACTTGGCATTATTGTTAGATTAATGAACTCTGTTTCAGCATGTTTTGTTGTATTATCTATTTTTTATTTTTATTTTTTATTTATTTATTTATTTTTTTTTCCCCCGTTGTTCTTTTTTTTTGCTGTAACTGTTCATAACCTGATATTGGAAATAAAAGAAATAAAAAATAAAAAAATTTTGGGAGATATTTTAAAACAAAAACATAGATTTTTTTATTGTACAAGAAAAAAATTTAATGTTATTTTTCCATATAATAACACAAAATCAATACGAATTTCATCAAGAAATAGACCATGAAATCTTTATGGATTGACTATGTCCCTTTTATTATTAATTTGAATTTTTTTATACAACAAAATTTAATTATAATTGAGTAATAAATATGTTAATAAAGGATGGACAAAGGACTTGTTAATAAAGGATTATAATACTTTCACGAAGCAGCCCTTTATATGTTAAAAATGATAATGCAATTAGAGTTTTTAAATCTTTTCCATGGATGTATTTTGTATTTGTTATCTTCAACTACTATTTATTATTTATCATCATTAATTTAATTAATTATTAGGCTGCATATTAGCTCACACTTTATCATTGAGCTACAAGTCAGTCTATAATTGTTCTTAACAAAAAAGGTTCATTAATACTTACATTTAATAAGAAGGTAAAACAGTTTTTTATATTCTCTTATGAAGATTTATCAAGATCAGTTCCAGATTCATATACAATAATTAGAAATAATTTAACAACCAGTGCATTATTATGCCCGACTTTTGGCTTAGTGATAACTTGTGCATCTATCAGAGGAGCTAAAGCTCAAATTTGTTACATGCGTCCGTTGCAGTCATTGCTTTCAAAAACTATGAGACTTAATTTGATTGTAAAAACATGTCTAAAGTATTTCATATCGATAATCAAGTTGTCTGGGGGGAGTTTCCCAAACCACACGCAAATAAGGAGCAGCTATCTTTAAAAAGTCCTACAGGCTAGTACTGTCGTCTCCTCGCCTATTGTGTCATATATAAGTGAAAAAAGAGGCCCACTGATTCCCCCCCCTACAAAAAACATTGATACAAAAGAGAGAACAAAAATATCCCTTTACCATGTTGAAACACCCAACATCATTCTTGAAGGATTCTTCTGCCTAGAAAAGAGCCCCGGAACGAACACACCAGAAACACACCAGAAACGAAATTTCGTCATCAGCACCCCATCTGATTTCATTAATACCTCCTCCTGCGTCAACCGGGGTGGACCCAAACGAGGGGGAGAGGAGGGGGAGGTCAGACGAGTGCAAACTTCATTAAAACCTACGACTCGCCTGAATAATTAATGCGATAAATTTACTATTTACTACCCTCCACTCCCTTCACCTTGATGCAATGAGGTGACTGTTAAGTAACTAATCCGACGCGGGGATGCTTACTGATTGTTTAAATATTCATGCTTTTGCGCTGGAAACTTTGAAATGAACAGCAGTGCTTCCTCCCTGTTATGTTATATGCATGGCATAACTGCTCCTGGAGTAAAATCGGTGGGCTTAAAGTCGCCCTGACTGCTAGGTGAGGATCAGGAGACTGGAGTAATCCTGTTTTGGAGATGCAATTTAATGGACATCTTCAAAGTAGGGGGGATATCTGGATTCTGGAGATGGTTAATCCTTTTCCGGTGTTCAAGGGTGGACGCGAGTGGCTTGACGGGGCATAGTTTGGGTTGTGCTTGCATAATGTGGGATGGTTAAGTTTAATATGGCGGGGAATAATGTGTTGGAAGGTTGGCCGGGATGCCTTGTAATAGCCGTGTGTAATGAAATGCTAATTATTTGCATATGGATGGATGAATTTAAGGATACATGTCAATATGATTGATTTTATTTCGAGATTTCAATATGTTATTTATTTTATATGGATTAACATTACTTTTTATCATTTAGTATTTGTACGTGTATATGTTTTATTTAAAATGTATCTCATATCATAATTTTTTATGCTTTTATTTGTGTATTTTAAAACACCAAGCATGTTCATTACCGTATTTACCCGTAGGATGCACCTTAATTTTTCAAATCCAAAATTCTTGAAAATTTTGAACTATTATTTGGTTACATAAAATTATAAAACTCTTTCATTAATAAGATATTACATAAAACTTCTCATTGCTGTCAAAATTCCTGTTCATGTAATAATAGATTTTAAACTTGTACTTCTTTGAGCTTAGCGGCCTGAGGGCCAATTGCTAGTGGTCTGACCTTTTGTACCATATGCTTCAGGTTCGGATCCTGGCTATGACATGGATGTTTGTTAGTAGTTTGGAATCCACGTTAAACTATAGGTCCTCGTATAATTAGCTTAAAGTGTGGAAAAAAATGACCGTAGACCGACAAGACAAATAAAATGTCTGCGTCTATTGACGAACCGCCGTCTTCATATACAGTTTTTACTTAGTTTCGTCTGTGGTATATAAAATATTGCATTTCTTAAATACACAGATCTTCTTTACTGAGCAAATTTTGAAGGTGATATGCTACTGTTTTATAATACCCCTAGTTAAAATATTTAACTATGACTATTTTTTGCATTAATAAAAATAGTGATACGCAAATAATTATTTTTTATACTATATATTAATTTCATCTTATTCTAGATTTTTTCTGTACTTTAAAAATATCGATTTATTTCTAAAAGCTCCATTTTATTCAAATAATAGCAAATCAATAATATATTCATCATAAGCATTAATAAAAAATAAATATTTCGAAAGTGAATACAAAATAATCAACATGTATTTGAAAATATAAATAGCTTTCTATTTCTTTGTTTTGTATAAAGACAAAATTCATTGACCGCATAAAAGAATTCCTATCAAAAAATAATAATTTTTTTCATTTATCTAGAGCAGAGATTTTTTTTTAAAAGAAATGTCATAGAGATTTTTCTAAATCCAAATTATTTCAATCTATTATTTGCATTACAAAGATTTTAAAATAAGTACAAAGCTTGAATAACTTGATAAATATATAAGTATTAAATTTTTTTTGATTTTTGAATTCTTGTTGCCAAAAAAAATAATAAAACACAAAGTCTCACTTTTCTGTTAAAATCAAATAGAAAGAAAGTGGCTCAAATTAAGCTGTCCTCCATTACAATCAACAATGTTAAAACATTTCCTCAAACTTTAAAACAACAATTAATTAGATTAAGTACATTCTCTTCCGCTTTTTTCAAAAAATTTCAAGTCTTCTTTTTCGAATCTACTCTGTGATACAAACTGACAAACAATATGTCTCTCAGAGAACAGCAAACGATAAAAGACAACAAAGGTGAACAAAAAATAAAAATGGCGATAATAGAATCAACCGTAAGCACATCTGTTAATGTGAGCGACATTAATTTAACCGTTGTATGGAATTATAAAATATGATACGAGAATGCCATTTCCAGTTAAAAATGGCGAGAATGTAAATAAAGAGAGAGTGGGGGGTTTTTTTTTTTTTTCGCTTTCGCGATATCACTTTCACAAATTCATTCATCTTTCCTCGCAGTCAGAGTGGTAATGTAAATAGATAAGGACGACGCTCCTGACTGTGTTCTAAATAATAGACTAAAATAACTTAAACATAAAACTATTAAATTTTATGGATTTTTAAATACTTGTTGCCAAAAAAATTAATAAAATTCGAAATATCACGTTTCTATTTAAAATCAAACAGAAAGCAAGTGGCTCAAATTAAGCTGTCCTCCAATACAATCAACAATGCTAAAACATTTCCTCAAATCTTAAAACAAAAATTCATTAGATTAAGTACCTTTTCTCTGTAAAACAAAAATGTTCCCGCCTTTTTAAAAAAATTCCAAGTCTTCTTTTTCGAATCTACTCTGCAGTAATGCAAACTGACAAACGATATGTCTCACAAAGAACAAACAGCAAACGATAAAAGACAACAAAGGTGAACAAAAAATAAAAATGGCGATAATAGAATCAACCGTAAGCACAGCTGTTAATGTGAGCGACATTAATTTAACCGTTGTATGGAATTATAAAATATGATACGAGAATGTCATTTTCAGTTAAAAATGGCGAGAATGCAAATAAAGAGAGAGTGGGTTTTTTTTTTCTTTCGCTTTCGCGATATCACTTTCACAAATTCATTCATCTTTCTTCGCAGTCAGAGTGGTAATGTAAATAGATAGGAACGACGCTCCTGACTGTGTTCTGTGCAAACAAGATTTTTTCCCCTCCCCCGTTCTAGTTCGGTATTTATTTCGCTCTTGCATTGAATTCCTAATTCTGTTTCGCTTGGATTTAACTCGAATTTTCCAGATATACATTTGACAGTCTGTGTTCAGTGGATTTTGTTAAAGATTAAATGTAATTTTTTTTCATTGTCCTTTTATAAATGATTTTATTTTTTTAATGGTAGAATTTCGTTACAAATTATTTGATTAACTCTCTATTAAAAGTTGAATAATTCAAAGCGTTTTGGAAAATTAAATGAATTATTAGAAGTATATTTGTAAAGCAAATATTCATTAACCTACATTTTTAATTTAATTTATTTTTATGTAAAAATGAAAAGTTTTGCATAGAAAATTATAATTACTGCTCTAAATGCTGTCTCTAATTTCTTAGGCTGCTATTTTTTTCGTGATTATAATGTATAGTTATTTTTTTTTATGAATAATGCTTTTGTGATTAGATATATTTCAAACTAAAGGAATAGTAAATTTAAAAAAAAAACTTTCAAATATTTCTAGTTGGCTTTGTCATTTTACACTGCCGGAAGATATTTAGGTTAAAAATATTTGCCTGGTGTAATTAATATTACACCACACACTTATTATAATTAAGGAAATACGAAGTCTCACGTTTCTGATAAAATCAAATAGAAAGTAAGTGGTTCAAATTAAGCTCTCCTCCTTTACAATCAACAATGTTAAAACATTCCTCAATTTTAAAACAACAATTCATTAGATTAAGTACCTTCTCTTCGACAAATAAAAAGTGTTCCCGCCTTTTTCAAAAAATTCCAAGTCTTCTTTTTCGAATCTATTGTGTAATGCAAACTGACAAACGACATGTCTCGCAGAGAACAACAAACGATAAAAGACAACAAAGGTGAACAAAAAATAAAAATGGCGATAATAGAATCAACTGTAGCACAGCTGTTAATGTGAGCGACATTAATTTAACCGTTGTACGGAATTATTAAAATATGATACGAGAATGCCATTTCCAGTTAAAAATGGCGAGAATGTAAATAAAAGACAGAGTGGGTTGCTTTTTTATTCGCTTTCGCGATATCACTTTCGCAAATTCATTCATCTTTCCTCGCAGTCTGAGTGGTAATGTAAATAGATAGGAACGACGCCGCTGACTGTGTTCTATGCAAACAAGCCTTTTTTCCTCCCCCTCCCCCCCGTTCTAGTTCAGTATTTATTTCGCTCTTGCATTGAATTCCTAATTCTGTTTCGCTAGGATTTAACTCGAATATTCAGAGATACATTTGACAGTCTTTCAACTGTATTCAATGGAGTTTGATAAAGATTAAATGTAATTTTTTTTTACATTGTCCTTTTATAAATGGTTTAATTTGTTTTATTTCTTAAGGGTGGAATTTCGTTTCGAAACTATTTGATTAACTCTCTATTAAAGGTTGAATAATTCAAAGCATTTTAGGAAATTAAATGAATTATTAGCAGACTATTTGTATAGCAAAAATTCATTAACCTACATCTTTAATTTTTAATAAAAGAAAATGGTTTTATATAGATAATTATTTTTTTGTTCTAATGCGGCTGGCAAACACTTAGACAATTTTCTTGAATGCCTTAAGGCAAGCGCTGCACCGAAGTTAGTCACTTAGCACCAGGGGGTGAGTGTAGCTTGAAGATAAGCTACGGGCGCGGAGTAACAATACCTCCGCAACATTCAACGATCATGTTAGACTGAGATCTACGGTTTAAAGTGGATTCCGAACCATTACAGTCATCTATGACACCTCCGGGATTCGAATCCGAAACCTGTGACACCGAGCTCCAGAGCGCTAGTCATTCGGCCACCAGGCCCCTTTAAATTAAATAATAGACTAAAATAACTTAAATATAAAACTATTAAATTTTATGGATTTTTAAATACTTGTTGCCAAAAAAATTAATAAAATTCGAAATATCACGTTTCTATTTAAAATCAAACAGAAAGCAAGTGGCTCAAATTAAGCTGTCCTCCAATACAATCAACAATGCTAAAACATTTCCTCAAATTTTAAAACAAAAATTCATTAGATTAAGTACCTTTTCTCTGTAAAACAAAAATGTTCCCGCCTTTTTAAAAAAATTCCAAGTCTTCTTTTTCGAATCTACTCTGCAGTAATGCAAACTGACAAACGATATGTCTCACAAAGAACAAACAGCAAACGATAAAAGACAACAAAGGTGAACAAAAAATAAAAATGGCGATAATAGAATCAACCGTAAGCACAGCTGTTAATGTGAGCGACATTAATTTAACCGTTGTATGGAATTATAAAATATGATACGAGAATGTCATTTTCAGTTAAAAATGGCGAGAATGCAAATAAAGACAGAGCGGGGTTTTTTTTATTCGCTTTCGCGATATCACTTTCGCAAATTCATTCATCTTTCCTCGCAGTCAGAGTGGTAAATGTGAATAGATAGGAACGACGCTCCCGACTGTGTTCTATGCAAACAAGCTTTTTTTTACCCTCCCCCGTTCTAGTTCGGTATTTATTTCGCACTTGCATTGAATTCCTAATTCTGTTTTGCTTGGATTTAATTCGAATTTTGCAGAGATACATTTGACAGTCTTTCAACTGTATCCAAATGGATTTTGATAAAGATTAAATGTAATTTTTTTCATGGTCCCTTTATAAATGCTTTTATTTTTTTACTGGTTGTATTTCGTTTCAAATTATTTGATTAACTCTATTAAAAGTTGAATTAATTCGAAGCATTTTGGAAAATTAAATGCATTATTAGCAGTCTGTTTGTAAATCAGAAATTAATTAACCTACATCTTTAATTTAATTAAATTTATTTTTATGTAAAAATAAAAGTTTTTCATAGAAAATTATAATTACTGCTATAAATGCAGTCTCTTATTTCTTTGGCAGTTATTTTTTTCTTGATTATAAGGTGTAGTTATTTTTCTTTATGCATAATGCTTTTATGATTAAATATATTTCAAACCATATTTAAAGGATATATCTGCCAGGAGATATTTATAGTAGAGATAATTGCCCGAGGTAATTAATGGGACCATACGCCCCATTTTTGAGAAGCTTATACAGTTGTCTCCAAACACAGCTTCAGGACAACATAATGTCCTGTTTTCAGAAAGAGTTCAAATTACAGTAATAAATTTTGTTTAAACAAGCCGCCAAAAATGAAAAATTCTAATTGCAGGTCTACTTAGCGTATTTATGATCACATTAGGCCTTGCACAATACGTCTCGCACATATAGTTAGTTGGTGAGTTTTTATGACGCAAGAACTGGATTCGGTCATGTCCGCAACAGAGACAAGTCCTTAAATTTTATAAATTTCCACAGCAGATTTTTATTTAATTGTAGCCTGCTAATGTGTTTAAAAAATAAATATATAATCTCATGGTAATTATCTCCCATGATGTCAATTAATAAGGTCTTCTTCTTCTTCATGGGCCGTCTTGCCTATTGGCAGATTTTGAGATTTCTACGGTTTAAAGTCTACGATTTGAGATTTCTACGGTCCGAACTATTACAAACTACAAAATGGCACCACCGGGACTCGAATCCGAAATCTATAGCACCAAGAGGCAGAATTTTGAGGATTTTATGCTTGACTAATTCCAAATAAAGGATTTAAATATATAAATAATATGAAATTATAAGATGGCCTTTTTCGCATCAGTTAGTTTGGTATGTTGTTAATACAGTCTTATTAAGAAATCAGTATACTATATGAGTATATATATATATATCAGTATACTATATATATACTACTATGAAAGATATCTTAGTTAAAATGATAGTAAAAAATGAATTCATTATTCAAGTTAATTTTTCACTCACACTCTGCTAACTTAAATTTCTTCTTCTTCAATGGCGCAACACCCCATGTTGGGCCAAGGTCGTCTTCCTACCCGCAGAAAACATAAAATTACTCCTTAGAATATAATGAATTTACCCAATTTATAATCGATTTCAATTAAATCGAACTTTAATAATCTTGTGATCTTCTCGGAGAATTCATGGTATCTATCCAATGGTCCCCAAACTTATATGTCCTACCACTGGCTTTTCAGAAGAAAAAAAAGAAATCTACCTTCTAATCTTTCTTCTAATCTTTCCCCTTAGAAATCTACCTTCTTAAAACAAACAAACAGAAACGTATAGTAAAAGATGCTTTTATGTATCAATATATTTAACTACGTTTTAAAATACAGTAAATGAAGATGTAAATATGACATCTTGTAGTTTGAAATTATAAAAAAAAAAAAATTATTAAAATTTACCATAGTAGCATTCTCATAACACACGGAAAAATATAACAGAGGAAAAAGTGAAAATAAAAAATACGACAAATATTAAAAATAGTACATTTACTAAAAATAGTATACAGCAACATATTTAAATCACTGCGACGTGCTATTTGCAAGCAATTTTTAAAAAAAAAATTTACAAATTTGCGACCACACTACTAAAGAAAAGGTTCCACTACGCTAATTAGATAGATACCTACAGTTTAATATGGATTCCGAACCACTAATAAACCCATGCCAAAGCCAGGATTAGAACCTGAAAAGCCTCTGGTACCTAAGACCAGAACGTTAGTCAATTAACCATCAGGCCACACCATAATCTAGGATTATTTGTTGATATCTGTCTTTGCAGTCATTATTGTACATAGGTACCGTCTTTAAATCGTTGGCAAATGGGGTTTTTTAAAAATTTTCTAATATTTTTTTTCCTTTTCTCACCTCTCTCTTATTTTTTTAGAAGCGTCCCAAATTTACCGAGGCTACTATCATCCCCTTGATCGTTTCCTTGCAAGTTAGGGGCTGTATTGCCTACTTTGGAAACTAGTTATCTATACGCTATACTTAATTAATATAAAAAAATACAACTAGAATTATGTTTTTAAAATAAATTTTCCTAGTCTTCTCAATAGTTAAAGTTAATATTATAGCAGTGATATCTTTTATTGCATTAAAATATTTGTTACAAATAATTATAAGATGAAACAGCGTATTCTCATATATTATCCAATTAGTAGGCTTCCAATTAGTATCCTAACTAAAACTCAAATTGCTATCAGAATTCATGTCACTGTATCATAAAGCACTTTCTTTAAAAAAAAAGCTCATTAACAGCTAACCGATAAACGGGAACACGCCACCACCCGTGAACTACCAGAAAAACATCCTTAGCAATCCAAAGACACTGCACGAAGTCCATGCCCATCAACTCAGCCTTGAACCACGAGGCAGAACAGTTCAGCACCTTTGAGCAATCATCTATCCATCTGACTTTTAGCAAAGAGAAAATTTTTCGGCAAGCGAAAAATTCTTCTTCGACTTTAAATGAATCCCCACTCATTAAAAATGCATGAGCACGTGTTTTCGCTGTGCTCACGCCTTCTTAACGAGCACAAGTGGAATTTCACTTACACATTACATTCTGTCTTCAAGGCGTTCATTAAAGGAAGCAGGACTATCTGCGACTATCTCAAAGGCATTTATTTCAGTATATTCAGTTTTTGAGGGGAAGAGGGTTCACAGGTGTTAATAGTAGTGTTGCTTTGAGTGGATTTGTGATGGATACTGATACTAGCAAAGTTCGTCAAGTTGGCATTCTTGAAGTAGGCTTGCTGTAATTCGGTGTTTCTGTAAAGCTTCAGGTGGGAAAGTGTGTGAACTTGTGTGATAGCAACAGATTCAGGTGGCTAAGTTATAGTAACTTGTGTGAAGGTTCGTAGAGTTCTTTTGCATTTTTTTTTGCTGATAATTTAAATATATTTTAATGTGTTTTTCTATAATATACTAATAATTTAGTTCTTTAAAATCTTTTCATAACTAAGGTGTTATTACTAGTGTTTTTTTAAATGGATTTGTAATTATATACTGTTACAAGGGTCTGCTGAGTTGGCATTCTTAAAAAAAAGTTGTTGAAAAGATGTTAAGAAAAGTATTGTTGTAAAAAGTTTTCATGATTATTATTGCAATAACAATATTGATAGGTAAGTGTTTGAGGTTCAGTTCAATAGAATCCTGATACCTTTCAATAAGTTTGTTCGCATTAGTTTTACAGATGCAAACACAAAGCGTGTTTGTATGTACGGTTGATACTGTTAGAAAAGAGTTAGCATTCGTGAAGAAGGCTTGCTGTGCTTCGGTGGCAAAGTTATAGTAACTTGTGTGAAGGTTTGTAATGTTCTTTTGCATTTTTTGTCTGATAATTTAATTATATTTTAATGTGTTTATCTATAACAGATTAATAATTTAGTCCTTCAAAATCTTTTCATAACTAAGGTGTTAATATTAGTGTTTCGTTGATTTTATTTGTGATTATACTGTTACAAGAGTTTGCTGAGTTGGCATTCTTAAAGTAGACTTGTTGTAATTTAGTGTTGTTGTAAAAGGTTTTCATAATTATTACTACATTAACAATATTGACAGCGAAGTTGTTTTAAGTTCCGTTCAGTAGAATCCTGATTCCTCTCAATAAGTTGTTCATAGTTAGTTTTATAGATGCGGATATAAGGTGTGTTTGGATATACTATTGATACTGTTAGAAAAGACGGTTAGAATTCTTGAAGTAGGTTTGGTGTAATTCTTGTTTGGATGTACAATTCATAATGTTAGAAAAGACTCGGTTAGCATTTTTGAAGTAGGCTTGGTGTAATTCTTGTTTGGATGTGCGGTTGATATTGTTAGAAAAGATTGTTAACATTCTTGAAGTAGGATTGTTGTAATTCTTATTAAATCGAGTTAAAAAAATGACACAAAAAATGAAGATTTCTGAAATCCTTAATCATAACTTAACTCTTGAAGTATTATTGGAAAGATTTTTTTCGTTTTATGTAATTGAATTAGTATCATACTATGAAGCAAAATAGTAACATGCAGTAAATATAAAAACGAAAAACTGTTAATTTTAATTTAGTAACAGACAGTTTAATAACTTATGTGAAGTTTTATGCAATTTCTTAATTTCTAACCATAATAAAAATTTATATTGATAGTTATTTTAACATCATTTTTGTTCAAAATTTTTATTCTTAAAAGATAAACATTTCGCCCTGTAGAGAATTCATAAACAAACCAAAGAAAATTGAAGTTTCCTCTTTTTTCAATTAACTAGTGATTACCAATATTCATGGAAATTTCTTAATTAAATTCCGAAAACTAAATATGCCTATGTCTTCCAATTACATAGAGATAGATACTTTATAAAAAAAATTAAACTTCTTACATCATACTATCTAGAAAAACTTCAACTCAGAAATAAAAATAATTCTGGCAGTTACCCAAGCATATAAAAAACTTCCACTAGTCCATGAAATTAAAATGCTTTCCATTTAAATATTTTCACTTCCTGTATTGATTGAATTAATAAAAAAAAAAGTGTTCTTTTTTTTTTTTTACCACAAAAGATTATTTTTGCCAAAGTAACAATTCGTTATACGAATGAATTCTAACTTTATTATTTTTTTGTGGCTTTTTCTTGAAGACGTAATTTGGCCTTCTGATTTCTTATTCATTTTTAAAAAGCCAATAACAACTGGCCTGGAATTTAAATCTACACACGATGTCTTTGGGTATTGTCGAGTATATCCTTAAAACAGAAGGATGTAAGTTAATTTTATTAATATTTCCCCCAAATTCAACCAAAGCGTGCAATATTTCATTTAAATTATTCAAGTGTAAATACTGTTAATTTTTTTTTCTCATCTGTTTGGTATTCTTCGATATCACGAGAGCGTATAACGAGGGCAAAATTGTGAATTTACGCAAAACCCACCGAGATAAATTAATTCCTAATTAAAACAGGCAGAAAACTTAAAATGCTAATACTCCTGATTGAATACGCTCGCTCGAGAGGGTTTTATGATGAAATTATTTTGGAAACCGAGTAAAACTTTTAATGAAATCTCCTTTAAATAGATGTTTCTTGTGTTTTATCAGAAGAGTTAATATTTAAAACTGTTAATTTTCCCTCTTCATTAAACAGATTTCTTAAAATTTTTACGTGCATTATTCTGGTAATTCTCTTTCTTAAATTGTGTATCCGTGAAGTTTTCGAAATAATTGAGTATCGAAGCATTCAAGAAACTGTGCAAACTTGTAATTAGAACAAAAAGAATCGGGAAGAAACCCCTTTAAACTAAATAAATTCATACTTAATGTATATGCATTTGCATTTCTTACTAAATCTTTTATAATAGGAAAAACAAACATTTTTTGCGAAGTTTTTAGAAATGAAAAAGGAAAAACTATTATTGATGATTTCACACAATAAAAAAATTCACGTTAAACCAAAATAAATTTTATTGAAACCATGAAAAATATTCCGAGTAAAAATGCATTATGAAGATTAGTTTCATTGTTTTCCAACACTTTTTTTTTGTAATGCACGAAAAATTGGATAATAATTTTGGATTAATTTCTTTAAAATAAATCTTTATATTAATCCAGAGTTTTAATCTATATATATTATATAAATTAATATTTATAGATAGCATTTTACATATACATTAATACTAGCACTTATTTATATCTTAATCCATTTGCTTCTGATATGACAAATCTTGAGGATAATATTTTGTGCAAGAAAGGGTTACACCATGCAGAATCTTCTATATTACATCTTCTTCAATGACGTGACGGCCTGGTGGCCAATTGACTGGCGCTCTGGCCTTTGGTACTTTGGCTTTATGTTCGAATCTTGGCGTTGTCATAAATGTTTGTGAGTGGTTCAGAATCCACATTAAACTATACCTCCTGGTCTAATTAGCCTAAAGTGTGTACAAAATGACCGTATCGAAAACAGTTTCATATACTAATTATACAAAAAGAAAAAAAACGGTAATATCTTTTATTTTTGTAACTGACAGTTTAATAACTTATGTAAAGTTTTATACAATTTCCTTATTTCTAGATGCATTCAAAAAAAACTATCAATATATATTTTTATTATATATATATTTTTTTTAATTTTTTATTCTCAAAGGATAGTCATTTCACCCTATAGAGAATTTTCCAAACATACCAAAGAGAATTGAGGTTTCCTCTTTTTTCAATTCACTTTGTTTATCAATATTCTTGGTAACTTCTTTCTGTTAAATTCGAAAATGAAATATGCTTATGTCATCCAATTACATAGATATGGATACTTTATAAAAAAATTAAAAGCATCACTTTAAAAAAAATTATACATCATACTATCTACAAAAACTTCAACTAAGAAATAAAAAAATTCTGGCAGTTACCCAAGCATATAAAAAATGTCCACCAGTCCATGAAATTAAAATGCTTTCCATTTAAATGTTTTCACTTCTTTTATTGATTGAATTAATAAAAAAAAATTTTTTTTTTTCCTACCACAAAAGATTATTTTTGCCGAAGTAACAATTCATTATACGAAGGAAGGAACTTTAATATTTTTTGTGGCTTTTTCTTGAGGACGTAATTTAGCCTTCAGATTTCTTATTCATTTTTTAAAAAGCCAATAACAACTGGCCCGGAATTTAAATCTGCATACGATGTCTTTGGTTATTTTCGAGTATATCCTCAAAACAGAAAGATTCAAGTTAATTTTATTAATATTTCCCAAAAATTCTACCCAAAGCGTGCGATATTTCATTTAAATTATTCAAGTGTAAAGTCTTGTTAATTTTTTTTTTCTAATATGCTTGGTATTCTTCGATATCACGAGAGCGTATAATGAGGGCAAAATTGTGAATTTACGAAATTACCACAGAGATAAATTAATTCCTAATTAAAACAGGCAGAAAACTTAAAATGCTGATACTCCTGATTGAATCTGCTCGCTCGAAAGGGTTTTATGATGAAATTATTTTGGAAGCCGAGTAAAACTTCTAATGAAATCTCTTTTAAATAGGATGTTTCTTGAGTTTTATCAGAAGAAGAGTTAATATTTAAAACTGTTAATTTTCCGTCTTCATTAAACAGATTTCTTAAAATTGTTGCGTGCATTATTCTGGTAATTCAATTTCGTAAAACTGGTATCCGTGAAGTTTTCGAAATAACTGAGTATCGAAGCGTTCAAGAAACTGTGCAAACTTGTAATTAGAACAAAAAGAATGAGAAAAAAATAACTCTATTAAACTAAAGAAATGAATGTTTAATGTATGTACATTTGCAATTACTATTAAACATTTTGTTATAGAAAAAAAACTTGTAAAATCTGTTTTAGAAATTAAAAAGGAAAAATTGTTATCGGTGATTTCTCAAATTCTCATTCAGACAAAATAATTTGATTGAAACTGTAAAAAATATTCTGAAGAAAAGCATTATGTCTTCATAAGCATGTCATGTCATAAGCATCTTAGACAACCACTATGTTTTATGCTTATGTCTTCATGAGCCTGTCATGTTATACGCATATTACATAAGCATTATGTCTTCCAATTACATAGAGATGGATACTTTGTAAAAAAAAAAATTATGAAAATTAAAAACACAGCTTTTAAAAAAAATTATACATCATACTATCTACAAAAACTTCAACTCAGAAATAAAACAAAAATCCTGGCAGTTACCCAAGCATATAAAAAATTTCCACTTGTCCATGAAATTAAAATGCTCTCGCTTCTTTTATTGATTGAATTAATAAAAAAAAGTGCGTTTTTTTTACCACAAAAGATTATTTTTGCCGAAGTAACAATTCGTTATGAGAAAAGATTCTAATTTTATTATTTTTTTTGTGGTTTTTTCTTGAAGACGTAATTTGGCCTTCAGATTTCTTATTCATTTTTAAAAAGCTAATAACAACTGGCCCGGAATTTAAATCTGCACACGATGTCTTTAGGTACTGTCGAGTATATCCTTAAAACAGAAAGATGTAAGTTAATTTTATTAATATTTTCCCCAAAATTCCACCAAAGCGTAGAATATTTCATTTAAATTATTCAAGTGTAAATTCTGTTAATTTTTTTTCTCATCTGTTTCGTATTCTTCGATATCACGAGAGCGTATAATGAGGGCAAAATTGTGAATTTATGAAATTATAGCAGAGATAAATTAATTCCTAATTAAAACAGGCAGAAAACTTAAAATGCTGATACCCCTGATTGAATATGCTCGCTCGAGAGGGTTTTATGATGAAATTATTTTGGAAACCGAGTAAAATTTTTTAATGAAATCTTTTTTAAATAGGTGTTTCTTGTGTTTTATCAAGAAGAGTTAATATTTAAAACTGTTAATTTTCTGTCTTCATTAAACAGATTTCTTAAACTTTTTACGTGCATTATTCTGGTAATTCGCTTTCGTAGAACTGGTATCCGTGAAGTTTTCGAAGTAATTGAGTATCGTAGCATTCAAGAAACTGTACAAACTTGTAATTAGGACAAAAAGATTGCGAAAAAAATAAACCCATTGAGCTAAAGAAACAGCTGTTTAATGTATGTACATTTGCAACTATTGCTAAACATTTTGTAATAGAAAATACATCTTCTGTAAATTCTGTTTTAGAAATTAAAAAAGAAAATTTGTTATCGGTGATTTCTCAAATTCTCATTAAGACAAAATAATTTCATTCAAGCTAGGAAAAATATTCTGAATAAAATATTTATGTCTTCATAAGCATTTCACGTCATAAGCATATTACATAAGCATTATGTCTTATTATAAATTAATTTCATAAGCATGTCATATCACATAAGCATGTCATTATGTCTTCATAGCATGTCATATCACATCAGTATGTCATTATGTCTTCATAAGCATGTCATATCACATAAGCATGTCATTATGTCTTCATAGCATGTCATATCACATAAGCATGTCATTATGTCTTCATAAGCATGTCATATCACATAAGCATGTCATTATGTCTTCATAGCATGTCATATCACATAAGCATGTCATTATGTCTTCATAGCATGTCATATCACATCAGTATGTCATTATATCTTCATAGCATGTCATATCACATAAGCATGTCATTATGTCTTCATAGCATGTCGTGTCACAAGCATATTACATAAGCATTATGTCTTATGCTTATGCAATATGCTTATGTCTTCCAATTACATATAGATGGATACTTTGCAAAAAAATTATAATAATTAAAACACCACTTTAAAATATTATGCATTATACTGTGTACAAAAACTTCCAACTCAGAAATAAAGAAAATTCTGGAAGTTACCCAAGCATATAAAAAATGTCCACTAGTCCATGAAATTAAAATGCTTTCCATTTAAATGTTTTCGCTTCTTTTATTGATTGAATTAATGAAAAAAAATGTTTTTTTTTCACCACAAAAGTTTATTTTTGCTGAAGTAACAATTCGTTATGCAATGGATTCTATTTTTATTGTTTTTTTTTATGTGTCTTTTTCTTGAGGACGTAATTTGGTCTTCAGATTTCTAATTCATTTTTCAAAAAAGCCAATAACAACTGTCCTGGAATTTAAATCTGCACACGATGTCTTTGGGTATTGTCGAGTATATCCTTAAAACAGAAAGATGCAAGCTAATTTTATTAATATTTCCCCCGAAATTCTACCAAAGCGTGCAATATTTCATTTAAATTATTCAAGTGTAAATTCTGTTAATTTTTTTTTCTGATCTGCTTGGTATTCTTCGATATCACGTGAGCGTATAATGAGGGCAAAATTGTGAATTTACGAAATTACCACAGAGATAAATTAATTCCTAATTAAAACAGGCAGAAAACTTAAAATGCTGATACTCCTGATTGAATATGTTCGCTCGAGAGGGTTTTATGATGAAATTATTTTGGAAACCGAGTAAAACTTTTAATGAAATCTCTTTTAAATAGATGTTTCTTGTGTTTTATCAGAAGAGTTAATATTTAAAACTGTTAATTTTCCGTCTTCATTAAACAGATTTCTTAAACTTTTTACGTGCATTATTCTGGTAATTCGCTTTCGTAGAACTGGTATCCGTGAAGTTTTCGAGATAATTGAGTATCGAAGCATTCAAGAAACTGTGCAAACTTGTAATTAGGACAAAAAGATTGCGAAAAAAATAAACCCATTAAACTAAAGAAACTGATGTTTAATGTATGTACATTTGCAACTATTGCTAAACATTTTGTAATATAAAATAAATGTTCTGTAAATTCTGTTTTAGAAATTAAAAAGGAAAAATTGTTATCGGTGATTTCTCAAATTCTCATTAAGACAAAATAATTTCATTGAAGCTAGGAAAAATATTCTGAATAAAAGCATTATGTCTTCATAAGCATTTCATGTCATAAGCATATTACATAAGCATTATGTCTTATTATAAATTAATTTCATAAGCATGTCAGATTACATAAGCATGTCATTATGTCTTCATAGTATGTCATATCACATCAGCATGTCATTATGTCTTGATAGCATGTCATATCGCATAAGCATGTCATTATGTCTTCATAGCATGTCATGTCACAAGCATATTACATAAGCATTATGTCTTATGCTTATGTCTTCCTATTACATAAAGATGGATACTTTGCAAAAAAATTATAATAATTAAAACACCACTTTAAAATATTATGCATTATACTGTGTACAAAAACTTCCAACACAGAAATAAAAAAAATTCTGGAAGTTACCCAAGCATATAAAAAATGTCCACTAGTCCATGAAATTAAAATGCTTTCCATTTAAATGTTTTCGCTTCTTTTATTGATTGAATTAATAAAAAAAAAGGGTTTTTTTTTTCACCACAAAAGATTATTTTTGCTGAAGTAACAATTCGTTATGCAATGGATTCTATTTTTATTGTTTTTTTTTAATGTGTATTTTTCTTGAGGACGTGATTTGGTCTTCAGATTTCTAATTCATTTTTCAAAAAAGCCAATAACAACTGGCCTGGAATTTAAATCTGCACACGATGTCTTTGGGTATTGTCGAGTATATCCTTAAAACAGAAAGATGCAAGTTAATTTTATTAATATTTCCCCCGAAATTCTACCAAAGCGTGCAATATTTCGTTTAAATTATTCAAGTGTAAATTCTGTTAATTTTTTTTTCTGATCTGCTTGGTATTCTTCGATATCACGAGAGCGTATAATGAGGGCAAAATTGTGAATTTACGAAATTACCACAGAGATAAATTAATTCCTAATTTAAACAGGCAGAAAACTTAAAATGCTGATACTCCTGATTGAATATGTTCGCTCGAGAGGGTTTTATGATGAAATTATTTTGGAAACCGAGTAAAACTTTTAATGAAATCTCTTTTAAATAGATGTTTCTTGTGTTTTATCAGAAGAGTTAATATTTAAAACTGTTAATTTTCCGTCTTCATTAAACAGATTTCTTAAACTTTTTACGTGCATTATTCTGGTAATTCGCTTTCGTAAAACTGGTATCCGTGAAGTTTTTGAAATAATTGAGTATCGAAGCGTTCAAGAAACTGTGCAAACTTGTAATTAGAACAAAAAGAATCGGGGAAAAAAACCCTTTAAACTAAATATATTCATACTTAATGTATATGAATTTGCATAACTTGCAAAACCCTTTGTAATAGAAAAACAAACATCTTCTGTAAAGTCTTAGATATGAAAAAGGAAACATTATCACATTAAACCAAAATAAATGTTATTGAAATTATAAAAAATATTCTGAGTAAAACCGTTATGAATATTAGTTTCATTGTTTTCTAAAACTTTTTTTTATAAAAAAAAATTTTTTTTTAGATTAATTTCGTTAAAATAAATCTTTATATTAATGAAGTATTAATTCAGTACTCGAAAAAGTAAAAAAAATTCATCGCACAAAAAAAATATAAAACAAAACTAAATAATGTGAAAAACTAATGCAAATCTTAAATTTTTATTAATGGAAATTATTTAATTATTAATTATTATATTAATCATTTAATTATTTATTTATTTAGTATATAATTTTCATTAATAAATATATAATTTCCATTTAATAATTAAAATATTAAATTGAATTTTTTTGTGATTAATTTAATTATTATTTATTGCAATAACTTTTATTAGACATTTAATAAAATAAATTTCAATTTTTTTTAAAATTATAAACTAATTGTTCGAACTGAAACTAACTGTTCAAAGAAAAACTAAAATTTATTAATGTAGTATGTAGTATTAATGTAACTTTTGCTAGGCATAATAATTAATAAATTTTTTGCTAGGCATAAAAATTTATTAATTATTATGCCTAGCAAAAGTTATTGTACAATAACAATATGACTTTAAAATATTAATCGCTAAATTTAAACTTTTCAGTTAATATTTAAATAGTATAATATTTTACCCATGATAGGTAAATTGAATAAAGAAAAATATAATTTAAATATATGCTAAGATAGTTTCTTTAAAAAGTATATGTGCCAATATGAATAAATTTTATTTAAAAATTCTGTTTCTAGTCTTTAATTCTGCAAAATTATCAATTATTTAATCAAAATTAATATTATCCAAAGCATTTTATCCGATATATAAAACTGCTAAAAAATTTAATTTTGATTGACTCGCTGAATTTCGTAAATATTTTTTACACGTTTCAATATTGATAATGGCATGTTATCAGATGCATTTGATACAGTCAAAGTTAAATAGATTCGCAATAATGTTTCTATATTTGGAAATGCTGACCCTATTTTTGTGCTTTTTATAAATGGCAGCATATCTGTTGACAACGTTAAATTTTTTCTTTGCGAATTAATTTAATTTGCAACACTTTCTCGTTCAATTCTTCAATATCAATATCGCCACTGTAACTTTTTTTAGCAATGCTGTCTTAATTGACAGCCAGTATCGTATAGACAGCCAGCTGTCGTCGCCGTCAGATATATTTGTACGAAGAATTTTAAAAATTTAATCAATATCTTTGTAACTTACGCTTCTAACTTTGAATTCAAGAGATATTTTGTCACAAATTACTTAGAAACAATTCCGCTTAAACATTTCTTGCCGCTGACATAAACTTACATTTTCCTCATTATTATAGGCATCGTCAAAGAAACTTTCTCTCTTTTGGGACCATTTTTTTTAAATAAGAATAAACTTTTATTTCTGTCATGCTTTAATGCCTCTTCTATTTCCAGAAATGAACTTCTTAAACTTTTAGCGTAATCACATAAATTGTTGAAAATATTTACTGCAAACGAGAGTGGCAAAGTAGGATTTAATACTTGCATATATTCGGAAAGAATTTCATCCCAAATAACTGTCAATTCTTTCTGTCAGTCCGTATTCATTTTTTTTTCTCGTGATTTTTCTTTAAAGGAACACGGAAAAAAAGGTTGGCATAAAATAAATTATTGTGTATTATTACATATTGTGTATATTATAATATATTGTGTCCTGAGGAGATTACTTTGAAGGCGATGAAATAAATTTAGAAGAATAAATAAAGAGTTTTTGAAAAAAAAAATTAATTGGTCTTACTTTTTGGGCACAGTAGTATCCCCATATTAGATTTAGACCCACTATAAACATTTTTTGGAGTGAACAATTGAAACATAATGAGTTATTATATTTGTGTTTACTACTATTCTTACGTGTAAACATAGAAAATATAATAATAATGATGAAATATAAAAAATATATAATATAAATATAATATATAAAAAAATGATATTTTATGAAAATGATTTTATATAGTTGTCCAACCATATAATCCATCCAATCATTACATTTTTTTGTTAAATCAATCATATTTCCATATTTCAAAAATTGCTTGACCGTGCCCTTCTAGAAAGCAGTCCTTAGACATTTGTCTCATTTTTCTATGCGATGATACGGCTCTGAACACTGCTGTCATGTCGATAAGAGTGTTAATATGCATTTATAAATATTTTTTGTATTAAAGTAGAATTGTAAGTAATTATTATATTATTCTTGTGTTGTGGTATTATATCTTATGTTTGGCTATTGGAAGGGAATATTTGATGGTCATTAGCCCTTACCGGAGGGGATAAGGCAAAAAATTAAAGATGTTGGAGACAGCAGATGAAAGGAAGAATCTATGCCACAGCCAGGATTCGAACCTGAAGCCTGTGCTACCAGAATCTATTGTGTGGGAGTAGACAGAGAAGAAATAGCAGTGCAAAACAGAGAGTTAGTTGCCCCGAAATGAAGCACTGGAATTTTCGAAAAAAATATATTTATAAATGCATATTAACACTTCCATCGAAACGACACTGCTACAGTGTTACGAAGGGAAATATTTTTTAAAAATACTTCATTTTTAATAATTTTTACAAATTTGTAAACATATTTTCGGACATATTAATTTTCCATCATCCTTTCTCATTATTTTTTTCTGTTATACATTTTAAAATATTAAATTAATATGTATACAATTACTGTATTTTTATAAATATGCGTGCAATTATTATGTATTTTATAAATATGTATAAAATGAATATTTGTTTTTATAAATAAGTATACAAAGTAAACATATTTATAAAACGCCTCTTACTGATTATTCTACTTGCATGACAAACTCAAGCAATAAAGTTCTTTGGTGAACTAGTTGATTCTCATATGAACTGATCTACATATCATTCTGATACTCATATAAAATCAATTTTGTAACAAGCAACATATAAAACCTAGTTTTAAATTATTTGAAGTTGCAATTTACTCCATGTATGCCTAGGCCTGATTAAATTATAATTGTAAATATCATTCCAAAACTACCAGAAGCCATTTGCAAACTGCTACATGCTTTACTAAAGAGGCTGATTATTCAAATCGCTGCCTCCGAGTGGTTGTGATCACTTAAGAAGCAGTTCATTTAAATAATCTTTGACCGGAAGCTAAGATTTATCAAACTTTAACATCGTTCCTATAGGCTAATGGGGATAATTCCATTGGGAATTCCTGCTATAAAGGTGGCAACAAATTTTAATAATTGATACTGGAAGTTCGGAAGAGCAGTTATTGGAATAATCGCCTTCAAATAATAATTCCTTTTAGCTGAGTGGTTTAAACCGATACAGACCTCTGTGTGAAGTTTCAGTTGTGATGTTGTTTCGACTATTAATATATTTAGAGAAAAAAATTCACAGGATTTTATAATTTTAATGTTGATGCAATTCCTTTGAAGCATTTTGTATGAAATCTTCGAAGTTTAGTTAAATATCAGTTTGTCAAGATAATTATTGTTTAATATAATTTTTTTAACTTTTTTTTTTTAACAAATCATATTCAGAAACACATTTTCTATCACTTCTATTATCTCGATGAACAATCGTAATCTATATTGTGTTTTCAGTAATTGATGTTAAGAATAAAATACTTTTAGGCATTTTTTGGTTTAAATGTTTACCAATACACAAATATCTATTAAAATACATTGTTCGATAGCTCACACATAAAACAAACTCCAATAATTACTCGACACAGTGGACTGTATGTAAATAAAATTTCCTTTATTTAGGCAGTCATCAAACTCGAAGATGAACTCACTACACAACCTCTCTCTGGGATTACACTTATTGAACTCATTTATTTATGCAGCCATCGCATTCATGGATGGACTGCCACACGCAACCTTTCTCGTTGGTTACAGAAGTTCAACTCTTTTAATTATGCAGCCATCATGCTCGAAGATGCACTGCTACACGACCTCTCTCTTTGGTCGCAGTTGCTCAACTCCTTTTACTTACATCCCTTCTTTCTCTTCCTGGCCCTCACCCCCACAGACAGGGTGTTTTTCTGGGCATAGGGCGTTGACCTCCCCTAAGCAGGGGAACCTGGGTTTCGACGTAACATACATAAAATACTAATTGCATGATAACGAAAATGCTTTTGTAACAACCACATGCTTAATGATGAAGTTGTTGCTATTTATTTTTGGATTGTAATATTGCTAAATTGCGGAACTCAGTGCCACAGGTTTTGCGTTCGAGTCTCTGCGATGCCATGGATGTTTGTAGTGGTTTGGAATCCACTTCAATTTGTAGGTCCCACTCTAAAATGATTGTTGAGCTTAAGTCTGACAACCCTACCTCGTAAAAAGAAACCCATCTCCTTCGAAAATCTGCCAATAAGCAGATGGCCTTGGCCCTCCATGGGGATATTCCGCCAATTAAGAAAAAGTAGAATACTGCTAATCAGTAATCATGACAGCAAGATCAGTCTGTTCAGTTTTTTTTTCTAAGTATGTCGGATTCAGAGTATATATGAGAAAAAATAGATAAAATTCGGTTGCGTCTGTTAAGAAATAATAAAACAAGCCATTTCGAGCTCCGGTTATAATTAACCAGGCATATACTGATAAAAGATCTATAAAAAGATCTTCAGAATAAGATAAATCAATGATAAAAGATCTTCAAAGTAAACAAATATCTTTCTAAACTTAAATAATTCAATAGCCAGTCAAATCATTTTTCATATTCTCATTTTAACAACATCTACAGTATATAACTAAAAAATGTAGCCAATTTCCTCTAGAACGATTCCAATTAATTAGCACTATGGCCTTTGGTGCCATGGTCTTTAGGTTAGAATCTTGACGCATGGATATTTTAGTTATTCGGAATCCACGTTGAACAGTTGGTCCCCATCTAATTAGCCTAAAGTGGGCAACAAATAACCGTAGAGCGACAAACCAAAACCAAATCTAGAACGATTAGAGTTTGTTTTGTTTTATATGTTATCTTGTGTTTATATAAATTCAATTATTTCTTGGCTACTCAAGAACAGCACTTTTATCTAAATACATTAAAATCTTTGAACTATATTTAAAATTTTAAGAGGTTTGATATAAATAAACCAAGAACAGTACTTTTTATCTAAACACATTAAAATCTTTGTTGTATATTTAAAATTTTAAGAGGTTTGAGATAAATAAACAGTTTCCTCAAAATCACCCATCACTTCCGCGTTCCAAATTCGACTGTTTTGCGCACGAGCATTAATGGCAACAAAAAAAGAAAAACACCGCGGATAATTTAACTGATAAAAGACACTATTCAACAAGAATAACAACCATTCTTAATCACTTTAGAAGAAAGAAAAAAAAAAAAAAAAAGAAAAGATTAAAAAGAAAAAAAGACGATGCAATTCTTCAAGCTGTGTGAATGAGTTGCAGCCGATTTTGTTGTGCCGTTTCGGAACAAAAGCAAAGACAGAATGGCGCGTAAAAAAAGGAATAAAAAAAGAAAAAACCACGTCATTTTGAGCTCAAGTTGCAGTTATCCGGCATATACTGATAAAAGATCTTTTAAATTCAAAATAAGCAAGTCGTTCTGCACTTTTAATTCAATAGCAAGTCAGTTCATTTATATTTTCTTTTTAATAGCATCTATATAACTGTAAAATGAATAAAGCTAATTTCCTCTAGAACGATTCCAATTGATTAGCGCTATGGTCTTTGGTACCAAGGGCGTCAGATCCGAATCCTGACGCATGGATGTTTGTTAGTGAATAAGGAATCCACGTTAAAAAGTAGGTCCCCGTCTAATTAACGTAAAATGTGCAGCAAATGACCGTAGAGCGACAAACCAAAACCAAATCTAGAACGATTAGTTTGTTTTGCTTTTATGCGTTATCGTGTGTTTATGCAAATTTAAATATTTACCGAAAGATCAAGAATTTTACTTTTATCTTAATACGTTAAAATCTTTAAAGTATATTTAAAATCTTAAGGGGTTTGAGATAAATAAACCATTTCCTCAAAATCGCGCTTCACTTCCGCGTTCCACATTTGAATGTTTTGCGCACGATCATTCATGGCAACAAAAAGAAAACACCGCGGCTAATTTAACTGATAAAAGACACTATTCAACTGAATAACAACCATTCTTAATCACTTTAGAGGGAGAAGAAAAAAAAAAAAAAGAAAGATTAAATAAAAAGAGGCGATGCAATTCTTCAAGCTGTGTGAATGAGTTGCAGCCGATTTTGTTGTGCAGCTTCGGAACAAAAACAAAGACAGAATGGCGCGTAAAAAAAGAAGGAAAAAAAGAAAGACAAAAAAAAATGGCGGGCAGGAGTGATGTGTTGAAATGGGGGCAAATGTAAAAGTAAATTCGCGGGTTCAGGAAGCTCTCGAGTATCACGTGATCTGGAGGGGGTTAGAGTAGAGTAGAGTTGAGTTACTCAATGGAGCTGCACTTGAGAACCCCGTTGACGTATTCAGAAGTGGCTCACAGTGCTTTGATTAATAGGATCCGTTTTGTGCCGTGATTAGTTCTCAGACCGCCAAAACAAAACACTCCTTAAAAAAAAATGATTTTTTTTTTCGGCCTTGATTATGTGGCTTTTTCTGTTGGAAAAGTTCAGTTTCCTAGAATTTTGAAAATGTTGTAACGAATAATTGTGCAACTGTGAAATTTTGGTGTTTAGATCTTGAATAAAAACAAGTAATATAAAAAAAAATTAAGTCAATTCCTACTTAGGTCAACAAATAAAAATTTTGTTTTAGTTGTATTTTTTTCTCCCATATAAACTAAAATTAATTAAGTTAATTTAATTAATGAATTAATATTTCAGAAAACTATTTGAACTTGAGTGGATGAATAAAAAGGGTGACGATTTTATCGACGATTGAAAATTTGAACAAGATATATAACTATATATAGGGAGGCTGTGAACTAATAGTAGGAATTGAATAAATGAAAATTAAATTTTTCAATTAGTGTAAGAGTGAATTTTAAAAATATAAATCCGAGTAAAATGTTTTTATTTAATATATGTGTGTGTGTGTGTTTCATTAATAAAAAAAATGCATAAAAGTATTTTTTTACTTTTAAGTTACACTCATAACTTTTTTCATTGGCACAACAGTCTCTATTGGCAGATTTCGAGACATGAGATGTTTTCTTTTTTACAGCGTAGGGTTGTCAACCCTATTTCCAACGTTCTACTGTCATATTAGATCGTGATCTACTGTATAAAGTGGATTCCGATACACTACAAACATCCATCGCACTCTTAGTAATTTATCAGAATTAGAGTTATAAATATTAAGTATTATTATAAACATTAATATTAGTTATAAATTATTAATATAAATTATAAATATTTTTTTACTACTTTTTCAACATTTTTTGTTATCTGTTTTCATCATTTTAATGTTCATTACTTTTTCTACAATTCTCTATGTAAAAATCGGTAGCCTAATGGTCAATTGGCCAACCTTCTGGCATTTCGTACCACAGACTTCAGGTTCGAATCCTGACCGTAGCATGAATGTTTGTTAGTGGTTCGGAATCCAGGTTAAAATTTAGGTCACTGTCTAATTAGCCTAAAGTGTGCAAAAAATGATCGTACAACCGACAAACCAACTCTACGTAGAAATCGAGAAAACATTTCAACCAGTACATTTTTAAACTCACCCTACTTTCATGTGTTCATTCTTTCACCTACTAATATCCAATAAATTTTATATTGTCCATGGGAGTTTTCAACCAAGTCCACGTTAATCCATTACAACCATTATTAAAATTGATTTCCTCCTCTTCAAATTCAAGCAGCTTCCTGGCCAAGTGGCCTTTGGTATTGGCCTTGTGGAGTTCTGACCTTTGGTACCACAGGCTTCAGTTTCGAATATTGGCGACATGGATGTTTGTAAGTGTTTAATTAGTGGAATCCACTTTAAACTGTAAGTCCCTGTCTAATTAGCCCAAAATGTGCACAAAATGACCGTAGAACGACAAATCAAACTAAATCTTCAAATTCATTCCATTCTTTGACATCTGTTTGTATTGTTGCAATACCAGAACAGAAATTGAAATAAAATAAATTTATTTATTTCTCAATCGTCAAATATTTTGTTATTATACAAACAATTTTTAACATTTATTTGGAATAAAATAATCTTTTTTTTATATAAAATCCGTTTAAAAAAATATAATAGAAAAATAAGTTTTAAAACTCCAGCATATGTATATGGGAAATATTTTTACTTGAGAAATTATTCTATAGTTCAGTTTTCCCTTGAAAAATATTACTTTAATCAAGATTAATCCACTGAGATCTTCAAATTCATACCATTCTTTGACATCTCTTTGTATTGCTGAAATACCAGAGCACAAATTGAAATAAAATCAATTTATTTATTTCTCAACCGTCAAATATCTTATTACACAAAAATTTATTAACATAGATTTGGAATCAAATCTTTTTTTAATGCAAAAACAGTTTTAAAACTTAGATTTCTATTATATTTTTTAAACTCCACCATATGTATATGAAAGTATTTTTTTTTTAAGAAATTATTCTATAGTTCCGTTTATCCCTTGCAAAATATCATTTTAATAAAGATTAATCCACTGAGATTTTTCACATACTATAAATCCATAAATGTTCGCAGAAATGAATACCATTTACTTACGCGTGGCATCTGTTAATATTATTGCAATGCCAAATATGTATATGTGTGTGTGAAAGGATTACCTACTATGTATCGCGTGATCATTTTACATGGTGCCTACCTCTTTCCAACCTTGCTTCCCGAGGGACGATTTCATATCTGTGCAGTGCGAACAAACCATGCAAACGATTACGCTCGATCAAACGACTATTTATTGATCCTCGGGGGCACCCCCGACCATTAGACGTCGGAATTTATTATAACAAAATACGCGATTTATTTTGGGAAGCAGATTTCGTCGAGGGTGGCAACAAAATGACAAATGAAATGGCGTTGCGCTCGAGTTTACATCTCTGCGCATAATCGGAAGTGATAGGAAGTAATTTGAGTTGAGTAATTCTAGAGCTGGATGTGTATTTTCTTATTATTTTGTTTCCTGACGAGCCTCGCCGGTGTTTGATTTAAGGCCCTTAATGCTTCTTTGTGTATCTTACAACGGCGGTGTAGTTTTAAACTCCTCCTACTACCAATTATCTTTCTTTTTCATATATTCATTTTTTCACCAACTAATCTCCCCATAAATTTTGTATTGACCCATGGTAAATTTGCGACCAAGTTCAAGTTAATCCATTACTGATTATTAAAAGTTATTCTATCCACTTCATATTCATTCCATTCTTTGACATCTGTTTATATCGCTGCGATACCAGAACAGAAATTGAAATAAAAATTTCTTTATTTCTCAATCGTCAAATATCCTGCTATTATAAATATGTCCCGGTGTAATTAGCCCAATGTGTGCACAAAATGACCGTAGAGGGACAAATCAAACCTGTTATTATACAAAAAGATTTTAACATAAATTTGGAATCAAATATTTTTTATATAAAATTAGTTTAAAATAAACATAATAGGAAAAAAAAGTTTTAAAACTGCACCACATGTATAAAGGAAGTATTTTTACTTGAGAAATTATTCTATAGTTCCGTTTTCACTTGATAAATATTTTAATAAAGATTAATCCACTGAGATTTTTCACATAAATGGACACAGAAATGAATACCATTTACTTACGCGTGGCATCTGTTAGTATAATTGCAATGCCAAATATGTATATGTGTGTGAAAGGATTACCTACTAGATATCGCGTGATCATTTTCCATGGTGACTACCACCTCTTTCCAACCTTGCTTCCCTGGGGACGATTTCATATCTGTGCAGTGCGAACAAACCATGCAAACGATTACGCTCGATCAAACGACTATTTATTGATCCTCGGGGGCACCCCCCGACCATTAGACGTCGGAATTTATTAGAACAAAATACGCGATTTATTTTGGGAAGAACATTTCGTCGAGGGTAGCAACGAAATGACAAATGAAATGGCGGTGCACTCGAATTGTGGTGTTTGCGTCTCTGCGCATAATCGGAAGTGATAAGAAGTAATTTGAGTTGAGTAATTCTAGAGCTGGATATGTATTTTTTTATTATTTTTATTTCCTGACGAGCCTCGCCGGTGTTTGATTTAGGGCCGTTAATGCTTCTTTGTGTGTTCTTACAACGGCGGTGTTTGTGGAAGCTTTGGCGACGGTTAAGATTGCGCTATCCTCTGCGGCTCTCAGTTGGGAACGTTGAACAGAAACTGTTTAAACATATCTGTACATTTTAGATAAGAATAAGAGTTTTTCCGATAACCATTCAAAATATAATATTTCTTTGATTGAAGAAATTCAGAAACATTTTTTATTCATATATAACGCGTAATTTTCATATCCATATGAATATTTTCATATGTAACTATATATATATTTAAACATTTCTGTATTTTTCAGACAGGAAAAGCATTTTTCCAAACAATCATTCAAAATATAATATTTCTTTGATGAAAGAAATTCAGAATCAATTTTTATTCATATATATCGCGTAATTTTCATATGTGCATGAGTAATTTTCATAGCAATGTCTGCCTTATAAATAGTTTTGGTATATGTAATTAACTGTCCATGCTAAAACTTATATAATACTAAGGTCACAAATCTGCCATATAGGTTTCGAATATCATTGCTAAATCCCCAACATTAATGCAGATAATTATTTTGTAAAAGTAAATATCATTGATTATTTATTGTTTAAAGTTTGTTTATTAGTTTAAACTGGAGAAGCAGCATTTACATAAACCATTATAAATATTTGATATCAATCAATATCATAGCAAATATCAATTGAAAATATCAAACAAACTATAGTTTGTTTATTACTTTAAACTGGTGGAGCAAGATTTGCGTTAAAAATAAAATTGAAGATATGTTGATATTATTAACAGAATTTGCATAGCAAACTAAAACTTTCAATAAAACCACAATCACTGATACAAAATGAAGTTAATGCGGTTATGTAAATGTTATTGTACCATATTTTAATCGGATTACAGCAATGAAATCGAATAAAAGAGTTTATTTATAAATGCTGATACATATTTTTTTAATATCGCAATACAGTCTGTTTGTGCAAAAATGTCTAATTATTAACAACATTATTGATGTAAAAGACCAAAGTCCATAGTTAATAACAAAATAATTTTTTATTTTCTCGGCGAGTCCATGAATGTTTGTAGTGGTTTGGAATCCACTTTAAAACTGTATGACCCGGTTTAATATGACTGTAAAGCGTTGGCGCGTAGTGTTGACAACCCTACCCTGTAAAAAGAAAACATATCATGTATTAGAATCTACCAGTAAGCAGAAGGCCTTGATCCACCATGGGATGTAGTGCCAGGGAGTTAGTTATTTATTTATAAAAATAGCATAAAGTAATAATATAAAGTTAAAATATTTCCAATTTGCCGATATATTTAACGAAACGCTTCTAGGAATTAGTGTTTGCCATAGATCAATTTTTTATTCGGCATTCAATAACTCGCGAACATTCATTAATTTCTTTAATATGCACAAGATATCATTGCTAAACAGTGTAATTCTCTTTAAGATATTATGTAGTTCATATAATGTTATCTCATGATCATATAAAAAATTATCACTGTTATGTTTTGATATTATAACTCCTTTAGTTAATTAAAATGTACAATTTAATAAAACTGTTATGAAAAAAATTGAGCTTAATTCTATTAAACGAATAGAAATTGGTGAGGGGTCTAATGACCGAGTGACTAGCGCGCTGGAGCTCTGCGCCACAGGTTTCGAGTTCGACTATCGGCGGTACCGTGGATGTTTGTAGTGGCTCGGAATCCACATTAAACCATGGGTCCCAGTTTAGTATGACTGTTGGGAGTAGGTTGAAAACCCTGTTCCGAGAAAAGAAGTCATCTCTTGTCTCGAAATTTGCCAGTTAGTAGGCAGCTTTGAGGGGCTGTTGTACCAAAGAAGAAGAAATTGATGATTCTTTTGGTGATGGATTTTGGAATCCACGTTAAACTGTATGCTCCAATCTAATTAGCCCAAAGTGTGCAAAGAAGGACCGTCGATCGACAAACCAAACCAAATCTCTTACAATACCCAAATGGTGAGTAAATAGCTCTAGAAATTTTATCATGAGATAAAGATCTGTCATACTAATCATAAGAAAATGTTCTTGGTTAACTTGGAATTCTTGGTTCTCTGATGTTAAAGAAGAATATAAAACTCCGAATGAATGGGAAGTTTAATCAATAGTCACTTTAATTTAAATAAAATAACAATGGTGCAAAAAAATTAAAAGAGGAAGTTAATATATTTATTTCATTCACATTTAAATTGGTGTGCTTATAATTAATATCCCACATTATATTCAAATTTCCTTTATGTGCACTTCACGTAAAAAATGTTTTCTCAGAAAATATTAAAAATACAAAAGTAAGGATATTTAGAGAAAAAAAATCAAAGAAAGATTTCAAGTTCTCTTCTTTTTCAAGTGACTTATTGAAGCAAATTTTATTTAATTCGTCCGTTGACTAATTCAATTATATTTTGTTTTGTGAATTTAAAAATAAAATTTGTGTGTGTGTTTTTTTTATTTAAAATAATCTTATTCATTAAATATTCACGTTCGAATACTCTTATCCAAAGGAAAGGCAATTTAAAACCAACCCCTTTTTTTTATGTAAAACTCATTATTTTTACCGTTGAAAAGTTTGCAAAATTCTTTTATATAATGCCTGTTTTGAAATTGTCTTGCTCATATGCGATTCTCTATTCCAAAATAAAAATACATGGTAATCCTGCAGGTATAAAAGTAAAAAGATTGAATTAGAAGTTCTTTTTTTTTTATTTATTCTTGGAGATTTCTGAAAATATTCGATGAACAATGTCAGGCAAAAATAGAATTTCTTTGAAGCTCATTACATATTGCTGTTTGTACTAGATCGTTTTTTTTTAAAGATTTGCATCAAGACTGAATTCACCTCTCTTATTGTTTCTAATTTTTCAATACCGATTCACCGAAAAATTTGCTTTCAGAAATTTTTAAAAACAATTAAATCCAATTAGAGCAATTTTTTTACAGAGTCTATACTTTAAGATGATAGCTATGATAATCCTTTGATATCTCTTAAATTTATAATAGGTTAGTCTTTGACGAGTTGTCCTTGCATTACTAAAATTAGATAATATTTATTCTTCTACTGTCTTTTGAATGAGATCTAAGAGTCTTATACAAACTTCTGAAATTTCGAAAACGCATAAGTGAATTGGTAAATTCAAATAAGTTGACAATAATACTAAGGCGAATTCGTTTAGAATTATTGGTTAGGTGAATTGGTTTGATCAAGAACAAACAGGAAAGTCCCTGCGTTGCTTGGCTTCAGGGAACACAGAATATTTTATTTTGGTAAACTTCTTTTTGGAAAAGATAAACCTTTTTATATATTAAATAAAAAATAACATCGTGTACTCGCTTGAATGCTCTAGAAGACACTTATCAAAGATTAAATATTGAAATTGGAAGAAATACTTTATAAATTTAATATTTAATACATTAATTTTGTAACTATTTTATAAGTTATCCCAAGCAAAATATTCACGTTTTAGAGTACCTCACTAATCTGAAGTTTGAATCTTCAAAGTTATAAACAAAGCAAACTCACACTTTTTTTTATTGATAAATATGTTATCTGATTAATAAATGCTGATTATAGCTAAGTACCTATTTTAAAAAAGTGATTGGAAAAGTAGGTTTTTACTGTATTGCTATTTCTTTTATTATCACATCATATCACTGTATCAATAGCTGGGTTATCTAGATTGATTCCTAAACTGGTTTACACAACAAGTTTAGGAATCAACGTAGATGACAATACCTATAATAACACAGATGAAAATAATTTCATTGTACTTGAATATTTTAAACACATAAAGTCATTTAACAGTAAAGTATAACTCATAAACTAGCCATTGTATAATTCACTGGCAAAAGCACGATGCCAACTAATAAATATGGTGGAAAATGAAGACTCAAAATCAGAATTCAGGAAAAAAATTAATCATTAAATCATCAGATCTCTAAGCAATTAAATATTAATACTCTTAACAAATGACATTGCTGTAAAGCATTGATATTGACATAAAGTGTTAATTTTACAATAAAAATTATATATTTTGTTTAATTAATTGTTTGTAATTTTTGGTTACGCACTAGATAAAAATATAACCGTTAAAATTAAGAAATAAAAATTATCCTTTCTTTTTAAGATAAATATGTATACAATATATATATATATATATTCTCAATGTTTTGATCATGTACAAATAAACATTAAATTTTGAATATTAAATTTTTCACATGTGAATAATATAAAAATTAATTTATCTTTTCCAATTTTTATCAGTATATGATTTGTAAAATAGAATTTTATTTATGAATCTATTTTATTCGTATAATTTTACTTTTTAATACATCGCAATATGTTATTCGATTTCCGAAACTAAAATAAAACCTGCTACATTTAAATTGTTCTTTTACAAACTGCAGAGAAAAACACTTTTACATTTTTTCTCAACACTGTGACATCTTCTTCGCCGTACTGAAGAGATCCTTTTCGAACCTCACCTGTAATGTTTTTTTCTCCTCCCCTCTATTATTCATTCTTATTAAATTCGGTAGAAGAGGCTTCATATCGAAATGAAACAACAACAACAGCATCGGCAAGCAAGGAAGAAAAAAATGTCTTCCCAAGTAATTGCTCTGAGGAAAAGTAAGCATACCCAACACACACACACACAAAAAAAAAAACGACAAAACTATTAATGGGGTAGTAGAAAGAGAAGACAAGCAAAAAAATTTCTGCAAGAGAAACTGTTATTACCTATAGGCGGTTTGTGGTTAAACAACTTATAAGTGTGATGTGAAAAAGTAAATAGCAAGCAACAAAATTCATGGTTATTACGGACGGCTTATGTTTTCCAATTTCTTTTGGCTTTCGTACAAATTCTTCGGGGTTTTTTTGTTTTTTTTTTTTTTTTTTTTTTTTTTTTTTTTTTTTGTTTAATAAAAATAATTTATCAAATAAAAATTAAACTAACTCACAATTTTTCTCGGAATAAAAATTAAACAAACTGTATAAAATTTTGTATTTTATTTAATTAACTACAGTTGCTCGATTCAATTATAGATTTGTATTATCTTTAAATTAAAATAATGCATATAAATACTTTTCAGTGATAAATTAATATTTTCAAATATTTTTTTTTCATTTTATTTTTGTAATTTATCGAATTATTTCAAATTTGTTTCGTTTAGTATAAAATAGATATTCATTTCACAAATTTATTCAATATATTGTTTATCTGTTTTATCAAATTACCTCATATTTCTGTGTATAATTTGGAAATTTTAAAATTTTTTAAAAAATAAAGTAGGCTGTGGTCGGCTTATATACGGGTAAGCTAATCTTGCAAAAAAGTAGGTGTTTTTCTGTTAGTCGGGCACAAGCGATAAATCACCAAATATGGCTAAATAAAACATATAGCGATATATATAATTTATTTCTTAGATTTATGAGAAAAAAAATGAAATGAAATTAATTATTCGTTTGAAGAAAATTGGTTGTGTTATTTTCGTAAATAAAACGACCCATCAACAACTAATAACGTAAAAGGCAGATAAAACTTTTTTTCTCAACACTATGACATCTTCACCGTATTGAAGACATCCTTTCCGAACCGAACCTGTAATTTTTTTTTCTCCTCCCCTCTGTTATTCATTCTTATTAAATTCGGTAGAAGAGGCTTCGTATCGAAATGAAACAACAACAACAGCAACGGGAAGAAAAGTAGAAAAAATGTCTTCCCAAGTAATTGCTCTGAGAAAAAGTAAGCAGACCCAACACAAAAAAACGACAAAACTATTAATGGGGTAGTAGAAGGAGAAGGCGCAAAAGACAAGCAAGAAAAAAGTTTCTGCAAGAGAAACTGTTATTACCTATAGTCGGTTTGTGGTTAAACAACTTATAAGTGTGATGTGAAAAAGTAAATAGCAAGCAACAAAATTCATGGTTATTACGGGGACGGCTTATGTTTTCCAATTTCTTTTGGCTTTCGTACAAGTTCTTTATTTTGTTGTTTCATAAAAAAAACTTATCAAATAAAAATTAAAATAACGCGCAATTTTTCTCGGAAAAAAATTAAATAAACTGTATAAGATTTTGTATTTCTTTTTGTTTAACTACATTTGCTGGATTCAGTTATAGATTTGCATTGCTTTTAAATTAAAGTAATACAAATTAATACTTAATAAATTAATATTTTCAAATTGTACTAATAAAATGTTCAATTAGTTTTTTTATTTATCGAAACATCTCAGTTTTACTTCGTTTAGATGAAATAAAAATTCGTTTCACAAAATTAATTCTGTATAATATTTATCTGTTATATTAAATTACTTTATATTTCCGTGTATAAGTTAGAGTTTTTCTGAAACTAAATTACTGGTGTCGGCTTCTATACGGATGAGCTAATGTCGCAAAAACGCAGGTACTTTCCTGTTAGCTGGGAGCAAGCGATAAATCGCCAAATATTGCTAAATAAAGCATATAGCGATGTATATAACTTATTTCTTAAGTTTATGAAAAAAAAAATTTAAATTAAATGAGTTATTCGTTTGATGAAATGTTTATTTTCTTAAATAAAACAACTCATAAACAACTAATAACGTAAAAGGCAGATAAAACTTTTTTTTCTCCACACTGTGACATCTTCACCATATTGAAGAGATCCTTTCCGAACCGAACCTGTAATGTTTTTTTCTCCTCCCCTCTGTTATTCATTCTTATTAAATTCGGTAGAAGACGCTTCATATCGAAATGAAACAACAACAACAACAGCAACGGGAAGCAAGGAAGAAAAAAATGTCTTCCCAAGTAATTGCTCCGAGAAAAAGTAAGCATACCCAACACAAAAAAAACCGACAAAACTATTAATGGGGTAGTAGAAAGAGAAGGCCCAAAAGACAAGCAAGAAAAAAAGTTTCTGCAAGAGAAACTGTTATTACCTATAGGCGGTTTGTGGTTAAACAACTTATAAGTGTGATGTGAAAAAGTAAATAGCGAGCAACAAAATTTATGGTTATTACGGACGGCTTATGTTTTCCAATTTCTTTTGGCTTTCCTACAAGTTCTTAATTTATTTTTTGTTTAATAAAAATAACTTATCAAATAAAAATTAAACTAACTCACAATTTTTCTCGGAATAAAAATTAAACAAATTGTATAAGATTTTGTATTTTTATTTAATTAACTACAGTTGCTCGATTCAATTATAGATTTGTATTGTCTTTAAATTAAAATAATGCATATAAATACTTTTCAGTGATAAATTAATATTTTCAAATAATTTTTTTTTTCATTTTATGTTTGTTATTTATCGAATTATTTCAATTTTGTTTCGTTTAGATAAAATAAATATTCATTTCACAAATTTATTCAATATATTGTTTATCTGTTTTATTAAATTACCTTATATTTCTGTGTATAATTTGGAAATTTTAAAATTTTTTAAAAAATAAAGTAGGCTGAGGTCGGCTTATATACGGGTAAGCTAATCTTGCAAAAAAGTAGGTGTTTTTCTGTTAGTCGGGCACAAGCGATAAATCACCAAATATGGCTAAATAAAACATATAGCGATATATATAATTTATTTCTTAGATTTATGAGAAAAAAAATGAAATGAAATTAATTATTCGTTTGAAGAAAATTGGTTGTGTTATTTTCGTAAATAAAACGACAAATCAACAACTAATAACGTAAAAGGTAGATAAAACTTTTTTTCTCAACACTATGACATCTTCACCGTATTGAAGACATCCTTTCCGAACCGAACCTGTAATGTTTTTTTCTCCTCCCCTCTGTTATTCATTCTTTTTAAATTCGGTAGAAGACGCTTCATATCGAAATGAAACAACAACAACAGCAACGGGAAGCAAGGAAGAAAAAAATGTCTTCCCAAGTAATTGCTCCGAGAAAAAGTAAGCATACCCAACACAAAAAAAACCGACAAAACTATTAATGGAGAAGAAAAAAAAGTTAAATTAGAAAGAGAAGGCTCAAAAGACAAGCAAAAAAAGTTTCTGCAAAAGAAACTGTTATTACCTATAGGCGGTTTGTGGTTAAACAACTTATAAGTGTGATGTGAAAAAGTAAATAGCGAGCAACAAAATTCATGGTTATTACGGACGGCTTATGTTTTCCAATTTCTTTTGGCTTTCGTTCTTATTTTTCTGTTAGTAAAGTTAAAGTTAAGTTTAAGTTTTTTTTTAAGTAAAGTTTCTGTTAAGTTCTTTATTTTTTCTGTTTAGTAAAAGTAACTTATCAAATAAAAATTAACATAACTCACAATGTTTATCTTAAAAAAATTTAATAAGCTGTATAAGATTTTGTATTTCTATTTGATTACGTACAGCTGCTTGATTTAGTTATAGATTTGTATTGGTTTTTAAATTAAAGTAGTGTAAATTAATTCTTTTCAGTGACAAATTAATATTTTAAAATAAAATCTTCAATATATTGTTTGTTATTTATCGAAATATTTCCGCTTTATTTCGTTAAGGGGAAATAAAAATTCTTTTCAGAGAAAAATTAATTCCATATAATATTTATTTCTTTATCTTATATTTCCGTGTATAGGATGGGAATTTTAGACTTTTCTAAAGCTAAACTACTGGGGTCGGCTTATATATAGATAAGCTAATCTCGCAAAAAAAAAAAAAAAAAAAAAAATCCGTAGGTACTTTTCTATTAGTCGCTCGAAAAAGCGCCAAATATCGCTAAATATAGCACATATATAGTTTATATTTCCTAAGTCTATGAAAATAATAATTTTAAATTAAATGAGTTATTCGTTTTATGAAAATGAGTTGTTTTATTTTTGAAATTGTATATATTGCTAGTTTGGTGCATAACTGTAAATAATTGGCTCATACAAATAATAATAGGAAGATAAAACTATTTTAATCATTTAACTTAAATTTTGGGTGTTTTATGCAACCATTTTGCCAAATGAAATTTTAAAAAATCATATAATTCCTTGGAAATTGGTATCATAATCCGAGTTTTCATCAAATAAAAATAAAAATCATTTAATAAATAATCTGCATTTTATTTTGTAGATTTTGGATGGGAAAACTTGCAATAATATCTTAAATGATTATATCTGGCAATCTATATTCAAACCCTTTATTGATGGATGAAGAATAATGAATATGATTTTATTGTAATTGGGAATTTGACAGGTTTCTTGCACTAAATTTATGTTAAATTCAGAATTTAAATTAAGCAAATTCATTTTGTGCAAATTTTTTAACTCAATTAACATGTGGAGGTATTGTGGTTCATAAAACCACCTAGGAACTCCGTAACCGGTACGCCCGTTGCCCTTTGCCCCAAAGCGTGATAGTTCAACATCTCTAAAACAGTTTTCAATTTTTTTGATGAAACTACAAATTATATTTCAGTTTTTACTGTCTATAATTATGAATTCAAAAGTGGATGATTTTATTAATATCACTTTGAATTTATTCAAGATTTAATTTAAATTTTGATTCAATTCCGTTGTATATTCATTTATTTATGCAGCTGAAAACTACTGTAAATAATAAAAATTGTATGATTTCATTAAATATAGGATATCAATAGTTGGTTTCTTACATTGCCAGTAAAATAATCTTTTATATTAATAGCCAGTCTGTTTTTTTAATTGATTATTTTATTAATATTACTTTGAAGTATTCAATAGATTTAAGTTAAATTTTTATTCAATTCCGTGGTATATTCATTTATTTATGCAGTTAGAAAACTATTGTAAATTATAAAAAAAATATGAATACATTAAATATAGGATATCAATAGTTATTTCTTCAATTATAGTAACATAATCTCTTTTTATATTATTAGCCTGTCTGAAGTTTTTCAAATGTAAGAAACACTCCTAGAAAATTTGTCAACTGTTAAATCAAAATGGTTTCACTTTCCCAGTGAACTTTCCGATCCTTTTTTTTTCTGTGTTATCTCAGCAGATGGACAACTTAATGCACAAATGACATAAAACATTTTTATCTTTCGCCGATAAAATCCCACATGGACGATTACAAAAGCAGTTACTCTCTTAAGACTCGAACATGTGTTACAACTGTTTATGTTCGCTGTAAACCGTAACCCTACACCTCCTTTGCATTCCCATCCAAGACAGACTCTCTCTCTTTTACTTTTTTTACTTTTATTTCTATTCCTTTTTTTTTCTTTCCTTTAGTGGGGCTAAAAGGATTACTCTCATGTCTCTGGTTACGAACCAGACTACATTAGCAAGGGGGACAGAAAAGAGCTGTTCCGTGAAGAAAGGTCAGAGTATTTTGGACATAACCCACGTGATCGGGTGACGTCATTGGATTTGATTTTGTTTCCGGGGTCCTCTAATTTTTCATTTTTCACTTCTTTTTTCAAAGAAAAAGTTCAGGAAGTGGAATGGAGGACATCAAAATGCAGCAAAAACAAATCCGTTGCTTATGATGTGTGATGAATGCTAGAGTGTCAAGAATCTTTCTCTGTATTCCTTTCGTCAAATTGTCACGCTGAAGAATATTTTTCCATCTGTTTTTCATTTAAGTCATACATTGTTACTGATAGTCTAATGCATCATTTGGTTTTTTATTATTTATATATTTCCTTCATATTTATTCGGTAAATTTAAAAATATCAAAATTAATGAGCACAATATTGCAAATGTTTAATTTTTTTATTACATTTTCTAGTTGTCCATTTGTTATTCAAGGTCAACAATTATTTAAAGTTTGGTTTGTCGCTCTACGGTCATTTTTTGCACACTTTAGGCAAGTTAGACCGAGACATACAGTTTAAAGTGGATTCCGAACAACTAACAAACATACTTGACACTGCCTGGATTCGAAAATGAAGCCTGTGGTACCAAAGGCCAGAATGCTAGGCAATTCGCCATCAGGAAGCCAATCATTTAAAGAGTAATATTGGCATTTTAATAATAATTCTTATCTGTTTTGCTGATGATGCTGATTCTTGGCCCATTTGTAACGCAAACTCGGGTTCTCATTTAACACAGCGAGGGTTCAAATACAGTGGTGAGTATTATAGGCCCCGCTTTCAAAAATTAATCATCCAATTCAAGATAAAAGGATATAGGAGTGTTTCACATCAAAAGTTAAATTTCCAGAAGATTAAAACATTTTTTATACGAAACACAAATACTAGAGTAAATAACCCAGAAATATCTCTGACAGCAATAAACTCTCTCCTGTACGTAGGTAATGAATTCTGTGACGGAAGCGTCTTTAATTTATAAAAAATATTATAACTGTCTAAACAATTTCGAACAAATTATATTATCTTTCTGCTTCGACGTTAACTTTTTCATGAAATTCTAGTAATTCCACTTTCTTCTTCTTCATTGGCGCAACACCCCATTGTGGGCCAACTGCCTTTAACATTTTTGGTTTTAAACTAGGTCGTCAGCTTACAGTCAGATTTCTATATATGAAATATTTTCTTTTTACAGGGTAGGGTTATCAGCAATATGCCCAACAGTCCTATTAGACCAGGACCTACGGTTTCAAGTGGATTCCGAACCACTACAAACATGTATGGCAACGCCGTGATTCGAACCCACCAACCCACCCGTGCACCAAGCACCAGAACGCTAGTGACTTGGCCATTAGGCTCCAGTGATTCCCCCCCAAAAAAAAAAAAAAAAAAAAATTTTAGATTTTCTATCTTTATTTATAGGCACCAATTAAACGTTGTAGACAAGATCTGCATTATAATTTGGTTCCATACAGGATCGCGGTCTAATGGCCAATTGGGTAACGCTCTGGTCTTTGGTATCACAAGCTTCAGATTCAAATCCTGGAGGTGGCACGGAAGTTTGTTAATGGTTCGGAATCCACGTTAAATTGTATGCCTCGGTCTAACTAGGCTAAAGTTTGTCCAAAATGACCGTAGAGCATCACACGAAACCAAACCATTCAGGATCAGTGTTTATATTTTAATTGTTTATAAAATGGCCTTAATTGTACTTTAATTACTTAAGGTTCTAATAAATTCTGTTTTTATTCTGAGAGTGCACAAAGACTGAACCAATAAAAGTTTTTAAAGTAAACCACTATTTTAAGACCACTTTAGTAAAAAATAAGTCCTAATAATCTGGAAAATACATAAAAAAGAAAGAAAATGATAAAATTCTTAAGAATTGGAAAAAAAAATTTTTTTTGCTCATTCTATAAGTTCCTTTTCAAATGTAAATTCCGCTGCTCACATTTCTACGCATGCGTGGATCACTTCCCCATATTCATTATTCACATTGAGTCGGTACTTCTTCACGTATATTAAAAACAAAAGCCTCTCTCTCTCTAAGTTTTTTCTTTATCTTTATCTCTTCTACTTCCCAACAAAGGACTTGATTAATTCATAAGCCTGAAAAATTTGGATGAGTTTTATGTAATGCAAAGCAAAAGCGGGGAGAAAAAAATTATTCACTTTTACGTGCTAAGGCCGAAAACCCAAAGATCACGTGGAAAGAAAAGAAAAGAAAATAGAATAAAACTCTTTCCCCGAAAAATCTTCGGAATTCACTTTTATGCGTTCAAATTTTATTGTTTGCTACATCTAATTACTTTTCTGCATCAGAGGAGTTCCGCTTTTCACCCCACAATGGTTAATGAGTATGCAGTGAATTCTTAATTAAAAGATTCTTTCTGGATCCAATCAAGTATTCTAAAGAGTTCTCGCGATCGCGATTCTTTTGCAGCGAATTGAGGGTTCCGTCTTCGTGCCAGTAGAACTTTTTTATTTATTTTTTATTATTATCGCTGCCTTTTCATGCGAGAATTTTTTCAGCAATGTATTAGCTTTATAGAAAATGACGTATAAATCATCATTGTCTCGAAAAGAATAGAAAAAAAAGCGGTTTCATAAAGGGTTAAAATCTACAGTAGAATTAATGTCTTTGGAATTCTTGTATGCATGCTATTTATATATCTTTTTCAAACGCCATTCTTTTGTTATAGTTATAGTTTGCTGCTTAGAAAGGACGTTATTACAAAAAAATAAGAGCATTTGGCATGCTAGTTATGCGTTTTCAAGATTTCATAAAAACTCATAAGAGCCGTGTATTGTTTGGTGGGAAGATTTGTAACTTTCATTGATGCGTTTAGCTAGAAATTGTTGACAGTTAATAAAGATAAAAGAAAGTTTTGTTGCTGTAATTATTGCAGTATTTTGGGCTAAATACATTTATGGAATAAAAATTTTAATAAATAGAACAATGATTTTTTTTTAAATTAAAATTTTTCTTTTTCATATACGAATATTCGCTCTGTATCTCACAGATGCGAAAAAAAATTTTTTTGAATAATCCTGTAATTTTTCTATGCATTTTTTAAAATTATTTTATTTTTATTTTTTTATAACTTTAATATTTTTTAATTTTTTTTTCCAATAGTTAAATATTATGTTTAAATATTTTTTAAAATTTTTATTTTTAATATTTCTTAAATATTTTTTTAATATTTATTATAATATTTTGAGTTTTTACAATATTCTTTTTAATGCATTAATGCGTTTTTAATATTTTAATATTTTCAAATGTTTTTTAATATTTTTTAATATTTTAATTTTTTTATAATATTTTAATTTAAATAGTCTATTGAGCCATTAGCCATCAGTCCAATTACCTGATGACCTATTGCCTAAAGCTTTGGTCTTTGGTATCACAGGCTTCAGGTTTGAACCCTGGCGGGGACATGGATTTTTGTGAGTAGTTCGGAAACCACATTAAACTGTAAGTCCGCTCTAACGAGCATGAAGTGTGTACAAAATGACCGTAGAGCGACAAACAAACAAAAACCATTCAGGATCAGCATTTATATTTTAATCATTATTTACGAAATGTCTTTAATACTAATTAAATCACTTAATGTTCTAATAAATTTTGTTTATATTATGAAAATGCACAAAGGCTAAACCAATAAAACTTTTAAAACTGACCACCTTATTAATAAAAGAAATCCTAATAAACTGGAAAATACATGGAAAGGAAAGAAAACGATAAATTCTTCAAACTGAATTAGAAAAAAAAAAATTTCTCATTCTATAAGTTCCTTTTCAAATGTAAATTCCACTGCTCACATCTCTACGCATTCGTTTATGACTTCCCCATATTCATTATTCACATTGAGTCGGTACTTCGTCAAGAATATTAAAAACAAAAGCCTCTCTAGATTTTTTTTTTATCTTTATCTCTTCTACTTCCCAACAAAGGGCTTGATTAATTCATAAGCCTAAAAAATTCGGATGAGTTTTATGTAATGCAAAGCAGACTGAATAAGAAAGGGGGGAGAAAAAAATGGTTGACTTTTACGTGCTAAGGCCGAAAACCCAAAGATCGCGTGGAAAGAAAAGAAAAAAGAAAATAGAATAAAATTCTTTTCCCCGAAAAATCTTCGGAATTCAATTTTATGCGTACAAATTTTATTGTTCGCTACATCTAATTACTTTTCTGCATCAGAGGAGTTCCGCTTTTCGCCCCACACAATGGTTAATGATTATGCAGTGAATTCTTAATTAAAAGAATTTTTCTGGATCCAATCAAGTATTCTAAAGAGTTCTCGCGATCGGCCGCTGTTCTGGCGGCAAGGATTCTTTTGCGGCGAATACAGGGTTCCGTCTTCGTGCCAGTGGAATGTTTTTTATTTATTATTATTATCGTTGTCTTTTCGTGCAAGAATTTATTCAGTAATATATTAGCTTTATGGAAAATGACGCATAAATCATCATTGGATCGAAAAGAAAAGAAAAAATGCTGTTTCATAAAGGGTTAATATCTACAGTAGAATTAATATCTTTTTAATTCTTGTGGGCATGCTATTCATATTTATTTTTTCAGACGCCATGCTTTTGTTACAATTGTAGATTGCTGCCTAGAAAAGTTGTTACCAAAAATTAAGAACATTTGTCTTGCCACGCTATGCGTCTTCAAGATTTAAAAGAAACTCATAAAATTCACACTAAAAAAATTAGAATTTCTATCTTTATTTTTGGGCACCAATTAAATGTTGTATACAAGATCTGTATTACAATTTGGCTCCATCCATTATCGCGGCCTGATGTCCAATTGGCTAGCACTCTGACCTTAGATCCCACAGGCATCAGGTTCAAAATTCTGGCGGTGGTATGGTTGTTTGAGAGTGGTTCGAAATCCACATTAAACTGTGGGTCCCTGTCTAACTATCTTAAAATATGCACAGAGTGACCGTAGAGCGACAAACAAAACAAAACAATACAGAATCTGTATTTATGATTTAATCATCATTTACGAAATGGCTTTAACGGTAATCGAATCACTTAAGGTTCTAATAATTTCTATTTTTTTTTTCTAAGAATGCACAAAGGAAAAACCAATAAAACGTTTAAAATTAAACCAGTTTTGTAAGACTGCTTTAGTAAAAAAGTCCTAATAATTTGGAAAATATATAAAAAAGAAAGAAAATGAAAAGTTCTTAAGACTGAATTAGAAAAAAATTCATTTTTGCTCATTATATAAGGTCCTTTTAAATGTAAATTCCACTGCTCGCATCTCTACGCATTGTTTCATCACTTTCCCATGTTCATTATTCTCATTGAGTCGGTACTTCTTCACGAATATTAAAAACAAAGGCCTCTCTCTCTCTTAAGTTTTTTTCTTTATCTTTATCTCTTCTACTTCCCAACAAAGGACTTGATTAATTCATAAGCCTTAAAAATTTCGGATGAGTTTTATGTAATGCAAAGCAGACTGAATAAGAAAGGAGGGAGAAAAAAATTATTCACTTTTACGTGCTAAGGCCGAAAACACAAAGATCGCGTGGAAAGAAAAGAAAAAAGAATAAAATTCTTCTTCCCCGAAAAATCTTCGGAATTCACTTTTATGCGTTCAAATTTTATTGTTTGCTACATCTAATTACTTTTCTGCATCAGAGGAGTTCCGCTTTTCGCCCCACAATGGTTAATGAGTATGCAGTGAATTCTTAATTAAAATATTCTTTCTGGATCCAATCAAGTATTCCAAAGAGTTCTCGCGATTGGCCGCTGTTCTGACGGCAAGGATTCTTTTGTGGCGAATAAAGGGTTCCGTCTTCGTGCCAGTGGAACATTTTTATTTTTTATTTATTATCACTGTCTTTTCATGCAAGAACTTTTTCAGAAATATATTGGCATTATGGAAAATGACGCATAAATCATCATTGGCTTCAGAAAAGAAAAGAAAAAAATGTGGTTTCATAAATGGTTAAAAAACTACAGTAGAATTAATGTCGTTTGGAATTCTTGTATGCATGCTGTTTATATTTCTTTTTTTAACACCATGCTTTTGTTTTGTTTGCTCCTTAGAAAAGTCGTTACCAAAAAATAAGACCATTGGCCGTGCCAAGCTATGAGTCTTCAAGATTTAATAAAAACTCATAAGATTCATCCTAAAGAAAAATTTAGAGTTTCTATCTTTATTTTCTGGCACCAATTAAATGTTGTATACAAGATCAGCATTATAATTTGTTCCATTCAGGATCACGGCTTGATGTCCTATTAGCTAGAGCTCTGGCCTTTAGTACCACAGGCTTCAGGTTCCAATCCTCGCGGTGGTATGGATGTTTGTGAGTGGTTCGGAATTCACGTTAAATTGTAGGTCTCGGTCTAACTAATCTAAAGAGTGCACAAAATGACCGTAGAGCGCTAACAAAACAAAACCATTTAAGATCAGTATTTATATTTTAACCATCATTTATGAAATGGCTTTAACGTCAATCGAATCACTTAAGGTTCTAAAAATTTCTGTTTTTTCCCTAAGAATGCATAAAGGCTGAACCAATAAAACTTTTAAAAGTAAATCAGTATTTTAAGATCACTTTAGTAAAAGAAATCCTAATAAACTGGGAAAGATATGAAAAGAAAGAACAGGATAAATTCTTTAGACTGAAGGAATAATCCACATTTTTGCTCATTATATAAGTTCCTTTACAAATGTAAATTCCACTGCTCACATCTCTACGCATTCGTTCATCACTTTCCCATATTAATTATTCATATTGAGTCGGTACTTCTTCACGAATATTAAAAACAAAAGCCTCTCTCTCAGTTTTTTCTTTATCTTTATCTCTTCCACTTCCCAACGAAGGACTTGATTAATTCATAAGCCTAAAAAATTCGGATGAGTTTTATGTAATGCAAAGCAGACTGAATAAGAAAGGGGGGAGAAAAAAAATGGTTCACTTTTACGTGCTAAGGCCGAAAACCCAAAGATCGCGTGGAAAGAAAAGAAAAGAAAAGAAAATAGAATAAAATTCTTTTCCCCGAAAAATCTTCGGAATTCACTTTTATGCGTTCAAATTTTATTGTTTGCTACATCTAATTACTTTTCTGCATCAGAGGAGTTCCGCTTTTCGCCCAACACAATGGTTAATGAGTATGCAGTGAATTCTTAATTAAAAGATTCTTTCTGGATCCAATCAAGTATTCTAAAGAGTTCTCGCGATCGGCCGCTGTTCTGGCGGCAAGGATTCTTCTTTTGCGGCGAATAAAGGGTTCCGTCTTCGTGCCGGTGGAATGTTTTTTATTTATTATTATTATCGTTGCCTTTTCATGCAAGAGTTTTTTCAGCAATATATTAGCTTTATGGAAAATGACGTATAAATCACCATTGGCTCGAAAAGAAAAGAAAAAAAATCAGTTTCATAAAGGTTTAAAATCTACAGTAGAATTAATGTCTTTGGAATTCTTGTATGCATGCTATTTATGTTGTTTTTTTGAGACGGCATGCTTTTGTTAGAGTTGCAGTTTAATGCTTAAAAAGGACGTTAGTACAAAAACATCAGAGCATTTCGCTTGCATGTATTTTCAATAGTAATGAATAAACAAAACTTCAAAAATTACTTGAAAATTATAAGAAAGGCGTTAGTATTTATTAATTATTATTATTACATAATATGTGTGATATTATGTGTGTGAATATGTAATATGTGAGAATCTCTTAAATTGTCTCTGCACAAAATTGGTACACATATCATTGGAGTCATCCAGGGAAATGAGATAAATGAATTCTTAAAATTATTTGCTTGACTTGATAGAAGATTAATTTCTGGTTGTGTATCTTCTAGATATAAATAATCTGTATATTTTAGCATAAATAAATTTTATTTTGATGCCGCAAAAATTTGATGTGAAGAAAATATAGAATGATAAAGTTCTCAAATAAAAACTATGAACAATGTCGTAAGAGAAAAAAAAAATATTTGAATACGAAAATTTTTGAAGTTTAAAAATGATAAAATAAATTACTTACAACAATAGTACTACAAGATCGATACATAAATCTGCTAAAGATAGTTCCCAACGTAATTTTAGTATTGCATAATGGAATACAGTATTTAACGATTTATACTCTAAATTAGTAGTTTTCAAACTGGTGTCCTCGTTTCTCTAAAACAGGGGTCTCCAAACTACGGCCAGCGGACCAACACCGATCAGCTCCATCAATTTGCTTCGCAACACATTAGTTTGATTACCTTGTAAAATTAAGGATGTAAATAAAATGTGTATGTGTACAAAATAATAGAATATATACAAAATAATTATCAGATGCTTTTATGTAACGACCCATTAAGAATTATAATAGATTTGTCCTAAAAACTTATATTAGATGTCGTACATTGATAATTAACATAAAGAAATTAAACGTTATAATTATGATTAATGAAATTTATGTAGTTAACTTTTCACTGAAAGTAGGCAACTACATTTTTGCTGTATACTACAACTTTGCGGTAGCCAGTGGAAAATTACAGGTGTATTCTAGCACTGCCACTCACTATATTATGGCGCGTTGTATGTTTCGACTAACCAAGCATTTTTGCATATCCTCAGAGCACCGTTTTTGCTCTCAGCACCGTTCTTGCTTTGCGTTTTTGCTTTGCCTTTCTCAGAAGATCATATTCCGATGGGGTAGCTAATCAACGGGTCGCCAGTCAGCTAATTTGCGGAGAGGAAATAGTTGAAAAAGGATCACTATGGGTTAAAATAGTAATATGATCACTTCAGTAGTTAAATAGGAGAGAATAGCTATGGATGATCAAAATAGGAGAATTTTTCTTTTAAGAAATTAGCTAGTTCCAAGTAGCCTTCGTCCTCAGTAAATAGTTCTTAGATAGTGGGATTGTAGTTCTTTTCTAATCAATGAATGTGACAGTTTCATCTAGTTGTTTTGATCATTTCCTAGTTTTTTATTGCCGTAACAAAGCCAAGCATAAATACCCGGGCAACGCAGGATAAACAGATATATATAATATAGCATCATTTATGAACATTTTATTTTTAAGATAAGCATTAAACTAAAAATAAAAACATATTGTTGTATGGAAGATGGTGGACACAATTTCTTTTTTGCGTTATTATACTGAGGACTTTTTCTAAGACACTGGTCACTGTGCCGAGCAATTCAAATTTAGATTTAAAGCAAATAATTTTTATAAAACTAATATTGGTAAATATTTTAAATTTACCTTCTTTTGCACTTGTTTTTAGTTATTATTGTAGTAATACAACGATGCATCTTGAAATTCAGTTATGGACAATATTTAACATTCAGTTGCACATAACAATAACATGCAACTTATGGAGTTGATGGAAAATAATCAGTTTAATACACTTTATTGAAGAAAATGAATAATACTAGTAAACCATTCTAAGTAACCCTACCCTGATATATTTATTGATTTCTTGCATCCATATCTTTACTTTAAATAATAATATTTTTTTAATGTTCCGTAGACTAAACGCAAATGCTGTCATGATATTTTGACATGCTGTCTCATATTTCCTTATAATGTTTATAACTATTCTGTCCGTACTATATAATTTTCCTTTCAACCATGCTGATGTTAATTACATAGTACCATACCATATTTTTTCTGAATTAAGATTATTATACTCCTGTAATTGATATTTTTTATCCTCAATTTGATTTTTTTATCCTATTTTTCCTTTTTCTACCTTGTTAGCTTCAACTTGTCAAGTTTAAGCAAACCCTTCCAAAACATTTTGCGGGAAAAAGTAAAACTGTAATAGGCAAAATGAAATTATCTTCAAAATGCACACTATTTATAAAACGATTGAAAAAAGCGCCCTCCACATGCATGTGTGGAGGGCGCTCCACATGTAAGAGTCCACATGGCATTTATTTTTTGTTCTAAAGTTTAAAGTTTATTTCTAAAGTTTTATTCTAAAGTTTACTAAAGTTTATCTGGCGCCATCTATTGGTAGATATATGCAACTTAAATCTAAAAAAACTAAAATTAATTAATTTAATTTAATTGCTGAATTAATATTTGAAAGAACTGTATTAACATCAAGTGTCATCCACTACAAGTCCAAAAAATGTATTTGAACTTAAGTGGATGAATAAAAAGTGTTTTATGAACGATTGGAAATTTGAACAAGATATACATAGGGAGAGTGTGAGCTAATCGAAGGAATTGAAAAAGAGGCGTGGAACTCAATGAAAACATGAATTCGGACAGACTTTTCTAATTGCATTGAATTTATCAGTCACTTTCCAACTCATGATGCGTTTTTCAACTTTTTTTTATCACGTTAATACATTAATCTTCGTTTTGTGAAGCACAATTTTAAGTAACTCTTTTCCATTTTATCTGATTTATAAAGCCCTTTAGACAAATGATTGTTATCAAGTTATTTTTAGAAAAAAAAACCAAATACATAAATTTAGATTCTCCACTTTTACATTACTTTCAACATAATTTTGCACGATTTAACTTGACACATTTTATTAATTTGAATAATTTTATTTTTTATTTTATCTTATAAATTATTTTATTTTCAACGTTTTTATCTTGCTACTAATTGAGCTTTGTTTGAGGAACACGAGCTCATGGACTTAGTCTAGATATTGCTGTCGACTCAGTGGGATAAGAAACAACAACAAAACTAATTGAGCTTTTTTAGCCCTACAGATAAAATATTGTAAATGCTACCAGTTATTTGAGAGCGTTTGACCAACACTGGCCTTTGTTACATTAAACCCCACTAACTAATCAACCAACCTCTTTTAATGAGCTACAATTCAACAAGAGTGAGTTGGAGGAATAAATAACATAGCGATGATACAATCAAATTTGTACAAAAAGTAATATGAAATATGTATATGCCAGAGAATTTTTAAATAATTCATTCTCACAGAATCAATTTTTCGATATTTTTAAGAAAATAGTAGACAGAATATAATTAAATTTTCAAAAAAATAAAAAAATAAATAAATAATTAAAAAAAAATAATAAATAAAACCACCGGATTGGAAAATACTCTGAAGTGTCTTTGCAATTTTTGTGGTTTACCGATTACATTATGATTATGAAGGCGAAAAATCTTTCAATGTAACAAGATTTCTCTTGATTACCGGATTTAAATTTAAAGACGCCGCTCAGACCGAAGAGAAAACAACAGCAAATACAGCTTGGTTTGGTTTGTCGCTCTACGGTCATATTTTGCACACTTGAGACTAATTAGACTGGGACCTACAGTTGTTTGTAGATTCTGAACCACTAACAAACATCCATGCCAAAGCCATGATTTGCACTTGAAACCTGTGGTACCAAATGCCAGAGCGATATCCAATTGGCCATCAGGTCATGTAAGAGAACAGGAATGAGTTGGGAAGTAAAATAACATAGCGATGATAAAATCAAATATGTACAGATACAAAAAGTATAGCGGGGTATACATGCCAAGAAATTTTTAAATAATTTATCCTCACAGAATCATTTTTTTCGATATTTTTAAGAAAATAGTAAACATAATATATAACTAAATTTTTCGAGAAATAAAAAATAGATAAATAATAAATAAATAAATAAAACCACTGGAATGGAAAATACTCTAAAGTGTCTTTGCATTTTTTGTGGTTTGTTTATGAAGGCGAAAGAATCTTTGAATGTAACAAGATTTCTGTTGATGACCAGGATTTAAATTTGAAGACGCCGCTCAGACCGAAGAGGGAACAACAGTAAATAAACATTTCCTTGGAGATTATCTTTGTTTTGCCTCGCCGATAAAGCTTTTCTGGGTTTTGTTGAAAAAAGATATGCCGCGCGCCAAATACTCGTAAAGAAAGAGTAAAAGTAATTCCTGTCGTCATCCGTTTACTCTTTCGTAATTTTATTTCGCTGTTTTACGTGCCCAGAAAGCATTTTATTATCTTTTTACAAGGTTTATCTTATGATAAGACTTTTAAGAATTATCTACCGAGAAAACAACTGCGGTATCCAAGGTAAAAGTAAAGCTTTTTGACATATTATGTAACAATGGAAACGGACATATGTTAAACGTCATTGTAAAAGATGGGAACATTTAAATTGCTTAAAATTGATTAGAATTTGTTATGGTTTTTAGTACATCAATTCTTGGGAAGTGTCTTAAATCTTTAATACCGTTTGGATTTGAAACCAGGTACTTTTATTTCTGAGAATTTCGACAAAACTTTTTCTTACAATTAATGATTGCAAATAAAAGAGTAATTAATTCAAATTTACAGAAATTTATAATATTGAAATTCTTAATTAGATTGTTATTAGTTAGCCATTAATTAATTGTTAACATTTTTATTAGAGCACAATTGATTAATTGTTAATTAAATTGATATTAGTTAACGATTAGTTAATTATTAATGTTATCAGAGTTTTACATTCAAATGAAATAAGAATATTAATTTATGAATAATAATTGTTGTGCTTTTATTTTTTTTAAAAAAGTGTTTCTTTTTAAAGCATTTTATATAAACTGCAAACTGCTTTTTTTTCTATAAAAAATTGCCTTAAAAATTCATCGATATTTATAAAGTTTTATATTTGATTGAAAATTTTCGGAACATATATGTGTAACATGTTCATATAAGTAGTATACATTGTGATGTCTACGGAAATTTAAAAAGAACAGGCTATTCGCTTTGCAGTATCTTTAATGCACATTATTTACAATATTTATAATTACCCATCTAAGAAACTTGCCATTCAATGCTATCTAGATTAACATAAAATTCAGTATCATGCAAATAGTATATAAGAATTATATAAAAATATATATAAGAATAGCAACATATGTACATATAAGTAGGTGTGATTGTATAACGTTTTGATATCTACGGAAATTTAAAAAGAACAGGCTGTTCGTTTTTCATTACCTTTAATGCACGCTATTTAAAATATTTACAACTCTGAACATATCATTCAATATGATAATCAGCTGTCTAGATTAACATAAAATTAAGTATCGTAAGAATAGTATATAAGGATATATATATATATAAAAATATGTTTAAGAATAGCGTATAAGAATTCAGTATTGTAAATATCAACAGCTATACTTGATTATTTTTCTCCTTTCTCCATCTTTCTCTTTCACACGTGCACGAGAAGGGAGAATTCTCTCACTGGTTTTTCCATACCTCTGTTTCTCCCTAGTCTGGCAGGGTTTTATAAATATAAGTCATTTCAGAAGGGCTGTTTAGTGCCTCTCCCCTGCGAGTAGCATTCAAAGGCAATCAAATTCAGTTCTACAGATTTACTATAGGGATTGTAAATCACTCCTTTCTGGCTGACTTTCAAGCTCTGCTTTCTTATAGATAGTATTCGAAGGATAGAAATTCTTATAAATTTATATTAAAAACATAAAGTTATTGGTAATTATACTCATTCCATCTAATTACTGGTTTTATTGTTTATTGATTTCAATGATTAGCAGTTCGGCTGAAGATTAATAATAATTGTTAATCGGAATAACATTAACTATACTTAATGTTTCTTAGATATATAAAGAAAAGTCTTAAAGAATATCATGATAGGGCTAGATAATTTGGCTAATTATAAGTCTTAAAATTATAGCTAATAATTTTATCATGATTTCATGATAAAATTAATAATTAGATGATATCGTCTTATCGTAATAATATCATGTAGGCAAATTATTTAGGTAATATCATGATAAGCTAAGTTTTAATTTGTGAAGCTACTTAATTAACGTATTGAAATAATAAATGCTACGTACTTCAAGATATGCTGATTAAAAGATTTTTTTTTATTATTAATACATCTGTAAGTTAAAATAATTTTAAATATTTAAGCAGATAAAAGTTTAAACGTAATTTAGTATCTGATTTCTTATCTGCATTTACCACTTAAACACAAAAGTACCTTCTTGTTTAATACTTTATATGTAATTTATTCTAAATGTATTTTCTTTTTTTTTAAAGATAATTTAAATAAATGATAAAAATAATAATAAAAGATAATTTAAATAAATAATACTTTTATCAAAACATCTAATGCAATTAAAAAATATGATTTTATCAAGTCCTAATCCTAATGTTATTTCGACACATCTTACTATTTATTTTAACGTTTACGTATTCCTTGTCATTGAATCTCTTCTATGCTTAATTTGATCTTTATTTGAGACAAAATATGAATGCAATTATATTTCTTTCAGATTCCAGTTCAGAAAAAAGGAAATTGAAAAGTTAGCTCCAGAACTTCCAGGGATGCCTGATGTCCCTTTCTGAAAATAAATCGTCTACTCCATGACCACTGCACCTCAACGCTTGGTGAGTAGCCCACTGATGTTAAAAAATATATAAATATTTCATGAAAAACAAGTAATATATAAAAAAAAAAAATTTTAAGTCAATTCCTACTTTTTTTTTTCTTATCCTATTTCACTATCCTTATGTCCTTTATAAATAATTTTCATTCATTTTTTTAAGTTTATCTGACGTCATCTATTGGTAGATATATGCAACTTAAATCTAAAAAAAAAACTAAAATTAATTAATTAAATTTAATTACTGAATTAATACTTGAAAAAACTGTATTAACATCAAGTGTCATCCATTGCAAGTTCAAAAAAATGTATTTGAACTTGAGTGGATGAATAAAAAGTATTTTATGAACGATTGAAAATTTGAACAAGATATATATATATAGGAAGAGTGTGAACTAATAGTAGGAATTGAAGCAAGAATATTTTTATATCAGTAAATTTTTTGTCATGAGATAATAAAAGATTCCTGTAAAAAATAATCTACAACCATGACTTCATAAAACATTTTTCATTCATTTTGCTGATTTTAATGGTGGTTTATTTCACTTTGGACCTGATGGCCCGAATAATTAGCACTCTGGCACTCAGTGCCATAGGTTTTTTGTTCCAGCCCCGCGGGGTCATGGATGTTTGTAGTTGTTCGGAATCCACCTTAAACCATAGGTCCCTGTCTAATATGGCTGTAGATCGTTGAGCGTAGGTCTGATAACCATATCCCGTAAAAAGAAAGCATCTCTCGTCCCGAAATCTGCCAATAGGCAGAAAGGCCTTGTCTCACCATGGGGCTGTTGTGTCAAAGATAATGATGATGATTGTTTCACTTTAGATGATTTTGTTCGGTAGTAAAACATTTTTAAAAGACTTTTAGGCACAATTTAATAATCGAGTAATGGTTTTCTTGCAGTTTTAATAACCGAAATTTATTTTAATATACTGGAAATTTAAATTGCACTTATGTTTTTTATTTTATTATGTAATTATTTCTGAAGCTGTTAAAATTAATTTTTTTTATTAATAATGGAATATCAAGTCTTGCGAATTTATCTCTGTCGTAAAATAAAAATTAGAAAAATATTTAAAATATTTTTCAAGTTTGCATTTTAAAGCTATTAAGTTTTCCATACTTTTTAATGCCATCTAATAGATTGAAAACAGCAATCAAAATAATAAATAATCGATGTCAATTTTACTATATAAAAATAGCGGATATATTTTTAGGAAGAACTAATTTTTATAATAAATATAGTCTGTTCATAAACTGTTTTTAAATAATCTTGACTAAATATCGTGTGTGTTTTTTAAGCAAAGCCATTAATTAATACAATTATTTTAGCACGGGATGAAAATTAATACTGAACAATTTTGATGTTGTTTACAATGATAAATTATAATTTGTTGCTTTTTTTTCATTATTATGAAACTTAATTTAAATTTGAAAGAGTTTTACCGAAATAAAAATGGGAATTTATCTGAATATGACAAAATGATAGAATATTAAAGTGGTGCTCTTTATGTCTTGTTGCCAAAGAAATATTTTCAAACTCTTCTTTGAGCAAACATTTTTTTTGTCACAGTTCTTTTTTTATCATAAATTGTTAAATGCATGCATGCATTTTCAGTAAAAATCTTATTCTTTAAAATGTTAGCATTTATTCTATTATGTAGTATGTTGAATTTATTTTTAGAACATTAAGTGGATAGATTAAATATTTATTCTTACCATTTGCTAAATATTTAGATATGCTAAATGACTAGTTACTATGCTAAATTAAATATTTATTCTAACTTATGCTAAATATTTAGGTTAAATATTTATTCTAACCATATGTTAAATATTATTCTATTAATAAGAATTAATTGTTAAAGGCAGACATTTTTAGTAAAAATTGTAGGCTTTAAAATGTTATTATTTATTTAATTATGTACGTTGAATTTATTTTTAAAACCTTAAATGGTTAGATTAAATATTTATTCTAAGCATATATGCTAAATATTTATTATATTAATAAGAATGAGTTGTTAAAGACATGCATTTTCAATAAAGAATAAAGGTTTCAAATAAAGGCCTTTTAATAAGGCTTTTTCAATAAAGGCTGTAAAAGGCTAGAATTTATTCAGTTATGTATATTGAATTTATTTTTAGAACATTAAGTTGTTAGAATAAATGTTTATTCTAACCGTACGCTAAATATTAAAATATGCTAAATAGTTATATTAAACATTTATTCTACCATATGCTGAATAATTATTCTAAACATGGATGAATTTTTAAAGGCATACACTTTCAGTAAAAAACTTCAGCTTTTAAATGTTAGTATTTATTCCATTATGTATGTTAAATTTATTTTTAAAACATTAAATGGTTAGATCAAATATTTATTCTAACCATTTGCTAAATATTTAGATATTCTGAATGGTGAGATTAAATATTTATTCTAATCATATGCTAAACATTTATTCTATTAATAAGAATGAATTTTTTAAAAGCATACATTTTCAGTAAATTCCTTAAGCTTTTAAATGTTAGTATTTATTCCATTATGTATGTTAAATTTATTTTTAAAACATTAAATGGTTAGATCAAATATTTATTCTAACCATTTGCTAAATATTTAGATATTCTGAATGGTGAGATTAAATATTTATTCTAATCATATGCTAAACATTTATTCTATTAATAAGAATGAATTTTTTAAAAGCATACATTTTCAGTAAATTCCTTAAGCTTTTAAATGTTAGTATTTATTCCATTATGTATGTTAAATTTATTTTTAAAACATTAAATGGTTAGATTAAATATTTATTCTAACCATTTGCTAAATATTTATTCTATCAATAAGAATGAATTATTAAAGGCATGCTTTTTCAATAAAAATCTTAGGCTTTAAAATGCTAGAATATATTCAATTATGTATGTCGAATTTATTTTTTGAACAGTAAAGGATTACATTAATTATTGTTTTTATTTGAATATAGAATTCCTTTTTTTATATTTACATAGGAGGTTTATAAAATAGAATTTTTATCAAAAATATTTGTTATTAATCACTAAATCCCATATAAAATAACATCTAATTGATTATTTATTCATATAAAATAATATTCCTATGATTTGAAATTAAAAAATATCGAATAGTTAACTAAATTGAAAATTAATTTTTTGATATTAATTTTTATTTTTAAAATTTCGCATTAAAACTAAAAAATATATATAATGAAAATTTGTATAATTTGTGAAATAGCTTGACGTTCCATTTGTAATAATTTTTTAATCTTTATTTATTATTATTATTATTTTTACAAAATGGGCTTATTTCTACAATTCTCAACTCAAATAAAAATAATTTATGGTATTGTTAACACGGAATTTTATTAATAATATTGAATAAAAAAGCTACTTTATTCGTAAGAAAAACAATAATTTCTGTCTTAAAATTAAATTTCGTTCTTTTAACCTAGTCTTTTTTAATAAATGCACCTCTTTTAAATGTTTATAGGAACATCATTTCTTTAAAAACTAATTTAATTTATCATTTTTATTAAGTTTATGATTTATAGCAACGAACTCAACACTAAGAATAGTCAGTTATCGGACTGAAAAAACCAGTAATTTTGTTCTAAGATATTTTAATCTAATTATTTCCTTTTAGAAGCTAAAATTATCGACGGCTAACTTTATCAACTGTTAGAATGGTTTTGAAATTTTTATTTAAATTTCGTATTTTTCAGTTTTATTTACTTCTAATATTTCGTTCAACATTTCGTGAGCCAATTCTATGAATTTATCAAAAAGCAATATCTATATTAAATTAGAATTGTACTAACTTAACTTGTTAGTTGTACCAGATTAACTTAGTTGTAGGCACAGAGCTATTTGTCGTAATAAATTTAAGTGAAATCTATACTAAAAATTGAAAATGCTATAAAATTTTTGAAAATTTCATTATTCATTATAATGAAAATTCTGAATACTTCAAGGAAGAAAAATCTATAAGTGAGCATAAAAACTTTTTGAATAAAAGGTCAATTTTATTGACACTACTATTCAATTTTCTATCTTATTTTTTATTATTAACTTAATTAATGATTTCAATATGTTTTTTTAAGGTGGTCACTATCTGATGCATCCAAATTTCAAGAGAATAAAAAAATTAAGATTTCTATGTAATTAAAAAAAATAAGTAATAAAAATTTTTTGTAAATTTTATATTCAAATTTTTGGAATAAAACAATAAATTCAGAGAACGAAATAACAAAAAAAAAATTAATCTTCTAAGTGTCGTAGTTTTCAGGTTATGCTGGAACGTACACACACAGGTGTGTATGCATTTATATATATATACATACATCAATTTATATGAGGTAGATATATAATGATAATGCAATAATCACCCCCTCCCCCCTTGACGGATTGTCTTAAAAGGACTTTTTTTGGTGAAGAAGGCAGACAGTTCTTTAACGAATCGACCAAAATATTGCTCGATTTTTTTTTCTCTGAAGTGACAGAATAGGTCGGCCATCCCGCCTATCTCCCGCCAGTCCAAAGTGAACCCCTTGTGGTTTTGTTTATCACGCCGTGTGATAATTAAGATCTGCAGCAAAGCGGGTATTTAGATTCGTCGTAGACTTGTGAACTCTGAAAATCTCCGAACTTGGAATGAATTACACGTTTGCATCTAATTTATATACTAAATTTTCTTTTTTTTTTTTTTTTTTTTTTTTTTTTTTTTTTTTGTAAATAGAACTCTGTATATTTATATATATATACATAAACTGCATATATAACTGTACATATACATATATTTGTAAGTAAAATTTTAAGTATACCCATGAACCTGTTGGTGGCCTTCTTGTTGAAGCCGTTCTAAGTCTAGTATAGGCCCAGACATTACAACATATTTTTATGCAAAATTTAACATTAAAAAATCATTATTTTATGCAGTTCAAGAATTAACTTAAATTACGATACTTTTATTTCATTAGCTACATTATTTCCTAATTAAAATTTAAATTTAAGACGATAGATTAATATAATTAATGAGTTCATAGACTTCAACATCTTATATCTTAAAAAAATGTAAAATAAATACCCAATACAAAAGTAATTAACATCCATAACATTTCTTTCAACATCACGCACATAGTTTCATCATTTGTACCTCACTAAACTGTGACATCTTATTTTAACAAAATAATGCATCCTAAGAAAAAATAAATCTCATAAATTCTGCCCCACTGTGCCAAAAGATTGATTGCAATTAATTGCATCACTTTCCATTGGAATAAGCATCAAGCTCAGCAGAAAGAAGAAAATTAAGCCTAAACGCAAAAGCGCGAAAAATACCAATGACGTTTGCTTGTCAATCGGTGAAGAAGACGAAACTCCATCACGCCAACTCGCGTGCTCGCAGTTACGGGTGCGATTAATCTGGCATTCTTCAAGCCGCATTAAATGGCCGCAAAAGAATTTCGTAAATTAGTTAAACTCGTGTTGCACGTTCAAGAAAAAGGAGGGGGAAATTTCGCGCATCAATCATCATTGTGCTGCTGTGAGAGTTTACTCGTGCTACAAGGATTCTCCAAGTCTCCATTAAGTGTTTCACCGCCGTCTATTTACTCGGCCAAAAGTTCCGGGAAGCATTCTGGAAGTAGACGGCGCTAAATCTTTTGCGTGAAACCACTTTATGTCAGTGTGAAGCGCGGAGAATTATTGCTGTTTCCGTGGACATGGCGAACTGAATATTTAATGTACACATCGATTCGTTTTTGATTTGAATCATGGAATTTAAATAGACCGAATTTATTTTGACGTACTTAATTTAAAGTCAGCTTAAAGGTAATTTAAAGTTATTTCTGAATAACGTTTAATATTAATATTTTGATTATTATAGTGCTACATATAAATAGGAATGCCTTTTAAATTATATATATATATATATATATTATATAATTATATAAAATGTGAATGTGTGTGTGGTATCTAATCCTCAGTGTACTGCAATGCGGGACGCGTAGACATCAAATGATTATTTACTCATGGATGTAGAGTAAGGATGCATATATATATATATATATATATATATATATATATATATATATATATATATATATATATGTGTGTGTGTATTATGTGTGTATCTTCATTGGCGCAACAGCCCAATGGTGTCTCAATCATACGCTCAACGCTCTACAGTAATGTTAGGACAGGAGTGTACTGCACATATGCTTCTAATTTATATCCGTAATTCTCTTTTTTTCCGTTATAAATAGAGTTATATATATGTTTGAAAATAAAATTTTAAGTGTAACCATGAATCTGGAAGCTACCGTCTTCTTGAAGCCGGTATAGGCCTAATATAGGCCGAGACGTTATAACATGTTTATACAAAAAAAAACATACAGAAATGTGATCTTTATGCAAAATTTGACAAAATTTAACATCAAAAACTTTAACTAATTGTTTTATGCAGTCCAAAAAATGAACTTAAATTACGATACTTTTATTTCATTAGCTACAGCTATATTATTTTCTAATAAAAATTTAGATTTAAGACGAGATTAATATAATTAATGAGCTCAGAGACTGTAATATGTTACATCTTAAAAAAAATGTAAAATAAATACCCAATACAAAAGTAATTAACATATTCCAACATTTCTTTCACCATCACGCACACAGTTTCATCATTTACACCTCACCAAACCTGTGACATCTTATTTTAACAAAATAACGCATCGTGGAAAAAAAACCCTCACAACTGGTGTCCCACTGCGAAGAAAGATTGATTACAATTAATCGCATCTCTTTCCTTTGGAATAAGCATCAAGTTCAGCAGAAAGAACAAAATGAACGCAAAACCGAGCGAAAAATACCAACGACGTTCGCTTGTCAATCGGTGAAGAAGACGAACCTCCTAGTCATCACGCCAACTCGCGTGCTTGCAGTTACGGGTACGATTAATCTGGCATTCTCCACTCCACATTAAATGGCCGCAAAAGAATTTCGTAAATTAGTTAAACTCGTGTTGCACGGTGAAGAAAAAGGAGGGGGAAATTTCGCGCATCAATCACCATTCTGAGTTCACTCGTGATACTGCAGGATTTTCAGAAAGTCTTCGTTAAGTGTTTCGCCGCCGTCTATTTACTCGGCCAGAAGTTCCGGGAAGCGTTCTGAAAGTAGACGGCCTTAAATCTTTTGCGTGAAACCACTTTGTGTCAGTGTGAAGCGCGGAAAATTATTGCTGCTTCCGTAGACTACATGACTTGGCGAACTGAATATTTAATGCAAACATCGATTTGTTTGGGGTGTGAATTATGGAATTTAAACAACCCTAATTTATTTTGACTTAATTAATTTAAAGTCACCGTAAAAGGAATCGAAGAGTTTTAGTTGTTTTCGAATAACATTTAATATGAATGTTATGATTGTTATGGTGCCACATATAAATATGTGTGTGTTGTGTCTAATCTTCAGTGTCCTGCAGTGCGGGACGGACATCAAATGTGTATCTACTCATGGATGGAAACAAAGGATTTATATATGTATATATATATATATAATGTTTCAAATAAAATTTAAAAAGTTCCGATCAATCTGAAAGTAGCGCTCTTCTAGAAGCTGTTATAAGTCTAGTATAGGCCAGAGTCACAATATCTTTTTAGGTAAAAAGCTACAGAATTGTGACATTTGTGCAAAATCTGGCAAAATTTAACATTAAGAAACACTGACAAACTATTTTATGCAATACAAGAATGAACTTAAATGACGATACTTTTATTTCATTAGCTACAGTATCTTCTAATTAAAATTTAGATTTAAGACGAGATTAATATAATTAATGAGTTCATAGACTTTAATATCTTACATCTTAAATAAATGTAAAATAAATACTCAATACAAAAGTAATTAACGTATTCAAACATTTCTTTCAGCATCACGCATATAGTCCCATCATTTGCACCTCACTAAACTGTGACATCTTATCTTCACAAAATAGCTCACCATAAAAACATAAATCTCACAACTTCTGCCCCACTGCGCCGAAAGATTGATTACAATTAATCGCATCTCTTTCCTTTGGAACGAGCATCAAGCTCAGCAGAAAGAACAAAATGAACGCAAAAGCGCGCGAAAAATACCAACGACGTTCGCTTGTCAATCGCTTCATCACGCCAACTCGCGTGCTCGCAGTTACGGGTGCGATTAATCTGGCATTCTTCGAGCCGCATTAAATGGCCGCAAAAGAATTTCGCAAATTAGTTAAACTCGTGTTGCACGGTCAAGAAAAAGGAGGGGGAAATTTCGCGCATCCATCACCATTGTGAGTTCACTCGTGATGCTACAGGATTTTCCGAAAGTCTTGGTTAAATGTTTGGCTGCTGTCTATTTACTCGACCAAAAAGTTCCGGGAAGCGTTCTGAAAGTAGACGGCGCTAAATCATTTGCGTGAAACCACTTTATGTCAGTGTGAAGCGTCGGATAATTATTGGTGCTTCCCTAGACTACGCGACTTGGCGAACTGAATATTTAATGTGCACATCGATGTGTTTGGGGTATGAATCACGAGATTCAACAACCCAAATTTATTTTGACTTAATTAATTTAAAGTTATCTTAAAAAGAATCTAAGAGTGATAGCTATTTTTGAATAACATTGAATATTAATATTTTGATCATTATAGTGCTACATATAAATAGGAATGCCATTTAAAGTAGATATATATATATATATATATATACTACTGTGTCCAAAAAGTAAGACCAATTTTCAATTTAAAATTCCCGGGACAAATGGAAATTCTGCCCTCTGTCGACCATCAACCTCAACCGATGGAGCTCATGTCCAAAAAATTAAAGATTTGGGCTTGCAAACCGTCTATTTACTATTAGAGACTTTGCTATTGATGTTAGAATTTGAAAAGGATCGGTCAAATCCATTTTGGGCCTCAAACGCGTCAGAACTCGATTGGTACCGAAAACACTAAATGCGCCAGCTCACACTGCATTGAATCTTCGTGACTTTTTCGCCAAAAATGAAAATCATATCCTTCTACAACCACCGTAGTAACACTGCTGCCGCCTATTCCCTTAACTCAAAAGATTCTCTAAGGGGATACCGTTTTTAGTATATCGAAGAGATTCAGCGTGAATCGGCTTTGAAGGCCATCCCTGGCGATGACTTTTTAGTATGTATTGAGGATTGTAATAAACGTTGGCATAAGTGCATTGTGACCGGAGCGGATTATTTTGAAGGCGATGAAGTAAATTTGGAAGAATAAATAAAGAGTTTTTGGAAAAAAAATAATTGGTCTTACTTTTTGGGCACAGTGGTACAATCATCGTTCAATACAATCAACATCAGTAGTTCAGTATCATCAAGATAGTTGTGTATTTACCAGCAAGCCAAGTAAAAGTAGAGAGTTTTCACAGCACTGAGTCTTTGGATCAACAATGAATGGCTTAATTTGTCACTCTACGGTCATTTACTGCACATTTTAGGTTAATTAGATTGGGACCTACTGGTTTAGCATGGATTCCGAACCACTCACAAACATCCATACCACTGTCAGGATTGGAACTTGAAGCCTGTGGTACCAAAGGGCAAATCACTACCTAATTGGACATCAGGCCGCGATCCTGAATGGACCAAATTATAGTGCAGAGCTTGTATACAACATTTAATTGGGGACTGAAAATAAAGATAGAGATTCAAAAAAAAATTTTAGGGAGAATCTTATGAGTTTTTATTAAATCTTGAAGGCGCATACCTTTGCAAGCCAAATGCTCTTATTTTTTGGTAACGACTTTTCTAAGCAGCAAAATACAACTATAACAAAAGCATGGCGTCTGAAAAAGAAATATAAATAGCATGCACACAAGAATTCCAAAGACATTAATTCTACTGTAGATTTTGACCCTTTATGAAACCGCATTTTTTTCTTTTCTTTTCTGAAGTCAATGATGATTTATACTTCATTTTCCATAAAGCTAATATATTGCTGAAAAAATTCTTGCATGAAAAGGTAATGATAATAATAAACAAAATAAAAAAAGTTCTACTGGCACGAAGACGGAACCCTTTATTCGCAAAAGAATTATCGCCGCCAGAACAGCGGCCGATCGCGATAACTCTTTAGAATACTTGATTGGATCCAGAAAAATCTTTTAACTAAGAATTCACTGCATACTCATTAACCATTGTGGGGCGAAAAGCGGAACTCCTCTGATGCGGAAAAGTAATTAGATGTAGCAAACAATAAAATTTGAACACATAAAAGTGAATTCCGAAGATTTTTCGGGGAAAAGAATTTTATTCTATTTTCTTTTCTTTTCTTTTCATCCACGCGATCTTTGGGTTTTCGGCCTTAACACGTAAAAGTGAACCTTTTTTTTTCTCCCCTCTTTCTTATTCAGCCTGCTTTGCATTACATAAAACTCATCCGAATTTTTTAGGCTTATGAATTAATCAAGTCCTTTGTTGGGAAGTAGAAGAGATAAAGATAAAGAAAAAACTTACAGAGAGAGAGGCTTTTGTTTTTAATATACGTGAAGAAGTACCGACTCAATGTGAATAATGAATATGGGGAAGTCATAAACGAATGCGTAGAGATGTGAGCAGTGGAATTTACATTTGAAAAGCTACTTATATAATGAGCAAAAATGTGGGGGGTTTTCCCTTCAGTCTTAAGAATTTTATCTTTTTCTTTCTTTTCCATGTATTTTTGCAGATTATTAGGATTTTTTTATTAATAAGGTGATCATAAAATAGTGGTTTAGTTTTAAAAGTTTTATTGGTTCAGCCTTTGTGCATTCTTAGAATAAAAAAGAACTTTTTAGAACCTTAAGTTTTTCATGGTTAAGTTTAACATGGATTCCGAACCAATCACAAACATTAATGCCACCGCCAGGTTTCGAGCCTGTAACCAATGGTACCGAAGACAAGAGCGTTAACCAGTAGGCCATCAGGCCGCCAACACTGAAAGATCTTATAAAAGCTATTATGTTATTGAGAACAAAAAAAATAAATAATATATCACTAATATAGGAACTTTGTGATTAAAATGTGCAGTTTTCTTTTGCTTTACTTCAGCCAGTTTGTAATACGTTGGTATATATTAATTTAATTATTTTTATGGAACATACATTTTTTGAAAAGAAAATTTAGGGTACAACGATGTCTTTTAAATTAGTGCAAACACTATACATTTAAAGTTGTAAAAAATATTTTATACAAAAACTGCTTTTATAGATAGATATGTGTTCATTGAATTGTCGGTATAAAAAATTTGACTCTGGAATATTTTGGCTGATTCCCAATGCTTGGTATTTAAATAAGTAAAGAATTAAAAAAAATATTACAAGTGAAGCAGAACTGTAACAGAACTCTATGATAAAACTCAAACAGAGTTCTCTCACTGAGTTCTTTTACAGCGTCGTTCTTGTCACAGTGTCACAAACTCGATTCGTTCTCTACTTGAATCTCACACAAAGAATGAATCAAATGTAGCAGTGAAAGCCTTCGTAATATACTGAATCGTAGTTTAATTTAGGTAGCTCATAATAATATTAAATATTATATTTTGTAGATGTGTAATTGTATAGCGTGCATTAAAGGTAAGGCAAAACGAATAACGATACATGTTGTGCATATATGCAGCAAAAATTATAAACGAAATATAAAACTTCATAAATATCGATTAATTGTTAAGGGTATTTTTTATAAAAAACAAGAAATATAAAAAAAAAATTAAAGTCAATTCCTACTTTTTTTTTCACTCTATTGCAGGATGTCCTTTATAAAGAATTTTCATTCATTTTTTTAAGTTTATCTGGTGCCATCTATTGATAGATATATGCAACTTAAATCTAAAAAAAAAAAAAAATTAATTAAATAAATTTAATGAACGGATTAACATTTGAGAAAACTGTATTAACACCAAGTGTCATCTACTACAAGTTCAAAAAAATGTATTTGAACTTGAGTGGATGAATAAAAAGTATTTTATGAAAGATTAAATATTTGAACAAGATATATATAGGGAGAGTGTAAGCTAATAGAAGAAATTAAATAATGCTGATTTTATAAAATTTTAAAAAAATAAATATTTTTCTTAAAAAAAAGGAAATTACAACAATTATTATTTATGAATTAATATCCTTATTTCACTTCAAACTGAAAAACTAAAATTTAATTAATTATAAGGTGACATATTTGAATAAATTAAATTATTAATTTTTCACATTTTACAATCATCAATTATTTTTATATTTTGCAATTTTTTTTTTTTTAGATTTTAATAATTTGTTAGCAAAAAGTTTTGTCGAAATTCTCAGAAATAAAACTACCTGGTTTTAAATCCCAAAGGTATTGAGGATATAAGACATCTCACGAGAATTGCTGTACAGAAAGCAATAAATCTTGCATAAATTATGATAAATATTAACCAATTTAAAAGTTATCATCCTGTACAATGACATTTAACATGTGTCGATTTCTATTGTTATATAATATGTCAAAAACATTGCTTCTATCTTGGATCCCACAGTTTTTTTGTTAATAGATAATTTTTAAGAGTTCTTATCACAAGATAAACCTCCTAAAATGATAGTAAAATACTTTCGGTACATAAAATAGTGCAATAAAATTATGAAAATACAAAAGATTAAGTATAAGGATTATATAGTAATTAGTATATTTATATAGTATAATTTATTAGAGTAAGTATAATGATTGAATATTATGACGTTGTATAAATTAATTCTAATAAACTCTATATGGAAAAAATTCTAATATTATTATCATACATTTTTTTAGTGCATTTCTTAATATGTACAATTTTGTGTAATAAATATTGTTAATTTGGTATAATTTATGTGTGACGGGAGATTTTTTTTTCAAAATGAAGCCTGCGAATGTTTTTTTTTTTTTTTTTTTCAATTGCATTTCACGGAAACCAAAAAGTGTAACACTCCTTACTTTAATCCTTAACCTAACTTACACCCCAACCTCAATTAACTTTAAAACCCCTAACTTACTCATATATATTGTATCTAACGTAGACAATTATGCCAAGTGCATTTATTATACATCAGCTTCAAAAGCTTCAGCAGGAACAATTTTTCTCTTCATTTATTCAATTCCTTCTTTTAGCTCACACTCTCCCTATATATATCTTGTTCAAATTTTCAATCCTTCTTAAAATACTTTTTTATTCATCCACTCAAGTTCAAATACATTTTTTTTAACTTATAGTGGATGACACTGGATGTTAATACAGATTTTTCAAATAATATTTAATTAATTAATTTTAGGTTTTTTTTTAGATTTAAGTTGCATATAGATGGCGCCAAATAAACTTAAAAAATGAATGAAATTTATTTATACTTTATAAAGGACTTTCTGCATTATAATGAAAAAGAAGTAGGAATTGATTAAAATTTTTTTTATATATTACTTGTTTAATTTATCTTACTTAAGATCTAAGTCAGTAGCTCATAAATCAATATAAAATAAAAAAATTATTCACCAGTAATACATTTGAAACTTATTGTTTTAATTTCTATGTTCAAATTATTATATGAACTAATATAAGCAAAATATAAATGGATACATTATATTCTCCAGGTTTAATCCTTCGACACAATTGCCAAAAGGCAATAAAGACATTTATTTATGCCATTATATGTTATTACCCACCAGGGAAATCATAATTTTCTTTCATCAATATTTCATATAATTTAATACAAAATAAAATTTCACAAATAAAAAAAAATGTCAAAGTGATCCAAACTGGAAGATGGCGATTACATTAGTATCGATTGCACGTCATATTTTTTTCGTATTTTGATGAGTTACCAACAATAATATAATTTCTTTATAATAATAATAATAAGTTATTTTCATCTGTGTTCATTTAGTTGTTTCATTTTCTTTGAATGATAAAGGATTTCTGGAAATGAATGCTCAATGGATTTCTGGCAACAGCAATGGCGACGAAGAAACTTCACAAAGCTGACAAAATGCAATTCTTAATTTAATTGAAGCTGGGTCCGATTGTTCTTTGGGCCCCAGGCAAGAACAGAAAACTTCCAATCGTGAGGATTCATTTCATTTTTCCTCAGGCAGAAAGTATAATAACAAGAGAATCTGATTAGTTCGATTTGCAAACAAGGGAAGTTTTATGACTGCGTGAATAAAAGTTAGACATAGGAAACATGCTGTACAATGCTGTAACTCTACGGACCTTAAATGGTTATTCAAATAGAGACTCGTTTTACAATACTATCTTCGACTTTTGATTAGATTAGCGTTCAGTAACTAAAAGAATGAATTGTTCCAAATCTTTTGTAAGACTGTTCATATCTTCTTGCCGTTTGTTTTCTTTAGATGAGAAAACTATTAAAGGAACCTTATTTTCGTTTTGTACTTAATAGAATAAACAAATTTGTTCTGAGATATTTTTTAAAAAATATTCATAACTTTTAAAAAGAAATTAATCGTTTGTTTCCAAGTTTAAACATATCTATCCTTATTTCAGATTCTTTTGTTCTGGAAATGGCAACAGACGTATTGATTACGGAGTTCCAATGTGGTATTACGTACCACTAAACCTCCATATATATTAAATTAATTAAAAAATTTGAATAAAATGTAATTGCTTAGATTAAAAAAAGATTAAATTAAATTAAATTACAGAAAAAAAATATTAAAACTTCTACTATGAGAATTAAAGCAAGGAGATTGGAAACAAGTAATATAAAAAAAAAAAAATTTAAGTCAATTCCTACTTTTTTTTCACTCTATTGCAGAAAGTCCTAAATAATTTTCATTTATTTTATTAAGTTTATCTGGCGCCTTCAATTGGTAGATATATGCAACTTAAATCTAAAAAAAACTAAAATTAATTAATTAAATTTAATTACTGAATTAATATTTGAAAAAAATTGTATTAACATCAAGTGTCATCCACTAGAAGTTCAAAAAAATGTATTTGAACTCGAGTCGATGAATAAAACGTATTTTATGAACGATTGAAAATTTGAACAAGATATATATAGGGCGAGTGTCAGCTAATAGAAGGAATTGAAAAAGCAAAAGATTCTGGAATATTAAAACATTTTTTTCTAAAGTAGATCAAATAATCTGTTAAATATTTGAACAAAAATTCAGAAATGAATCATTATTATAATTTAAACTTTTTTTTCAGTTCTGTTCCAGACTTTTACAAATGAAACTATTTTATACTAATTTCATTTTTGTATTCCAAAGTGGCATATAGTTGTGTCTTTTGATTTAAGTATAAAATAGTTAATTCTTTGAATTATACATACTTACGATTGAAGAATACAATAGAATTGCATCCTTAACATGTAATTTTAATATTAATTTCAAGAATTTCGGAAATATAAAAAATATTTTTATAAAATAATTAGGAGCCGGGTTTTTAAACCTATTTCTGACCCTGACTCCTGACTTCTTCAAAATTGGTCGACTCATTTCTCCTGACTCTAATATCCCAAATCTGCCAATCATATTTATCTTTTCATATTTTTTTATTTTATTTATTTATTTATTCAACAATGGGTCTCGCATAATATTAGACAGTGCTCAAAACTTTGCGTTCTCGGTAAAAAATATTATTACACAATTAAAGAGAATATGTAATATATGAAGGGCCTGGTGGCCTAGTGACTAGCGCTCGGTGCCACAGGTTTCGGTTTCGAGTTCGGGCGATGCCATAGATGTTTGTAGTGGTTCGTAATGCACTATAAACCTTATGTCCCGGTCTAATAGGACTGTAGATAGTAGGACTGACTATCCTACTACGTAAAAAGAAAACATATTTTGTTTCAGAATCTGCCAGTAGGCGAACGGCCGTGGTCCTTCATTGATTGTAGTGACAAGAAGTTGAGGCCTGAATGGACGAGTGTCTGTCGCTCAGTGCCACAAGTTTAGAGTTCGAATCCCGGAGGAGCCGTGGATGTTTGTTGTGGTTTGGAATCCACTTTAAGTCATAGGCCCCGGTCTCATATGACTATAGAGTGTCACAGAGCCCAATCAGATTTCCCTCACTCACGTCATTCCCAAACAGTATAGGTCAGGGGACGGCAATCTGCAGCTCGCGAGCCACATGCGGCTCTTTGGATGTGAAGCTGCGGCTCTTTAGTTCCATACGCAAATATTATTTATTTTATCAAAAAAAAACATTTAAAAATCATTTAAACATGCATGTATGTAACACAACAAAAATGGACAACTTTAAAAGAAATGCCGCGAGTTGAGGCACTTATATTCGATGCATAGAATAGTCTTCCAGATTGCTACACTGAGGTGAAGAAGTTGACATTTGGAGTGCTAACTATCTTCGGATCGACATGTTCGTGCGAGTAGGCGTTCTCTTGCATGAATATAATTAAAAGTAAAGTAAGAAGCCAACTAACAAATGAAAATTTAGAGTCGCGTTTGAAACTTAAAACAACAAGTTATGAGCCAAATTTATCTAAACTTTCTAAAACCATAGCAATGCCATCGCTTCCATTGAATATGTTTGCTCAATTGTTTGTTATTGAAGTACAAGTTAGTGTTGTAAGTAAATGTTTAGTTGTTTTAATTTTTTACTTAAATAATAAGTAATTATCTAATAATGCCATATATATATTATCTAAATTGTTGTGAAAAATACTACTGATATATGAATAAATAGATATTTTTTCTTATGAATAAATAGATTAGGTTTTTTTTATCAAAAAACTTTATTTATGCGAGTACTATTTATTGTTGTCAAGAAAAAATTTTGCGGCTCTTTAAAAACTTTGACATTTTGTAAATTGTAATTTTTGACTCTTCCGACTCGAAAGGTTGCCGAGTCCTGGTATCGGGGCAATTCAGCTCTAGGCATAGTGGTGTGATGTGGTGTGGTGTAGTAGTAGCAGTGCCAGGGATTTAGATACTTAATATATTATTTTTAGTTATGTATTTTTAGTTACTTATATAATATATTATTGAATTAATTTAAAACTATGAATATGATTTGAAATATTTACTGAATTTTCTACAATATGGATTATAGATTAAAAATAAGTTTCTCTGTTCATAACGTATAATTTTAAATTAAATGTTAAGAATAACTTTTCATTTTGGAAAAACTAATTAATATTTCATGTCTATTTTCAGTTTCCTATCTAATAGCTGCGTGTGCATGTTTCAAGAAGAAATTTTATTTTGCGATTTATGAAAATTTATTAACTATTTTTCTTTTAAAATAATAAGAATACCTAATTAATAATACGGTTTTCAAAGGTGAAGCATTCGAAAATTTCAAGATCTTCGAATTTTCTTTTTTATTCTCAAAATAATTTAGTAATTATGTTAATAGTACTACTGACTTCATTTTAAAAACAAAATAATTTCAAAGATATAAACTTTTATTTAAACAAAACTCAACATTCTATCGAAATAATGTCTATCCAGCATTTGCAAAAAGAAAAACTAATTAACCTGGAGCCACGTTTCCACCGAGTTTGTTCTTCTTTCCTGATTACTAACTCGTCTGTTGCTTAATTCGAACCTGGCATGGAAACGAAAAACTTTTCGAATCATTTGTCATCGAAATGCACATCCCCCAAAAGATTTTTCACCCCGAAAATAAAACCCTTAACAAACGCTTACCTGTCACAAACGATTTTCCTCTTAAAAGTTTTGAAAAATAGTGTGGCAACGAAACGAATTGCTACACGTGTTTCGTATTGCCAGAACGCACGAAGACTAGACTGGAAAATTAAATGAAGAGTGGTTCGTGAGTTCAGCAGTTTCAGAATGCGAAACCGGAATTTTCCTCGCCTATTTGACAGTGGTAGTGTTTCTCATTTTATTATTTTTTCGCTATTTGTTGTTTATTCCAAAATTGTTGTTTAAATTGAAGATACTTTTCGTGGTAACGAACACTCTTGTAAAAACACTCCAAACAATATTTCTGGAGAGAGATTAGCGTTGCGGTTTAATGAATACAAACTACTGTCTGTTATGATTGTGGTATTGGATTAAGGTTCCTTTTGAAGGCATTGGGAATTTTAAATCTGCAATTTGGCGAACTGATTATAGTTGAAATACACAATTCTGAATTCATATGCTTAGTTCTGAAGCACGTAATTAAACTGGAGCTTGAAGCATGATGGGAAATTTCTTTAATAAATATTGTTTTCGTGTTTCTTTTTCAATGGAAATGGGAATTTAAGTGAACTTTTCTCTCGAAAGTTTAGGTGGAATATAAATAACCTGCATTTTTAATGAAAAATGCAATCTATGAGTTTTGTAAATGACAGTAAAAATTTGTGTTAACGCGTTCGTGCATCGTTGAAGGGAAACAAATTATACTAGAGATCATTACAGCACTGTAAATATTATATATAGCAATGTGTTGCGCATACTCATATGCACAACTTAATACTATATATAATATGTACAATGCAGTAATGGGCTGTGTAATGTCATTTATGTTGTATGTACAGTAATGAGGCAATGTTATATACGATAATCATTTGTGCTTTATATTATGTATTGTATAATATTATATATTATTATGGGGTCTAATGGCCAAATGATTGGCGCTGGGTGCCACAGGTTTCAAGTTTGCTTTCCGGGCGGTGCCATAGACCTTTGTATTGGTTCGGAATCCGCTTTAAACAGTAGATCAGAGTCTAATATATCTGTAGAGTTTCGGTCGTTGTACTGACAATCCTACCCTGTAAATGGACTGTAGTGCCAAGTGATAAGTTAGTTAGTTATATAATATATTACTTTAACCAGAATTAATTTGAAACAGGAACTTTAATGATTTGAAATACTTAATGAAGCTTCTACACTCTTGGTTTTCGATTGAAAATAAGTTTCGCTGTTTATAACATATAATTTTAAATTAAATATTAAGAATAACATTTCTTTTCGGAAAAACTAATAAATATTACGTTTATTTTTTTCCCTATTTAAAAGTTGCGTGTCCAAGTTTCAAACTGAAACTTTATTTGTGATTAATGAAAAATTAAGTATTTTTCTTTTAAAATAATAAGAATAAATAATTAATAATACGGCTTTCAAAGCGGAAGGAACGGAAGCATGCTGAAATTTTAAAATCTTCAAAATTTTCTTTTTTGTTCTCAAAATAATTAGTAATTATATTAATAATATTCTCAACTTCAATTTAAAAAAGAAATCATTTCAAAGCTATAAACATTTCTCCAAACAAAACTCAACATTTTATCGAAATAATGTCTATCCAGCAACTTGAAGCACTTGTAAAAAGAAAACTAATTATCCTGGAGCCACGTTTCCACCGAGTTTATTCTTCTTTTCCTGATTACTAACTCGTCCGTTGTTTAATTCGAATACAGAAAACATGGAATGGAAACGAAAAACTTTCCGTTGCTTTTCGAATCATTTGTCATCGAAATGCACATCCCCCTGAAAGAAAACCGTAACAAACGCTTACCTGTCACAAACGATTTTCCTCTTAAAAGTTTTGAAAAATAGTGTGGCAACGAAACGAGTTTGCTGCACGTGTTTCGCATTGCGAGAACGCACGAAGTCTAGACTGGGAAATTAAATAAAGAACGGTTCGTGAGTTCAGCAGTTTGAGAATGCGAAAACTGAATTTTCCTCGCCTAGTTGAAAGTGGTAGTGTTTCTCATTTATTTATTTTTTCGCGGTTTGTTATTTATTCCAAAACCATTGTTGTTTAAATTGAAGATGCTTTTCGTTTGTAACGAACACTCTTCTAATAACTTCTAATTCTTTCTACTCCAAACAATATTTCTAGAGAGAGATTGGCGTTGCGGTTTAATGAATATGAATTGCTGTCTGTTATGATTGTGGAATAAGGTTCCTTTGAAGGCATTGAGAACTTTAAATCTGCTATTAGTCGAAGTGATTATAGTTGGAATATAGAATTCTGAATTCATATGCTTAGTTCTGGTGCACGTAATTAAACTAGACGTTGAAGCATGATGGGAAATTTCTTTATAAACTATTGTTTACTTGTGTTCTTGTTCGGTGAAAATGAGAATTTAAGTGAACTTTCCGCTAAAAGTGTTACAACTTCGTTGGAATTATTAAGGAAAAATGCAGGCTATACGTTTTATAAATGAAAGTAAAATTTATGTTAACGCATACATAATACATTATCATACATCGTTTAAAGGAAACAAATTGTACTAGAGACCATTACTGCTCAGTAATGAGTTGTAGTACAGTGATGATGTAATATTATATACGATAAGGATTTGTGCAACATATCATGTACTGTATAATATTATGTATATGTATAACGTATATTATGTATTATATAATATTATATAGTAATGTAAGAAGTAATAAATTATACAGTATGTAAACAAATTCTGGTGCTCGGTTCCAGAAGTTTCGGTTTCGAGTTCCCGAGACGTCATGAATGATTGTAGTGGTTGCAATCCACTTTAAATCGTAGATCCGTCTAATATGACTGCGGGCATTGGGCTGATAGCCCTAACCCGTAAAAAGAAAGCATCTCCTGTTTAGAAGTCTGCCAGTAGGCGGACGGCCATGGTCCAACATGGACTGTAGTATCAGGTAGTTAGTTATGTAATACATTATTTTAATCTGAATTCATTTGAAACTGGTACTTTTTATGATTTGAAATATTTACTGAAGCTTCTTCAATTTTGATTTTTCATTGAAAATAAGTTTTTCTGCTTATAACGTATAATTTAAAATTAAATATCAAGAATAACTTTTCTTTTTGGAAACTAATAAATTATCTCATTTTTTTGTTTCTATATGTAATAAATAGTTGCACTTGCATGTTTCAAGAAGAAACTTTATCTGCGATTGATGAACAATTATTAATTATTTTTCTTTTGAAATAATAAGAACAAACAATTAATAATACGGTTTTCAAAGTGGAAACAAAGGAAGCATTCGGAAATTTTAAAATCTTCAAAATTTCCTTTTTAATTTATTTTTTATTCCCAAAATAATTAGCAATTATATTAATAGTATTCTGAACTTAAATGTTTTAAAAAATCATTTCAAACATATAATCTTTTATTCAAACCAAAGTCAACATTTTTATCGAAATAATGTCTATCCAGGAACTTGAAGCACTTGTAAAAAGAAAACTAATTATCCTGGAGCCACGTTTCCACCGAGTTTATTCTTCTTTTCCTGATTACTAACTCGTCTGTTGTTTAATTCGAATGTAGAAAACCTGGAATGGAAACGAAAAACTTCCCGTTGCTTTTCGGATCATTTGTCATCGAAATGCACATCCACCAAAAGATTTTTCACCCCGAAAATAAAACCCTTAACAAACGCTTACCTGTCACAAACGATTTTCCTCTTAAAAGTTTTGGAAAATAGTGTGGCAACGAAACGAATTTGCTGCACATGTTTCGCATTGCCAGAAAGCACGAAGACTAGACTAGAAAATTAAATAAAGAACGGTTCGTGAGTTCAGCAGTTTGATTATGCGAAAACGGAATTTTCCTCGCCTATGTGAAAGTGGTAGTGTTTCTCATTTATTTATTTTTTCGCGGTTTGTTATTTATTTCAAAATTATTGTTGTTAAAATTGAAGATGCTTTTCATTGTAAATAACACTCTTGTAATAACTCTCCAAACAATATTTTTGGAGAGAGATTTGCGATGCGGTTTAATGAATATTAACTACTGTTTGTTATGATTGTGGAATGAGATTCCTTTGAAGGCATTGGGAATTTCTGATTATAGTAGAAATATGGAATAGAATTCTGAATGCGTATACTTAGTTCTGAATCACGTAATTAAACTGGAGCTTGAAGTTTAATGTGAATTTTTTTTATTAATTATTGTTTTCTTATTTCTTTTTTGGTGGAAATGAGAATTTAAGTGAATTTCGGGTAGAATTGAAATAACCTGCATTTTTAATCAAAAATGCAAGCTATTGTTTTGTAAACGAAAGTAAAATGTTTTCGTACATCGTTGAATGGAAACAAATTATACTAGAGATCATTAGTGCACTGTAAATAGTATGTATAGATCTAGCTTATGCAGCTTCGGATTACAGCGAGTGAACGGCACAGCGCTTGTATTCTTAGTGAGATCTGCTGAGTAGATGATGAGACGTATGCCAACCTAATGCATTCTCAATCTGATCCAACCCAACTAATGAGATTTTTTCCAATGAGACGTACTCCCAATCATCTGATTATATTATTTCTGATGAGTCGTACTTCCACGCCATCTGACGAGACGTACTTCCAACCCATCTGATAACATTATTTCTGATGAGACATACTTCCCACCGAAGCCTTTTTGGACGCCTGCATGTTCCTAAAAGGAATTCATACCATGAGTCATTAACGAATAGTGCAGATTTTGGACGTGGAGGAGACTGTGCTAAGTCTGTTACAGAACATTCCAAGTTCCAGTACACGAACCGATGTATCCCACTGCAGTATCTGGATAATTCTGCGGGAAAACGAATTGCATAGCTTGTTTAGATTTGTTAGCACTGGTCATGTTAATTTTGTTGGTGTATATCAATTCATAAACCACATATTCACATGTGTATTGTCCTTACATTTCTGATTTTTTTTTTGTCTATACATCCACGTCAGAAAAGCATTTCCAACCCTTTATTGTTATATGCTTACGAATCGTCTAAGTTTACCTTCCTAGAAGTTTGTAAGCCTGATGCTGATACACCTGTATACACTTAAATGAGTTTGACAATAGTCAGGAGAACAAAAAGTCGCCATAAATTCATTAAAACGATTGACTCCTCTCTTAATTAATTTGTGATTTCAGTATTTATCGGTTGTCTGCTTTCTATCCCACGACTAACACGATAAGAAAATGATAGCTGAAATCATTGTCGACGCGTGTAGCAGTCAGTTCTTTTAGAAACAGAGAATCGATTGTTATTTTGACAAATGTGTAAGCATCAATCGTCAAATTCAGTAATGAGTGGTTCCAAGTTTTCTTCCATACGTCAAAGAACAGAAGGACAATTACCCTTAAAACTCTTCCCGGAAAACATAATTTTCTCCTTACCCATCGGTGGCTTACTTATGGAATACATTAAAGGAAAAAAGCGTCCCTGGGTGTAAAAAAATGTTGTATGTAGTGTGATTTTAGATTCTAGAAACCGCACAGGTAATTCTTATAGCATGTTTAACTATAATTTGCTGTTTCCTTCCTGCAGAGAGCCCTCCGAACTCGAGTTTTGATGAGGTTCCGTCCGCCCACGAGATGGCGTTTCGTGCGAGACCTGCTGCTTCTCATCGTCTTCTTCACCTGCCTCACCTGTTACCTCAGCTACATAGGATCCTTCCTGCAGAGTACAGTACCCACAGGTAAGAACACTTGTCGTCACTTTTCTGGAAAAATATCAAGTTTTCCTCTTAACTTTCGTAGAACTGTCTCATTAACATCTAATGCAATGCATCCCGTACCATTTGTCTTTCATGTACACCTTCATAAAATCTTTCGTTTGAGTATCTCTCCTTTTCTACGCAAAAAAATAATAAGTAAATAAAAATTAGGTGAGATAGCAAAGTAATTAAACGATTAAAATTATTGATACCCATAGGCTTTTATTTACATTTTGTTATTTAAACCAATTTAAAAAAACCCACCAGCACCAAAACAAATAAAAGTAATTTTAACCACATAAACTTGTTATGAAAGCTTACAATAATATACAATTTGATAAGCAAGTTTTTAAACTTGATTCGTTCACGTTTTAATTTCAAGTTGGGAGCAATATAAATCTTATTTCCGTATTTATTCTTATTTTTTTTATTTTTCAATCAGAACAAGCACAATATAGTAACAACAGAAAGCAATTTGAAGTATTAAAATAATTACTAAACATTTCAAATTTAGCACTCATAAAAAAAAAAGGAACGAAGGTATGCCTATAAATACAGATTCTAATCGAGCGCTGAAAGGGCTTTGAATGGTTTTAAATAAAAGCATCGATACTAGAATCTCTGACACGATTCGAGAAATTTCTAATATTATTAGAAACGAAAAGAATTACAAAAGAGAGGGAGATGCATAATTATATTGTATAATCGATGCTGAATGGCTTTAGTAACAAATTATTGCTTTCTTTTTATTTTACTTTTTTATTGATTTATTTACGGTGTTTTTCACCATTACTATTTCACATGCTTCAATTGGTGTGTATTCTAATTTGAGAACCTTCTGAGGTATCTTTCATTCCTAGAACTTTGAACAAATCTTAACTTCTATTTCAATATCAGCCAACTTGTTTCTTATACTTCACAGCAATTGTTTCCTTAACTTCTAAAGCGTCTTCTAGAGAATTGTACAAGCCGTAGAAAGATCTAACTTCTACAATAGTATCAGTCAACTTGTGTCATATACTTCACAGCAATTGTCTCATTAACTTCTAATACGTCTTGTATTTCTGGAGAATTGAACAAAATCTTGAAAGATCTTATTTCTATTTCACTATCCTCCAACTTGTGTTTTATATCTCACAACAATTGTCTCCTTAACTTCTAATGCGTCTTCTATGTCTGGATAATTTAACAAATCTTGGAAAGATCTAACTTCTACTTCAATAACAGCCAACTTGTGTCTTATACTTCACAACAATTATCTCAATAAGTTGTCTTCTATTTCTGGAGAATTGAATAAATCTGGAAAGATCTATTTTAATATCAACCAACTTGTGTCCTATACTTCACAACAATTGGCTCATTAACTTCTAATGCGTCTTCTATTTCTGTTTCTGGAGAATTGAACAAATCTTGGAAAGATCTCATTTCTACAGTAGTATAAACAAAAACAAATAATCCCAAATTGACTTATAATCTGAAGTATGCCATTAAATTTAATATCGCTTTAATATTTTTTTATTTAATATTATCTAGCTTTAACTTTTAGATAGATTAAAACTAAAGTTTTTATGCCGTAAAATGATTGAAACAAAATAGCACAAATCAATTGTTAAAAAAATATTTCATTAAACTTTTTACTCACTCTTATGTTTTGAGCATACATGAAAGTTTAAAAATTATTTATATAATGCCCCAAACCCCCCCAAAACATATAAATAAAAACATTCCTCCTGTTCCACTTGAAAGAATAACCCCCCTGAATACTGAAATGCCCATTTTACATTTCCTTTTCCATTCTTCCAAAACGATATCGTATCGATTTTCCGAACGACGAATTTAAAGGTACTTAAAACTTTTAAAAACTCTTCTTCTAAGAATTCCAACTCTCTCATTCCTTCCCCAACAAAGTAGCTGTATATCTCCCGATGTTAATTACCTCTGATCGCTTCTCCGATAACTTTGGTACACCTTCCAGACATCCGAAAAAGCCCAGATGCGAGCTCTCCCATCGTTACCCATGTCCATCGCCCATTGCTCATGATGGAACTCGGTTTGCTGCACACCTTTGTGTTATGGGAAGGGGGGGAGGGGCTTGTTAGCACAGCGCAATTTGGCATGTAATGATCTGGCGGCGGGGTGGATACAACCCTGCATATTCATTACGGGGCATTCTGATAGCCCGAAGTCAGACTGCTTGTTCGATGGAGATTCATTTTGTGTTTCTAAATGTGCATTGGAAACAGCTGGCTGTATAATTGGTAATCATGTTTATATACACAGGCTAATATAACATAAATAAATCGGATTCAAACTAGCTCGCAAGGTACTAGGTGCATACATAAAACCACAATTGCAATTCAGGTGTATATCGAAACGCATGCTGTTTCGTTTGTTGATATTAGGAGAAGGCCTGATGTCGGTTTTGGTTCCGAAGCAAAAGATTTATAACCATTTTTACTTTTATATCATAACAAATGTTTTCGATTATTTTAAATGATTTGGCGGACTCAGTTTGGAAAATAGGGGCCTGATGGCCGAATGGCTAGCGCTCTGGCTTTCGGTACCACAGGTATCGGGTTCAAATCCCGGCTTTTGCCCATGGGTGTTGTAGTGGTTCGGAATCCACTTTAAACCGTAGGTCCCGGTCCTAATAGGATCGTAGAGCGCTGCAGGGGCATTGTTACTCCGCGTCCGTGGCTTACCATCAAGTTACACGCACCCCCTGGGTAATGCAAAGTGAGTAACATAGGTGCAGCCCTTATGGCGAAGATCACGGTCTATTTGCCAGCTGCATTAGAAAAAAAAAAGTTTGGAAAATATGATAATAAAAACATAAGTTAAATAAATAAATAATAACAATTAGATAATGGAATAATAAATAACAATTAGATAATGGAATAATAAATAACAATTAGATATTGGACTAATAGAAAAAAAAATAATTAGATGACTGACTAATAGATAAAAAGAACAATTAGATGACTGTTTAGTAGCTGAAAAGATCAATTAGACGACTTACTAATATATAAATTTTTATGCCGTAAAATGATTTAAACAAAATAGCACAAATCAATTGTTAAAAAAATAGCTCCTTAAACTGTTCCCCCATTCTTGTATTTTGAGCATACCTGAGAGTTTCAAAGTTATTTTAAATTATGTCAAAATTATTTATATATTACCCAAAACCCCCGAAAAACCTGTGTAAAAACATTCCATCTTCCTCTTGATAAGGACCACCCTCCTGAATAGTGAAAATATTCATTTTACATTTTCCTTTTCCATTTCTGCCAAAATGCTATATCGTATCGATTTTCCAACGGCCGAATTTAAAGGTACTTAAAACTTTTAAAAACTCTTCTAAGAATTCCAACTATCTCATTCCTTGGCAACAAAGTAGCTGTATATCTCCCGATGTTAATTACCTCTGATCGCTTCTCCGATAACTTTGGTGCACTTTCCAGACATCCGAAAAAGCCCAGATGCGAGCTCTCCCATCGTTACCCATGTCCATCGCCCATTGCTCATGATGGAACTCGGTTTGCTGCATACCTTTGTTCTGGGGAAGGGCTTGTTAGCACAGCGCAATTTGGCGTGTAATGATCTGGCGGCGGGGGTGGATACAACCCTGCATATTCATTACGGGGCATTCTGATAGCCCGAAGTCAGACTCGATGGAGACTCATTTTGTGTTTCTAAATGTGCATTGGGAGCAGCTGGCTGTGTAATTGGTAAGCATGTTTATATACACATGATAATATAACATAAATAAACCGAATCCAAATTAGCTCGCATGGTACTAATTGCGTACATAAAACCACAATTGCAATTCAGATGGATATCGTTTATTGATATTAGGAGAGAAAAAACTGTTTGTTTTGTTTTTGAATCAAAGGATTTATAACAATGTTTACTTTTATATCATAACAAAGGTTTTGATTATTTTAAATGACTTGGCAAACATATGAGCCAGTGTGGAAAATTTCATAATGAAAACATAAGTTAACTAAGAACAATTAGATAGGCCCAATGGCCAATGACTCTTCAAGATATTTCTTTAAATTGTAAAATTTAATATGTTTAAAAGTTTTTGAAAATTGTAACACATGTTTAGATATATTAAAGAAAATTATTTTATTTAAAGTTATTTTTATTTTTTACTAAAAATCTTTTATTATATTTATTTAAAATTAATTTTAATATATTAATTTTTAATATTAAAATTCATTAATTTATTTATAATATATTAATTTTATTATATTTTATTAAAAATATTTTTGCTTAACATTAGAGTAATACAAGAGTTACTAACATAATTCTTATAAATTTCTTTTTTCTCTTTAATATTTTTAAACTTACATAATTTTTAATTTAAAATGGTGGACTAAATAGGATCATATACTAATGAATTAAAAAAGCATTATTTAAAACTTTCCATTTTTCATTTTATGACAATTCAGTTACGTAAAATATCATGTCGTTCATAATATCCAAGATATTTATCTTATCAAGAAAAGAAAAAGTTTATTGAATTTATAAGTCAAGAGATTTAAATAGCAAATCCGAATTTTCCCTGTTTACTAACTCGATCGATTCCCAAAAAACATAACGCAACTGTAAACTATTACAACAACACTTAACGACTCTCTCGATCAGGTGACTACCACAAACAAAACAAGACACCAAAAACCCTAACACACGGAATTTCAAACGAGGTCGCCTACTTCGCGATTCAGTTTATAATAATCTTTTAAGTTGGCAAACATGCACGTCAACTGCATGAAAGTCAACATTGACATACTTTACTATTTCAAAACCCAAAAAGCAATTCCTCCTCCTTCCAAAACAAAATTCTTCGCCATGCTGCACGCACCCTACCAACCTTGCACAGAAACTCGACTTCATTATCTAAAAGGTTTACATTCCGATCCATTATTCAATCTTATCGAGCCCCAAACTAATCCGTTTCAGTTGCATGCCTTGAAGGCTCTCCAGACAGGGCCTCTCCTGCAAAGTCCTGCAGAGTAGTCTTACACGCCAGCCCGGGCCTTAATTAGATGAAAAGCCTTCGCAGGACATAGTTTTGACTTGCAAATTGAGATTTCCGGTTCGTTTTGTTGGCGGATGTCTCCCTCTCCATTTCTGCGCTATGGTGTGCCCTTCCGAATTTTGCACGTCGGATTGGTTCGTTGGCGTAAACGGTATTGACAAGATGCAGAGATTGAAAATGGGATTTCAGACAATTATGAATTTGATTTGTTGAAACATTAATCATTTTTTTTAATTATGAATTTATGTAAACGTCGTGATGACTGATGTACGAAACATTTATGATTACTTTAATTTAAATCTGAAAAATTAATTAAATATAATAAATTATACAGCCACAAATGCCATTAAAATGGATTGTTCATTGTAAATTATTGATTGGTGATTGTTTTTGTGTTCTATTTGAAATACTGAAAAATTATTTGATTCTTCTCTCATATCGTTATTGCACTAATTCGTTGATGAAATAGCAAAAAAAAAAAAAAAAAAAATAAATAAATAAAAATAAAAATAAAAAAAATAGCAATGTTAAATTATAGATTCCGTTTGTTAAAATGTAATTTAATCTTCATATTTAGTTTTATAGATTTGAATAAATGGTTCTTTTCTGTTAACGTTTATAGTATTAAGTATTTAAGTTCATCTCTTTAATTTTTTTATATGATAGTTATCGGAAGTTATTCAAACATTCGTTATTATATTTGCAATGCATCTTTAATTGTAAAACGTCTTAACATCCCTATTTTGAAATAATGCTGGAATAATGACCGAGTGTCTAGAGCTCTAACACTCGTTGCCACAGGTTTCGGGTCCGAGACGGGGTGGTACCAGGAATGTTTGTAGTGCTTCGGAATCCAATTTAAACCGATGGTCCCGATATAACATGATTGTAAAGAGTTGAAGTGAGTGATTCTAATTCATTTTAGGTGTAGGTCGTGGTCTAATATGACTGTACAGCATTGAGCGTAGGGCTGACACTCATACCGTAATAAGTCAGCGACACGGAGACAAATCAGACCTCTACTTACAGGTGCTCCATCCCAACAGAAGCTGCCGACCCGTACCAGGAGACCACATGGGTTTTTGGTCTTGATCTAGATATTGCTATCGACCAAGTGGGATACGAAACCATAAATTATGTTTGAGGACTGCGGTGCTCTTCTTTCTCATCAATGACGATTTCCTTACTAAATGATATGGGAAAGCTAAGATTCAATTTAAAATAATGGATCACTTTATTTTTAAAGTTAATTTTTCATTCAGTATTTAATTTATAAGTTGGTGTATTGTTTTCCTGGCATGTGCTGAATTTATGTTTAGTTCATTGAATCCTCATTAGTCATCTCAATAAAGAAATTCAAAGTTTGATAAAAATATTTTTTTTTAAAATTGCATCAATTTGAAAGTTTGAACAACTAGTTAATTAACAAACTAGTGTTAATTATTGATAAATTACGATAGATCGCACTAAAAATTGTGAATCTGCCACAATATCTTGTAAACCGATATATACAGTTTCAACTTTTGGCTGAGAAATCCAGTCCGAACCAGAAATTTGAACAGAAACATCATCCATTCATTCAGCTCTCTGATTGAAGATCTCTGGTTACATCTTTGCTTTGCAACTTTTACAGCTTTAAAATCCTTGTCATTCCAGTCTCTTATCTTCTTTTTCTTCTTCATTGACGCAATAACCCCATGGTGAGCCAAGGCCGTCTCCTTATTGGCAGCCGGTCTCTCATCTTTGTATTGGGAAATTTCATTAATTAAATGAATAATAAATTTATAAATATTATAAGTGTTTTTATTTTGGAATCTTATGTTATAAAAAGATCTAGGAATATAATTGTATCTCTTCGACTTTTTGCTCAGTAATTTCTCATTTGCACAAGAAATTTCATAAACTGAAAATTTCATTCAGTTTGTCTGAATAAGATTCGTTTGTCTGAATAAGAACAAATTTAATAGTTTTAAAATAATGATTATTACATCCACATTTTTGGTTTTTCTATTTGATTGCTATAAAGGATTTAAGATGGTGTATTAATTAAATGATTATATGTGATGAATGATTAAATGATTAAATGATTGATGGTAATTATATCCATGCAATTACTTTTTATATGCTTATTAAAGCCAATTTTAAATATTGAAGTTATAATGAATGAATACTGTTATATTATTTTTATTTGAAGTTTATACCTCATTTTAACTAAAAGTTTACAGCATTAAAAAGGTTCACGTGATTTAAAAAAAAATAGCTAGCATTTTTTTTCTTCTTACGTATTATACAGAATCCGCGTGAAACCATTATGCAAAAAATAAGATACGAGATATTTTATTTTCAGATTTGTTTATTCGAAGTGTCTTCATATTTTTTTGTTCATGCTTAAATCATTTGATATATCTGTCGCTCTGAAGGAACGATTTATCTAAAACATTCGCAATAACTTCAGTGTATCCAGAATTTAACATTTATAAAACACATTACATCAATATCATATTTTAAACCTGAAATAACATTAAATTCTACCAGGCATTTTTTTGCATATTTATATATTGACCGTAAATGTGTCTTTTAAAGTGAGCTAGGCATAGAAGAATGTTGGATTCCGTTTTATATAGGAAAGAGTTGATTTATCGATATATATACGAATATGAAAAGCTTTTATATTACCTTATGCTATATTTTCTCTGAATATAATCTAAGAATGTTTTGCATTTTTTGTCTGTATTATTTACAAATAGTCCGTTGATATCGCTGGAAGAATAACAGAAAATATATAAAATATACTTATGAAAATGCGATTTCCGATGTAATTCTTGTTTTTCTGATATACTTTCATCAATATTTTTTATAGAAATATAAATAACGATGAGCTATATCTCATCTTTACTTTTCACATTTTTTTACACTTTACTGCCTCCTCGTGTTTTCTGAAATGTACTGTTTTATTACTGACAAGATGATATATATAAGGACTCTACAGCAATTTATGAAACAATCCTAAAGATAAAATATGATAAGCTTACTGTTTTGGGAACAGCAATATAAATTTTCTCGTTGAAATATTTTAAAGAATATATTTTGATACTATTATGATTTTGTTAGATATAATGTTGAAAAGTCTTATAAAAAAAAATATATATTTTTTGGAGGAAAATAATTTTTTTCAGCATATTAGGAAAACATTTCTTTTTTACAAAGAAAAAGTTTTAAAAGTTTACAAAATATTTTAAAGCATAAAAATAATGGGTATAATTTTTTTTTAAATTTAGACGCAACTACTTTTTTTTGTGTGTCTGTGACCCGAGGACCAGCTAAACTTGTTGAATACATTATATAATGGTTACTTCGGTGGATTAAATATCTTCTTCTGTATAGTAGCGAGGAAGATGATATTTTCAGGAAGATTTTCACAATTAATAATATTGTATTTTCAAATTTGTAATTCTGGCTCAATTCTTCAATATTGCTGCATTTGCATTTTGAAAGATTTTTAGGAAAATAATCCAGAAGGTCTCCAGCCACATCTTCGATCTATGTGAGACACTGGGCTGGGGTGTAATTGAACTTGGGGGTAACATGTAATTGTGAAAGTAACAATTACACCCAGTCTGCTCATTTTTGAGAGTAACAACTGTAGTATACATCAGTGAGTCCTTTGAATCAACTTCACATATTAATATTGGATCTCGCATAGAATTTACAATACTGCGTTTTCATTTGCTATTCTAACTCAATTCTTCAATGTTGCTGCATTTACATTTTACAATTTCTGGTTGGAGATTTTTAGAAAAAAAAAATCCTAAAATTTTCAAACCAAATCTTCGAGCTATGCTAAATAGGCGAGACATTTTTGTCACAATTACATCCAGTCTGCTGATTTTTGACAGCAATGACTGTAATACATGCAATCAGTGACAATTAAGTCCTTTTGCAATTCAATTTCACTCATTAATGTTGTATCTCGTGCAGAATAATTAAAATCGCAATGTCACAATATTACCCAATATTCAAATACTGCTTTATTAAACTGCAATTTCACCATATTTAATAAAATAGTAGAAGTTAACGGATTACAAAGTTAATTGATAATTAATAATAAAGGAGTGTTGTATAAATAAGGGAGGAAAATAATATTTTCAGTAAGAGTTTTACAATTTCCAATTTTGCATTTGCATTTTGCAATTACGAATCAATTCTTTAATATTGCTAAATTTACATTTTGCAATCTCTGGCTGGGGATTTTTAAGGAAAAAAGTCCTAAAAATTTCAAACCGCTTCTTCGAGCTATGCTAGATATGCGAGCCATGTCACCCAATCTGCTCATTTTTGATAGCAAGGACTGTAATACACGCAATCAGTGAGAATCGAGCCTTTTTGCAAGTCAATTTCACTGATAAATATTGGGTCTCGTATAGAATAATTAAAAATGCAATATTACAATCTTATCCACTATTAAAATGATGCTTTATTCGAAATGTAGTTTCAACATATTTATTAGAATAGTATGAGCTAACGACTTACTAATAAAAAGTTAATTGATTATTAATAATAGAAGAGTATTATATGAAAGAGCGATGAAAAAAAACGCAATTATATTCACTTTTTAAGAAACAAAATTTTAATTAAATACGCTATTTTTTTTAGTTTGTTAAATGCGTTCTAATCAAAGTAAGTTTGAAGCATTTTTTATTTCTTCTGAAAGATACTTGCACTTTTTATTTCTACTGATTATTTATATTTTTAGTGAGAATAATATATGAACAGCGAGATATTTTTAGTGAACAATACTAATATAATAATTAAATAGAGGAAAATACAATCATAAAAGTATAAAGGAAAATACTTTAAATGTATTGTTTTACATTTTTAATATCAAATTATTATTCATGCATCGGAAATAAAACTAAGAAAAGAAATTGGAGAAATAAAACTTCAATCTTTTTCTGTTTTAATAACTACAAGAACTAAATTACTCTAATAAACTCTTCTTTACTCTATCAAATTTCAACTTATTCAAATTACCTCAATTTTGTGTTATGCGCACAAAACGATTTTCTTCTAGCTCCAAAACCATAACAAACCATTGTATAAAATACATCAAATGCAATATAATATATTGATTTAAATTCTTTCATTAATTAATTGCTCTTATATTTCGTAAATATATATAGAAATTAAAAAGTTTTTTGCGTCGAAAACTACAAGAAACATTTATTTTTCAACTATCAATTGATTCACACTACCTTTATTTGCGTCACACACATAAAACTATTTTCTTCTATTCCATAATAATAACAGACCGTGCTATAAAATACAACAAATTCAGTATAAGATATTGTTTTGTGTTTTTATTAATTATTGTTCCTATACAGTAATCAAGAAATAAAATTTTTGAAGTATTTTGTTTTGAAAAACTAACCCTCCACTATCACTTTATTCAAATTATCTTTATTTGTGTTAAGCACATAAAATTATTTCCCTCTCATACTATAAAATTTACAAACCGCACTATAAGATAATTGTCATTCCAACGCCAAAGAAAAAAAATATTAAGCACCGCGTCGTCAAGTCGCCCATTATTTACCAAACCACAACGACAATAACACAATGCATTATCCTAATAACCGCAACAGCACACGAGAACTTCCCTGGAACATTCGCCAACAACCACCCACAATCTTTAGTCCATTAGTTAAATAAGAATCCAAGCCAAGCCTCACTTATGCGCGAGCACATGAATAAACACGACGCAAACCTAAACTTGTACAACATAAAAAAAAATGAGAGAGAGAGGGAAATAACAGCATTTTTTTCCATGTCGCTGTGCTGTTTTGTTGAATTTGCATACTTAATGACCTGGAGGGTATGTGAGTTATGACTCACGGCAAAAGTTGTACTCCAGGGAGTTGTGGTGCGGAGGCACTGAAATTATCTCGGTACTTGTACTAGGATTAGATTCTCATTAGACCTCCAGCTGATAATCTAGGAAGTTTTGGGAGCGTTTTAGTCCCTACCCTTGGACGTTTGTAATCTCGTTTCAGTTGCTCTGGTGGTACTTCGAAATAAAGTTGTTTTCAAGAGTGCAATGGTGAACAAAAATTGCATGGAACTTTTAAACCAAAGTTTTCAAGAAAGGAATATTTGCTTTGTAAAAATGCGATATTTTATTTTTTTCCTTTTCTTACCAGAGGTCGAAATTTTACAACAATAACTTGCCCGTGAAAACATAAATTATACCTTATCTAGTTGCATTTCTGGCAAATGACATTATGCAAATTTAAGTTTATTTACAGTATTCTTAAATGATTGGTTTGATTGTATTCTAAATAGATCATGGTCTCTACAAAAGTTAGTTCTATGCACAAAGTTTCTTCTGGTTCCATAACAATAACAAACCATTCTATAAAATGCATTAAAATATATCAGATGCAATAAAATATGATTAAAATTTTTTTATTAATAATTAATTGTTCTTGTATTAATAATATATATATGTATCTATATATATATTCAAATAATTTCTGCTTCAAAAACTTCAAGAAGAAATTTACTTTTCAACTATCAATTTACTCAAACCTTTATTTGTGTTACTCACATGAAATTATATTTTTTCCCATTACATAGCAATAACATACAGTACAACGAAATACATCAAATTCAGTATGATATATTGCTTTATATTTTTAATAATTATTATTTATTCTTCATGTACGTTAATCCAGAAATAAAATTTTTGAAGTATTTAATTTTGAAAACCAACCTTCCACTCTCAATTTATTCAAAATTACCTTTATTTGTGTTAGGGACATAAAATAATTTCCCACTCATTATATATAACATTTACAAACCACTCTATAAAATAATTGTCATTCCAACGCCAAAAGAAAAAAAATTAAGCCCCGCGACTTCAAGTCGCCCATTATTTACCAAACCACAACGACAATAACACGATGCATTATTCTAATAACCGCAACAGCACACGAGAACTTCCCTGGAATATTCGCCAACAACCACCCACAATCTTTAGTCCATTAGTTAAATAAGAATCCAAGCCAAGCCTCACTTATGCGCGAGCACATGAATAAACACGACGCAAACCTAAACTTGTCCAACATAAAAAAAAATGAGAGAGAGAGGGAAATAACAGCATTTTTTTCCATGTCGCTGTGCTGTTTTGTTGAATTTGCATACTTAATGACCTGGAGGGTATGTGAGTTATGACTCACGGCAAAAGTTGTACTCCAGGGAGTTGTGGTGCGGAGGCTCTGAAATTATCTCGGTACTTGTACTAGGATTAGATTCTCATTAGACCTCCAGCTGATAATCTAGGAAGTTTTGGGAGCGTTTTAGCCCAACCCCTCAGTTGCTGTGGCGTTACTTTGGAATAAAGTTGTTTTCTAGTGTGTAATGGTGGGAAAAAAAACGGTATGGAACTTTTAAACCAAAGTTTTCAAAGAAAGGAATGTCCACTTAGCAAAAATATTTTATTTTTACCTTATTTTACTTATATTTTTATAACAATAAATCATGCGTGAAAACTTAAGTTGTATATTAAAATATGTGTTTACATTTTGAGAAAATGGCAGGAAATTTTAAGTTTGTTTTCTTAAATGATTGGTTTGATTAAAGTCTGAATAAGTCATAGTCTGAATCATCTGTTCTTCTTAAGTTTAAATCATATTCCACTTCATAAATTTTTTAGTGCAATATCATCATTTTTTTAACAAATATTTGTTAACATGTTCATGATAATTCAGTGGTTTTCAGAAATTTTGAAAATTAACATGATGCAAATTTAAATTTATTTAGAGATTTCTTAAATGATTGGTTTTATCATATTCTGAATAAGTCTAATGAATAAGTGAATAATTTGTTCTTCATAAGTCTAAATCATATTCCACTTAATGAATTATTTAGTGCAAATCGTCAGTTTTTCTAACTGAAATTCGTTAAAATGTTCATTATAATTCAGTGGTTTTCAGATATGTCGGAAATGACATTATTCAAATTTAAATTGGTTTAGAGTTTGTGTAAATGATTTACTTGATTAACATATTAATAATATTTCTCTCCATAATAGTATTGCTTCTTCTTCATGATTTTTTTCTAATTAAGTTTTCTTGAAATGTTTATTAATCTATTGAATTCTGAATCTGTAAAATAAAATGCTATTTCCGACACACTTTAATCAGCCACGTGCATCTACATCCATCTTTCTTACTGAACTAGTTACAATTTCGACATTTTAATTAACATAAAATAAATAGATTTTTTTAGATTAGCATATTTATTATTTTAAAAAAACTTTCATTTAAAATGCATTTGATTACCATATGCATTGAAAGAAAATAATTACGTTTCCTCATAATAAATTTGTTAACTTCAAAACTCATAAATAGATTTAATTTTGAATAAAAAATCAGAAAATTGAACCAAATTTCTTAAATTTATATTTTTATAAAAAAAAAGGAAGTTATTGAGTTGTTCTTTATGCTTGTGTTTCTAGAACTTTTCTGTCGAAAAATCACGAAATTATTGCAAATAATTGACATTGCTAATTGCATTTGGTGAAATAATTTGGCATTATTGCAAATAATTGCCATTTATTAAAATTGCCATTGCAAAAAATTACCATTACCATTATCAGTTGCATTTATTGAAATAATTTTCCCACGTTGCAAATAACTGCTGTTGACTATTTTGATATTTTCACAATGTCTGAAAGTTTGGGTTTTGATTGCTTGAAACAATTATCCAATAAAAACTGAGACTATTTTACAATTGTTATTAATTACAATTCGTTACAATTTATTAAAAAAAAATAATATTTATTTCTTTGATACCGTTATTTTTTAATTCTATAGTTAATGAATACAGCAACATGTGTAACTATGATAATTAATAAACATAATAAACTTCCAATATACTCAAATTTCTAATGTTATTCTTGTATTTTTAATCACATTGCAATCAATAATTTATTATTGCAGATAATTGCCAATGCAAAAAAAATCGCCATTGCCAATTGAATTTATTGAAATAATTTGTCACTATTGCAAATAATTGCCGTTGCCTATTGGATTTACTGAAATAATTTAATTCTATTGCAATTAATTGCGGATTGGATTTATTGAATTACTATATTTGAATTATTATATTTTTTTCACAGATATACTGTGCAAAAAAAAAATAAAATCTAGAGGAAAAATTTAGTAGCTCTTATTTTAGATTTACATGGAGATCTTTGACCGCGTAGCGGCCTCTAGCTCCTACATTGTTAAATGTTATAATGTTAACATAGCGGTTAGTTAAATGTTATAATGTTAATGTTAAACGTTAACATAGGGTGGTCTTATTCCCTTTGAGTTAATAAGAAAAAAAGATAATTAAATGCCCATTTTTTAAAAAAAATAATTATTTATTTAATAAAATTATAAAATGAGAAATAACAAAAATTGCAAAAGTACAGATGTTGATGAAATCAGTTGCATGTAAAAAATAAAACAGAAGATTTAGTTGCTGTTTAGATGTGACTTTCTGTGTATTCACATTATGATATAAGTAAAATTAAAATATGCTATGAATTTCATAAACTAAAGTCTTTTTCTCATTACTTTTCTTCTGTGTGTTATTTAATTTATAATTTTACTAAATGCGTATCATCTTAATCGAAACTATATATAACCCACTACTTAAATTGTAATAAGGAATTACACTTACACCTACATCTAACTAGCATCATCTTTCTGACAAAATTGCATTCCCCTTTATCGTAGGGGCGAAATCCGTATTTACAAGAGACCTGAAACGCACATCGAATGACATATGCAGATGGAAAATTGCCAACATGGCGTGTATGCTCTGACATTTTTACGGAATTAATGAATTAATCTCTGCAAATGTTATTATTCTGGCTATTATTAATCCGGCGTTGTAGAAATGGTATCGATAGATAGTAGGAGGTAGCCAGGTGATAGATACTGAAATTCCCATTTTAATTACAGTCGTTCTTTGGGGAATATTAACATGGTGCCCTATCGCCAATAAAACTAGGATTAAATCCCCGTGTAAAATAATCATTGAAATTTGTAGTTAGTTATATTTTTATTGTCCTTGGAAATGTATTTGTAGTTATAAATACCATTACCTGCACTGGTTTTCAAACTTTAAATTTCATTTGAAATTTAAAAAAAAAACATTTTTGGATGGCAATTGAAAAAATGCCCTCTTTTACAAAACGTTAAATGTCTAACTAAAAATGTCTTGGGCTTGGGTCTAATAACTAAATATGTCTCGGACAAAACTTTAAACTTACTAATTTAACAGCAGTTGTTGCGCAAATTTATTTGTACAATAACATCATCATCAACATTGGCGCAACAGGCGGCCTGATGGCCAATTGGCTAGCTCTCTGATCGTTGGTACAAGCTTCAGGTTCGAATCCTGACTGTAGCATGGATGTTTTTTAATGGTTCTGAATCCACTTTAAACCGTAGGTGCCGGTCCTATTAGGATCGATGTGGGGGTAGTGTTACTCGCGTCCGTAGCATTTTTTCAAGCTACACGTGCCCCCTGGGTAGTACTAAATGAGTAACAGCAGTGCATCCCTTGCATATGGCATGAAGAATAACAGTCTGTATTGCCAGCTGCATTAGAACAACAGTTAATGAATACAGCAACAAGTTCAATTATGATAATTAATAAATATAACAAACTTCGAATAGGGTGAAATTTCTAATCTTATTATTCTATTTTTAATCATATTGCAATTCACAATTTACTATTACAAATAATTGCCAATGCAAAAAATTGTCAATTGAATATATCGAAATAATTTGTCACTACTGCAAATAATTGCCATTGCCAATTAGATTTATTGAATTACATTTTTAATTTTTCTATTTTTTTCGCAGATGTACTGTGAAAAAAATAAAATCAGGAGGAAAGATTTAGTAGCCGTTTAGGTGTGACTTTCTCTTTATTCAATTATGACATGAATGAAATTGAACTTTAACCACTTTAAATTCTTTTTCTCAATATTTTTTCTCTGTGTATTATTTAATTTATAATTTTACTAAATGCGTATCATCCTAATGAAAACTATATTTAACCCAGTACTTAAATCGCATTAATGAATTACTACACCTACATCTACCTAGCATGGCGAACATCTTTCTGACAAATTGCATTCTCCTTTACTGTAGGGGCGAAATCCGTATTTACAAGAGACCTGAAACGCACATCGAATGACATATGCAGATGGAAAATTGCCAACATGGCATGTAGGCTCTGACAGTTTTACGGAATTAATGAATTAATCTCTGCAAATGTTATTATTCTGGCTATTATTAATCCGGCGTTGTAGAAATGGTATCGATAGATAGTAGGAGGTAGCCAGGTGATAGATACTGAAATTCCCATTTTAATTACAGTCGTTCTTTGGGGAATATTAACATGGCGCCATATGGCCAATAAAACTAGGATTAAATCCCCGTGTAAAATAATCATTGATATGTGTTGTTAATCATATTTTTAATTGCATTTGAAAAAGTATTTGTAGCAACATCATTTCCTGCAAGGTTTTTGAAATTTAGTGTCATTTGAAATGAAATTAAAAAAACTCTTTTGGATGACACTGGAAACAAAAAAAAATATCTTTTGGAAAAAAATGCCATCTTGGACAAAACTTTAAATTAACTAATTTAACAACAGTTGTTGCGCAATCTTATTCGTACAATAACATCGTCATCAATATTGGCGCAACAGGCGGCCTGATGGTCAATTGGCTAGCACTCTGACCATTCATACCACAGGCTTCAGGTTCGAATCCCGGCGGTGGCATGGATGTTTGTTACGAGTTCGGAATCCACTTTAAACCGTAAGTCCCGGTCCTATTAGGATCGTTGAACGTTGTGGGGGTAGTGTTACTCGCGTTCATAGCATATCTTCAAGCTACACACGTGCCCCCTGCGTAGTGCTAAATAAGTAACAGCAGTGCAGCCCTTGCTTATGGCGCAAAGAATAATTGTCTGTATTGCCAGCTGCATTCATGCCAGGTCATTAGAACAACAGTTAATGAATACAGCAACATGTGCAACAATAATAATAAATATAACAAATTTCCAATAGGGTGAAATTTCTAATCTTATTATTCTATTTTTAATCATATTGCATTTGACACTTTATTATTACAAATAATTGCCAATGCAAAAAATTGACATTGTCAACTGGATATATTGAAATAATTTGTCACTATTGCAAATAATTACCATTGGCAATTAGATTTATTGAATTATTAAATTTTTAATTATTATACTTCTTTCACAGATATACTATAAAAAAAAATAAGAATTAAAGATTTAGTAACTGTTTAGATATGACTTTCTAATTATTCACATTATGATATGAATAAAATTGAAATACACTATAAATTTTATCCCTTGAATTCTTTTTTTCAATTCCTTCTATTAGCTCACACTCTCCCTATATATATCTTGTTCAAATTTTCAATCGTTCATAAAATACTTTTTATTCATCCACTCAAGTTCAGATACAGTTTTTTTTTAACTTGTAGTGGATGACACTTGATGTTAATACAGTTCATTCATTAAATTTAATTCATTAATTTAGGTTTTTTTAAGTTTAAGTAGATGGCGCCAGATAAACTTAAAAAAATGAATGAAAACTATTTTAAAAGATCTTTTCTGCAATATAGTGAAAAAAAAGTAGGAATTGACTGTAATTTTTTTTTTTTTTTTTTTTTTTGTATTACTTGTTCTCAATATTTTTCATTCTGTGTATTATTTAATTTATAATTTTACTAAATGCATATTATCCTAATGGAAACTATATTTAACCCAGTACTTAAATCGAATTAATGAATTAGTACACCTACATTTACCTAGCATGGCGAACATCTTTCTGACAAATTGCATTCCCCCTTGCTGCGGGGGCGAAATCCGTATTTACAAGAGACCTGAAACGCACATCGAATGACATATGCAGATGGAAAATTGCCAACATGGCATGTAGGCTCTGACAGTTTTACGGAATTAATGAATTAATCTCTGCAAATGTTATTATTCTGGCTATTATTAATCCGGCGTTGTAGAACTGGTATCGATAGATAGTAGCAGGTAGCCTGGTGATAGATACCGAATTCCCATTTTAATTACAGTCGTTCTTTTGGGAATATTAACATGGCGCCCTATCGCCAATTAAACTAGGATTAAATCACCTTGTAAAATAATCATTGAAATGTATTGTTGGTTATATTTTTATTGAGTTTGTAAAAGTATTTGTAATTATAAACATCATTTCCTGCCAGGGTTTTGGACCTTTAGTACCATTTAAAATAAAAAAAATAATCTTTTGAGTGGCATTTGAGAAAAAATGCCATCTTCTTTTAAACTTTAAATTTTTTTTTAATTGCATTTGAAAAAGTATTTGTAGTTAAAAGCGTCATTTCCTGTAAGGTTTTTGAAATTTAGTGTCATTTGAAATAAAAAAAACTCTTTTTTGGTGGCATTTGAGAAAAAATGCCATCTTAGACAAAGATTTAAATTTACTAATTTAACAATAGTTGTTGCACAAATTTATTAGTACAATACCATCATCGGCAGCATTGGCGCAACAGGCGGCCTGATGGCCAATTGGCTAGCGCTCTGGCCGTTGGTACAACAAGCTTCATGTTCGAATCCTGGCTGTAGCATGGATGTTTGTTAATGGTTTGGAATACTCTTTAAACCGTAGGTCCCGGTCCTATTAGAAGCATTGTGGATGTAGTGTTACTCGCGTCCGTAGCATATCTTCAAGCTACACGTGCATCCTGGATAGTGCTAAATGAGTAACAGCAGTGCAGCCCTGTCTTATGATTTGAAGAATAACTATCTGTATTGCCATCTGCATTAGAATAACAAGTAATGAATACAGCAACATGTGCACAACAATGATAATAAATATAACAAACTTCCAATAGGGTGAAATTTCTAATCTTATTATTCTATTTTTAGTCATATTGCAATTCACAATTTTTTATTACACATAAATGCCAATGCAAAAAATTGCCATTGTTAATTGGATATACTGAAATAATTTGTCACTATTTCAAATAATTGCCATTGCCAATTAAATTTATTGAATTATATTTTTAATTGTTATATTTTTTTCGCAGATGTACTGTGAAAAAAATAAAATCGACAAGAAAGATTTAGTAGCTGTTTAGGTGTGACTTTCTGCTTATTCACATTAACAAGTAATATAAAAAAAAAAAATTTTAAGTCAATTCCTACTTTTTTCACTGTATTATAGAAAGTCCTTTATAACTAATTTCCAATCATTTTCTAAAGTTTATCTGGCACCATCTATTATTAGATACATGCAACTTAAATCTAAAAAAAACTAAAATTAACTAATTATGTTTAATTATTGAATTAATATTTGCAAAAACTGTATTAACATCCAGTGCCATCCACTACAAGCTCAAAAAAAATGTATTGGAACTTGAGTTGAAGAATAAAAAGTATTTTATGAACGACTGAAAATTTCAACAAGATATACACTGAAGTGACAAAAGTCATGGGATACCTCTTAATATCGTGTCGGCCCTCCTTTCTCCCGGCGAAGTGCAGCAACTCGACGTGGCATGGACTCAACAAGTCGTTGGAAGTCTTCTGCAGGAATAGTGAGCCATGCTGTCTCGATAGACGTCCATAATTGGGAAAGCGTTGATGGTGCAGGATTTTGGGCACGAACCGACCTCTCGATGATGTCCCATAAATGCTCGATGGGATTCATGTCGGGCGATCTAGGTGGCCAGATCATTCGTTGGAATTGTCCAGAATGTTCTTCAAACCAATCGCGAACAGTTGTGGCCCGGTGACATGGCGAATTGTCATCCATAAAAATCCCATCGTTGTTTAGGTACATGAAGTCCATGAATGGCTGCAAGTGATCTCCAAGTAGCTGAACATAAGCATTTCCAGTCGATGTTCGGTCCAGTCGCACCAGCGGACCAAGTCCATGCCATGAAAAAACAGCCCACACCATTACCAGCTTGAACAGTGCCTTGCTGACAGTTTGGGTCCATGGCTTCGTGGGGTCTGCGCCACACTCGAACCCAACCATCAGCTCTTACCAACTGAAATCGTGACTCATCGGACCAGGCCACGGTTTTCCATTCATCTAGGGACCAACCGATATGCTCAGGTGCCCACGAGAGTCGCTGCAAGCGATGTCGTTCTATTAGTAAAGGCACTCGAGTCGGTCTTCTGCTGGAATAGCCCAAGAAAGCCAAATTTTTCCGCACAGTTATAAGAGACAAGTCCCTTGTACGTCCCACGTTGATTTCTGCGGTTATTTGACGCAGTGTTGCTTGTCCGTTAGAATTTACGACTCTTTGCAGACGTCGCCGGTCTCGGTCGTTAAGTGCAGGCGCTCGACCACTGCGCTGTGCATGGTGGGATGTTATGCCTGAAATTTCATACTCTCGGCATACTCTTGACACAGTGGATCTGGGAATGTTGTATTCCCTAACGATTTCCGAAATGGCATGACCCATGCGTCTAGCTACAACTAACATTCCGCGTTCAAAGTCTGTTAATTCCCGTCGTGCGGTCATCATCACGTCAAAACCGCTTCACATGAATAACTTGAACAGAAATGAAAGCACTGCGCATTTATACCTGTTCTACGCGATGCTACTGCCATGTGAAAATTTGCATATTACTATCCCATGACTATTGTCACTTCAGTGTATTTCGGCTCAAACATATTCGATATTACATTTTAAAATGTGAATCCAATCTCACCTATTGTGGCTTCAAAATAATAAAAAACCTCTAAATATGCGGCAAATTATATTTTATGGTATCGTCTACCCTACTAGAAAGCGAAATAAAAGATCCCATAACTGCAATCCGAAGATTTGGTGAAATGAAAATCAATAGCTGAATAGTTATCTCGCGATAATAAGAAAAGGCTCACTTATTAATGCCTTCTTTATTTCTCGTGAAAAGGACTTCATTTGCAATTCTAACGAAGTCCGCTTCGCTCCCTTTTGCGAATGAGTGCACTTTGGGTGCAAGTCAAACTGCAGGGAACAGAAGTTGCAACTTTTCGATATTTTTAATGTGTTTCGTTTGCTTCTGCAGCTGTTGTGTTCTCATGTTTAGCGCATCAAACTTTAGACTTGATTTCATATCGATTAGAAATGAGACGCGAATTAAGAATGTTTTGTCTTGAAAAGACTATAATGCATGAGTATGAATATTTAAAATGGTATTCGTAGTGTGAAAAATAATCTTAATGGCTTGAAATTTGCATTAAATTTTTATCATTTATTTTACATTTACTTTTTTACCATTTATTTTTACATTTAATTTTTACCATTTATTTCTACCATTTAATTTTTACCATTTAAATGTAAAAATAATTTTGTACCATGTCTTATTACATTTAATTTTTACCATGTATTTTTACATTTAATTTTTTACCATGTATTTTTACATTTAATTTTTTACCATGTATTTTTACATTTAATTTTTTACCATGTTTTTTACATTTAATTTTTTACCATGTATTTTTACATTTAATTTTTACCACTTATTTTTACATTTAATTTTTACCACTTATTTTTACATTTAATTTTTACCATGTATTTTTACCATGTTTTTTTTGCATTTAATTTTTACCATGTATTTTTGCATTTCATTTTTACCATGTATTTTTACATTTAATTTTTTACCATGTAATTTTACATTTAATTTTTACCACTTATTTTTTCATTTAATTTTTACCATTTATATTTACATTTAATTTTTACCATTTATATTTACATTTAATTTTTACCATTTATATTTACATTTAATTTTTACCATTTATATTTACATTTAATTTTTACCATTTATATTTACATTTAATTTTTACCATTTATATTTACATTTAATTTTTACCATTTATATTTACATTTAATTTTTGCCATTTATTTTTTACATTTAATTTTTACCATGTATTTTTGCATTTAATTTTTACCATGTATTTTTACATTTATTTTTTACCATTTATTTTTTACCATTTATTTTTACATTTAATTTTTACCATTTATTTTTACATTTATTTTTTACTATTTATCTTTACATTGAATTTTTTACCGTGTATTTTTACATGAAATTTTTACCATTTATTTTTTTGCATTTAATTTTTACCATCTATAAATTAAAATGTTTCTAAAATTTTCTTTTTTTCGTTCTTGGAAAGAAACATTTATTTTGTTTTCAGTGCATTGTATAGAAAATCATTCTTTAGATTTCATATATATGCAGTTGTAGTGTGCAGGTTGGGAAACCAGATTGTAACTGTATGGGGTGGGGTTGAGATACTTGAGGCAGAGGTTGGGAAACTCACAGCTTTATTTGCATACATCACAAACACCACGCTCATACAATTAGAGACTCAATATTTAAAACATTTAAAGACAGATAATTACAGATTCGGGAAGGACTCCACTTCTAAGCCGAAAACACTAAACTCAGATAAGTCAAAAGTCAGAAACCCTTTTTATCAATAGACAGGATTTCTGACCTATAGATTTATCATGTCATCCTGGAGTGAACACGAGAATTTCAAGTCTGCTTCGTTTATAAAATTTCGAACTGTGCTATCTTATTCATAAATTCAATTACAACGCACCAATTTAATGCCCCAGTGATAATACTCATAGCTAACGTATTGGAGGGTGCGGATTAGAATCCACTGGTGACATCCGGTGTAATCACTTCTTTTAGAAATGAGAAAACTCGACAACGATTGTGATAAAATGCAAAACATCTCACATCGGTGGTACGCCTTGGTTTGGTTTGTTGTACGACAGCCCTTTTTTTGCGCACTGTAGACTAATTAAACAGGGACCTACAGTTTAATGTGGATTCCTAACCATTAACAAACATCCCAGATACCGCCAGTATTCGAACTTGAAGCATGTGGTATCACAGGCCAGAGCTCTAGCCGCCCGGTGGTCGGGCGACTTGGTGCAAGTTTTCAGTTTTTTCACCCACAGGACATATATATTACCAAGTTCTTCGAGATTTGAATTTATAATTCTATTTTTGAACAATAATGTTAATTTTCCCTACAAAAAAATTATATTAATTGTTGAATTTACTTATAAACTTTAAACAATCTTTTTTTTATCATTTTTAAATATAATTTATCAAACGAAAGATCTGATGTTCGGCTTTGAAAATATTTCTTTAGTTACATCGTACCTACATAACTATAGCATTACATTAATCATTACAGTACAATATTAATGTATTTGCATCTCTCCATTGTATATTGCATTTCCATATTCAACGACACCCTTTTCCAAGTTCCTGAGAAGCGCTTAATTAAACTCCTCGGCTGTAAAAAGCAGCACTCCGAATTTATGGGGACGCCTCGAGTTACTTAGTGCTTTAATGCCTCGCTTTTTCGTATTTAGAGTGCCCTCTCGCTTTTTTAGGAGACTGTTATGTCTATGGAGACTGCTGAAGATGTCCGGAGATTTGTTGTCCTCTAACTATCGCTGAAAGGGTTTTAGTCATTCGCTCTCTTAGGATACAAAAAAAGTGCCTGTCAATCACGGAAGTACGTTATGCCATGTGACCCAAAGTTTATATCCTGATTTAATTATAAATAAATTGTAAAGAAAATGTTTCTGCAATCTTTCATAGCATTTCAAATTTGATTTTAAAGATTTTTAAACATGAGTGCAATATAATAATTATTTTTCATTCTAAAAGTGATGCTGGAATTTTTTCTTTTCATTTAGTTATTATTTTTTATTTAAATTCTTGTTTCTTGTTAATGCTACTCATCACGTGCTTAAAACAGAATACTGTAATGCCACTTACACACAAAACAACAGAACACACGCCCACACACACATATACATACACACACACACACACACACACACATATACATACACACACACACCACAACACAAGCTCACATAACATACAACTCACTCACACACACACTACACAACACACAACTCATACGTGTGTGTGTGTGCGTGTGTGTGTGTGTGTGTGTGTGTGTGTGTGTGTGTGTGTGTGTGTGTGTGTGTGTGTGTGTGTGTGTGTGTGTGTGTGTGTGTTACTGGCTGTTAGAAAACGGGATATTTTTAGATTATGCTGTTCAGTTTGATCCTGACAGAATGGCTTTATAAGATTTCTTTTGCATAAAAGTTGCTTTCAAATCATGCAAAAATTAAGTTACAAGAATTAAAATAATTTTGCTTTCCCATTGCTATTTTTTCTGTGCTAATTATTTATGGTATTCTACTGTTATTTTTAGTGTAGGATTTGGTATTAATTTCCAGGTACCAGGCGCTAATTTCGTTAATTTCAAATGTTTCGTATTGGCGACGACGCGACAAACCGCCAATGCAAACAATATCGAAAATAAAATAACTCTTTCAAAAAAAAAATAACTCATTTGATTTAAAATTATTTTTTTTTCATAAACTTAAGAAATATAAACTGAAGAAATAGAGATTTTCGCTTTACCGCTTGCATCCCAATATTTTTGTGAGATTAGCTTGTTCGTATAAAAACCTACTCTCATAATTTATCTTTAGAAATCATTCCGAAAATTATCTGCTTATACATATAAACCAAAATGAATATTTATCAAAGTTGAAAATCGTAAGTTTATTTTTATATTTTACAATTTGTTGGTTGATCAAGAAGTTGACTTTTTTCTCTTGATGTCTTTTCGATCTCCATGACTTTTGGGGAGCCTGATGGCCGAGTGACTAGCGCTCTGGCAATACAGATTTCGGGTTCCTGTCCCGGCGGTGCCATGGATGTAGTGATTCAGAATCCACTTTAAACTGTAGGTCCCGGTCTATTTAGCCTTCGTGTGTACAAGATGGCTGTAGAGCGACAAACAATCCAAACCTTGACTTTTGACGGCCTCATGACCAATTGGCTAGAGCTCTGGCTTTTGGTACCACAGGCTTCATATTCGAATCCTAGCTAGTGGCATGGATGTTTATTAGTGGTTCGGAATCCACATTAAACTGTAGGTTCTGATCTAATTAGCCCAAAAGTGTGCACAAAATAACCGTAGAGCGACAATCTAAACCAAACTTTGATTTTTGTTTCATTGTGTCTGCTGAAAAACAATTCTTAAGGTGCAACAATTCTTATGCTCACAAACATTACTGTATAAAATATTTAGTTAGGTTTCTTATATATTACAAATTATTATTGAAAAATAAACGTTATAGAATCATAGAATTCCGGAAAGTTTTTTAAATTTTATCTGACATCAGAGAACAGTATCTATTCTCTATATTCAGTTTCTAACGTGTAGTATTTTTTTTCTTCTTCTTTAGGTACTTATTTTGCCACAACTGTAAATAAGTTTTATTATTTATCCCATAAAATATTGAATACTTGTGATATCTTTTCTTTTGCACATTATGATGATTTCATTTATCTTGTTCTGTTCTTATAAATTGATTTATCCACATACATTTTTGATATTTGTTAAAGAAAAATGTTTGGTTTGTGTCTTGGAAATTCAATATCATCGCCAAATATTTTTATTTATTTTATCTGGATTTCTGTATTATAATCTTATTTAGTCTGCTTTTCTTGGTTTGGGATTTTGGTTTATTTTCATTTTATTTTTTTTTTTCTGTGTATGTTGCTTCTCGTTAAATATCAATGCAATCTTCATTTTTTTATTATGTCATCACTCTTTTTTTAAAGTTTTTACGGAAACGATAAAAAAACCTACTAAAAAAACTATTTTCTATAAATTACTAAAGCGAAAGTTTTTAATTAAATAATGTATATATCATATTACATTTATAATATAATAGTTCCACTTATTTAATTATTTAATTAAAATTACTGTATTAATTAAAAATATATTGCTTAGTTTAAAACAAATAACGTATATATTTTTTTTGTAATTTTTGAGTAATATTGAGATTATATTAAAAAATTATTTTAAAAATTGTATTATATTATTTATTATTTGAAAAAATATAATTTTTATAATAAAATTATTATAACAAATATAGATATAAAATTTATATAAAAGATTATAAGTCTAAATACTTATATATTTATAATATTTTACAATTATATTATTATATAATTCCAGGATATAATAAATCGTATTCTTCGATCATACTACGATAGTTTTTATACTGTGTGATAATTTTATACGATAATTTTAATTGTGTGAGAATTTTTATATGTTACATAATGCTTTTTTTTCAATAATCATATTGTTATAGTTACTAGAAGGAAAAAGTTTATGTTAAATTATATTCCTATTCTGTTAATAATAATTCTTTATATGTTATATAATGAAAGAATATGGACTGGCGTTGTCCAGCTGAAATAAATAACTGTTTGTTTTATGTCAGCAAGTTTTTGTTAAAAAAATTTCAATAAATTTAAGCAATACCTAAAAAAGTAATCAAATAAGAATTATGAATCACTTATGAAAATAAGAACACATAAAGTAGTGAGATATCATTTCTCATTCGTTGATGGCAAGCTAACAATTCTCGAAATTGTTATATAATCGATGATTTTCAAATCTCTTAAAATCAATTAAATGCTTATCTTGCTGAAAATATAAAATATTGTTTTATATAAATTATATTGCATTGTTATGCATTATGTTCGTTTTCCTCCTAAAAATAACGTTTTTTATTTAATTAATAAACTAGAAAAAAAATTTCTTAATTTTCTACTCTATCCAATAAAAAAAAGTACTTGAATTTAAAACTATAACACTTTCATTCTTTCAATTATAAGAAACACTGCCAAACAGATAAACAAACAAATCTCTTGCTTTATAACACGTATGTGGATGTATATATACTGCTTAAAAACAATTAGGAGATATTATGTAATCATGAGAAAAATCAAAACAATTAGAGCATAATATGTATATGTTATTTTGTTTTGGGTATGAACTGCAGATGAGGAAATATTTTAGCAACGAACAAGGAATAATTAATTTCTATTGGCAATATTTGTCGGTAAATTAAAAAACTATGCTCAGTTCGAGCATATTATACAAAGAAACAAAAAACGTCATTTTACGGATAAAAATGAGTTTCAATAAGGTGGTATGGTTCCCCTAATTTAAAGCAACGTCGCGCACCTACTCAGCATGGAATCAATGAGGTTATCAACGAGGGATTGGAGTGTTCACTCCCACTCTTGTAGAAGAGAGCTTTTCCATTGCAGAATTGTTTCTGGGGGTGATAAGCGACTAGCAATCCTTCTTCCTAGAATGTCCCAAACAGGGCATTAGGGAAGTCTGTCTATTAATGTTCATGTCAGAAGGTTATGCTATCCAATTCATTCGAAGGATTTCTTCGTCGAAAAGGAAATTGTCCCTGATTGCTGCAGTGTAAAGGATTACAATATGTCTGAGGATCCCATCCCTATATCGCTCCATTTAGTGCTCCATTCCTGATAATGTGCCAGTCGGGGCGGCTATTGATAGAAATACCAGCCCAGACCATCACTCCGCCTCCGCCAAATCGGATACTTTCCTTCACAAATGCAGGATTATTCCGTGTATCAGGTTCTTTCCAGATGAGAATCCGCCTATTGTCAGGTTGTACACTAAAGTGAGACTCGTCCATGTTGGTCTACTCGTGTTGTCCTCATATGACATTATGACATGCTCTTGTGCCTACCTTTTGCGGCCAGCAATGTGACTTGTGTCAACGAAACATAAACTATTGTTCTGCGAACATACAAATCCACAAAAGAATAGAAACTCTAGTACCAGTAATATTCTGAATGTGCTGTTTAAAGAAACTGACATACATAGTGCAGTTTTTTCTGACCATTAGTGTTAAATACCGATCATCAATTTGTGTTGTTGCATTCGTAATACCTTATCCCGATATTCGACGAACATTTCCAATTTTCAAAAATAAATTCATAGTCTGGGAACTCCTAACACTTCCACTACAACGTATTGCATTTGATCAACCTGCAAAAGCCCGATGGCCCTCCATGCTACCAATTCAGTTATCTTGTTGCGGTATCTTAGTCACCGTTACAAAATATTATACGCTTGTTAATTGTTTTTAATCTCTAGGAGGAGATGCTGCAGATCGCTTTTCACTCCTCATATAAAACGAGTAGTTTTTGACATCACAAACAAAATTTGTATATCCCAACTTTGTAAATATTATACTTTTCCTTTTTAACCTGTTCTATTTAATTTTTGTTAAAGTTGTAGATTATATAGTTATTTCGTACTGAACTCACAATATCCCCTAGTTGTTTTATCCAGTGTACTGAGTAAAATTATTTTATGGTTAATCAGCAACTTATTTCTGTTATAAAGTTAAAAATGAGCTTTTCAAAATGTAACCTTTTCGAATGTGGAAGTTTATATATTATTCATTAATGGTTTAAAACATTATTGCAAGGAAATAATAATAATTATTATTATTGCTATTGCTTACAAGAATTGGCCTTTGATGATAGTTAATAAAATTCGTTTCTGAAGTGAAAGCACCATGAATTCAGGAGTTTGAACATGAGTCGCGTCGTTGTAAATAACAACAATATTTGCATGCGTACAAGTATTCAAAATCCATTTATATGTATTTCATTTATAAGAATACTCATCATCACCTCGTGTATCTTGAGTGAATCCCTCAAATTGCACGGTTTTGACAAAAAAAACTACTACTGCTTACGAGAGGCACATCCTTAAAGAATGGATGAGATTTCCATGCACCATGGGATTATCCCTCCGACCCGCCTCTTTTCTGGAGGATTATTGATGATGTACTGCATGCTTCCCAAGAAAATGGGGGGAAAACTATGAAAAAGCGCACATCATTAATAATAATAAAACGCGATTTTATTTCCCACGCACAAAAGCTCTTGGATCATGCCCTGATAAAAAGGTTCCGCAGTAAAAAAACAGAAAAGAAAAGAGTAATGTGTTTATCTCTTAAAAAAAGATGTAATGTTTGAAGAAGGTTCTACCCCCTTTTTTTTTCTCTTGATGATGGATAAGCGAAATTTGTTTTATATATGTATGTAAAAGAGATTTATTTATTTTGGGAAATTTTTAATATGTATGAATGGCTTGGAGTGTGGTTCATCGTAAGCAGAGAAATTACAGTTTATCAAATGTTTCATTTTTTTATGCGCGGACATTTAAAAAATTGGTTTGCATGGATGTTCCCCGTAATTTAATTTGTTTACTGTCAATAAATTTATTTTGTTCCGTAAAATGTTGCTCTTTTATTTAAATAATTGATCATTCTTCTGACTCTGAAAGAATTAGGAAAACGTCACTTTGTATTTATTGAAATCCTGAAATTATTACATATGAGAAGGTAAATTTTGTGCTTGATGGCTAAGTGAATAGCTCTATGGCGCTGTACCACAAATTTTGGATTCGAGTCCTGGTGATGCCATGGATGTCTGTATTGATTCGGAATCCACTTTAGGGCGGTAGGTCCCAGTCTGATATGACTATTGAGCGTTGAGCTGACAACCCTATCCCGTAAAAAGAAAACATCTCTCGTCTCGAAATCTACTAGTAGGTAGACGACCTTGGCCCACATATGCCAATGATGATGATTGTGATCACTATAAAATGATAAAATCTTAATAAAAGAAAGTAATTAAACAATTTTTTCCTTAAAAAAATTGGTCTTTGATGATAGTTAATAAACTTCGTCTCTGAACTGAAAGCAACGTGAATTCACGAGTTATCACCAATGTAAAACGTGAGTTATCACCAATGTGATACAACAACAATACTTGTTTGCGCACAAGTATTCAAAATCCATTTATTTGTATTTCATTTATAAGAATTCTCGTCGTCACCTCGTGTATCTTGAGTGAATCTCTCAAATTGCACGGTTTTGACAAAAAGAAAGGAAAAAAGCTACTGCTGTTTATGAGAGGCATATCCTTAAAGAATGGATGAGATTTCCATGCACCATGGGATTATCCCTGCGACCCGCCTTTTTCCTCCAGGATTATTGATGATGTACTGCATGCATCCCAAAGAGAATGGGGGGGGGGGCGAAACTATGAAAAAGCGTACATCATTAATAATAATAAAAAGCGATTTTATTTCCCACGCACAAAAACTCCAGATTATGCCGTGATAAAAAGGTTCCGCAGTAAAAAACAAGAAAAGAGTAATGTGTTTATCTCTTAAAAAAGATGTAATGTTTGAAGAAGATTCCATCCCTTTTTTTCTCTCTTGATGATGGATAAGCGAAATTTGTTTTGTATATGTAAAAGAGATTTATTTATTTAGGAAATTTTTTAATGTATATGAATGGCTTGGAGTGTAGTTCACCGTAGCGCAGAGAAATTAGAGTTTATCAAATGGTTTTTTTTCACGGACTTTTTAAAAATTGGTTTACATGGAACTTTTCGGTAATTTAATTTGTTTTTTGTCAATAAATTTGTGCGTTGCGTAAAATGTTGTTTTATTTAAATAATTTATCATTCTTCTGTTCTCTGAAAGAACTGTGAAAATGTCACTTTATAGTTATTGAAATCTTGAAATTATTACATCTGAGGAAGTAAATTTCGGGCCTGATGGACAAGTTACTAGCGCTCTGTCGCTCGATGTCGCAGATTTCGGGTTTGAGTCCCCGCGGTGCCATGGATATTAGTAGTGGTTCGGTATCCACTTTAAACCGTAGTATGCCGTGATAAAAAGGTTCGGCAGTAAACAAAACAAAAAGAAAAGAGTAATGTGTTTATCTCTTAAAAAAGATGTAATGTTTGAAGAAGATTCCATCCCTTTTTTCTCTCTCTTGATGATGGATAAGCGAAATTTGTTTTGTATATGTAAAAGAGATTTATTTATTTGGGGAAATTTTTAATGTGTATGAATGGCTTGGAGTGTGGTTCACCGTAAGCAGAGAAATTACAGTTCATCAAATGTTTTTTTTTTGGGGGGGGAAGGAGGGAAACTTTTAAAAAAATTACATGGATGTTTTCGATAATTTAATTTGTTTACTGTCAATAAATTTATTCGTTACGTAAAATGTTGCTGCTTTATTTAATTTATCCTTCTTCTGTTCTCTAAAATAACTGTGAAAGTGTCACTTTGTATTTATTGAAGTCTTGAAATTATTACATTTGAGAGGGTAAATTTAGAAATATGCTAAGACGAATTATTAGTAATAAGTGTAATTAAGCGTTAACAGTAAAATGAAAAAAAAAATTACTGAAAAATTGCTACAAATTTGAGTAAATTTTAAAAAAAATCGCTTTTCAAATTTTGATCATTTATGAAATTTCGTTGTCGATCTTAGAAAAATTTATTTCCTTCAAAGATTTTGTTTGTAAAAAGTTAGAAAAAGGATTACAGTTTATACCATGGATAATTTACAGTAGTAATATACAACCCATTAAGTAGTAGTATACAATCCATTAAGTAATAGTGTACAATCTATTTAGCAGTATGCAGTAGTAGTGTACAATCTATTTAGCAGTATGCAGTAGTAGTGTACAATCAATTTAGCAGTATGCAGTAGTAGTGTACAATCCATTTAGCAGTATGCAGTAGTAGTGTACAATCCATTTAGCAGTATGCAGTAGTAGTATATAATCCATTTAGCAGTATGCAGTAGTAGTGTACAATCCATTTAGCAGTATGCAGTAGTAGTGTACAATCCATTTAGCAGTATGCAGTAGTAGTGTACAATCCATTTAGTAGTATGCAGTAGTAGTGTACAATCCATTTAGTAGTATGCAGTAGTAGTATACAATCCATTTAGTAGTATGCAGTAGTAGTATACAATCCATTTAGTAGTTGTATACCACAGCAATATACCATGCATTGAGTAGTAGTATACTACAGCAATATACCATGCATTGAGTAGTAGTATACAACAGCAATATACAATCCATTAAGTAGTAGTATACAACAGCAATATACAATCCATTAAGTAGTAGTATACAACAGCAATATACAATCCATTACGTAGTAGTATACAACAGCAATATACAATACATTAAGTAGTAGTATACAACTGCAATACAATCTATTAAGTAGTAGTATACAACTGCAATACAATCTATTAAGTAGTAGTATACAACTGCAATATACAATCCATTAAATAGTAGTATAGGACAGAAATATATAATCCATTAAATAGTAGTATACAACAACAATATAAAATCCATTAAATAGATATTAGATTAATTATTTCTCATTAAATTTTTAAAATGTTATTTAAAAAAATAAAGTTTATTTAACAAATTTATATTTTCCTTTACTAAATTATACATTCGGTATATAGTAATGGAATGCCGTATTAAGTTAGGTTTAATGAGGAAATTTATAATTCACTAAGTTATTTTAAATGCATTTTCGAAATTAATAAACTTTTTTTATTTTATTTAAGTGAAAAGTATCGGCTTATTTGAAAAAAATATGAAATTTTAAAATCTATTTTTTAGAACTGATTAATATATCCATATGATTGTTTTAAAATGTACGTGAAATATTACAAATTTTTAATCATGATTGTATAAAACGGATTTTTATTCTGAGTTTTTCTGTATCATGTTAATCCTATTGATCCTGATTCCTTATTAATGGTACAAACTGAAAAAAATTTTGGATGTCATTTAAATTACTTTAAAAATAATATATTAATTATGTGTTATTATTATTGAGTCCTTTTCACTTAAAAAAACGACCTTACAAATATAAAACTAATTCTATTTCTATTATGTTTTTTATGCAAACATATAATTATGTTTTTTATGCGGAGCAATCAGACAGAGCACTGATCTATACATGAGTTACTAATTCGAAACTTTAAAACTCTTTCCTTCCATTTTTAATTGTAAGGAATCAAAGGCAGGAGGACTCAGAGAAATAACGAACAAGTCTCTTTCAACGTTCCATTCTTCCACTGCATTGGTTTTTCTTTTTTAAAGAAAGAAAGAAATGAAAGAAGAAGAGGAGGGACTGATTCAATCATTCGCGGTTGATTCAATTTCAAAGAACACAGAGGGAACTTATCTTTCAATCGAAATGAATTAAGGGCCTTTTTATATCTGGACGAAGACGCTTTTCTCTTCAAGAGGGATCCGCGCGGAGATAAGAATTTTTGAAAAACACTGACAAGAATTGTAGAAATGAAAATAACAGATTAATTATAGTTGTTTGCTTGTGATAAATTATTATCTCATTTTTTGCATTGAAAATATTTTTTTAAAAATGTAAAGAACCTTTCATAGAACGTAAAATGTGTTTTAAAATAATTTTTAGTAATTTATTTATACATCACTTGGCTAATTTTTCTGAGATACTATACAAATTCATATTAGATTTAAAATTAAGAACCGGAACAAAACTTTGATGCGGAAATATCCACAGTTTCCTTGGCAGTAGAAAACTTTAATTCTTTTTCAAACGCTGTTATTCTGGTGAATTTTAAATCGCCATTGAAGCAATCGCTTTAATTGCTTTAATTGTAACCAAAATAAAACATATCAAGTTCCTCAATGAAAATGGTAAACACATCACTTTCCAGTGGATTCCATCACATGTTGGAATGGATGGAGGCGAAAAGGCAGATCTTCTGATAGAACCAGGAACAGAAGTGCTTAGACAGTGTCCTATCGCTCTTGACTCTTTTAGGAGAACTATAGGGGACAAAATTAAGCCATCCTGTATTAGTGAATTATCTAACACCAAAGGTAAAACCTGGGGGACAATCGGGAATGACTAGAAGAAGTTGAGTGCAAAAATTCGTAAACAGGCTATTGCCCATTTTAAATTAAGAACTGGACACGACTTTCTTTCCTAACATCTGGCCAAAGTAAGGATGATGAACGCCTGATATATATGTTTTATGTAAGACAGAGAAAATGAATAAAGACCATCTACTTGTGTACTAGTGACTAACTTACAACAGTAGGGTGATTTGTGTGCTCTTTACTAGGGAGCCAGAGAAAGCATGTCCTGAGCACACGGACTTTTATTAGGGTGCTTTTAGATTTTTAAATTTTTATCCTTAGAACATTTAACTTGTTTTTAACTGTTTTAAGGCCTTTGGGTCGTTTTTGTTAGGAATGTGTGGTCTTTTCCTTTTGTAATTTTTTTTTTTTTTTTTTTTTGTTTATATGTTATTTCTACAATAAATGGCCAAATGTGTATGGATTGAATTCCAATGAAGCCATAGATAACAACAACATATTAGATTTATAATCAAGGACTAATTTAAATTTCATTAAAACATAATGTATTATTAAGTATGAAATAATTTACAAGGCTTTATTTTGGCAAATACATAATAATTTGTAACTTTATCAAGTAATTAATATTTTATTTATATTAAACAGGAATTTGAAAGATTGGAGATTTAGAAAGATCGGCTTATAATTCTGAACATAAGCCGATTAGTGTATGAACCGAGAATGCAGTTTTTCTGCAAAAAAATCTACACAAAGTTCAAAACCAGTATATAAGCCGAATTGAAAAAAAATCCTGTAATTATTAAGGGGAAATAATTACAAGGTGTTTTTAATGACAGCGTAACGCCAGAGGCGGAAATTATAAATCTGGTAATCCTATTATAATTCTACCATATTATAATTCTGGTAATCCTGTCAGAACCTATCACGTTGTTGTCAGTTATAGTCTTGTATACGATCTCTGGTAACTGTATTGGTAAAGACACTCAAAAAGTAAATAAAACGATTAAAATAAATTTTTTTTTATTTTCATTTGTTTGTTATTTACGGTATTCTATTATTATTTCCGGTGTACGCTTTAGTACTTTTGGTACTTTTCCAATAGGTCAGTGCAAATTCCACAAACTTTGCATTTTTCGTTTTAACGACAACGCAACAAAGTAACAATATAAACAATTTGGAAAATACAACAACTCATTTTCATTAAACGAAAAACTCATTTAAATGATTATGTTTTCATAAACTTAAGAATTATATACTAAAGGAAAAAAAACCTATTTTTAGCAATATGTGGCGATTTATAACTTGTTCCCGGCTAGCAGAAAAGTACCTACACATTTTGTGAGATTAAACCATTCGTATAAAAGTCAAGCCCCGTAATTTAGATTTAAGTTTTAAAAGTTATCAACTTATGATGGGAAATATACGGTTCATTGACAATGAAACTCGCGTTTAATCTACTAATTTAGTGCACTCGATTTAATGAATGTACTCTCAGAAATATGTGAAAATTCAGTTTTAAATTCATCTAATAATCTACAAAGATTGATACACATCGGTCCACATTTATTAAAGTATATCCATTTCCTAACATTGTATGCAAAGGTTCTGTTTATAATCCGAAGTCGTAATGTCTGGTAGTAAAAATAAAACGATCTGGTATAATTCGCAGCGGCTTATATGATATGTGGAATGATTTCTGTACCAATAAAGTTTCGTTTTATCCTATTTATTTGTTATACAATTCAAATTTTGGTTCACCATATGATCTATGATTTCGATACTTTAATAATGTACTTTGTCAATGTCCGCTTCCTATAACGGTGTGAAAAGCGCCTACTATAAAAAAAATTTCATTTATTATATATGTATTGAGATCTTTAGTTAATGTAAGTCTTTTTAAACTTGAAGTGATTCTTCAATGTTAAAATAAAGCACGGAAAAATCATGATAAAAATAAAGGGTAATTATTAACCAGACATATTTCATGACAATATAAATAGGTAAGCTCCCAGAAAGTATTTTCGATTACTTTTTACTTTTTTCCGGTTCTTTTTTCTTTCACTCGCATACATCGTGATCTTGCCTCTTATCGAATAAGTAGTCGCCTATAATGATCCCTGGGTTTCGTAAGTTCTTTCGCTTTTTGATGCATAATTTATTCACTTAGAACTGATTGTACTTTTTTTATTATTTACTGATTCTTGTCTTTATTATTAGCTTATTCTTCTTTTATTACTAATTTATTTTTGCCTTATTCTTGTCTTTTGTATACTTTCATACATTGTGTGCTGTTCCATATATAAATTTTCCATAATCGTTCCATTTCCTATAGAAAAAAAAGTCCCTGTCTTCCGTCATCCATAGTTTCTATAAGTTATTTGCCTTACTGTGCTAATTGTTACATTTTTCTTTATTTATTCTTTTCTCATGCATAATTTTTATCAGTTTTTCTAAGATAAGCGCATTTAGACGCATTTTTTTCTTATGAAGGTTAATTTTTACCGATATTTCGGGAAGAAAAAAAATGATAGCAGATTGGTGGTGTAGATTAAAGATCACCTTGAACAAAGTCTGTTTTTAACTTTTATAGGATTATGTTAATGTCTTTTGAAAAAAATACTCTCCATTTGTGTGTTGCAATGAAAATCTGAAAAACTCTTAGGCAATCCAACTGTCATTGCAGGATTTTAATCACGTATCATTTATACGCAGTGTAGGTCGCTTTGCGTATAAATGATGCGTGACTCGATGATATGAGTGTATAAATGATGATGATCGTATAAATATAAATGATGCGTATAAATGATCGCTTTTCAAAACATTTAAAGTAGTCCAGTCGTTTTTTAAAAGTCTAAAAAACAGGTCCAGGCTCATGTCCTTTTTAATTAGTAGGGTTTTATCTACTACCATTAGCTTGCAAAAGGGATGGTTGGTAAACATTAAATACTTTGTTAACATTTTGAAATAAAACTAAATCTTTTATTTTTTCGAGCATTCTTGGCTCATTTCTGATATTTAGCTAACATCACTGCAAAGTTAATGATGGAAAAATATGACCGCAACATACCGAAAAATTCATTTTTTGGTTCATTTGCGTTTATACCACTTCAACCCTCAGCAGTCCCCCACTTCTAAAACAAGCCTTTCCGAATCCTATCCTTCTGGGAAATTTATGTCGATTTAATGACTCGGTGGAAACTTTTGTTTGAAACGTAATTTAAAATTTTGGAAACAAGTGGCGGCGGGCTAAGGTTTTATAATTAAACATTTTAACGTTTTCTCCAAAACATCGGAACGAATTAGGAGCCAACCGCATGCAGTTTCCCGGCTTGCTTCTGCACGGGTTTCGGCGTTAGCTCAGAGAGTTGGATTTGTAGCCGAACACAGTTGTTGTTGCATTATTTGCGCGAAGCTACAAATGAGCACATAAATTATTGACAATAACCTTCCCTCATCGGAGTTGCGGTTGCAGTCAAAGAATTTACAGTGAAGTCAGATTGAATATGCATTTTTAATGCATGACAACTAACTGTAGTAAATGAGGTATAATGATGTATGTTTTAGTCTAAGTTAAACATTTAGTTACTAACTACTATATTTTATGCTTTAACATGAAATGCAGTAAGATTTTAGTTGCAAAGATCTTTTTGCTATGTACTTTGTTAAATTTTTATGCTTGAAATGGAATTTCGTAACAAGACAGAAGTGATTTGTTGGATAGATTGTCACATTTTCGACCAGAGGAATTATGTTAGTAAACCCTACAAGAGAGACGGAATCGAATGTTTCTGTGTCTGCGTCAGTAAAAGGCAAAATAAATCTGTGCTCTAGAAATTCATAAATCTATACTCTAGACATTGAAATACAGCAGAAGGGAATGATATTGAGTAATAATCTACATTTTGCCACAACACACTAGAGATTATTCATTTGCATATTGTGTTGACACAATGTGGGTGCAAGGTGGTAGATCTTGCATGGTGCATTTTGAATGACGCTGGATCTGTAATATGATTAATGGTCCGTCTGTAGTGAATAATGACCTCAGATCAATCAAAATATCTGGTATTTACTAATGTTGTGTCTAATTCTCAGTGTTTTGCGGTACGTGACGGACATCCCATGAATAACCTACTCATGAATGGAAGAAAAGGGGCAGCTTCCGTAGTGGTAAAAAATAGCTAAAAATAGCTGTGGTGTAAAATTGCTAATTTTTTTTTAAACTGTATTTTGTTTTATTTGTCTGATCTTCTTAATATATTTTTAGCCCATGCAGAGTGAAAAATCAAACAAAATAACCATGATTTCCTCTCGTAAATTAAAAGTAATTTTGCAAAACTATTTTTGTACTATAGGCTTGGTCTAATATCAACGTAGCTTCAATTTTAACTTTTAAGAGAATTAACTATCAACTTCAATTAACGAAAACCACAAATTTTAATAAAGTTAAAGACCGTACGTTCGTTCGGTCTCAACCTCAAAACCAGATGTTCAGCGGTAGTATGAAAAAAAAAGTATGATTATATACTATTCCACTGACAGCGTAATTTTGAATTGTAATATGATATGATCAATAACTTAACATATTTCACCTGGTAGATCTTCCGTAATATTCTATATTCCAATTCGAAATTACGCTGTTAGTGGAATAGTATTGATACATAGTAAAATAAGAGTCGTTAAGATTATCGGTTAAAATTAACCACTCATTTATATGTTAGCTTTAACGAAAATTAATTGTTTTTCCAATCTCTACTGTATAACCATATCAGTATTATATAAGCATGCATTCTTTTAATCTCACCGGTGTTTTACTGCTTAAATAACTGAAAACTGAGATTGTGTAATAAATCGAAGTTTGAATTTTTCTAAATTCCAATAAAAGCATTAATCATTTTTCCCATCTTTATTAACATATTTACCAAAACACTTTTTTGAAAAAAACTATTTACTGAATCCTTGTAACACTGAATCCTACTTGTTAGTTTAGATAAACCTTTAACAAATACACTGCTGCCATTATAGAAACCTTCTGCAAACATCGCGCTGTTTAATACACCAGTTCTAACGAAAATCTTAGGCATCTTCGCCCATTGTCAACCGTCTTAAATTAACTTACTTGAATCCAAAGAGCCGCGAATTGCTGGTTCCAACAAATGCATTGCGTGGGTGTAAAGAGCTTACCGAAGCTCTCATTCTCGCCGAGGTGGAAGCACAATGCTGAAAACGCAGAAGTGCGTCCGTAGTGAGAACCATTAATCACATGTTAAAGGATAATTAAGATTAAGCACTGGAATTAAGGTAAATTTATTAACTCGAATGCCTCATCCCCGACTTACTGGGTATTAAAACATTAAATATGTTTGCATTAGGATGCAAACGTGTCGTCGCAAAAGTTACTAGTTCTGGTTACAAAATTTTATGTTTAGAAATAATTTTGTTCCAGAACTGAGTATGAATCTTGCTTTTATTTATTTTTTTAATTGATTTGAAGTTTCGAATTCATAGAAATATATTAATAAATCAAAACATTGTTTAGAATATTTCAAATCAAATAGTTTCAAACGAAGGGTTTAATTCCCAACCTGGTTTGACTAAGGCTACATTAAATGGTAGAGGGATATTCGCCTTGGAAGCAAGCTTCACTGTCACTGGGATGTATACTATCACTCCATCGATATTATCCAGATTTTGGTTATTGTAACTCAAATTTGGATTGATTAATCTTTACTTATTAAGTTATTTTTTTCTCATAGCAGATGTATCCCCAACTATGTTTTAATTGTTTAGAATATTTTAGGTCAAATAGTTTCAAACCAAAAAGTTTAATTCCCATACCTCCAACCTCCTCCATTTAATGAAGTGTAATAAAAAGTGTTAACAGTTAATTATTATTTTTTTTTGTGTATTCTACTATATTTTAACACGAAGGTACCATACGTTCAATGAAAACTTTATTGCACCCCTGTCACTATGATCATGGAAATTAGAAAGTCTAATACATTTATGACTTTTAAACTATGAAAAATTTACTTTAAACTTTTAATGGGCATTAAACATTCTTAATATTCTAAACAAATAATAAAGTTAGTTCAATGTTGAAGTGAATTCTAAATAAAAAAGGTCAGATTTCCTCTTTTTTTAAAGTTAGCCTGCCTATTAATGTTTCAGTGTTTTTTTTTTTTTTTTACTTATTAATAAGTGCTTACAACTAACTCCCTGGTACTAGAGTCCATGTTGAACCATAGCCGTCTGCAGATACCAAAACAGGAGATGTTTTCTATTTACAGCTTAGGGTTGTCAGACATACACTCAACAATCATATTAGACCGGGAACGGTGGGACCCGAGTGGCCAGTGCTCTGGAATTCGGTACCACAGGTTTCGAGTTCGAATCTATAGATGTTTGTAGTGGTTCGGAATCCACTTTAAGCCGTATGTACCGGTCTCATATGAGCGGAGAGCTTCACACAGCCCAATCATTCTTCTCACCTAAATCATTCCCAAAACTGTAAAGGGGCAACTCAGCTCTAGGTACAGTGATGATCTGTGTTGTAGTAGTGGACGATTAACGATAGGACCATTAATCATATTACACCGGTTTAAAGTGGGTTTCGAGCCCCTACGAACATCCATGACACCGATGAGACTCGAACCCGAAACCTGTGATACCGAGCGCCTTGGTTCAAGTCATTCGATCACCAGGTCCAAATGCTGATCTGTCTATTAGGGCAAAAATTATTAACAAATAAACACAACCAACTATTAATAAGTGTTATTTTATTAATTTCTCACATATATAAGAACAGATGAATGTTTGACGATCATTGGTGTACAATATTCATGAATTTTAAATTAAGTTTTAAGTTAAAAATTGCGATCTTTAATGTTTATTACATTGTTACTTTATGGTATTTTATTTTTTTCCTTCTAAATTTGTTACATATTACTAAATTACAAGAAAACAAATTTTGCGAACTTTTAGAAACTTAAAAAAAGTCTAAACCCCTAAAAGTCTTCCCAGAAGGCACTGCCCTCTTTCTTCAGCGTCACGAAGTCCAATCAGACTTCACCCAGAAGTCTCCATCAGAAGTTGTCACCCAGAAGAAGAGTACTCCATCACAACAAAAGCTGCTACTTTCCCTCTATACATGATTAGACTACACATGGGATGTTCGTCCCACTTTGCAGGGCACTGAGGATTAGACACAAAAGATTTGATCATTTTTTATTGATTGCAATCAAAAAGTTTCCTCCCCCCCCCTTTTCCCCTTTCATGAGAAATGGATCATGAACTTGGTCTAGAGGTTACGATCGACCCATTAGGATAAGAAACAGCAATACATCGTTGATAAATTAAACTTACTTTTGTATTCCATTCTAGTTAACACTGAATTTGCTACGTACCTGCCGTTACGGTTGCGAATAACAGTAAATGAAATATACAGCATTTGAAAGCAACATTAATGTAATTGAATTTGCAGGTCAGTAATGTCAAACAACTATAATTATTGTCGATTTTACTTAATACCACGGGCCTGAATGGCCGAGAGGCTAGCAATCTGGCGCTGGGTACCCCAGGTTTCGGGTTCGAGTCCCGGCGGTGTCATGGATGTTTGTAGTGGTGCGGAATCCACTTTAAACCGTAGGTCCCGGTCCTAATAGGATCGTAGAGCGTTGCGGAGGCATTGTTACTCCGCGTCCGTGGCTTATCTTCTAGTGACACGCGCCCCCTGGGTGTGAAAAAGTGACCCAAAAAAAATCACCCCCAAAGTGAGTAACGTCTGTGCAGCGCTTGCTTTAAGGCATCAAAGACCAAGCTTGTCTAAGTGTTTGTCAGCTGCATTAGAACAAAACGTTCCATTCTGGTTAACACTGAATGTGCTACATGTCTGCTGTTACAATTACAAATAACATTACATTAAGTATCCAACATTTGAAAACAACATTAATATAATTGAATTTGTAGGTCAGTGATGTCAAACAACTATAACTATTGTCGATTTTACTTAATACACGCAGTTAGAAAACACATTTTTGTGTGTTTATATAACGACAGCGAAGTGTTTTTCTTTCCTGGTCAGTGACTCAACTTCTTCAACGCTCTTCTCAGAAAAAAAAACTCGTAAAAAGACTCTCGTTCGAATTTTCGTGGAACTGATCGAATGGGAGAGAGTGTTGCAGGAGCGATGAGTTGGAAAAATTTAATCCCTCCGGGTGATTTGTCTCTTCCCATACCCAGACTCTTTTTTTTTCAATGAAAACATTTTTACTTCCTCCCTCGCTTTTCCTGGGAGAGGTGTTGTACTGATCATGATGTATTGACAAGATTCTCTGCTGCCATTCCGTTCCATTGTTTTCGCCTCTCCTCCTAAGACCCCTCCTATTTCTTTTATTTCTAGAACTCGCTCCGACGTCCCGGTTTCGTGTTTCTTTTAGTGAGACTCTCATCTCCGGAAGAGTAGCCTTCAGGCATGGGTGAATTGCGAGATGTAGGGGGTAGGGGGATTCGGGGACTTGTATTCCCTGATCCCTTTCCCCCAAACTAATTCACTCGTTTAAAAGATGGAGCTTGTAGAGATTTTATTTTTTTTGTTGTATGAGAGATAGGGAATTCAGAAAGTAACGTATGAGATGTTTTTTATTATATCTGTAATGCGTTTAGTTGGGAGTTTCCGGGTTTTCTACTATAAGATATTCAAATGTGGGGTAGTCCCTTTAAAAGTCCACTGACATCCTTCTTCAGCGATACGGAACCAAGTCAGACTTCTACCTACGAGTGTTCCATCACAACAGAAGCTGCCCACTTTCCCTCCATACAAGAATAGACTACTCATCGTGTGTCCACTCCAACTTTCCCTCCTACCATGAGAAATGGTCCAGGGACTTGGTTTAGATGTTGCTGTCGGCCAAATTCGATGAGAAACATCAATACATCGTTGATAAATTAAACTGACATTTATACTGATAGACGAGTAGCTAACGGTCGATACCATAAGTTTCTGGTTCGAGTCCCGGCGGTGCCATGGTTGTTTGTTGTAGTGGTTCGAAATCTACTATAAATCGCAGGTCCCGGTCTAATAGGATCGTACAGCGTTGCAGAGGCATTGTTACTCGGCGTCCGTAGCTTATCTTCAAGCTACACGCGCCCCCCGGATAGTGCTAAGTGAGTAACGTCAGTGCAGCCCTGCTTATGGCATATAAAGATCACGGTCTAAGTACTTGCAGCTGCATTAGAAAAAAACATTCCATTCTGGTTAACACTGAATGTGCTACATATCTGCTGTTACAATTACAAATAACATTAGATTAAATATCCAACATTTGAAAACAACATTAATGTAATTGAATTTGTAGGTCAGTGATGTCAAACAACTATAACTATTGTCGATTTTACTTAATACACGCAGTTAGAAAACACATTTTTATGTGTTTATATAGCGACAGCGAAGTGTTTTTCTTTCTTGGTCAGTGACTCAACTTTTTCAACGCTCTTCTCAGAAAAAAAAACTCGCAAAAAAAGTGAAAAAAACTCTTTCGAATTTTCCCTGGAACTGATCGAATGGGAGAGAGTGTTGCAGGAGCGATGAGTTGGAAAAATTTAATCCCTCCGGGTGATTTGTCTCATCCCATACCCAGACCATTTTTTTTCTTTTTCAATGAAAACATTTTTATTTCCTCCTTCTCTTTTCCTGGGAGAGGTGTTGTACTGATCATGATGTATTGACAGAATTCTCTGCCGCCATTCCGTTCTATTGTTTTCACCTCTCCTCCTAAGACCCCTCCTATTTCTTTTATTTCTAGAACTCGCTCCGACGTCCCGGGTTCGTGTTTCTTTTTATTGAGAACTTCATCTCGGGAAGAGTAGCCTTCAGGCATGGGTGAATTGCGAGATGTAGGGGGTAGAGGGTGGGGGACTTGTATTCCCTGATCCTTTCCCCCCAAACTAATTCACTCGTTTAAAAGATGGAGCTTGTAGAGATTTTCTTTCTTGCTGCTTTTTTTTTGTATGTGTGAGAGATAGGGGAATTGAGAAAGTGATGTATGAGTTGTTTTCTTACTATATGTGTAATGAAGTAATTTTTACAGAAAAAAGTTTTGTCAAAAATTAGCTTAACTTGAAGTATTTCAAAATTGAGAACGGAATATGTTCTAAAAAGTTCTTGTCTCATTAGAATAATCAACAATTTTTTTACATGAAGCAAACCACCAAGCATTCATTTCTGTTCATTCATTTAGCTTAAATTAATGAGGGCAGCTTGTTTTTACATGAATTTTCTCAAACTCAAACCAGTTCGTCATTTACTTAGCGTTTGAGTGACAACCCCGGTTTACTTTAGATTGAAGGTGACAAATCCGTGTGATATGTACTTTAAAATAATAACTAATTTTGAATGCCTCAAAGGTTGATTGCGCATCGCTTCTATATCGCTATTTAGGATTAATTTAATAGTTCTCGAATAAAATAAAATACATCGACTGATTTGAGTGGCACTGATTTTCTTTTGATTAACAACGAGGCCAAACAAAGTGCATTTTGTCTCGCCCTAATAACCAAATATGCCAAGCTTTACAATTAATTTACTTTTGTTACTGCAGAAAATAAATCTCCATTATTAGTACTTGTTAAAGGAAGATTAGAGGGGCAAATTACTTTTTGAAAAGAATTTTTTTTTTGTGTGTGTTCTAGATTTTGTTTTTTTAAAAAAAGGTATAATATATCTCTGGAAAAAAATTATCAAAACATCTGCGATAAAAATTTTGAAAGAAATAACAACAGTAAAGAAAGAAGAAACAAAATTTCTTAAGAGTTTTCTGGTTTGCCAATTAATGAGATTAAAAAAGAGTCATAAATAATGCCCTCCGCGGAAAAGAATGCATCTTTAAATTAGTTTGGGAAAAAAAGAAGAATCTAGTTCGTGGAAAATGTTTCTCTTGTAGAAGAGTTTGGTTTTAGTTAATTGTTTTTAATAACAGCGTAGCGAGATTCTTTAAAAGCATAAGCTTCTAAAAGTTCGCAAAATTTGTTTTCTTGTAATTTAGTAATATGTAACAAATTTAGAAGGATAAAGTACCAAATATTAAATTAAAATACCATAAAGTAACAAGGTAATAAACATTAAAGATCGCAATTTTTAACATAAAACTTAATTTAAAATTCATGAATATTGTACACCAATGATTGTCAAACATTCATCTTTTCTTAGATATGAAGAAAGCAATGTAAGAAGTTAATAAAATAACACTTATTAATAGTTGGTTGTGTTTATTTGTTAATAATTTTTGCCCTAATAGACAGAATTGGCTTTGCCGTGTTACATTTTCTATTTAACACCAATGCTATAAGCACTTGAACCTGGTGATCGAGGGACTAGAACCCTGGCGCTCGGTATCACAGGTTTCGGGTTCGAGTCTCATCGGTGTCATGGATGTTCGCAGTGGCTCGAAACAAACTTTAAACCGGGTAATCTGATTACCGGTCCTACCGTTAGTCGTCTACTACTACTACTACAACACAGATCATCACTGTGCCTAGAGCTGAGTTGCCCCGTTACAGTTTTGGGAAGGATTTAGGTGAGAAGAATGATTGGGCATGGCACCCGGATTCGAACCCGATATCTGTGGTACCAAGAACTACCCACTTGGCACACAGCTGAAATCAGGCCCCCAAAGAAATCTCGTATCAGGTAGACCGACAAACGAGACAAGTTTCTAAGCATCACAAATGCTATCAAGTTTCCTCGTTTTTTGTAGAAGTGTCTACAACAAAGCCACCAGCGGATTGACCCTCAGTCATAATGCTCGTCACCGGCGCATGTTGCCATTGAACCACGAGTCGGGTATCAACGCTGTTTCATATTCTATCAAACTGAAGTTTAAAAAAAAATGTATATAGTTTTTTTCTTGAAAATTGAAAGGAAGGCGGTGACGTTTCTGTTCCCAATTCCAAATTTTCCTGATTGCTTAGTTGTAGCTTTTCCCGCCTTCTCATAGAATAAAATAGAATTCTCATGGAATCAACGCTAAAATATTTTTATAGATCAGCATTAGGGCGGATGTACAATCACCAATGGCTTCGTTGTAGACAGTATTTCAAAAAAAAAAGGGGAAACTCGACGACGTTTGTGATATTCATCATTTTACCTCGTTAGTCGGACTACCTGGTGGAAGTTCTGGGTTTTCTCCCATACGATATTCAGATGCAGGGTAGTTCCCCCTAAAAGGTCTTCCTGGAAGGCACGTCCTTCCTTCTTCATTCTCACGGAGCCAAGTCAGATTTCTACCTACGGCTGTTCTAACAACAGAAGCTGACCCCCCTTCCCACCTTCCATGAGAACACACGGTTTCATAGACTTGGTATAGATGTTGCTGTCGTTCAAGTGGGATAAGAAACAGAATTTTTTTATCAGAAATTCTAATTTTTTTAATGGTTTTTAAAGAAGGATGACCATTTAAAGGGTTTCTCAACTTTAACATTGATGATACTTCTAAAAAGATATCAATTATCTGTATTAAAGAAGAATTGCAAATAATGGTGAAGAGCAACAATTGTTTTTTGAGCTTTTATATTCTTCGGGTCATCTGTGTAATTTCTTCAGGTAGGTCTATTTCTTTCGCACAAATTCTATTTAATTTATACAACGTCCATTATTCATTATTGAAATTAACTTTCGCATTATATTTAATTTAGTTCTTGACTTCAATGAATGTTAATATTTAAATACATGTAATTCTTTAAAAACTTTATTTCTGTTACTCAGAAATAAAGAATAACAAGCGATCCATTGGTTTAATTGATAAATTTCGTATATCTATAACTAATCTATCTATAGTGAAGTTTTTCAGTTTCTAGCATGAACGCTTTTAATCAATTTAGTTTAATCTATATCTTGCAATCATTTATTAATCAATGTTAGTTAATTAAGGGCCTGAATGGCCGAGTGGCTAGCGCTCTGGCGATCCGTACCACAGGTTTCGGGTTTGAGTCCTGGCGGTGCCATGGATGTTTGTAGCGGTTCGGAATCCACTTTAAACTGTAGGTCCCGGTCTAATAGGATCGTAGAGCGTTGCGAGAGCATTGTTACTCCGCGTCCGTGGCTTATCTTCAAATTACACGCGCCCCTGGGTAATGCAAAGTGAGTACGTCTGTGCAGTGCTTGCCCTAAGGCATACAAGACCAAGATGTCTAAGTGTTTGCCAGCTGCATTAGAAAGAAAAAAAAATGTTAGTTAATTTATTGAGGTGTAAATACTACTGACAAATCTATTTCTTCTGATGGCATAAGATTAGATGGAATGTATCGTGAAAACTTTTAATTATTTCTGTCAAAATTGTCTAGATAGAAAGCTTTTTACATGATTTATTAAAAAATTATTAGTTTTACTATTTTTTATGTTTTTTATTAAAATAGAAATCAAATTACTGTAGTTGATTTAACAATGAATTTCTTCTTTTTCATTGGTGCCACAGCCCCATGATTAGACCAAGGTTGTCTGCCTATTTGCAGAATTCGAGGCAGGATATGCTTTCCTATTACGGGGTAGGGTTGTCAACCCTACGCCCAAGGTTCTACAGTTAGACAGGGACATACGGTTTAAGGTGGATTCCAAACCACTACAAACATCCATGGCACAGCTGAAACGTTATGTTTGGGGCGCCGAGTGTGAGATCCCTAGCAATTAACGCGGCCTGTTGACCAGTTGACTAGTGCTCTGGCCTTTAGTATCACAGGTCCTAGACAGGTCATCATAAGTCAGTCATAATAAGTCAGGTAGACCACCACAGGTCACGAATCCTAGCGGTGGCATGGTTGTTCGTGAGTGGTTTAGAATCCACGTTAGACTGTAGAATCATGGTCTAATTAGCACAAAATGGGCACAAAATGACGGTAGAGCGACAAACTAATTTAAACCTAACATCTAACCTGATTAACACCTAATTATTTATTTAATTAGTTCTAATGCAGCTGTCAATACACAGACAGTTAACCTTTACGCCGTAAGCAAGGGCTGCACTTCAGTTACTGATTTAGCACTAACCAGGACGCATGTGTAACTTGAAGATATGCTACGGACGCGAGTAACACTATATTTAAAAAGAATTCTTCACCAACATTTTCAATATTTTTTATATATGTTTAAAATACTAACGTAATTCAATAAGTGAATTGACTGCTATTCGAATTTCTGAAAATGTATTCTCAGGCTTAGGTTGCAATGGATGTAGTCTCTGTTTTGAAAGATTATCCATTTGTTGATTATGATAATATCATCATACTTAAGTGATTTCTTAACATTCATAATAACAGTAAATGTAAAATGATCTTAACTCCCACGAAAGAAACCTGGAAAATGTGATGAATATTTTATTGCAACGAACGTTTTCATTGGCTGAATATTATGATGACAATATTGACATTCTGTGAATCAAAAATTATTTAAAAGTAACTGATAAAAAAAACCCTATTAAATTCTATCGAATTCTAATTCGAAACTCATTTCAATTCTTTGAAACCATTTTGATCATGAAGTCGGAGCATCGTTCTATTATTTATCGCAGTGTCTTATTACAATATTTAATTTACTTAGTTTAAAATTATTTTGATCGGAAATTTTTTTTTTTAAAAGCACTAAAATGCACGCTTGTGATTAAAGTATGCTTTAGATATTTATGAGATATTTTTATGCATTGTATTCCTTGCTCATTTTAATCATGTGTCTAGACAGGCAATTTGGAAATAATACATGTAGGAGAATGTTAGCAAGTTAACAAATATGCCTCTCGCACGAATGTTAGCTGATCCTCTAATAAGAAATAACAGATCAGATTATTTATTAAAATGTTCTACTGGATTTTAAAACAATAAAAAATTGGATAATCTAAATTCAAATTGTAATATATATGCTCTAAATGAAAATTTCCTGCTGTTTAATTAATTTTTAACCGTAGCTGTCTTGTAATGCAGATTTATAAATTTTATTTCCACTGTAATATATAATTACGAAAATTTCATTTCTACTGTAATATAGATTTACGAATTTTATTTCTATTATAATATAGATTCACAAATTGTTTTTCTATTTTTGTATAGATTCACGAATTGTATTTCTATTTTTGTATAGATTCACGAATTGTATTTCTATTTTGGTATAGATTTACGAATTTTATTTCTGTCGTAATAATATAGGTTTACTGATTTTACTTCTATTCTAATATAGATGTACGAATTTTATTTCTGTTGTAATAAGATTTATGGGTTTTAATTTTATTGTAATAAAATTTAAGAATTTCATTTCTGTCGTAAAATAACTTTACGAATTTTATTTCTACTATAATATAGATTTATGAATTTTATTTTTACTGTAATACCGATTTACGAATTTTATTATTATAACATAGATTACAAATAGAAAATAATTTTTTAAAGAGATTATCATAAAATCTAATTCCTACTAATAATAATTTATTATTACAAAATATATTTATTCATAATTGTTTCTTTTAAATAAGTGCATTTCTTAAATCATGTTGAATATTTTTGTATCTATATCATAATAACATTCATAATGACAGTAAATGTAAAATGATCTTAACCTGGAAAAAAATAAAAGAAAACCTGGAAAATGTGATGAAAATTTTATTATAACGAACGTTTTCATTGGTTCAATATTGACATTCTGTAAATCAAATATTATTTAAAAATAACTGAAAAAAAAACCCAATTAAATTCTACACAATTCTAATGCAAAACTCATTTCAATTCTTCGAAACCATTTTGATCCCGATTCGCTCTATTATTTATCGCAGTGCCTTATTACAATATTTAATTTACTTAGTTTAAAATTATTTTGATCTGAAATGATTTTTTTAAAAGCACTAAAATGCACGCTTGTGATTAAAGTATGCTTTAGATATTTATGAGATATTTTTATGCATTGTATTCCTCGCTCATTTTAATCATGTGTCTAGACAGGCAATTTGGAAATAATGCATCTAGAAGAATGTTAGTAAGTTAACAAATACGCCGCTCGCACGAATGTTAACTGATCCTCTAATAAGAAATAACAGATCAGATTATTTATTAAAATGTTCTACTGGAGTTTAAAACAATAAAAAAATTGGATAATTTAAATTCAAATTGTAATATATATGCCCTAAAGAAACATTTCCTGCTGTTTAATCAATTTTTAACTGCAGCTGTCTATTGTAATACAGATTCGTAAATATATATTGCAATTGAAATTAAATTTTATTTCAATTATATTATATATTTACGAAATTTAAAAAATGGAAAAAGTGGAAATTTATTTTTATTGTAATATAGATACAAGAAATTTATTTCTATTTTGGTATAGATTTACGAGTTTTATTCTTATTTTACTACAGACTTACTATTTTTATTTCTATTGTAATATAGATTTACTAATTTTATTTCTATTATAATATAGATTTACTAATTTTACTTCTATTGTGATATAGATTTACTAATTTTACTTCTATTGTGATATAGATTTACTAATTTTACTTTTATTGTGATATAGATTTACGAATTTTAATTCTATTGTAATAAAGATTTACGAATTTTATTTCTAATATAGATTACAAATAGAAAACTATTTTTCTTAAAGAAATTGTCATGAAATCTAATTACTACTAATGCCGAATATTTTTCTATCGTATTTAAATATTTAAATGAAATAAAAAAATTGACTTTTAATTTCTTCAAAAAGGATTTCAATTTCAATTCTATACGAATATTTTTTACATAGCTTTTAATGATTTATTTCTTGCATATATATGTAGTTAAGAACTTCTGTTTCTTGGGATGGAAGTGGCTTGGAGGCTAGTGCTTTGGATTTATGATCTGTGGTGATTTAGTTCGAAACTTGTTAGGTAAAACAGGGCCAAGAATTCCCTTGGCTACTGGCATTATAAATCTATAGTCCAAGACGATCTTGGATTGAGAAGATTAAATTCAAACTTGATCTCCACCCTCAAAGATGGAATCTGTGATTTTTCATCCATGTTGTGGTGGAACAACGTTCTACAAATGTTCTCCTCTGTGCATCCTGGTTAATTTTGAATTTGCTACATGTCTGCTGCTCCAGTAGCGAATGACCTCTCGTCAATGTTATTGATAATTTCAAACACTAAACTGCTCCTGTTTTTTATGTTTCGTTTCACTGTAAAGATAATCTGAAACTAAAATAATGACAATTTAATAACGAGATGTTTCTTTTTTAATAATTACACTGAATTTTCTTCTGGTGTGATTCCGTATTGTAACTGCTATAAGGAATCACACCAGAAGCTGCGTTATCCTACTGAGAAACGTTATGTTGTACTAAAAACATTGATTTCATTCAAAGGCAATAAAAATCCAAAAATACGATGCAAAAACTTATTTTCTTTTGTTTGGTATCTATTGAAATATAAAATGTATTCATATGTATTTTTGAACTTACCTATTTTCACCACTTTACAATTGAAATATGACAATTGAATATTTTTCTCAAATGTTATTGAAATTAACCTTTGCGAATGAAAATAACAAATTTCTATTGTGTAATATTTGAGACTTTCTTTTGAAAGTTTATTATGGTAATAATGTAATTTTATGTACTTTACTCCAACTTTTATTTGAAACGTAGTAATTTTTGTTGAAGGCGAAAGATTTTTAATTCGGAAACTTTTGAATTCCAGTTTTTAAATATTGACAGTTTTTTTGAATCGAAAACAAAATTTATCTCTGTATTTGAATTTTTCGTCAATTGTGCAGTTAATTACTCGTAGCTTTAAGCCGTAGGACCTGGTCTCATTTGACTGTTGAGCGTTGGGTGTATAGTTGACAACCCTACCCCGTAAATAGAAAAACATCTGTCGTCTCGAAATCTACCCAGTAGGTAGATGGCCTTGGCCCACACTGGGCTGATGCGCCAATGATGATGATAATGAATTACTCGTAGATTAAATCATATAGTAAAGCCACTTGTTAGCAAATTAGCAATTAGCAAATTAGCAAAAAGCAAATTAGTTATTTATATTTTATCCTTTGCAAATTTAACATAAAATGAACTTCTGTTTATAAAGAATCAATGAATACTCTTTCTACACGAACGGCAATATTTTTTTATGTGTGTATAGGAATTGAAATCGTATTTTAATAACAAATTTCTGATTGACACCCATGATAAATTTATATTCTGGAAGAAATGGGCAAACTCTTTCACAATTCAGAATTTTTATTTTCAGTTTTATATAAAATGGAATTTCAGTATGTGCTTGAATTTTCTCTTGGGTTGAAAAAACAACTTAAGAAAGATAATTCTTTAGAAAGTTTAGCTAAACTTTTGACTTTGAAATGTATTTGGTAAAGTTTAGACTTTTGTTTTATTTATTCATTTCTGAGCTGAACAGTTTTATTCAGCATTCAAATTACCAAGCATTGCAATCAAATTGCCAAGGAGATCAAATCAATAAATTTTAAATGTTCAATTTATGTATATAACATACTTTGTTGAAAAATAACGGTTATGAAAAAATAGTTTCTTTATTAAATTAACGACGAGCATGGCACATGGCTAAAAACATCCTGGAATTACATTTTTCGACAATTATTAAAAGTACAATAAACGCAAAAAAAATTCAACCATTAAATTTATTGTCTGTTGTTGTATCTAATCATCAGTATCCTCCAGTGCGGGACTGATATCCCATGAGTACTCATTGGGTGGAGGGAAAGGGGCAACTTCTGTTGTGATAGAGCAACAGTAGGTAGAAATCTGGAGTGGCTCCGAGACGCTGTAGAAGGAGGGCAATGCCTTCCTGGATGACTTTTTGGTAAAACACTTAACTTTTTAAATTCTGGTAAAATCTTTTTGGGTATCGCATAGGAGAATACCCCGGAAAACTGCAACAAAGTAGCCCTGTTAACGTGACAAGATGCTGAATATTACTAACGCCATCGAGTCTCCTCGTTTTTTAAAACAGCGTCTACAACAAAACCGCCAACAGATGGAACCTCAGCCCTAATCCTTCTGTTGAGATGGTAGGTAAGATTATGTAGTACGTAGAAGTATGACTTGGCTCCGTGTAGCTGAAAAAGGAGGGCAGTGACTTCCGGGAGGATTTTAGAGTGCAACTACGCCGCATGTGCTTATTGGAGAAAACCCGAAAAACTCCCAACAGGTATTCTGACTAGAGAGGTGAAATGCCATCGAGTCTGCTCGATTTTTGAAACAGCGCCTGCCAATGGATTGAACCTCAGCTCTAACGCACACGAGCCGCACAAACGCGAGATTGTCTAAAAGTACAAAATAATTTTTTATACTTATTTATTATTTGAAATTATATTTAATTTGAAGTATTTTAAAATTTGAAAATTAATTTTACCTCTGATTATTTCTTAAAAATTCTATTAGATTTAAGGCTTACATTTTTAAACAATTTTACATTTGTGCAGGATTAGTAGAAAATTCGATATAATATCTTTCAAATATAATAGATTTTCTTGTGGATAGATAGATTTCCTTCCTCATTTATTATGGGAGAGATAAAACTTTGACTTTGATTTAGTAATACAAAAATAATCTCAGAAAGATTATATTTATATTCGATATTTTTTTTCAATGCGATGATGATGAGACTGCAATTATAATTAATTATTTTATTTTATTTTAATTCATTATTTGTGTTGTTAAATATCTGCAATTCAGTTTTCTTTTTTTTTATCAATCGATGTAGTATTTCTCCCATTGTATTCATTTCTTGTCGCCCTGTTACTTATCAAAAGTGCTTGCTGAAGCTTAATGATCCCCTTGCTTCGAATTTGTTGCTGACGAATGGCAACATGTTATTTATTCCATTTTTTCCTTTCTTCTTTTACAGATGGCAGCAGGTCAAATGGCATCGGAAGCAGCGCCCTCAAGCGGAGTATTCTATCGCAACTAACATCTCAGGACAAAGGGGTGGGTTTGACGGGTGCACCCTCCCCCTCGAACATGTTGAACCCTCAGGCGACATCCTTCGATTATCGTTTGGAGAGACTCTTGGAAGAGGTGAATAATTATCGTTTGTTACTTCTTTTTTTTTCTTTTTCTTTTTACAGTTCTTTAACGTTTCTGCTTGGAATTATTTTGCAAAGTTTGCAAAAAGTTTTGTTTGAATTCTCTTTTGTAAAGTGATGAGTTTTGTTTAGTTACGATAATAATGGATTTATACTAAATAATTACTACGCATGTGAAAAACGCCTTCTTAAGTGCTTAATAAAAAATTGTTAATAAGTAGTTGAACAAATGATAATATTGACATTATTAAAGCTAATCGATGTAATTGTAAATATTAATAATTGACCTGAACAAATATTAAATGATTCCCAAAACAATGTATTGTGAATTTCATTGAATCAAATATTAGTCAAAATATGTATACATAGGGTGCATACAATAAATATTAAAATTAACAAAAGAGTTTTTCCCGGAATACGCATACACAAGGAAAACTCAACACATAATGGTATTAAAGATTTGATCTGATAATATATTTAATCATGTTAGACCGGACCTACGGTTTAAAGTGAATTCCGAATCACTACAAAATCCAGGGTACCGCCGCGAGTTGAACCCGAGACCTGTGGCACTGAACACCAAAGTGCTAGTCACTAGGCCATATAGAATAGTATTCATATGATCTCATAAAAATACTATTCTATAGCCACTATAAAATATAATAAAAGTATTGCAGATATACAGGGGATTTTTTAGATTTAATTGCAACTCATTTGATTGTCGTATGACAAAAAATCCGAACGATTCCATCATACGTGCGAAATTCTTATACGCAAGTACAGATTATGGCCGAATATGCGTATATTCACCGTTGAAGACGTAATGGCGTTAGTTAAATTTTGTGCTCATGTGCGATTTTGAAACTTTCATGAAAGTAGAATTTTCTCTTCCGAAAAATGGTGAACATAAGGCGGATATGTTTATTGAAATGTAAGAATTCATATGAAACATTGACGCACACATATTCGTTATTTTTTACAACACAAAACAGGGGCCTGAATGGCCGAGTGGCTAGTGCTCTAGCGCTTGGTACCACAGGTTTCGGGTTCGAGTCCCGGCGGTACCAGGGTTGTTCGTGGTGGTTCGGAATCCACTTTAAAAAGTAGGTCCGGGTCTAATAAGATCGTAGAGCGTTGCGGGGGCATTGTTACTCCGCGTCCGTGGCTTATCTTCAAGTGACACGCGCCCCCTGGGTAATGCAAAGTGAGTACGTCTGTGCAGCAGTTGCCTTAAGGCATCCAACACCAAGGTGTCTGTGTTTGCCAGCTGCATTAGAAAGGAAAAAAAACACAAAACAGACTTCTAACTTAGAAAGCAATCGCTATAATGTGAATCCTAAACTACAACTAACAACACCTTGATTAACTCCTCATATTTAAAGCGATAGAACAATTTACAGTTGCCACACAATCGTCATTCGGGGCCTGAATTGCCGGGTGTCTAGCTCTAGATGCCACAAATTTCTGGTTCGAGTCCCGACGGTGCCATGGACGTTTTTTAGTGTTTCGTAATCCCCTTTAAGCCTTAGATCTCGGTCTCATAAGAATGTAAGAGCGCCACATCACATCAGAATCTCCAATTGCTCCTTCACAACAAATGCTGCCCCCTTACCCTCCATCCATGAGTAGACTACTCATGGGATGTCCGTCCCGCATTGCTGGACACTGAGGATTAGTCACACATCTAGAGTACAATTTATTGAAACACTTTTCTTTTTCTCTCCACGCGCGATCCTGTATTGTTCTCGTGCAAAATCATGGTGGACCCAGTTTATTTAAACTTCTTCTTTCTCCACGTGCTGTCTGCAATATAATTCTCGTGAGAATTAATGGTGTATTCTTACTACATATTATCACAATATTCATCGAACATCATTTCTAACAGCAATAACTGAAATGGAAGGATGCCACAGGATCATGAATAGAACAAAATATGTAATTTATATCAAAATAAATACGGAAATATTTTATAATTGCACAAATAAACTCCTTGCTTTGACTAATTATTTAAATGCAGAAATGAATACCTAAATAAATGTAACTTGCCCCATTACAATGCATGCTTTACCATTACATTATAAAATAAATCGCGATTTATAATTGCTAACGTAGAAATAACCTCCCTCGTATCTTATCTCCGCAATATAGTTCTCGTGAGAGTTCATGGCGGATTCTTACTACATATTATCACAATATTCATCAAACATCATTTCTAACAGCAATAATTGTTCAATAAGTTATGTTCATTTGAACATAAGCATTCACCTAACATCTTTTCTAACACCAATAATTGTTCAATACGTTAGGTTCATTTAAACCTAAGCCTTCTTGCGTTACTACAGGATCATAAGTAGGACAAAACTTGCAATTTATATCGAAATAAATACGAACTGATTTTATAATTGCACGAATAAACGCCATTATTTTTATTTTTCGGAAATGAATACTTAAATAAATCTAACTTGCCCCATTACAATGCATGCTTTATTTAACCATTGCAATATAAAATAAATCGCGATTTATGATTGCTAACGTAGAAATAAACTCTTCTCGTTCTATGTATTAAAACAGAGTAAATGACACTTTAATTAAATTCTTTCTTTTTTTTTCCCCCTATACTCACTGGTGGCTGCAGTTGTCATCAACACCGGCAACCGTTACAGTTACCACATTTCATTTTTCGACTGCTTCCCCCCGCCCCCTCCTCTCCCTTCTTTTAACCATCGTCGAGTGCGCTGTGAGTGATAGCTGCCCGAAGGCAAAACGGGAAAAGTCGGATAAATTTTTTCCGAAAAATTTGTCTCCGTATCCCGGGGGTTGAAAAGAAGTGGAAGAAGTTCGTTATCCCAAACTGTTTTCTGCTGCTTTTCCCTATTTCCCCCCTTACCTTTCCACATCGATTCCTGTTATTATTTCTCGCAGCATTATGCTTTAAATTTTTTTTATTATTATTATTTCCCTGTATTTTTAATTTGTTTTGTGTGTTTTAAATTCTTCAGGGAGGATGAAGTTTATGTTTAATTTTTTTTTTTCTAATGAGACTTTTTGTAAGTGGGAAAAAAATTAATATCTGTTGGAGTACTTTATACTTTCATATTCCTCAATCGTGGATAAATACCATATATCAGTACGATAGTATGTTATTCTGTACAATATTAAAACATGTAATGTTATATTTTATACCTCACTAATTTAAACATAAGTATTTTTCTCAAATCAATTTTCGGTGCCACAGGTTCGAGTTCAGGTACCATGGATATTTGTAGTTCGAAATCCACTTTTAACCACAGGTCCGGTCGAATATGATTGTAGAACGTTGGGCGTTGAACTGACAAATGTTAATCGAAGTACTTCCCTTGCTAATCGAAGGGAAAGATTTATGAAAAACATCGCCTGATAAACTGTAATTATAAGTAAAATTTTAAAAATTGTATAAATATTTATTTAATAGATGGCTTGATGATGTAAAGGGACCTGATGCCGGACGCTTGGTGACACAGGTTTCGGGTTCGAGTCCCTGCAGTACCACGGATGCTTGTAATGGTTCGGAATCCACTTTAAACATTAGATCCCGGTCTAATATGACTATAGGGTGTAGGGCCGATATCCCTACTTTGTAAAAAGAAAACATCTCCTGTCTAGAAATTTGCCAGTACGCAGACAGCTTTGGCCTACCACGTTGCGCCAATGAAGATTTAGTTTGGTCCGTTGCTCTACTGTCATTTAATTAGACCAGGACCTACAGTTTAACGTGGATTCCGAACATCCATGCCACTGCCAGAATTTGAACATGAAGCCTGTGGTATCAAAGGCCAAGGCTCCAGCCAATTGGCCATCAGGTCAGTGAAGAAGATATAATGGAAATGAACTTACCCATTAGCTATGTAATACACGTATGCAGCAAAATCTAAAAAAGAAATAATAAATCATCATCTTTTTAGAAATGTCGATTACAAGCCAAATATTGTTTATTTTTTTATAGGAACATTCTTGCGAATTACGATTTCCATCTCTAATTTGCCAAATGAGCAAAATTTGCAAATGCTGTCACTTGGCGAAAGGAGTTCCACGAATTTATTAGTCATTAATTCCTTCTACTTGGCTACATATTTTTTCCCCTTGCCATTTTATCCTCCTTTCTCTCGTGCTGTAATATATTCAAAACGCTTTTACTCTCCTGAGTTACATGCATGGCAGGAACGCATAAAAGTGGGCGTGCTTTTGTTTTATGACAGGTTTCTTTGTTTTTGCGAGAAATCACCTTCGTCCTCATGCAGACTTCTGCCGTTCGAAAAGCACCAAATGGAATGTTTACTGATTTTATTTTATGGGAACATTCTACTTTTTTCTTCTTTTTTTTATTATGGCAACCACTATGTGTAAGAGCATCAGGGGTGTAGTACTAAACTCATCCGTCATAATTCGTAAACAAAAATAAAAAAAAGGATGTTTATTTTGTTTTTCTTTTTAACACGTGAGATTGGGTTCTTGCGTGATTTTTAAAAATTATTTTGAAGAGGATTTTGGTTTGTTGAAAAAAAAATATTATTATTGTTGTTATGCATCATATTAAATTGATGTTTTCATTAAAAATATGTTGGAGCTGCGGGTCGAGTGGCTAGCGCTCGGTACCACAGGTTTCGGGTTCAAATTCCGGTGTTGTCATGGATATTTATAGCGGTTTGGAATACACTTTAAACCCACCTTGGGGCTGTTGCGCCACTGAAGATTTCGTTTGGTTTGTTGCTCTACTGTCATTTTGTGTACACTTTAGGCTAATTAGACCGGAACCTACAGTTTAAAGTGAATTCTAAATCACTAAAAAGAATTTATGCCAACGCTAGGATTCGAACGTGAAGTCTGTGTGCTGCAAATCCAGAGTGCTAACCAATTGGCCATCAGGCCGTTGAAAAAGTTATGATGGCCATTAGGAAAGCCAATAGCCATCAGGCTGAAAAAGATATCATGAAAATGGACTTACCAATTAGTTATCAATACAACGCATGTACCACGATCTAAAAAGAAAAATAAATCATCATCTTTTTAGAAATGACGATTACAAGCCAAAAATTGACTTATTTTTTTACAGGGACATTCGTACGAATTACGATTTCCATCTCTCATTTGCCAAATGACCAGAATTTGCAAATGCTGTCACTTAGCAAGAGGAGTTCCACAAATTTATTAACCATTAATTCCTTCTACTTGGCTTCGTACTTTTCCCCCTTGTCATTTTACTTTTCCTTTCTCTCGTACCGTAATATATTCAAAACGCTTTCACACTCCTGAGTTATATGCATGGCAGGAACGCATAAAAGTGGGCGTACTTTTGTTTTATGACAGTGGGGGTTTCTTTGTTTTTGCGAGAAATCACCTTCGTCCTCATGCAGACTATTCTGCCATTCGAAAAGCACCAAATGGAATGTTTACTGATTTTATTTTATGGGAACATTCTACTTTTTTTTTCTTTTATCATCGTGGCAACCACTATGCGTTAGAGCATCACAGCCGTACTGCTAAACTCACCCGTCATAATTCGTAAACTAAAATAAAAAAGGATTTTATTTTGTTTTTCTTTTTTAACACGTGAGATTGGGTCCGTGCGTGATTCTTTGGGATTATTTTGAAGAATATTTTGATTTGTTGAAAAATCAATGAAATACTTTTTTATGTTATTGCTTTGTTGGCATGCATCATATTAAATTGATGTTTTCAGAAAAATATGTTGGAGATGATGGTCGAGTGGCTAGCGCTCGGTACCACAAGGTTCGGGTTCGAATCCCGGTGGTGCCATGGATATTTATAGTGGTTTGGTCACCTTTAAACCATGGGTCCCAGACAAACATGACTGTAGGGCGTAAGGTCGACATCCCTACCCCTTAAAAAGAAAACATCTTATGTCTTGAAATCTACCAGTAGGTAGACAGTCTTGGCCTACCATGGGTCTGTTGCGCCAATGAAGATTTGGTTTGGTTTGTTACTTTGCTGTCTGTGCACACTTCAGGCTAATTAGACCGGGACCTACAGTTTAAAGTGGATTCCGAAACATTAGAAAACATTCCTGCCACCACAAGGATTCGAACCTGAAGCTTGTAGTACCAAATGCCAGAGTGCTAGCCAATTGGTCATCAGGTCGCAAGTCAATGAAGAAGATATAATGGAAATGGACTTACCAATTAATTGCGTAATACAACGTATGCACCACAATCTAAAGAAGAAAAAAAACATCTTCATTTAAAAATGAGGATTGCAAACCAAATATTGTTTATTTTTTACAGGGACATTGGTACAAATTACGATTTCCATCTCTCATTTGCCAAATGACCAGAATTTGCAAATGCTGTCACTTAGCAAGAGGAGTTCCACAAATTTATTAACCATTAATTCCTTCTACTTGGCTTCGTACTTTTCCCCCTTGTCATTTTACTTTCCCTTCTCTCGTGCCGTAATATATTCAAAACGCTTTTACCCTCCTGTGTTCTATGCATGGCAGGAACGCATAAAAGTGGGAGTGCTTCTGTTTTATGACGGCGGGGGTTTCTTTGTGTTTGCGACAAATCACCTTCGTCCTCATGCAGACTTCTGCCATTCGAAAAGCACCAAATGGAATGTTTACTGATTTGATTTTATGGGAACATTCTGCTTTTTTCTTTTCTTTTTTTTAACATCGTGGCAACCACTATGCGTTAGAGCATCAGGGTTAAACAGCTGAACTCAACCCGTCATAATTCGTAAACAAAAATGAAGAAAGGATGTTTGTTTTTGTTTTTCTTTTTAACACGTGAGATTGGGTCCTTGCTTGATTTTTGAGGATTATTTTGAAGAGTATTTTGGTTTGTTAGAAAAAAACTTTTTTGTGTTGTTGTTTCGTTGGCATGCATCATATTAAATTGATGTTTTCAGGAAAAACACGTTTAAATGGGTGATCAAACTCATGGATATTTAATTAAAACTTTGCATATAATTTTCAACGCTACTCATAGGAATAATTATAAATGCTACATAATTTAATATTTCTCATATTAATTATTGCGAAAAATATTTATAGAGACACTTCTTTTTAATACGGTAGCATTTATTTGCTAAAATGACAAGGAAACAACTCTTTTTATTGTGATTTGTTATTTTTGGCAGTAAAAAACACAATTGTAACTTTTATATTTATATATTTCAGCAATGTTTTGTTATATTTAACGCTAGAAATGCTAATAAAACATACATACTTATGTGTTTGTTAACAATACAAATACATATAAACTCAATTTACAAAAGAATATACTTCTATTTGCATTACCTCAATTAAAAATAGCTTACAACTTTATTTCCAAGTAATTCTTCAAATTTGTGTACTTTTTTTAAAAATTAAATAGTTTATGAGTAATTTCGAGACAGTTATATTTCAAAAGCTGTGTATTTTAAATTCTGAAAAAAAATTAATTTCTGCTCACACTTAAACGAAGAAAATGGTATATAAATCTGAATAAACAATTGGGGAAAATTAATTTTTTGAATTCAATTTTGATTTCCAAATATAAATTGAGTCGAATTGCAGCGGCTTGGTAAATTGCACATGTGTCATCCTTGCAGAATTACGACGTTACGATGTCGGTACGATACTGTGCAAAATGTCTTCCACCTTTGTGCACCCTGGGTAGTACTGAATCTGATATTTAATGGCGAATGACTCGGATGAAATGTTTGAAATTCGAAAACAGCAATAACAATAATGTCTAAATTAACAGTAACTGAAAAACAGAAGTTACTAAAGGAATCTTAAATTATATCATTGTAGTTAAATTTATTTATTTATTTATGGCAAGTATTGATACTTTTATTTGACAGATCGAAAACCAGTCCGTGCGAGCCCTTCGCCAGCAGCACAAGTCCACCATCATCCGGGGCCAGAAGAACGTGGTGACTCGTGACCTCCCCCTCTACCAGAGAGCCCTGGAGAGACACGGCTTCCAAGTGCACGGGCCGCCCTGGTACAGGAAGCACAGGATCGCCGAGAAGAACAGCACCGTGTATTTCGTCATGGACAGTGAGTACATTTCAGTGTTTTATGGAATTGTTTAAAATCGTATACTTCTTTCAAAGTTGAACCCAAAGTAGCCAAAATTGGAATATCTACTTGGAATATAGATCGCTGGTTAGGATGTTCCCCTTGATTTAATAAATGGTGAAATTCAGGCAAAAGTCTGACAATATAACATACAGCTGATCCCAAATTGCTTGTTGTCCGTATTACAAATGACAATAAATTAGTTGTAAATTGTTATAAGAAGGAAAAAACCGAATGCAATTCAGTAGGAATATTCAAAGTTTTGTTTGAATACTTTAGAACTGTGTCTTCCCTTGATCACAAGGGCAACATCCAATCCGTAGTCTTAGTAACCGTCCGTAGTCCGTAGTAACCGTCACATTGCTCCTCGTGATTCTTTTTGGTCATACGGATAACATACAAGCAATAATCCATTCACCATGACATTATTCCCTGATACTCCTTTTGGTTACGCGAGACAACATTCAAGTGGTAATCCATCCCCCAAGATTTTACTCTTTGTGACTCTCCATCTTCAAGCAGGGCAACATCCAACTAGACTGTCTGTTCACTATATTTCTTGTAACACGGACACCATCCAAGCGGTAGTGAAAATGACATTATTACACCTTGTGATTCCTGTTGGTCACTTGGGCAAACAATGCTTGACCATTTACCATAATATTATTTTTTGTGACTTTTTTCATTGACATATGCTAAAAACTGCCTTCACGCCTTCCTTCCTTCCTTGTGATGGAGAACTGAAGTTGCGCTGACATCAGTGTCTACGAACCTAATTCACAATATCTATTGTGACATGGACTACCGCTTGAGTGATATTTCTATGAGCAAGGGAAATCGCATAATACAGTTGTAAATAAAATATTCAATCACAATGCAAAATAAAATGTTATATATTTTTGAATATAGGCCAATTCTTATGTCAGCCGCGTGTGGTTTTTTTTCCCTTCACCGTATATAAGCCGAAATAAAAAAAAAGCCTGTAGCATTCATTATTTATTTCCAATATTATTACAATATTTTATTATTATCTCTATTATCATTCGTTTGAAAAGTAATAGTGCAAATGAGAAAATTGAATTTTACTCTCCTCTACATTTCCTTTGTGTATCATGTATTATTTTTAACCTTGTATAATAAATTTTATCAACACTTAGAAATGACACATAAATAATCACTTTTCTTGTTTATAGAGAAATATTACTTATTTTGAATATTTTTATTACTATAAAAATGTTAGCCTTTAACATACATACATATATATATTATATTCATATAGCTTGAATTTATGGCTTGCTTCTACTACCACTGAAATATAATCACGTAAAAAGTTCCATTTCACACAATAATTGAATTACTCATTCATAGTATTTAGTCATAATAATAATTAAAAACACTCAGTTCACACGAATGAATCGATGTCATATAAACATTTTGTGGCTTTCACATTCATCGCATAGAAGCTAAAACCGCATTTTAAATTAATGTAAATTATAATTTTAAATAGAAATCCCTTTGCTATACCTTTCTTCTGGCAGACAATATAGTATTTAAACGATTAAATTCCCTGTTAAATAAATAGATTAAAAATAAACTGATCATGAATAATCTATCTAGTAAAAAGTATTCAAAGAATTTGCCATTAAGTACCACTTTTACAATTGAAAAGAAGTTGCATTTTTTTGTTTTGATTTGTTTAAACAAAGCAATGTTTGTTTCAACAATAAAATACGAAATCTTTTGTAATGTCTTAAAGCTTGGTTTTAAATATAGTTTGATTTATTCGCTTTGATTTAAATCACAGTTTTATGCAACTGGAAATAAATTTTTACGAATAAAAATATTTTATGGCTATAAAGAGAGCGCTATTTTATGTAATGCTTGAAAACATATTATTATATCGGAATTACAATTTTGGACTCGTATGGATTTTAAAACTTGTTAATAGGGTTTTTGCTTTAGTTTATAAGATTTTAGATATATAGGTAAGTGTATCTAATGATATAAAATGGAAATTTGATTTACATATTTAAGGTTTATTGCTTTACAAAAACTGTTTTAATTCTGAAATCATTTTGCTAATTAAGCAATTATAAATAATAAGTAAACATCATCATTGGCACCAACAGCCCCATGGTTGGCCAAGGCCGTCTGCCAGGTGACAGAAAATGGTTTCTTTTTAAGGGGGTAGGGTTGTTTGCCCTACGCCCAACAGTCATATTAAACAAGGACATACGTTTTAAAGTGGATTCCAAACCACTACAAACATCCATGTACCGCCAGATTCGAACCCGAAATCTGTGGTACCGAGCTCTAGAGCTCTAGTCACATGGTCATCTGGCCTCATTAATAAGTATAAGAAATAATACTGATAGTAAACGTAATACGTAAATACTGATAGTAAATTATAGAATAATTAATAGTATTATAGTATTATTAATACTGATAGTAAGTAGTAATACTGGTTTTTACTTTTTCCCTGATTTTTACCTTTGAGAATTTTCTATTTTACAGACATTTAATAGAAAATTTTAAACTTTTGTATCATAATTTTTTCCAAAAATAACTTCGTATTAAATTTCTCAAATTCAGAATTTTTTGGCAGTAATAGCAACAAAAATAATTTTAAACCCTTTGGAATGCTCCTTTAGATTCATACTACAGCTTATCCAGTACAGAAGGTGTTTGCAAATTACCCCATGGCCTTAAAAACCCATTGATATGTTGAGAACTTTCAGTATGAAAACAAAGTTGCCAAACATAGACATAGAAATTAATGTAACTATATCATAGGACATAGAAATTAATGTAACTATATCAAATTCGCGTTACAAAAAGAAACTCCAAGACAAAACAATCCATTTATGTAATGAGTTGCACATAGAATTATTAAACACCTTTCATGTGCAGTACTCGCCCATCGTTCCCCTGAAGCTTCAGAATTTTCCACCGATTTCAGAATTGTTCTATTTATAGCTAGACATAACAATTTTAGCTTCTGCTTAAAATAATTTTGAACTTATCTTTGCATTTGCAACGTAAGTGGAGTGTAATATATTAATCAACCTGCTTTTTCAGCTTTTTGAAAATCTGTTAATTCTGACTTTAATGTTTCCTAATTTCCTTCTCTCTCTCTCTAATTAGAATAATAGTTAAAAATTATTCATAGAATAATAATTATCTCCTATTGAGGTACTCAATGACAATATATAAAAATAATATTCTTAAGCAAAGAATGCCAAAAGTTTCGATCAGACTTCCATTCCTGCTTCCCTTGCACATGCAAATGCTTTGGCGAAATCAGAAGTTATAATTCCTTCTAAGATCAAAACTAAATACCAAATTACGGATCTAAATGTCGACAGAAAAACAACTACTACTCTCACAAGATTAAAGATGAAGGATGACCACATAAATTTGAAAATGTCTGCTGATGGCGTTAAAAAATACCAAAAATGGGGCAACTGTCCTGATGTCGAGCTTATTCCTCATCCAACTGTTGCGGTCGCCATACATTGTCTGGACCATCCTTCGGAAGAGGATTTATACTCCGAGCTGGCAATCAACAGAGCCAATATTACTCGGGAGCGCCACGATATTTAATTTTCTTGTACTCTTCAGGATATACAACAACAAAAACATCGTTATGTGTTTCAAAATTTGTTACATTTTTTTTTAATTTATTATTTATTTGTTTGTTACTTAGTTCCGAAAACTTCATGTGATTCTTTAGCATATGCAGTGGAACTGGTAATAGCTTTTTCCGAGATTCAAACCAATGTTTCTCAGATCTGAAACCTAACGCACTAACCAACCACCATTCCAAGGCACTTACAAGAAACTATGTATAAAAAAAAAGAAAGAGTATAAATTTTAATTTACATCAACCTTTCTTCTAATCTGTAACATTACTTCGGATAAGTAATCTTTAAGCTTCCCTCTCACGTCCCTGCCTTTAAGCAAGAAGAAAAATTCAAACGCATGGCGAAAAAAGATCCCCAAAAGAGTAGTAGAATCTTTTTTCACCATTTGCACTGGGAAAAGAAGCAGGCTGCCTAGTCAAACAATGAAGTGGACAGACAATTAAGACGAACCGGAAATTGTTTATCCCTTCCTCGGACGCTAAGTGGTTCCCTGCGTCTCATAATCGTAACCGTCAATATTTGATGCCTCAGTTGAAGAAAACACGATTCTCCCATCTCAGGTGGTTCATTTTTTATAGGCGGCCCTCGGTACGCAAGACTCGTAAAAAGCAGAACTGTTTCACTGAGTAACGGGCACTTAGAAACTGATGATTCTTCTTTTTTCAGGAGAATTCTTCTAATCGATCCGTCTTAACTGACAATAACTGTCTGTAACGTGTAGGAGAATTTTATACGGTATCGTGAGTAAAAGTGAGCCATTTGCTTTCGAAAAGTGCAAATATTTTTTCTCTCTTAAGATATACGACTTTTTTTTAGTTCGCTTACAATTAGTAAATCTAAAATCAGAGGTCTTTTATTTTCTGTCTAGTAGCCCCTCTCGCAGCCAACCTTTTATGCAAGAGTTTGAGGTATGTATTACTAGCTAACGTTCAAGAGAATGGGGTAGAATAGTCTTTTTTGCAAGAGTCTTGGGTAGAGAGCACTGACAAGCCTGTAAGAGACAAATATTGAGAGCATTGGTTAACTTCCAAGAGACTTAGGTAGAAAGCACTGATTAATCTGCAAGAGAGAGAAGTAGAGATCACTAGCTAACATGCAAGACACAAAGATAGTGAGCAGTAACTAACGTAGAAGACACAGAGGTAGGGAGCACTAGCTAACGTGCAAGACACTAATGCAGGGACTTCTAGGTAATGTAGAAGACACAGAGATTATCAGCACTAACTACTGTGCGAGACACAGAGGTAGTGAGCACTAATTAAGGTGCAGGACACAGAAGTAATGAGCACTAATGAAACTCTAAGACACAGAGGTAGTCAGCACTAGCTAAATTGCAAGAGACTTAGGTGGATAACACTGACTAACCTGCAAGAGACAGAGGCAGATACCACTAGCTGATACCACACATTAGTGCAAGAGACTAATGTAGGGAACTCTAGTTAACGTGGATGACACAGAGGTAGTGAGCACTAACTAACATGCAAGACACAAAGGTAGTAAGCACTAACTAACGTATAAGAGACTGATGTAGGGAGTTGTAAGTAACGTAGAAGATTCAGAAGTAATTTGCAATAACTAACATGCAAGGCACAGAAGTAATGAACACTAGCTAACTTACAAGAGATTTAGATAGAACACTGATTAACCTGCAAGAGACAGAGGTAATGAGCACTAATTAACGTGCAAGATACAGAGGCAGTGAGCACTATCTCAATGTTGTTCGTTTTCTCTAGTACTATGTAGTCACTGTTTAAAAAACGAGCATACCCTGCGGAGATTCTGTCACAATGACTCGCGTCGACAATTGAATTGCCTTGTTAGAACTAACAAAAAGGCGGAGAATTTGAGGTCTTTTTCCACCCTGATCGACATCGACTCATCTAAAATAGTTTACACAATGAAAGGATGTTGTCAATATGACAGTGAGACTTCATGGACGTTTAAAAAAAATAATTTAAAATCTAAACTCTCTTCCCTCCTTGTATGTATTGTGCAGCAAATCTCCTAGTACCAATCTTTCCTAAGTAACGCTAAATCTGCTACCATTTCATTCTAACAATAGCGAAGGATGCAGTTCCCATATTAAAAAGTTAAAAATGTCTAATAAAATTTTTGAATGCCTATTAAGTTTGTATTATATAATTAAATTAAACCCTTACAAAATAATAAGATACTCATCGTGAAGAATAACAGGAAAACACCTAATAACTCCAGTGAAAGTGTTCGAAACAACAACTATCTGTGTTTTAAATTGTACAACGTCATTTACCTATTAAAATATTGAGTTATCTTCTTCCAAAACATTCGTATAGCATGTTCTAAAACTAACACTGGATAGCAAGACAATATTAATAGTCCCAAAATACGAATTAAAATTCATTTGTTACATCTTATACGATAAGAAAAGTAGTAAAATTTTTAAGGAGAAAAGATTTAAATAAAATATTGTGTGTTTTGTAAACAGTTATACAATAATACGTTTCAGTAAATCAATATTTATGTTCTTCAAAAAACAATTTCCCTTGTAAACATAGTTTTATTCATAAATATTTTTCACAAGCTTCAAAGAATTCTCAACCTATTGTATTAACTCAACAACATTTTTTTATAATTATTTACAATATCATGCTTGTTTGCTTTTGTGAGTGGGCTGTTGCTGTCATAAAGATATACTTTATTTGCAAAATCTTACTTTTATACATTTTTTCTGTTTGTTGAGTTTTTTTCCTAGTTAAACTAGATCAATATTTTTTTTATAATAAGGATTTAAAAATAAACTATCAATATGTTATATTTCAACAAAAAAAAATGGGATACACATTTTATTCTAAAATATTCTTTGTTTTATAAAACAAAGAGTATTTATTTTCTTTGCATCTTGGAAAAGTTGAAAAATGTTTTATGCATAAAAAAGATTCATTCATAAATGTTTGTCAAAAGTTCGAAAGAATTTTCAACCTATTGTATAAATCAGCATTTTTTTTTATAATTATTTACAGTACTACTGTGGCCAAAAAGTAAGACCAATTTTCAATTTAAAATTCCCGGGCATTATGGAATTTCAATTTTTGTTTTTCTTTTCTAGGTTGCTGGCACTGTCCTTGACACCTGTGTGAAATTTCACGTCAAAATATTCATTAGTGCTTGGGCTGCGCTTGGCTTTGTGAGACGCTAAAACTGATTCGGCGATTTTTGAAATGTCTGAATTGATTGAGCAAAGAACTTTCATTCAATTTTGTTTGCAGAAACGTATATAATGTTGCAGAAGGCATTCGGTGAGCATTTGTATATAAATAAATGTTTAAAAGTGATAAAAACAGTTCAAAGAAGACAGAAAACGCGTTGAAGACGAAGAGCGCTCTGGTCGACCACCAACCTCAACCGACGAAGCTCACGTTCAAATAATTAAAGATTTGGTGCTTGAAAACCGTCGATTTACAATTAGAAACCTTGCTGATGATGTTGTAATTTCAAAATTCTGTTGTAAAAGATGTTTTGTGCCTGAAACGCGTCAAATCTCGATTGGTACCAAACACACTGAATGCGCCAGCTCACACTGCATTGATTCTTCGGGACTTTTTCGCCAACAATTAAACCCATATCGTTCCACAAATACCGCATTCACCTGATTTAGCATCGTGCTACTTCTGGCTATTCCCGAAACTGAAAAGACCACTCCGGGGACAACGTTTTAATTAAATTGAAGAGACATTTCAAAAATCGCCGAAATAAATTTTAGTGTCTCACAAAACCAAGCGTAACTCAAGCACTAATGAATATTTTGACTTCAAATTTCACACAGATGTCAAGGACAGTGCCAACAACCTAAAAAAGAAAAAAAATTGAAATACCACATGCCCGGGAAATTTAAATTGAAAATTGGTCTTACTTTTTGGACACAGTAGTATCATGTTTGTTCGTTTTTCTGAATGGGCTGTTACTGTCATAAAGATATACTTTATTTGCAAAATATGACTTTTATACTTTTTTTCTGTTTGGTTTGGGGTGGGTTTTTTTCCCTAGTTAACGTATAGCAATTTATTTTATAATAATAAGAATTTAAAAAATAAACTATCAATATAATATATTGTAACAAAAAAATGAGTTATGCTCATTTTATTCTAAGACATTGTTCGCTTGATAAAACAGAGTGTTTTTTTCCATCTCATTTGGCTAAGTTGAAAAATGTTTTATGATAATAAAGATACATAAGAATTTCAAAAGGATCGTACAATTCCATTTTGGGCCCCAAACGCGTCAAATCTCGATTGGTACTGAAAACACTGAATGCTCCAGCTCACATTGCATTGATTCTTCGTGACTTACCAATTTCGCCAAAAATGAAACCCATATCGCTCTATAACCACCGTATTCACACCGTAAGACTTTTGACTCAAAAGACCACTCCGGAGGTCATCGTTTTGAGTCGACTGGAGAGATTCAATGTGAATCGTCGCTCGTTTTGAAGGCCATCCATGCCGATGACATTTTAGCATTCATTGAGGATTGGAAAAAATTGGCATAAGTGCATTGTGTTCGGAGCGAATTACTTTGAAGGAGATGAAATAAATTTGGAAATGTAAATAAAGAGTTTATGAAAAAAAAAATAATTGGTCTTACTTTTTGGGGCACAGTAGTATCATGTTTGTTTGTTTTTGTATATGCTGATGCTGTCATAGAGATATACTTTATTTGCAAAATATGACTTTTATACTTTTTTTCTATTTGGATTGGGCTATTTTTCCTAGTTAAACTATAACAATTTTTTTGTGATAATAAGAATTTAAAAAATAAACTATCAATATCTTATATTGTAACAAAAAAATGAGATGTACACATTTTATCCTAAGACATTCTTTATTTGATAAAACAAAGAGTGGGTTTTTTTTTTCTTTGCATCTTGGCCAAGTTGAAAAATGTTTGATGATAATAAAGAGAAAAAAAAATTGGAACACTATCGAGTGATCGCGATTGTACTACTTGGCCATATTCCAAGTAATAAAACCGAACTCAAATATATCAAATTCTGCAAGAAAATGCGGAGAGATTTTGGGTTATGGTTGATGTATACGAATTATTTTGAAAAAAGTTCGTGGAAAAATAAAAATGGAATTAGTAGAAAGGAAGTAGTTGAACATGGGCTATTGAATAAAGCATTATATTTTATTTGGAAAATATATTTTACAAATATGTTTTCGCAAAAACATGCTTTATGAGTATTTTGAAAACTTTAGTTTGGTGGAAAAAAAAATACGATGCAAAATTCTTTAAAAGACGATTTCAGAAAAGATTTTCTGCCTGGTCATGATACGTACAGCATTTGATCGTTATTTAGGATAAAATATTAAATGGATATCTAAACATAGTTTGTATAGTTTTGCTCTCTTGTGACGTTTTTCTATCAAACATTTGCTGTAGAAGCAAGCATTTGTTAAAAATCAATAACGATAATAATGCCTGACTCGTTGCTGTGTGGCAAGTGCGCCGTTGGTGAGCATTAGGGCAGCGGTTCAATCGACTAGCGGCATTGTGGTAGACACTGGTTCAAAAACGAGGGGATTCAATGGCATTTGGAATGTTCAGATCTGGCCTCGTTAGTCGGACTATTTGGTGGGAATTTTCCCATACGATACGCAAATGCAGGATAGTTCCCTCCTAAACGTCCCGACTGGAAGACACTGCCTTCCTTCAGCGACACGGAGCAGAAATCACACTTCTATCTACGGGTGCTTCATCAAAAACAGAAGCTGCCCCTCTCTTCCCTTGTCAGATGAGGGATACGGCGACAACAACAATAATAATCCAAATCTTGGTCTCTAGGTAACTTATGCAGCTAGAGTACTGGATGGCTCAGATTCGAATTAACTGCCTTCAGAAACGGAGAGACACGCTGGCGATTGTGACAACTTGTATAAATCGATTCGCATCCGTAGTAAGGCTGACTGGTGGGGATATCTATGTTTTATCACATAGGACGTGCAAATAACGGGCAGTTACCTTTAAAAGTTCTCCTGTTAAGCAAAGTCCTCGCCTTAATGCTCAACAGTGGGCTGTCAGCAACATACATAATTGGAATACGCGGCTCACTGATGTTCAATAAAAAAATATATTAGAACTTTTTATATCATTACCTTGGGCTTAGAATGAATGAAAAGTACTTAACATGTTGAGTTTCTACATTAAGAGGGTTCAAATTGATTTAACGTAAGCTATTGCGTTAAAGATTAACTATCTAACTAACTAAGCTATCTAGCTATCTATTAACTAAGATTAAGCTACCTAGTTTCTACATTAGATTTAACGTATCTTCAAGGTTCTGAAGCCTACAAACTGATTTAACGCAAGCTAAAAATCTTATTTACTCTAGAAATGAGTCCTATTAATCAATGGTTCGCAAAATACCTCAATTAGGTTCGAATTGGTTTGTCGCTCTACGATCATTTTTTCGCACACTTTAGGCTAATTAGGATATGGATTCCGAACCACTACCAAACACCCATGCTAGCTGCTAGGATTCAAACCTGAAGACTGTAGTACCAATGGCGCTAGTCAATTGGCTACCAGGGCGTCCTAAAGGTTAGGTTAATGAGCTTGGCCAAGGAGTTTTAAATTTCGAATTCAAGGACCTTGCAAGCAAAGACAAATCGAAAGTTCTTGTATCTATTCCACCAAAATCTTTCATAAAATACATTCATAGAGAAATTTTTAAGTAACTGAAAGATAATCTCATAATTAAACCTGAAGGCAGAAATTGGCTCAATATTCAAGACAGCTGGAAAATCTTTAATGCTATACCACGTAAAGAGGCGGTTGCCAATTTTCGATTAAGAACTGGACACGATTGTCTTGCGGAACACCTTAACAGGATAGGTGTCCTCGCCTTGAACACTAACCCGATATGTAGATCCTGTACAATGAATATAGAACATCTTTTGAAATGTTCAGGACAGAACAGGGAGGCTCAGCGGCAAGGAAAAGTCTTGCAGTTATATTGGGAAGCCAGGGGCCTCATGGACTGAAATATAATGTCTACCTCTTTTATTTACTCTCTCCCCTTTCGACTTTTTGCGATGTGTGAGACTGACTTATTTTCAATTGCTGTCTTGCTGTATATTTGCTTTGTTCTGCTTGTACCTTCTTTGTGTGTCATCCTTATTGTAATGGAATAATTTCCATTAAAGCCATATGTTACAACAACAACAGCTCTCGTATCGATGTCGGAGATGATGTGATAAATCCTTAACCAGAAAGCTCTTCGGTTAAGCTAGAGGTGAAGAAAAATATAATCTATTAAAATTCTATCCTTAAGTGTCATTGCGACAAATAGGGATGGTGCAAAACGGCTTAATGTAGCTGGTTCCTGGGTAATGCTGAATATATTAAATGTCTGAAGTTCTCTTTTGTAATGATCTGGGATCGAATGCTCGGTATTTGAAAACTACAACAACGTTTATGAATTCAATTTTGTATTACAAAAATATCATTCTAGACTTAATATTCATACTCTTTCGTTGTGACTTTATCAGTCATATATAACTTTTAACAAATGAGAACTTATTATCTCTACAGCACCCGAATAATCCAAAACAAACATAATTAGAGCACATTAAAAACGATTCGTTAAAGTATAATTTACAAAGTGACTCATCTACATTCAACAAAGCCAAACCCCCATGGCGAAGCTAGCTCAACCCCCACTCCATCATTTTTTTTTCCTTCCTCCCTCCTCTCCCTAACATTTCAACCAACCGATTCCCTAATTGAATGCCCGTTCCCCATTCACAGAAAACGTTTGGAAAATCCTAAATATTTTTCATTTCCAAAGGGAACGGAGATTGGTAAATAAAAGAGAGAAGGGTGCTGAGAGCAGCAGCGTTATGAAGCTTGCAGATGAGTAAAGAGGAGGAGGGGGATGTGCTTTAAAAAATCGTTTGGCCCTTGGGGAATAAAGGGGGGATTTTGACGTGTAATTAAGAGGTGTGAAAAGAGAATTGGAAAAGGAAGGAAGGAAGAGGAGTTAAACGCGTTCGATGGTAAATCGGATTGAATGGCAAGTCATAATGGTGCTCTGGTGAGGGGGATTCTTCCCGTGCAACCTCATTTTGGCTCAACTTGATGAATGGGGGAACTCATTAATAAGGCTCAATGGATGTCTCTCAGTCGCGAGGGATGTTTAGCATGGGGATCCTTTAATGAGTAGTTGATAAACAAAAGGTGGAAATAATACTTCGCAAATTATGATAGGAGATACGTGTGCTACAAATGATAAATTTACTACACTCGTTAAAAAGATGCATCCAGTATTATTTGGAACAGTATTATGAATGATTGAACGGAAATTTCATCATTCAATTGAAAAAGCTGCTGAACTGGACATAAAGAATAATGTAATTATAAAAAAATCTTGTTTTAATATCACTCTCATAATAAGTTGTGAATAGAATCATTAATTACCTTTATCATGAAGTACTTTCCCGTTGTTCTCTAGAGCCTTCAGCGGCCGGATGGCAAAGTGGTTAGCAATTTGTCTTTGGAACGCAGACTTTTTTTTCGCTAATGCTGTTGGTAAACACTTAGACAGTTCTCTTTGATGCCTTAAGACAAGTGCTGCACCGACGTTACTCATTTAGCACTACCCAAAGGTGTGTGTAGTTTGAAGACGGGCGCAGAGTAACAATGCCCCCGCAACGCTCTACGCTCCTGTTAGATCGGGACCTGCGGTTTAAAGTGGATTCCGAACCACTACAAACATCCATGGCACCGCCGGAACACGAATCCGAAATCTGTGGTGCGGAGCGCCAGAGAGCTGGTCAACGCGGCCTTTCAGGCACGAAGGAAATTATAATCTGCTAAGATTCTATCCTTAAGTGTCATTGCAACAAATAGAGATGGCATAAAGTGGCTTAGGTTTCTGAGTAATGCTGAATCTACGAAATGTCTGAAGTTCTCTTGTCTAATGATCTACGTTCAAAATGCCCGGTATTTGAAAACGACAGCAACTTTTAAGAGCTCAATTTTATATTACAAATATATCCTCCTAGAATTCATTTTCATCCTTTTTATTGTGACTTTATCAACCATGTATATCTTTCAGCAGATGAGAACTTATTATCTCTGCAGCACCCGAATAAATCAAAACAAACATAATTAAACCACATTAAAAACGATTCGCTGCAATTAACAAAGTGACTCACAAAGCAAAAACACCCCACGGTGAAGCTAGCTCCTTCCCCACCCCTACATTTTTTTGTCTTCCACCCTCCCCCAATCATTTTAACCAACCGATTCCCTAATTGAATGCCCGTTCCCCATTCACAGAAAACGTTTGGGAAAATCCTAAATATTTTTCATTTCCAAAGGGAACGGAGATTGGTAAATAAAAGAGAGAAGATTACTGAGAGCAAGCACCGTTATGAAGCTTGCAGATGAATAAAGAGGGGAGGGGGCTTTAGAAAATCGTTTGAGGCCGTTGGGGGAATAAAGGGGGGCGATTTTGACGTGTAATTAAGGGGTGTGAAAAGAGAATTGGAAAAGGAAGGAAGGAAGGGAGTTAAACGCGTTCGATGGTAAATCGGATTGAATGGCGAGTCATAATGGTGCTCTGGTGAGGGGGATTCTTCCCGTGCAACCTGATCTTGGCTCAACCTGATGAATGGGGGAACTAATTAATAAGACTCGGTGGATGTCTCTCAGTCGCAAGGGATGTTTAGCATGGGAGGTCTTTAATGAGTGGTTGATAAACAAAAGGGGGAAATAATGCCTCGCAAATTATGATCGGAGATACGTGTGCTACAAATGATAAATTTACTGCACTCATTAAGATTATGCATCCGGTATTATATGGAACAATATTATGAACGATCGACAAGAAATTTCATCAATGACTGGTCTGATTTAAATGAAGAGGCCACTGAACAGGACACAGAAATTGATGCAATAATAAGAAAATCTTTTTATAAAAATATGCTCAAAATAGGTTGTGGAATGCTCGGAATAAGTTGTGAAAAGAATCATTAATTAAATTTATCATGAAGTACTTTCCCATTGTTTTCTGGAGACTTCAGACACCGGATGGCCAAGTGGTTAGCAATCTGGCCTTTGGTACCACAAGACTTTTTTCTCTAATGTAGGTCCAGAACACACTGCCATCTTTTATGCCATAAAGCAAGCGCTGCACCGGCGTTATTCACTTAGCACTACACAAGAGGTGCGTGTAACTTGAAGATGAGCTACGGACGGGGAGTAACATTACCCCCACAAGGTTCTAAACAAAATCATGTTAGACCGGGACCTACGGGTTTAAAGTATATTACGAACCAATACAAACACCCCTGGCACCGCCGGGACACGAACCCGAAACCTGAGGTACCGAGCGCCAGAGCGCCAGCTACTCGGCTATTCGGGCTCAAAGGAAAATATAATCTATTACGATTCTATACTTAAGTGTCATGGGCACAAATAGCAATGGCACAAAATGGCTTAGATTTGTGGATAATGCTGAATCTACTAAATGTCTGAAGTTCTCTTGCTTAATGATGTTGAATCAAAATGCCTGGTACTTCAAAACAACAACTTCAATTTTATATTACCTTCCGATAATTAATTTTCTTCCTTTTCCATTGTGTTTTTATCAAGCATGTATATCTTTCAGCAAATGAGTACTTATTATCTCTACAGCACCCGAATAAATCAAAATAAACATAATTAGAGCACATTAATAACGATTCGCTGTAATTAACAAAGTGACTCACAAAGCCAAATCCCCCTACGGTGAGGCTAGCACAACCCAAGCCCCCATCATTTTTTTCCCTTTCTTCCTCCCTCCCTCCCTCCCTCCCTCCCTCCCTCCCCTATCATTTTAACCTGCCGATTCCCTAATTGAATGCCCGTTCCCCATTCAGAAAAAGTTTGGGAAAATCCTAAATATTTTTCATTTCCAAAGGGAATGAAAGATTGGTAAATAAAAGAGAGAAGGTTGCTGAGAGCAGCCCCGTTATGAAGTTTGCAGATGAGTCGAGAGGGGGCGGGGATGATTTAGAAAATCGTTTGGGGCCGTTGGGGAATGGGAGGGGGGAGGATTTTGACGTGTAATTAAGGGGTGTGAAAAGTGAATTGGAAAAGGAAGGAAGGGAGTTAAACGCGTTCGAAGGTAAATCGGATTGAATGCAAAATCATAATGGTGCTCTGCTGAGAGGGGATTCTTCCCGTGCAACCTGATCTCAGCGCTGAATGTGGAAACTAATTAATAAGGCTCAGTGGATGTCTCTCAGTCACAGGGGATGTTTAGCATGGGAGGTCTTTAATGAGTGGTTGATGAACAAAAGGTGGAAATAATGATTCGCAGATTATGATCGAAGATACGTGTGCTACAAATGATAAATTTACTACACTCGTTAAAATTATGCATCCAGTATTATTTGGAACAACATTATCAATGATCGACGGGAAATTTAATGATGGAACTTATTGAATTGAAAAGGCATCTAAAGAGGATATAGAAATTAATGTAATTATAAAAAAAATCTTGTTTCAAAAACACGCTAATTATAAGTTGCGAATATACATTAATTGCATTTATCATGAAGTACTTTACCATTATTCTATAGAGACTTCAGCGACCGGATGACCAAGTGGTTAGCACTCTGGTCTTTGGTACTGCATACTTTTTTTCTCAATTGTAGCAGGCAAACACTTAGACAATTGCCTTCGATGCCTTAAGGCAATGCGACGTTATTCACTTAGTACTACCCAGGAGGGGCGTGTAACTTGAAGATAAGCTATGGACGCGTACCACCGTAACGCTCTACCTTCCTATTAGATCGGGACCTACGGCTTAAAGTGGATTCCGAACCATTACAAATATCCATGGAAACACCGGGACTCGAATCCGTAACATGTGGTACCGAGTGCCAGAGCACTTGCCACTCGACCTTTCAGGACGAAGGAAAATATAATCTATTAGGATTTTATCGTTAAGTGTCATTGAATAAATATCGATAGCACACAATGGCTTAGGTTCCTGGGTAATGATGACTCTATTAAATGTCTGAAGTTCTCTTGCCTAATGATCTTGAATCAAAATGCCTGGTATTTGAAAACGACAACAACTTTTAAAGCGTTGAATTTTATATTAAAAAAATATCCTCCTAGAATTAATTTTCATCCTTTTACATTGTGACTATACCAACCATGTTTCAGCAAATGAGAACTTATTATCTCTACAGCACCCGAATAAATCAAAACAAACATAATTAGACCACATTAAAAACGATTCGCTGCAATTAACAAAGTGACTCACAAAGCAAAAACCCTCCCACGGTGAAGCTAGCTCCATCCCCACCCCATCATTTTTTTCTTCCACCCTCCCCCACCCCATCACTTTAACCAACCGATTCCCTAATTGCACCTTCCCCATTCATAGAAAACGTTCGGGAAAATCCTAAACATTTTTCATTTCCAAAGTATTCCAGATTGGTAAATAAAAGAGAGATGGTTGCTGAGAGCAAGCACCGTTATGAAGCTTGCAGATGAGTAAAGAGGGAGGGGGGGAATGTGCTTTAGAAAATCGTTTGGCTGTTGGGGAATAGGGGGGGTGAGGATTTTGACGTGTAATTAAGGGGGTGTGAAAAGAGAATTGGAAAAGGAAGAAAGGAAGGGAGTTAAACGAGTTCGATGGTAAATCGGATTGAATGTCAAGTCACAATGGTGCTCTGTTGAGGGGGATTCTTCCCGTGCAACCTGATCTTGGCGCTGAATGGGGGAACTGATTAATAAGGCTCAGTGGATGTCTCTCAGTCGCGAGGGATGTTTAGCATGGGAGGTCTTTAATGAGTGGTTGATAAACAAAAGGGGGAAATAATGCTTCGCAAATTGTGATCGGAGATACGTGTGCTACAAATGATAAATTTACTACACTCATTAAAATGATGCATCCAGTATTATTTGGAACAATATTATGTATGATCGACAGGAAATTTCATCCTGGAATTGATTGAATTGAAGGCTTCTAAACAGGACATAGAAATTAATGTAAATATAAAAAAATTTGTTATATAAATACGCTCATAAACATTTCTATTAAGCTATGGAATAACTTAACGTAGAATCATTAATTACCTTTATCATGAAGTACTTTCCCACTTTTCTTCAGAGGATGATGACTAATTGGCTAAAGCTCTGGTCTTTGACACCATATGCTTCAGTTTCGAATCATGGAGAGGGCATGGATGTTTATTAATGTTTCGGAATCCACGTAAAACTGTAGGTCCTATTCTAATGAGCCTAAAGTGTGCACAAAATGATCTAGAGCGATAAACCAAACCAAGGAGTTTTGTTAATGAGAAAAACTTGACTTAAAGGATTTGGTTCAGTTTGGTCAAGGAGTTTAAAATTTTGAATTCAAGGTCCTACAAGCAAACACAAATCAAAAGCTATTCTTTTACGCTAAAGATGAAGGAAGATATAGTTAAGTAATTAAGACTCATCCTTAAGTGTCATTGTGACAAATAGGAATGGCACAAAATGGCTTAGGTTCCCGTGTAATGCTGAATCTAATAAATGTCTGAAGTTCTCTTGCCTTCTTGAATCAAAATGCCGGGTATTTCAAAACGACAACAATTTTTATGAGTTCAATTTTATGTTACAAAAATATCTTCTAAAAAGTTCTCTTGCCTAATGATATAGGATCAAAATGCCCTGCATTTGAAAACTCGGAGTTAAACCAACTTTCAAGAGTTCAATTTTATATTAGAAAAATACCTTCCTAGAATTCATTTTTGTCCTTTTTCATTGTAACTTTATCAACCATTTATATCTTTCAGCAAATGAGAACTTATTATCTTTACAGCACCCGAATAAATCAAAATATAATTAGCATATTAAAAACTATTCCCTGTAATTAACAAAGTGATTCATCTACTTTCAACAAAGCCAAACCCCCCACGGTGAAGCTAGCTCAACACCCACCCCCATCATTTTTTTTTCTTCCACCCTCCCTCCCCCATCATTTCAACCAACCGATTCCCTAATTGAATGCCCGTTCCCCATTCACAGAAAACGTTTGGGAAAATCCTAAATATTTTTCATTTCCAAAGGGAGCGGAGATTGGTAAATAAAAGAGAGAAGGTTGCTGAGAGCAAGCACTGTTATGAAGTTTGCAGATGAGTAAAGAGGGAGGGGATGTGCTTTAGAAAATCGTTTGGCCGTTGGGGAATAAAGAATGGAGATTTTGACGCGTAATTAAGGGGTGTGAAAACAGAAAAGGAAGGAAGGGAATTAAACGCGTTCGATGGTAAATCGGATTGAATTGAAAGTCATAATGGTGCTCTGGTGAGGGGGATTCTTCCCGTGCAACCTGATCTTGGCGCTGAATGGGGAAACTAATTAATACTGCTCAGTGGATGTCTCTCAGTCGCAAGGGATGTTTAGCATGGGAGGCCTTTAATGAGGTAGTTGATAAACAAAAGGTGGAAGTAATGCTTCAAGAATTATGATCGGAGATATGTGTGCTACAAATGATAAATTTACTACACTCATTAAAATTATGCATCAGGTATTATTTGGAACAATATTATGAACGATGGACGGTAAATTTCATCAATGACTAGACTGATTAAACTGAAGAGGCTACTGAACAGGACATAGAAGTTAATAGAATTATAAAAAAAATCTTGCTATAAGAACAGGCTCATAGATATAACTATTAAGCTATAGAATAAGTTGTGAATAGAATCATTAATTATTTGTATCGTGAAGTCCTTTCCCTTTCTTCTCCGAAGGCTTGAGCGGCCTGATGGCCAACACTGTGTCCTGGTTGTGAGTGGTTCGGAATCCACGTTAAACTGTAGTTAGTGGTCTAATTAACCCTCAAGTGCAAGAAATGACCGTAGAGCGAGAAACCAAACCAAAGCTTTAAATACTTCTTACTTAACATTTTTCACCTGTTTCAGAATTTGCTTATAATTGACCATTGCAATTTTTGTTTACAAATTAATCTATGTTCGTCTGATCTTTGCATTTCCAATATAAGTGGAGTGGAAAATAGTAGCTTATTCGGAATTGAACACTCTTAAAAATTTTTAAAAGAAAACTGGCATTCCATAAGTTCAAATTGCCTGCCAAACTTCTGTCAACTCGTTAATAAAAAGCCTTTTGCAAATCTGTCAATTCTTACTTTCATGTTTCCTTGCGACCTGATGGTCAATGGGCTAGTACTCTGGTATTTGGTACCACAGGCTTCAGGTTCAGAATCCTGGCGGTGGCGTAGATGTTTGTGAGTGATTTGGAATTCACGTTAAACTGTAGGTCCTCGTCTGAAGTGCAAGAACTAAGCCTAAAGTGTGCAAGAAATTATCATAAAGCTGCAAAGAAAACATCCGGAGGATTCGTGCTAACAATTTCTTCTCCGATTTCAGAATTGCACCGTTTATCACTGGGCATGGCGGTTTTAGCTTATAAATTAATCGATGTTAGACTGATCTTTGTATTTCAAAATAGGTGGAGTACATAATATTAATTACACTCTTTTTATCTTATCCGGAGTTGAGTACTCTAGAAAACTTTTAAAAGAAAACTGACATTCCACGAGTTCAAATTGCCGCCAAGCTTTTGTCAACTCGTTAATAAAAAGCCTTTTGTAAATCTGTCAATTTTTACTTTCTTGTTTCTTGGCAACCTGATGGGCCAGCGATAGGGTCTTTGATACTACAGAAGTTCGAATCTATCCTTGCCAGTATGTAAGTGGAAGCACTGTTGCATTGATCATTTAATGAGGGTGGTCGGGTATTCCCCTTTTCAACAAAATCTTAAATAATTTGTGCACCCGATATTTTCCAGGTATATATATAACATCGTATTATAAGTTGCAGCTTACTGGAGCTCTTTAAATTAATATGTTTGTATAAAAACTAATGAACTTTCTAATGTTAAAATTTCACCTCTTATTACTATATCCTCACACTTAAAATATGTTGTTGTTTTTTAAATTCTAATTCGGTTTGGATAAATAGTCAAAACAATATCAGTTTTTTTGTAATAAAGCCTAATTTTTATTAACAAAGCATAATTGATATTGTGGTAAAAAATTCCTTCTGTAACAGATACTAAACCCTTTAAAGTTTATAAGCTTTTGGGTTTCATGCTGGTCATTTTATTTGGTAACCATAACAAATTTACTCTAAATTGATGCAGCTGTAGTTAATTTAATTTAAAAAAGTCTAGAACATAGTAATGTTCATTTAAACTTTTCGCATAAATTTTAATGCTTTGAGGAATTTGCACGTTATTTTGAAACGTGCTTGCCTATGGGAATTAATGAGAACTATAATTTTATTCAGAATAACTTAATTTTTCCATAAAATAGGGTAGTTTATAAATTAGATTTTAACATAAAACATATTATATCCTGTGGAAAAGTTAGATTTTAAGTTCAGTTATCGTTTCAATTTGCATTTCATTAATCCACTATTAAACCACAAAGTTAAAAAAATGAATTTAATTTTAGAAATAAAGCTGAACTTAAATGAAAATGTTGAAAAAAATACATAATTACTATTGAATACAGAATTATTATTTTATGAACACAATTTTTTTTTCATATCACGCGTGAACATCCTGTTCACACAAAATGTTCTGTCCCCTCAACCTTTTCAAAAAAGAAATTACTCAGCGTCACCTTGGAAACATTTTTTCTTTAAGAGAACTAACAGAAATATACATAATACATGTTTTGCAGTAAAGAGATTTGTGTTCTTATATATATATATATAAAGACGTTTTAAGACGTATCAATTAAAAATGTTTTAAGTAAACAATTTGAAACTTAAAACTATAATTTTTTTAATGAAAAAATGAAGCATTATAACATTCGTATAACATATAGAAAAGTAAGATAAAGAAGATAATAAGAAAATAAAAATTGCGAATAGCATCAAAAATTTAATCCGTTTCTATTAAAGAATTAATTCTGTTTTGTATTTTTTTTTTTATCAGTCGTATCCTTTAATCAGCGTAATTCGCTATTTGTATTCAGTTTTATTTTTTTTAACAAATGTACAACAGCATTACCTTTACATTGTACAAAATATGAAGGAAAAAATCCAATTATTCATCTTCTCTATCGTCCTCACAATTTTGATGTTCCCTTATTTTTATTACATGTATGACAGCGTTACATTTACGTTGTACAAAATATGAAGGAAAAAATCCAATTATTCATCTTCTCTATCATCCTCACGATTTTGATGTTCCCTTATTTTTATTACATGTATGACAGCGTTACATTTACGTTGTACAAAATATGAAGGAAAAAATCCAATTATTCATCTTCTCTATCATCCTCACGATTTTGATGTTCCCTTATTTTTATTACATGTACGACAGCGTTACATTTACGTTGTACAAAATATGAAGGAAAAAATCCAATTATTCATCTTCTCTATCGTCCTCACGATTTTGATGTTCCCTTATTTTTATTACATGTATGACAGCGTTACATTTACGTTGTACAAAATATGAAGGAAAAAATCCAATTATTCATCTTCTCTATCATCCTCACGATTTTGATGTTCCCTTATTTTTATTACATGTATGACAGCGTTACATTTACGTTGTACAAAATATGAAGGAAAAAATCCAATTATTCATCTTCTCTATCATCCTCACGATTTTGATGTTCCCTTATTTTTATTACATGTACGACAGCGTTACATTTACGTTGTACAAAATATGAAGGAAAAAATCCAATTATTCATCTTCTCTATCGTCCTCACGATTTTGATGTTCCCTTATTTTTTATTACATGTACGACAGCGTTACATTTACGTTGTACAAAATATGAAGGAAAAAATCCAATTATTCATCTTCTCTATCGTCCTCACGATTTTGATGTTCCCTTATTTTTATTACATGTACGACAGCGTTACATTTACGTTGTACAAAATATGAAGGAAAAAATCCAATTATTCATCTTCTCTATCGTCCTCACGATTTTGATGTTCCCTTATTTTTATTACATGTACGACAGCGTTACATTTACATTGTACAAAATATGAAGGAAAAAATCCAATTATTCATCTTCTCTATCGTCCTCACGATTTTGATGTTCCCTTATTTTTATTACATGTACGACAGCGTTACATTTACGTTGTACAAAATATGAAGGAAAAAATCCAATTATTCATCTTCTCGATCGTCCTCACGATTTTGATGTTCCCTTATTTTTAGTACATGTATGACAGCGTTACATTTACGTTGTACAAAATATCAAGATTATGATTATATTATTAATAATTAAGATGATTATAGTCACCTTCTCTCTCTTCTTCATTCATTTGGTATCCCCTTATTTTTTATTAAACATCTTGCAAATGCAGTCGGACTACTACAGCACACCCTTTCCTCCCTTAATCATTCTATTGACAACTAAGGTTACGGTATCTCCTACTTTGGGAATCAGCGGCCTCGATGAAAAACATATTCTGGAAAATTTGACATGTTTCAAGATGTTTCTTATGTGGCTTTATTTGCTTTGTATTGTAATTTCCCATTCCTTAATTATGAAAAAAATAGTAACCAGTTAGGATAAGAAAGCAAAATCATCTTATGTACTCAGTACTAAATCAAAGTTTTTGTATTTCTATAATTCATTTTGTTAGTTCACCGGCTCTCAAGGAAGGTACACATGGCGAAATAATCTCCGTCGACAATTGTCCCCCCACTGAAAGTCTTGCAGGTTTCCTTCCGCAAATACCCTTTAGTAAACGAAGAATATGTACTTCCGTCGGTATTAGAGGATGCGGGTTTGATCGTTAATATTTGGTGAACCCACCGCTAAGCTTGGGTCAGAATAAAGCTAAATATTATTACTCTTGCGTATGGAATGAATCATTTGGTAAGACGCGGGTTGGGATACTTTTGCGCTTTGCTTAATTTTCATCGGATAGATGGTGTAAATAATTAAACCGTTTCTGTGTCTTTTCATTTTATGGTTGCGTAATGTCTTTGGAGGATGACAAAATTTGGAACAACTTATGGATTTATTAAAATAAAATCCATAATAAGTAATTAATTTTTTTTTAAAAAAATGTGTTAGTTATTAGATTCTTATTTGCACATGTTGTTTATTACATTTTCTGCCAAAAAGTATTTAATCGTAATTTGGTTAAAATTAAGTAATTTAATGAAATAAGTAAAAACGTGAAAGTGTTGGCAATAACCTATTAATTTGAGATTTTTATAGTCCAATTTGTGTCTCAGTGGCCGAATTAGGGTAGAGGTTTAGTCCGCTGGCGCCATTGTTGTAGACACTGTTTCAAAAAAAACGATGAGAGACTAGATGGAGTGTGTGATTTTCAGTATCTTGCCTCGTGAGTCTGATCGCATTGGTGGGATTTTTTCGGGTTTTCTCTCATACTATGCGCAAATGAAGAGGTATGTCTCTAAAAGTCCTCCTGGAAGGCACTGACCTCCTTTTTCAATGTGAGGAACTAAGCTAGTCTTCTACTGGTGCTCCATCATAATAGAAGCCCTTTCTTCCTTCCATGAGACCACACGGGTTCTTGGACTTGATCTAGATGTTGCTGTCCACTAAGTGGAATAAGAAACACCAAAAAAATTTTACTCAATGTTCTCACGCTAATATTTTCTAAAAAAAAATAACAAGATAAATAGAATTTTATTTAATTAATTGTAAAGTAAAAAAATATCTTAATTTTTTATTAATAAATGTTAATTCTCGAATGGCATCATATTTGGACAATGTATATTTTTAATTTTTTTTTCTAGATTGAATGAATGTAATATAGTATAAAATAAATAGAAAAGTAGTAATATAGATAGAATAGTAGAAGAATAGAATTTAGTAGATTTTAATATAAAATAAACTCAAAATAAATCTTAAAATTTTTAAATTCAAAATAAATCTTAATTCAAATTTACAAAGAGGTTTTTTTTAATTGTTCAGACAATCATAATTTTTTAATAATTATGATTGTAATAATAATTAATTTTAATTAATTAATTTTTATGAATAAATTAATAAAAAATAATTTTGTTTAAATAATTTAATAAAATATGATAATTAATAATAATAATAGCAATAACATTAATTATTATTATTAAATATACTAATTATTAATTATTTTTTATTTAATTTTTTAACATTTTACAATCCAAATTTTATTAACAAACATTCAAGTAATGTGAATAATTAAACACCAGTTTCTGAAAAATTTTGGTTAAAAATATTTTCAATGAATTAACACAAAGTTATCTTTACTTATGATCTTGTTGTTTTATTTTCTTAAAACAATCACTACAAATAAATACCTCCATTATTAACTGGAACCGTAAACGACTTTTGAAATTCTGAAGCACAAGAAAAATGGCTCGCATACATACTCAAACACCAGCACTGTTTACAATATTTACAAAGTTCAGACTTTTCATTTTGTAATCAAGTCGTTCTATATTCTTAATGTCTTTCTAAATTAAGAAACATAGCCAACCGATCTTTAACGAACAATTCACCTTTGAGAATCTTCGAGTTTCCATTATGCTAATCTGCAAAAGGCAGAATTAATTGCAGACCGTAAGATAACATTTTTAAAAAGTAACCGCCTTCTGAAATGGCCCCCTCTCAAATTGTTCTAAGATTAAAACGTCGAAGATTATGCAACTTTTGTTTGGACTTGGTTCTGGAGAAAGGGTCGTTTTGAATAACTTTGGTAGCAACTGAAATTAAAGCCAAGAATCTTTTAAAGAAAGTCCAATAAAATATCTATAAAAGTTAGAATGTTTTTGAAATATTCTGAAGCCGTTAAGGATAAAGTTATGTATATTTTTGTTTATTAAATAAATATTGGATTATAATGCAATGGCGATATATTTTGTTTAACAAAATGAAAAGTCAGTTATTAATAACTGAATGATTTAAAGATATATGTTCTTGTTTGTTAAATAAAAATTGGATTATAATGCTTTGGCGATATATATCTTGTTTTATAAAATGAAAAGTCAATTATTAATAATTGAATGATTTAAAGATGTATGTTCTTGCTTATTAAATAAACATTGGATTAGAATTTTATAAAAATTTCCTTTCCTTTACAAAATTATAATTGATTTAATTTTTGATTTTTTCAATGTTTTATAATGTGTAATACGTGTATTATCTTTCGGGGAATTGATGGCCGACTGATTTGCGCTCGGTACCACAGGTTTCGAGTTCAAGTCCTGGCGGTGCCATGGATGTTTGTAATGGTATACGGTATCCACTTTTTAAATCGTTGATCCCGGTCTAATATGACTGCAAAATGTCAAACCAAAGGGTTGGGCTTAGGGCTAACAAACCTACCCAGTAAAAAAATTGTCATGTTTCGAAATCTGCCAGTAGGCAGAAGGCATGGACTGTTGAACCAAATATGATGAATAGTATCATTTATTTAATTTTGCATATCTAAGATGTTTTTGCGACTTCATTTTGATTCTTCAAATTTTTCCTGTACTTTTTTAAGTGTAATATTTTAATTTATAAATGAAAATAAATTTCATAAGTTATAGTATTTTCAAAGTAGTTTTGCTATTAAATTTACTGCTTCTTTATTTACAAAAGTGAAAAATATTTTTCAAATATATATGGCTTTAAAATTTCGAAGATAAAGCCAACATTTCTAATTATAATTGTCATTATTTATTATTAGTAAATATTTTTCAACATTGGATTATTACTGAAATTTAAATATAACATTATTGCATGAATTTTTTCATGTTTAAAAAGGATTTTCATTTGTAACTAACTTAACATTTTTCAAGCGTCAGCATTTTTGAACCCGAAACCTGTGGCACCGAGTTACTCAGCCGTCAGGCCTCAATTTAGATCTTACCACAAGAAATTTGTAAATCCTTTGACAAATTGTAGTTTATATATCAATTTACGTTACTCTAATTTTTATATGAAAGCATTTCTGGAATATTTCTTTTTAAAAAAATAGGTTTTTAAGCAAAATAAAAAAAAATTTCACTTCACCACAACAACTACGACAAAAAGATTTAAAATTCTGTTTGCTGTAGTGAAAAAACACCAAATTTCATAATCTATAATCATATGAATGATATTTAACTCCTTATTTATTTTGGCTAGTGTCATCGTATTCAGACTGTATTAAAATTATTTAAACAGTTATATAGAGATATGGCATTTTAAATAATTGTGTAGTTATTCTTTCGAAAATTGATACGTTGTAATTTATAGTTATAATAATTACATTAAGGTAAAATGATTACATTTTTTGTAATGATAACGGTTAATTAAATTAAATCGACTTCTCACTTTTGAAGAGAATAGTCGAGGGCAATGGTGAAAATTGGCTTACATGCTTATCATCCAATTGGCTTACATGCTTCAGTTATTGCTTACAATCCAATTGGCTTACATGCTTCAGTTTTAATATTACTAAACAAATTAGCACATTAGCTATAAATTATCTGAATTAATTATGCCTTATATGGCTCCTAATGATGGCTGATTTTATAAATATACGTTGTAACGTCTATTTAAGATATGTATACTTACAAATGCGAAAAAAACATATTTTAACTTTATTTAGTAATAATATACTGATGATCTTCGATTCAAACGCATGAAGCATTAAAACCACAAACTTATTTTTAACTTCAAATCGGATAGCTTCAGATGTCGGACACATTCCCAGTGTGGTAACGTTCGCAGCTAGCGTGCAGGAGGGATCAGATTCAAATCTACTGATGGCGTTCGTTGAAGTCGTTGTTTTCAGAAACGAGAATAGTCGAGGGCAATGGTGAAAATTGGCTTACATGCTTATCATCCAATTGGCTTACATGCTTCAGTTGCTTACAATCCAATTGGCTTACATGCTTCAGTTTTAATATTACTAAACAAATTAGCACATTAGCTATAAATTATCTGAATTAATTATGCCTTATATGGCTCCTAATGGTTAAATACATTTTTACTAATCAAAAGAACTATCATTTATGTGAATATTATAATTTAAATCTGCATAATGAATTTATAACGATTATTTTTAATGAAATGAATCTTTTTTCTACAGAACCCGAGAAGTACCAGTTGAATCCTGACGAATCCGAGCCTCACGATTGGCTGATGCTTCTGTGCATGGCCTTCTCTGAAGGAGACACGTCTTCGTGCTTCGACTGGAAAGAACTGTCCAGTCTTCGACCTTTCACTTGGGTGAGACTCCTCTTCTCATCCCACTAATTGGAAGCATTTCCTTTACTTGACTGTTATTTTAGACACTTTTCAGTGAATTCACTTAAATGCAATGCTTTATTCAAGAACTCCTAATATAATAATTAAAAAATATTCAAAACAGTATAAGATTTCATTACAATTGAGTGTTTTATGTTTCTGCTTAATTATGCTATTGATGTGTGCAAAAATCTACAAATATCAAACTAAAGATTTACCGTAAGAAAATATGTAAAAAATAAAATCGGACAATAAATAAATAAATGTACTAAATAAAATAATGAAAAAAATTTAAATAAATAAATGTACTAAATAAAATAATGAAAAAAATTTAAATAAATAAATGTACTAAATAAAATAATGAAAAAAATTTAAATAAATAAATGTACTAAATAAAATAATGAAAAAAATTTAAATAAATAAATGTACTAAATAAAATAATGAAAAAAATTTAAATAAATAAATGTACTAAATAAAATAATGAAAAAAAAATTTAAATAAATAAATGTACTAAATAAAATAATGAAAAAAATTTAAATAAATAAATGTACTAAATAAAATAATGAAAAAAATTTAAATAAATAAATGTACTAAATAAAATAATGAAAAAATTTAAATAAATAAAATTAAAAATTATTAAATGTCCAAAACGAATATTAAAAAAGAATGCTTACAGAACGTTAAGAATTTGCGTTATTTTCTATTCGCAGCTGTTGTGCAAGTGATTCACGAAATAAACAGTTTAAAATCATATTTAGAGTAATAAAAATTACAGTTTATATAATTAAAAAGTTATTAATAAATATTCACTACGATTTTCATCTTTATATCAGATTCGCTTGGTCATCGGTCATTTTTTGCACACTTTAGGCTAATTAGACGGTGACCTATGGTTTAACATGGATTCCGAACCACTCACAAACATCCATGCTACCGTTAGAATTCTAACCTTGGGCTTCTGGTACCAAAGGCAGAGTGTTAGCCAAATGGGCTTTCAGGCCACTTTTATATTAAAGCTTGTATTCGTGGCAGGAATATTAGAGCATGTCATACTTGTTTCTATAAAAAAAATTAAAGATTACTAAATATTATCATTTTTTAATTGTTTTTTGATACATTGAGCTGGCACTGATATACTATAGAGTATTTGTAAATTCATACTAAATGTATTAAATTCACACTGATTTTATAAACATACGTTGTAAAGTCTATTTAAGATATGTATACTTACAAATGTGAAAAAAAAATATTTTAACCTTATTTAGTAATAAAATACTGATGAACTTCGAGTCAAACGCATGAAGCATTAAAACCACAAACTTATTTTTAACTTCAAATCGGATAGCTTCAGATGTCGGACACATTCCCAGTGTGGTAACGTTCGCAGCTAGCGTGCAGGAGGGATCAGATTCAAATCCACTGATGGCGTTCGTTGAAGTCGTTGTTTTCAGAAACGAGAATAGTCGATGGCAATGGTGAAAATTTGTATAAGAGTTTAGCATCGACTGCTAAGCTGCCTCGTGGGAGAAATCTAGGTATTTGTTTATGCAACACGCAAATTCGAACAGTAACACAAAAGTCCTCCCGGAAGATCCCGTAGGTGTTGTTCGTGGCATACATAAATGAAACACTATATCCACGCTATGTTCAACAACAACAACAACAAAATAGTAACGTACACCAGAGATATTAAGTTATAGATTCCGTTAGAAAGGGTTTTATATAAAATTTTTGCAATTTTTAATAGTTGCTTTGTAGGTTAGAAGCGTTTTGCATCGACTACTAAGATGCCTGGTAGGAGTAGTCCAGGTTTTCGCCTATGCGACAATCAAATTCGAGTAATAAACCCTAAAGATCCTCTCGGAAGATCCCGTCGCTGTTGTTCTTGGCAATGGAACACTATGCCCACGCTTTGTTCAACAACAAAAAAATTTCGCACATCAGAGATATTAAATTATAGCTTCTATTAGAATTGGTTTTATATTAAATTTGTCATTTTTTAAAATTGCTTTGTAGGTTTATAAGCTTTTCGCATCGACTGCTAAGCTGCCTGGTGAAAGTACTGTAGTCCACATGTTTTCGTCTATGTAAAACGAAAATTCGGGCAACAACCTCTCAGAAGGTGGAGGTCGATGTTGTTCGTAGCATATATAAATAGAACGCCATGCCCACTCTGTTCAACAACAACAGCAATAAAAAATAGTGTCAGAATTGGTTTTATGTAAAATTTACGCCATTTTTAATAGTTGCTTTGTTGCTTTTTAAGTTTATAAGCGTTTCTCATAGACTGCTAAGCTGCCTGGTGAGAGTAGTCCATGTTTCACACAAATTCAGGCAGCAAACCTTAAAAGTCCTCCAAGATGTTGTTCGTAGTATAAATAAATAGAGCATTATGCCCACGCTATGTTTAACAACAATAAAAAAATAATGTCTAATACCAGTTAAGTTACAAGTTCCGTTAAAAATGGCTTTATGTAAAATTTTTATGTCATTTTTTAATAGTTACTTTGTATGTTTATCTAATATTTACGTAAGTTAACAGTTTGTTATCCATGTTAAAATTTTTCAAGCTTTAAATCTTGTACGCAAATCCTCATCAATGGATCCGATTTAAGTTCTGTCATTTCAGGGTTTATTTCATTAAATAAAAAAGGCATTATTTAAATGATTAAAAATTACTAACGGGTTTTCTAGTTAAAGCCAAAAAAACAGTAAAATGAAAAATCTAATTTCAAAAAATTCTTGTTGTACAAGATTGATCCGCTCTTGTAAATCCCCTTTAATCTTGATTGCAAACACGACTTTTAAAAAAGAAAGCCTTATTAAACGAATTATCTTTTTTGGCGATATTTTTACGTCGTAACCTAATTTGCTCTGAAATTTATTTATCTTCTTTTGTGGAATTAAGCTATTAGAAACTTGCAGTTTTCCTCGTACGGCACCAACATAGAAAGGTTTTTTTTTTTTTAGTTGAAAATACTGAGTGAGTTACGAACTCGTTTTAAGTATACTTAAGTTGGAATATAATTAGTTTTTGAACATTTTGGGTCATTATAAAAAGTGTAAGTGGAATTCTTTAACGTCTAATGAGCTTATTTTTCAGTGTAGTAAGTTCGTCTACGAAAAATTTCAATTTTCTTTTAGTTCAAATAATCGAAAGATAATTGCTAATAAACTCTTAATATCATGCTAGTAACTATAGCATGTTTTGGTCGTTATTTTCCCTAAAATTAAATTTTTAAAGATTCTTCTTGTAAAATATGGAACGATTTAAGCCTATCTTTTTAAAGAATGTTTTGGCGTCGTACCGATTTTTCGTGTTTTTATTCGATCATATGAATTATGGAAGTACACTTCAGCTATTATGTAATATTTATATTGCGAACAAGTTAGTAATAAGTTTAAATAGATAATCTTAAGAAAAATATTTAATTTTCATTTTAATGTATCATTTGATTTTAAGATATTAAGAAAAGATTTATTTCAAAACGATGAGAAATGTATTAACTTTGTAAGTATTTTAAAAAAATTTTATTATTTTCAATTCTATGCTTCAGTATCGTTAAATTTTTAACACTTATATATATTATACTAAATATATATAGAGATAATTTGGTTTGGCACTCTACGGTCATTTTGTGCACACTTTGGCTCATTAGACCGAAATGGTTTTATGTAAAATTTATGTCATTTTTTAATAGTTAAACAACGTTTTTTATCTAAAAATACAGATTAACAGTTTGTTACACTTTTTTAAGTACAGCAAAATTTTTCAATATTTAAATCTTGTACTTAAATCCTCATCAATGGATAAGATTTAAGTTCTGTCATTTCAGAGTTTATTTCTTTAAATAAAAAAGGCATTATTTAAATGATTAAAAATTACTAACGACTTTCTAGTTAAAAGATAAGAAAACACTAAAATGAAAAATCTAATTTCAAAAAATTCTTGTTGTACAAGATTGATCCGCACTTGTAAATCCCCTTTAATCTTGATTGCAAACACGACTTTTAAAAAAGAAAGCCTTATTAAACGAATTATCTTTTTTGGCGATATTTTTACGTCGTAACCTAATTTGCTCTGAAATTTATTTATCTTCTTTTGTGGAATTAAGCTATTAGAAACTTGCAGTTTTCCTCGTACGGCTCCAACATTGTTAGATTTTTTTTTTTTTTTTTTTTTTTACATGAAAATACTGAGTGAGTTACGAACTCGTTTTAAGTATACTTAAGTTGGAATATAATTAGCTTTTGAACATTTTGGGTCATTATAAAAAGTGTAAGTGGAATTCTTTATCGTCTAATGAGCTTATTTTTCAGTGTAGTAAGTTCGTTTACGAAAAATTTCAATTTTCTTTTAGTTCAAAAGAATCGAAAGAAAATTACTGGTAAACTTAATATCATGCTAGTAGTAACTATAGCATGTTTTGATGGTTATTTTCCCTAAAATTAAATTTTTAAAGATTCTTCTTGGTAAAATATGGAACGATTGAAGCCTAACTTTTTTTAAGAACGTTTTGGCATCCTTCCGAATTTTCGTGTGTTTGTTCCATCATATGAATTATAGGAGTACACTGCAGTTTTTATTTAATATTTATATTGAGAGCAAGATAATAATTAATTTGAATAGATATTTTTAAGTAAAATATTTAATTTTCGTTTTAATATAGCATTTTCATGTAAGATATTATGAAAAGATTTATTTCAAAATGAGATTTATTAACTTCGGGAGTATTTTAAAATTTTATTATTTTTTTAATGCTAATCTTCAATATCGTTAAATTTTTAATATTTATATATATTACGTTTATTATATTATACTATATCTAAATAAATAGATAGATAGATGTGTGTTTATATTCATGCATGGATTCCAGCATAACTTAAAAATTACAACATTTAGAAGTTCAGTTTGTTTTATTTGAGTTTCTTATTTATTTAGGAAAATTCGTACCAAAAATTTTCTGGAAACATTTTAATGTAGCATTTTTATGTAATCTATTAAGAAAATATTTATTTCAAATTTCTGTTGAGATGATTTTGTTAACTTTGTGAATATTCTAAAATTTTATTGTTGTTTTTTTAATGCTATTCTTATATTTATCTATATTATACTAAATATATACAGATAAATAGATAAATAAATTGATTTGTGTTTATATTCATGTTTGAGTGTATGTTCCAGTATGAACTTAAAAACTATATCATTGAGAAGTTCAGTTTGTTTTGAGTTTATTTCTTTACGAAAATTCGTACCCAAAAATTACGCAAAATATTTAATTTTCATTTTAATGTAATATTTTCATTTAAGCGATTAAGATTTATTTCAAGATCTCTGTTGAGATGATTTTATTAACTTTGGGAATATTTTAAAATTTTATTGTTTTTAATGCTATTCTTCAATACCGTTAAATTTTTGCCGTGGTGATATACTCAATCATTACAAATTAATAATAAAAGTGTGCTTTGGATATATATCAGTATAAAAATATTTTTAAAAAAAGTTCAGTTAGAAAAAATTAGAATTATAAAGTTGTATTAAAATTAAAACTTTTGCTTTCTAAATCTAAGGTAAAATGTGAAAAGGCTCTTTTTTAAAAAAAATAGAGTTTTTTTACCAATTATTTTATTATGTAATGTTACTCAAAAGCTAAAGTTATTTGAATTAATTAATGTCGTATTAATTAAGTTAACTTTCTTTATTTAACTGTATTTGTGTCAAAATCGATTTAATTAGCTAAATATTTATTTCAATATTTTCTCAATTAAACTTTTTATTCTTAACTATATTACTTCTTTTTTTGTAATTATATAATAAGACTAAAATAAAAAATATATATTTCTAATTTATTATAAAAAAAAAATACCTATACATTACCAATAAAAAGAAATACATAATTTTTTAAAGCTTGGAAAAACACGAAAAAGATCAAAAGTATGTTTTCAACCTTTAATTAAAGATAACCAAATCCAATTTCATTTAATAGAAATTGAATGAGGTAATTTAATTTCAACATCTTTTCTTTTCACGGCAGCTGAGTTATATCGGTAATTACATAATTTATATTCATAGAAAACATAGTAAATTTTATTCTTTGACCGTCTAACAAATAAATATTGCATTATTCAATAATTAATAAATACAAATAACAAAAATTACATGTAGTTCCTATAACACCATTTGATCTGAGGCGTGTTGATCAGTTTCTCATTTTAAAAAAAATAATTCTTTCATAAGGAGAGTATCTATATCTTAAAGAACTGACTGAAAAGTATCTTTAATTAAAGACAAATTATGAGTTTTATGAATAACGAAGGAACGATGCGTAATAAATTTTTAAAAAAAATGCATCCTGTGTAGTAAATTAGATTGTTCGGTTATCTTCTTCATCTTCTTCAACGCAACATCATTTTTTACGTCATCAACTTCTTAATGAGTTATCTGTGGATAAGAAATAAAATACTACCAGCGTCTTGATTCAGTTATGACGTACAATTGTGTGATTTTTTTCTGTTAGTTTTCTTTGCAATGAATGGTGGTGTTTTAAACCATAGATAATTTTTTTATTTTTATTTGATTATTTTATGAATTAATAAAATAAACCATTTTTGCTGTGCGATATGTTATTTTGATAAATAATTAGGTGTGATTAATGAACTTCATATTGTATCTTTTTTATTCTTATAATTTTATTTGTATAAAGGGCATCAATTTTCAAATCTTTACCATTCTTTGCTATCTGTTATTTCCCAGCTCTTCAATTGCTTTTTCACCATTATTTGGCAGTTTAATTTTGGTCATTCTTTTTTCTTTTGTTACTGTAGACTTTATAATATTTGGTGCTCGGTGCTACATGTTTCGGGTTTGAGTCTCGGTGGTACCATAGATGTTTGTAGTGGTTCGGAATCCAATTTAAACCGTAGGTCCCGGTCTAATATGACTAAAGAGTTAAGAGTAGAGCTAACACTCATACCCTATAAAAAGATAACATCTCCTGTCTCGAAATCTGCCATTAGGCGGACGGACTTCTCTGAGAGTTGCTGCACCATTGAAGATGAATGTTGTCAAAAAATCTAAAGTAATTTAAATGTATTAATGCCATATTAATTTTTATAGTATAACTTAACTTTATTTAATTGAATTTTTGTCAAATTCTATTTAATTATCTAACTATTTAATTCAATATTTCTATATTTTCTCAATTAAACTTTTTACTCTTAACTATATATATATTTTTTGGTAATTATATAATAAGGTTAAAATAAGATGTTGTCGTCAATAGCACTGACACCACTCATACATGTTTTCTTTCACAAGCGGACTGTATCACACTCACAAACTTACACAATAAGTTATCACAATGCAAACGTAACAACACTTTATTTACATTACAGTCACAGCCACTCGTAGCCGTGATGTTCTCTCTTGCCTCTCTGGCGTTACACTGAAGACTCACACTTATGCGCTCGCAGGCGCATGCGTACACACACTTTTTTCTCCGCTAGGGGTATCCTTGCGCGTTGGCGCGAACATACCGCCCGGCGTTGACATGTTCACATTCAACTCTTTAAGAATTCAAATTTTCACAAAATTCTCAAATTATTCACTTATACACTGATCACACAAAAAATACACAATAAAAAAAATACATTTTCCTAAAAATATTCACACAATAAGCAGATAACAAAATACACTATAAAAATTAATTTTCCTCATTAACACTAGGCAAAGGTACGATATTAACTACTGGCCTTTTATATGTGCCATTTTTATCTTTTAAAGTAACCACTCTTGTTACTTTATCTTCACCTGGATGAATTTTGATAATTCTGGCCAAATTCCATTTTAAAGGACAATAATTATCAGGATTTTTAATTAACACCAAATCACCTTCTTTTATATCTGCTTTACCCTTAGACCATTTAGGTCTATTTAACAGCTTATTTAAATACTCCGATGACCACTTTTTCCAAAGATGTTGAGTCATTTTTTTTGAACCAATTGCCAACGGCTCAATCGATTCATTGGAGTTTCATTAAAATTAGGTTCAGGCAATGTAACTAAAGATGAACCAATTAAAAAATGTGCAGGAGTTAATGCTTCCACATCATTTGGATCACTTGAAAATGGACAAAGAGGTCTAGAATTAAGAACTGCCTCAATTTGAACAATAAGAGTTAAAAACTCTTCATAGCTTAAAATTGTTTTCCCTACAATACGTTTCAAATGGTATTTAAGAGATTTGACACTAGATTCCCATAGACCTCCAAAGTGTGGAGTAGTAGGTGGATTAAAGAACCACTTAATACCTTCATTAGCCATATAATTCTCAATTTCTTCTGCACTCTTAAACTTAAATAAAGATTTGAGAAACACTTTTAATTCTCTATTGGCACCAACAAAATTTCGACCATTGTCACTATACACTTCTGCAGGCTTACCTCTTCTAGCTATAAATCTTTTAAGGCTTGCTAAAAATGCTGCAGTAGTTAAATCATTTACAATTTCAAAATGTAAGCATTTTGTAGAGAAACATACATATATACACACAAATATCTTTTTTACCTGTTTACTTCGTCCAATGAAATTTTTGATTTCAAATGGACCACAAAAGTCCACACCTACCCGATTAAAGACACGAGTAGGAGTCACTCTGGCAGCTGGTAGTTGTCCCATAATTTGATTGGAACCTTTTGAATTTATTTTTCTACAAATTATGCAATTAAAAATTATTTTTCGAACAGTATTTCTACCTCTTACAATCCAAAATCTATTTCTTATCAAAGATAGGGTTGTTTCAGCACCTGCATGAAAATATAAAGAATGATAATGATTAATAACAGTAAACGTAAAATTATGTTTAGCAGGAATAATTAGTGGACATTTTTGATTATAGAGTAAGTTGGAGTTCTTGAGTCTTCCACCCACTCTTAATAATCCATCATCATCTAGAAAGGGACACAAATTTAATAATTCACTATTGTTCGGGATAGAAGTACCCTTCTCCAAGCTTTGAAGTTCTTTTATGAAGGCAGTTCTCTGAATGTTTTTAACAATACATACTAATGATTGTGAAAGTTCACTAGTTGTCAAAGTACCAGAAGTTCGATTTAATGGATTTCTTGTATTGTTGATAAATCTTTTGCACCAGGCGACGATTCTCTTGAGTTTTGTAAATGAAGAACAGTTATTAATAACATCTAAAGGCTCCACAATATGAGTCACGGCACACACTTGATTTGCTGTTGACAGCTTCAGCTCACTCGAAATCATATCCTCGTCCTTTGATGTAAGATCTCCATCCACAAGCCGCACCGGAACTCCAGGATACTCGTTGTTCACTAAAAATGGTGGTCCACTCCACCATAACTCATTCTCTTGGAGTTTATCTGCATGTAGACCACGGGAAATGATGTCGGCACTGTTCATTTCAGACGGCACAAAATTCCAGTCTTTGACATTTGTAAATTGCTGTATTTTTGATACGCGATTAGACACAAATGTTTTTAAGTAACACGGTTCTTTCATTATCCAGGCCAGGATAATTTTGGAATCTGTCCAAAACACGGTTCGAGACACATCAATCTTTAGAGATGTTTTCACTTTGTGCACTAATTTGGATAGCAGCACGGCAGCACAGAGCTCCAATCGAGGAATTGAAATAGTTTTGATCGGGGAAACTCGAGATTTGCTGGCAATTAGTTTCACAAACACTTTCCCAGAAGCACTGCAAGATTTTAAATAAACCACTGCTCCATAGGCAACTTCACTAGCATCTGAGAAGCCATGAAGTTCGATGCATATCGGTTCACTGATACATATGCATCTTGGAATTTTAATGTTGTTGATAGTTGTTAAAGCTATAAGAAATTCCTGCCATTCCTCAAGTTCTTTTTTAGGCAAATTATCATTCCAGTCCAGTTTGATTAGCCACAGTTTTTGCAAGAAAATTTTTGCCTTTGTCACAATTGGGCCAAGTAAACCCAAAGGATCAAAAAAAAAATCTTTGCTACGGTTGATAACACTGCACGCTTTGTAAACGAATTACCACAGTCTACTTTCACTTTGAAGGAAAAACAATCTTTGTTAGGTTGCCATATTATTCCTAATGTTTTTATTTCCTCTGGAGAAAAGGAGTAATCAGCCTCGTCACTCTCCGTCAGAAAATTTCCACTGCTGCACCACTGATGTAACTGCATTCCACTTCTGTTCAGAATTTCTGTTAACTCTTTAGTAAGTCTGAGAGCTTCCGTTACAGTATTTGCGCCGGAAAGGACATCGTCCATATAAAAGTCCTCTGCCAATATAGGTGCCGATATCGGAAAGTTATCTTTCTCATCTATTGCTAATTGCTTAAGTGTGCGCATAGCTAAAAAAGGAGCACTAACTGTTCCGTATGTGACAGTTGCGAGTTCGTATTCTTTAACTGGCTCATTAATTCCGTCTTTCCACAAAATACGCTGCAATTTTCTCTGACTGGGGCAAATGTTTATGGTTCTATACATTTTTTTAATATCGGCCGAAAACGAATAAATGTGCTTACGAAATCTAACCATAATTGAAAAAAGGTCGTCTTGTATTACCCCTCCGTTATATTGTAAAGAATTAAGCGAATTTCCTTCTGTTGTAAGGGAAGACGCGTTAAACACGACACGAAGTTTTGTTTTTAATTTGTCGGGACGATATACACCTAAGTGGGGTATATAATAAGTACCCTCAGTTTCTTCACTTTCTTTAATTTGATTCATGTGACCCATTTCTTCATATTCACTTAAAAAATCTTTATATAATAATAAATAGTCAGGATCTTTCACTAGTCGCCTCCATAAGGAATCTAACCTTTTTAGCGCAATATCTCTAGATTTTCCCAAACACTTAGGATCTTCTTTAAGGGGCATTTTAACTACATATTTCCCTTCTATATCTCTATAAAAATTATTTTTGTAATGCTCTTCACATATCCGAATTTCATTATTAGGAGGAATGTCCACTTCTATGTTTTCTATTTCCCAGAAAGATTTAACAGTTTTATCTAACTGCTCATAATTATCTCTAATTAATCCACAATGAATATTCTCACTTAAATCACAAGGAACACTCCCAGAAACAACATATCCGAAACACGAATTTTGTAAAACTAAGTTGGATTCAGGAGGATATATTTGTCCTGATCTCAAAAGGCTATAAAAAATCTCTGCGCCTAATAAAATATCAATTCTACCTGGAATGTTAAATTAAGGATCCGCTAACTCAATATTACTTAAATCATACATAGTAACTTTTAAAATTTTACTAGGAGTTACATTAGTAATTCGGGGAACAACTAAAAATTTCAATTCTCTTTCGTAGCTATTTGAATTATTTTTTAATTTAGCAGTAACTTGATTTTTAATATTTAAAGACGCGTCATTTAAACCCGATACTACTAGATTAATTTTTTCTTTCTTTAAATTGAGTCGATCAGCACATTCTCTAGTTATAAAACAGGCCATTGAACCTTGATCTAAGAGCGCTCTTACTTCTAATGAATTTCCTGAATTATTATCTAAATAACATTTAGCTGTGCTCAATAGAACCGTTTTGGTTCCACTTGGTATAAAGCTCGTAGCTGCAAATAATTTATTACTATTTGGAGAAGTGTTTTCACCGGCTGGTAAAAACTCTTGAGCTGGGGGGGGAAACGGGGTATTGGAACCGATTTCATTACGTTCTTTCTGATATGACTCATCGCGATTCTCTGCGCTTTTGCGAGGGTAGTGTAAACTTTTATGGTGTTTACGTTTACAAAAACAAGATACTTTCGCTTTGCATTTAAACACTGAACAATTAATCTGTAAACAATTAAAACACATATGGTTTTGTTTAACAAGTTCAACTCTCTCATTCACTGACAATTTTAAATAATTTGGACAATTAGAAATATGATGACTTTTAGCACATAACAAACAATTTGACTCTTTAATGTCCGAAACAAACACTTTTGACACAATTTTCGAATTTCTAAAATTAGTTTTACTTTTTTTGAAAGTTACTTGTGCCTTCGTAAATTGACTTTCCACGCGATGCAACATAAATATCACACTCTTCAGCTAATTTTACTGGGGGGGAACCAACTATCTGCTTGCCGTATACCTATGTGAGATGCGATTTCTCTATCCAAAGTTTGAAATAACTTATCAGAAACTATTAATTGTTTTAAGGTTTCATAATCCGACACTTTTCTTAATTTTAAATAGTATTCAAAATTAGTAGTTAAGCGCGACGCAAACTGCACATACGACTCATTTAAGCGCTCAGCTTTTCTAAAATTTTCTAAGCATGCTTGTGGTGAAGGCTCATACTCTCGCAACACAACTGACTTAATTGTCTCATAGTTTTTTATATCTTCACCACTTAAATAAGTTATTATATTAGAAGCTTTTTCTCCTAATAAATTTAACAGGATCTCAGCTTTATATATATCAGGTACTTCTTTAATACTAAATGCGCGTTCTAAAGAATTAAAGAAAAAACTCCACCCTTCCGGTCGAGTGGGAATTCTGACAGTTAAAGTTCGAACACTTTTTATTATTTGATCAATAGTATCTGGTTTGGCTTCACTTTCACACACTTCTGATTTACTTTCATTTTTAATTTTTGCGAGTTCTAATTCATTTTTAACTCGCTCTAATTTTATTTTTTCCAGATCTATTTGCCGTTGCTCCTCATTTTTACGATTGTCAATAATCGTATTGGCAATGTCTTTAACCATGTCTGGTCTATTTTTAAACACATCACTTTGTTCACTTGCATCATATAAATCTGAAATTGTTAATTTTTCAGATACTATCAAATTTATTTCTGCGGCAATGAGCCGCAAATCTTCTTTTTTGGCACCTTTAAACATGTTTGCACAAAATATTAAATATATGGATTTAAAAGTTTTTTCCACTTACTTCTTTCACAAAGCTTTTCTCTTGACTTATGTTATCCACAGGTTTGAGCCACTCTCCGGCTCGACGGACCAAAATGTTGTCGTCAATAGCACTGACACCACTCATACATGTTTTCTTTCACAAGCGGACTGTATCACACTCACACACTTACACAATAAGTTATCACAATGCAAACGTAACAACACTTTATTTACATTACAGTCACAGCCACTCGTAGCCGTGATGTTCTCTCTTGCCTCTCTGGCGTTACACTGAAGACTCACACTTATGCGCTCGCAGGCGCATGCGTACACACACTTTTTTCTCCGCTAGGGGTATCCTTGCGCGTTGGCGCGAACATAAGAAATATATTAAATACCTATACATTACTAATAAAAAGAAATATATATTTTTTTGAAATATCAAGAAAAACACTGAAAAGATCAAAAGTATGTTTTCAACCTTTAATTAAAAATAAACAAATCCAATTTCATTTAATAGAAATTGAATGAGGTAATTTAAATTCAACATCTCCTTTTTTTCACTGTATCTGTATTATATCGATAATTACATAATTTATATTCATAGAAAACATGGTAAATTTTATTCTTTGATACTTTAATGAATTACGAATAATACTGAATTATTAAATAGCTAATCTAAATACAAATAACAAAAATTACATGTAGTACTTCCTATAACACCATTTGATCTGAGGCGTGTGAAAAGTTTCTCATTAAAAAAAATAAATATATCTTTCATAAAGAGAGTGTCTATATCTTAAAGAAACTGACTAAAAAGTATCTTTAATTAAAGACAAATTATGAGTTTTTTTAATAAAGAAGGAACGACGCACAATAAATTTTGTTTAAAAAAAAAAAAAAGATGTATCCTGCGTAGTAAATGAGATTGTTCGGTTATCTTCTTCATCTTCTTCAACGCAACATCATTTTTTACGTCATCAACTTCTTAATGAGTTCTCTGAGGATGAGAAATAAAAGAAAACCAGTGTCTTGATTTAGTTATGACGTACAATTGTTGTTGTTTTTTTTTTCTGTTAGTTTTCTTTGCAGTTAATGATGGTGTTTTAAACCGTAGATCTTTTATTTTTAATTTTTGTGTGATTATGTATTAAAAGAAAGCATTTTTTTGTTCTGCAATGTATTATTTTGATAAATAATTAGATATGATTAATCAACTTCATATTGTATCTGTGCCTTTATTCTTTTAATTTTATTTGTATGTAGGGCAGCAATTTTTAAATCTTTACCATTCTTTTCTCTCTGCTATTTCCCAGATCTTCGATTGCTTTTTTATCATTATTTGACACTTTAATTTTCGTCATTCTTTTTTCTTTTGTTGCTGTAGACTTTATAATCTCTGGCACGCTTTTTCGTGTTCGAGTCTTGGTGGTGTCATGGACGTTAGTGGTGGTTCGGAATCTACTTTAAAGCGTAGGTTCCGGGCTAATATGACTGTAGATAGTTAGGCGTAGGACTAACAACCATACCCCGTAAAAAGAAAACAACTTCTATCTCGAAATCTGCCATTAGGTAGACGGCCTAGTCCCACCATGGGGCTACTGCGTCATTGAAGAAGAATGTTATTAAAAAATCAAAAGTAATTTAAATTTATGAATGGCATATTAATTAGTATAGTATAACTTAATTTATTTAATTGAATTTTTGTCAAAATCGATTTAATTAGCTAATTATTTAATTCAATATTTCTATATTTTCTTAATTATACTTTTTATTCTTAACTATATTGATTTTTTGGGGTAATTATATAATAAGGCTAAAAAAATATATATATATTTCTATTTTATTACAAAAAATACGTATACATTGCATGTCTACCAATAAAAAGAATTACATATTTTTTCAAACATCAAAAAAAAAAAAAGCAAAAGATCAAAAGTATGTTTTGAACCTTTAATTAAAAATAACCAGATCCAATTTCATTTAATAGAAATTGAATGAGGTAATTTAATTTCAACATCTCTTTTTTTCACTGTAGCTGTATTATATCGATAATTACATAATTTATATTCATAGAAAACATGGTAAATTTTATTCTTTGATACTTTAATGAATTACGAATAATACTGAATTATTAAATAGTTAATCTAAATACAAATAACAAAAATTACATGTACTTCCTATAACACCATTTGATCTAAGGCATGTTGATAAGTTTCTCATTTAAAAAAATAAATAATTCTTTCATAAAGAGAGTATCTATATCTTAAAGAACTGACTAAAAAGTATCTTTAATTAAAGACAAATTATGAGTTTTATGAATAAAGATGGAACGACGCGTAATAAATTTTAAAAAAAAGGATGTATTCTATGTAGTAAATTAGATTGTTCGGTTATCGTCTTCATCTTCTTCAACGCAATATCATTTTTTACGTCATCAACTTCTTAATGAGTTCTCTAAGGATGAGAAATAAAAGAGAAAAAAAGTAGGATACCAGTGTCTAGATTTAGTTATGACGTACAATTGTATGTGTGAGTTTTTTCTGGCAGTTTTCTTTGCAATTAATGGTGGTGTTTTAAACCATAGATCTTTTTTATTTTTAATTTTTGTTTTGTTATTTTATATATTAAAAGAAACCTTTTTTTTGTTCTGCGATGTATTATTTTGATAAATAATTAGGTATGATTAATCAACTTCATATTGTATCTGTGTCTTTATTCTTTTCATCTAGTTTGTACAAAGAGCAGCAATTTTAAAATCTTTGCCGTTCTTTTCTCTCTATTTCTGAGTTATTCAATTGTCTTTTCATCATTATTTGACAATTAAATTTTGGTGTCATTCTTTTTCTTTTGTTGCTGTAGACTTAGTAATCTCTGGCGCTTGGTTTTGGGTTCGAGTCTCGGCGGAGCCACGGATGTTTGTAGTGGTTCAGAATCCACTTTAAACCGTAGGTCCCGGTCTAATATGACTATAAAGAGTTAGGCGTAGGGCTAACAATAATATCCCATAAAAAGAAAACATCTCCTATCTCGAAATCTGCCATTAGGCAGACGGACGGGGCTCATCATGGGGCTGCGGTGCCATTGAAGAAGAATGTTGTTAAAAAAATCAAAAGTAATTTAAATTTATTAATGCCATATTAATTAGTATAGTATAACTTAACTTTATTTATTTAATTGAATTTCTGTCAAAATTGAATTAATTAGCTAATTATATATTACAATATTTCTATATTTTCTCAATTGAACTTTTTATTCTTAACTATGTTAATTCCTCTTTCGTAATTATATAACAAGACTAAAATAAGAAATATATAATTATATTTCATTACAGAAATACCTATACATTACTAATAAAAAGAAATACATATTTTTTTAAGCATGAAAAAACACTGAAAGGATCAAATGTATGTTTTCAACCTTTAATTAAAAATAACCACATCCAATTTCATTTAATAGAAATTGAATGAGGTAATTTAATTTCAACATCTATTTTGTCACTGTGTCTGTATTATATCGATAATTACGTAATTTATATTCATAGAAAACATGGTAAATTTTATTCTTTCATATTTTTACGAATTACGAATAATACTGAATTATTAAATAGTTAATCTAAATACAAATAACAAAAATGGCATATACTTCCTATAAGGCCATTTGATCTGAGGCGTGTTGATCAGTTTCTCATTTAAAAAAAAAAAAAATTCTTTCATAAAGAGAGTATCTATATCTTAAAGAAACTGACTAAAAAGTATCTTTAATTAAAGACAAATTATGAGTTTTATGAATAAAGAAGGAAAGACGCATAATAAATTTACAAAAAAAAGGATGTATTCTATGTAGTAAATTAGATTGTTCGGTTATCGTCTTCATCTTCTTCAACGCAACATCATTTTTTACGTCATCAACTTCTTAATGAGTTTTCTAAGGATGAGAAATAAAAGAGAAAAAAAGTAGGATACCAGTGCCTTGATTTAGTTATGATGTACAATTGCGTGTGTGTTTTTTCTGTTAGTTTTCTTTGCAATTAATGGTGGTGTTTTAAACCGTACATCTTTTATTTTTAATTTTTGTTTGGTTATTTTATGTATTAAAAGAAAACATTTTTTTGTTCTGCAATGTATTATTTTGATTAATAATTAGGTATGATTAATTAACTTCATATTGTATCTGTGTCTTTATTCTTTTAATCTTATTTGTATTAAAGGCAGCACTTTTCATTCTTTTCTCTCTGATATTTCCCAGATCTTCAATGGTCTTTTCATCGTTATGTGGCAATTTAATTTTGATCATTCTTTTTTCTATGTAGACTTTACAATATCTGGCGCTCGGTGCTACAAGTTTAGGGTTCGAATCTCAGCTGTACCATAAATGTTTGTAGTGTTTCGGAATCCAATTTAAACCGTAAATCGTGGTCTAATATGACCGTCGGGCGTTGGGCGTAGGGCTGACAACACCACACCGTAAAAAGAAAACATGTTCTATCTCGAAATCGGCCATTAGGCAGACGGCCTAGTCCCACCATGGGGCTGCTGCGCCATTGAAGAAGAATGTTGTTAAAAAAGCTAAAGTAATTTAAATGTATTAATGTCATATAAATTAGTATAGTATAGCTTAACTTTATTTATTTCATTGAATTTTTGTCAAAATTTGTTTAATTAGCTAATTATTTATTTCAATATTTCTATATTTTCTCAAGAAAAATTTTTATTGATTCCTCTTTCGTAATTTTACAATACGAGTAAAAAAAGAAATAGATATTTCTATTTTATTACAAAAAATACCGATACATTACCCATAAAAAGAAATACGTATTTTTTTCAAACATGAAAAAAACACAAAAGAGATCAAAAGTATGTTTTCAACCTTTAATTAAAAATAATGAAATCCAATTTCATTTAATAGAAATTGAATGAGGTAATTTAATTTCAACATCATTTCTTTCACTGTATCTGTATTATATCGATAATTACATACTTTATATTCATAGAAATCATGGTAGATTTTATTCTTTGATACTTTAAAAAATAATATTGCGTTATTAAATAGTTATCATCAAGCCTCAGATATCGTAACGTATTTATTATGTTTATCATTAAAAAAAGTAAATAATTCTTTCGTAAAGACAGTATCCATATCTTAAAGAACTGACTAAAAAGTATCTTTAATTAAAGACAAATTATGAGTTTTATGAATAAAGAAGGGACGACGCGTAATAAATTTTGAAAAAAAAAAAAGATGTATTCTGTGTAGTAAATGAGATTGTTCGGTTATCTTCTTCATCTTCTTCAACGCAACATCATTTTTTACGTCATCAACTTCTTAATGAGTTCTCTGAGGATGAGAAATAAAAGAAAACCAGTGTCTTGATTTAGTTATGACGTACAATTGTGAGTGTTTTTTTTTCTGTTAGTTTTTCTTTGCAATTAATAGTGGTGTTTTAAACCATAGATCTTTTATTTTTAATTTTTGTTTGATTATTTTATGTATTAAAAGAAACCTTTTTTTTTTTTTTTTTTGTTCTGCGATGTATTATTTTGATAAATAATTAGGTATGATTAATCAACTTCATATTGTATCTGGGCCTTTATTTTTTTTTATCTTATTTGTACAAAAGGCAGCGATTCTCAAATTCTTACCATTCTTTTATATCTATTTTCCAGGTCTTCAATTGCTTTTTCCTCGTTATGTGGCAATTTAATTTTTGTTATTTTTTTTTTTTTTTTTTTTTGCTTGGTTTTTATAATAGGAAGTTCAATATTAAACAATGTTACACATATTACGTTTTCCAATGTTTATTTTATAGAGAGTGTCGATAACCCTATCCCCATTCTTAAATTTGGCATAAAATTTGGCCAAATAATCATATCTCTCTGACTTAAAGCATAGTTTTCTGGAAAACTACCAAAGAAAATGCATTACATCACAAGCAGTGAGCGGAAAATAAAACTTTATTGGAATAAATTGGGTGAGAATCAAAAAGATTTATGAAATCAAATTTTTCCCCTAGTATTGCGAAAGGAGGTTAGAAACAGTACAAATATATGTCAATTATACGATTAACAGCCTTCATTGCCCCGTTTAGCCAGTATGCTGTCATCCCAACGCCACGATCTCGTAAAGATGATAGATGATTTTAAACGAAGAAACTATTTTTGCAAGTGACTGTTACACTATTGCATTAACATGAATCCAATAATGCATGTGTCTGAGAACGAATGAGGCATGCTTCACACATGACAACAGACATAGCAAACATGTTTAATCTGCCTGCAAAGAGATCAGATGTGTTGGTATGAAAGTGTGTGGGCTGTCATATTGGATAATTGCTTTGTTGGACTTTAAATGCTACCTCAATTGCTAACGCAACAGTTGAGATAGCTTGTTGATTGCTGCGTTCATGCTTGGTATTTCTCTGTGAAGTATTAACTGTTTTCTTAGATAATATACCTTTATCAGCAATACATGGGCAATGGATCCAGTATGATAATCACCAGCATATTTCAACTGGTCTGTAAATAATGTGTTGAAAAGTGAATAACCAAGCTCCTGAATTGGATGCGGAGTTCTATAGAGTAATTGCCACGATGGGTAAATCTCGTAGATGACATCCAAAAGAATTGATATATCGAATCCATGTTACTATAATACAGGACTTATTTGTTTGTCTGCATACCACCCTCACTTATGTGGACACTATGCTAGTTGGACCAGTGCAATTAGTTATTTTAAAATGTGGGCATATATGCCTCAATATGCACGAGGGTGATTTTGAGCATCTTCATATAACCAAATCTTATTTTCTTTCATGAAAGCTTATTTTCTATGTCCCGAGTGTGTCGTTACACTTTTTTTGACACTTAACTCGAAAACTATGCATCGTAGAAATATAATTCTTTGAGAAACTTTTATTTGTTTGGAGCGAAGATTATCGCCTCGCACATTTTACGCGTTATGGATCAAACATCTTGTATATGGCAAATTTTCTAGTTTTTCTTGTATGATCTTTTTTTTTATTAATTTTACTATAATAGAGTTTTATACAAAGTATTCTCAATCTGTTTTGGAAAAATAAGAGGATTTATAGTACCCTACTGGAGGAACAATATTTATCACGAGATTCCACTGTGGTTGATAGAAAAAATGGATGTCCAAGTTGGAATTTTTGAGGGAGAATTTTCAATGAAAGCTTGAAGTCTTGATGAAAAGAAAGAGAATTAACAAAATTATAAGATATTGCAGATGTTCTTGATCTAATGTTCGCAAAAGAGCTTGGAAGAATCATGGAATGCCCCTTCCCTTCTACTGTAAGATCTTCCCATCGATATTTTCTTCATAAATAAGATTAACTGGAGTTTCGCATAAAAATATCTTGTTTTCCCATTTCCAAATTGTCCAAACTCAGAAAGTCGTGGGTGGTCCAAATAAATGTATCCATTACTCAGTAAAAAAGAACTAACACTATCCACATCTAACATTTTTCGTTAAAGATGAATTCATGCATGAATTTCAATGGATTATACTAATCCTCAAATTGAAAGTGGTTTACATATTCTCAGTTTTCTAAGACTTATGATTTTATTACCAAAATACGGGATGCATTTTCTGTTTTTCATTATTTCAGTATCAAAAAAGTTTCTTAAAAGTTACCATTCTTGTTTTTCAGGTGAACCGGATTCCTGGAATTCGAAATGTGTTGTGGCAGAAAGACTCATTGTGCATGACAACAAATGCAGCCAAAAAGATTCCATGTAAGCATAAAAACATAATTGTTTAAAACATTTCATATCATTATTTATATTTAGTTAAGATATTAAATTTCATTTGTTATGAAAAATGCTTAATTTTTTTAGAAGTGTGTTGATGCAGCATTATATAGCGTGATCCAAATGTCGATGTATCCATGAATTTATTAATAACTTTTTATTAATAGAAATCATAAATTTTTACTTCGTAAATATATAGTTTAATTCATGTCCTACGAAAGAAATCACAATAAGAACTCACTGTTCTGTTTACATAAATTAACATGACAGCACAGGGTCCGTTTCTTTGAAAGTAGTATGCGTCCACCCAGAAAGTTAGTTAATGATAAATTAATGAATGCCATCTTCTAAGAGCTTTTTATCTATAAACAGTTCCCAAAAAATCCTTCAAAATTTCAGCATTTTTTCGATATAAATTTATGTAGTTAATGAAATTACAAATATAATTACTTTGAAAGTTTTGTAAGTCCACTTTCCGCTAAGGCATAATATAAGTTCGAATACTACATAATTTCTTTATTTCATTTTTATACGTTGGATAAGGGTTTTAAAAAAACAAATCATATATAATGCTATATAAAACTTCATTTTATGAAGATACGGAGTTTAAAATACTAGATTTATCCTCCAGACGAGAATGACCACGAAAATTTGAAAATATAATAGTATCACTTTTATATCATCATGCCAGGCCCATCACATCAGAACAATCCATCATATTCAACGATATGATGGATTTATTACCTCATATTCCTACAGTGTATCATTACTATTTTCAAAATCCTTCTTCATAATGACAACAATTAAAAATGGTACATAATAATATAAAGTTATAATTAAAATTAAAAGGGAATTACTTGAAGAAATATTGAAATAAAGCTTTATATATATATATATATTTGCATATTTAATAAAAACTTCATGAAAATATTGGTTTGATTCAATTGAAATCCCTTATTTAATATGTCATAAATGTAAGATTTTCACATTTTGTTGACTTTGAAAGAGATGTAAGTCCATTTGAGGTCAACAAAAGTAAAACTTTCTTTTAACTAATACTTCAGAAACGATCACATTATAAATTTAAATCAATTTAATAATTAAAAAACATAAAATGAGCATATTAACATGTACCAATATTTTTTAAACCATTGAAATACAAACCCTTAATTATCTCCGTATAATATAAAATGGACTTACACCACTTTTAAAGGAAACGGCTCGCACTTTAGCACCAATCGCTCTAATGCAATATCTTAACATTATCACTTTCTTTCAATTCCTTCACAAATGTTGCACTGTACGTATAAAATATTTTTTCTTGACAATGGGTTGACATGTTCAGCATTTCTGGATAATCTCCTTAATGTAGTAAATAATGATTCTCCATAATTTTCTGGAAGATAGTCTTCTGGGCAAACGTTGCTTAAAATTTTCTACATTACCCCTTCGACACTTGTTCGATACAGCATCAGTTTCTCCAAATTTCTAATCATCATTTCTGTTGGATCATTTCCCATCGTTATTTTTTTTCCAAACTCAAATTTATTATGCAACAATGTTCAACAATGAAATTTAAGGCGTCAAAAAACAAAATAAGCCTTTTTTTTTTACACGCACGTTAGCAGTATTAAAATATAGGATGCAGGTTGGATATGTGGCGCTATGTGTAAAACATGAATTGATCTTTATGTACATTTGTAATAAAAATATCTACTTTTATTTGTTAAAAAGTTATCAGTAAATCCATGGGTATATCGAAGTTTGGATTACATTTTATCGCGACTTAACATTGAATGATAAAAATTACCAATACCAATTTGATAAGGACTTAGTAATAGTGCTGAAATTTTTTAATGTGTTGGCAAATGGAAAAGTTTGAAAGGACTTTGGAAAAATTTTGTTATAGGAGTAATATATTTTTCAAATTAATTTATCTGTTACGATTGTATTTTAGTTAAAATATTACAAAAATTTGATAAACTCAAGAGGAGCACGAACTGGGTATTAGTATTATGATCAAGTATCAAACTTTGCAAAAGGAAAACTCGTAGCATCCCTTTAAGAAAATCCGTCAAGAGGGGGCGGCGTCAGCTTCCCTCACCTCTCATTGGAGTAGACATTCATCAGCTCGTGGTCTATCACCAATCACTCATGGTGTAGTTCATATCTCATCTGTAATTATTTCGACCTGTGAAGTTCGCACAGGCAAACACTAATTTCATGATGTATCCTTATCCATGCTACTTATTATGAAAAGGTAGTTAGTCACAATGTAAATGAAACAAAGGGTGGATAAAAAGATTTATGCATCTATGGGGAAATATTTTATGTGTAATATTTTAAGTATAATACGTAAAGCGTTGATAGATCGTCCGTTAACTATATTAGCGTTACAGTACAGTGGCATATTGGGTGAATTTATGTCGCAGTTATTTATGTTAATGGCTGGTACTGGATGTAGCTTGATATCCATTGCTGCTGTTGTCTTCTTAGTTAGTTATTAGCAATGGTATTAGAGAAAAGACATAAGCATTATTTTTTTTTTCCTATCCCACTTGGTAGATAGTAACATCTAAAACAGGGTGTGGTCAATCCGCGGCCGGCATTGAATATTTTTTCAGCTCGTGAGATTTATCACACTTTTACAAAATATATTTATTTTATAATGACCAAAGTAGTGGAAACCAATGTATTAAAAAATACATTATGTGTGTGCATCCATATATTCAAAGATTAACTGTCGAAATTATAAGAAAAAATTAACTTTGGTTTGAAAATTATATTCTTGCGAATATATGACAGATATTGCCTGTTTTATTTACGAGTTTACAGCTACGAGTTCGCAAAATAATTAAATTATATTCTGCGAACTCACGATGCACGCGCATCTATTTGCAAAAGCTAAATGAAAGTGGGGAGAAACAAATATCGCACTAATTTTTGAAAAAAGCTTAATTTATATTAGAAAAATGTAGTATTACATTTCTTGTTTGCGATAGCAATATTTCTGCAGTTGTTGTAAGTTCACAGATTTGTTGCATTATGAAAGTGCATATATAACCAAGGTATTTCGTTATTCATTTCAATACAGTCTATGTGCATCAATTTTAAATATAATCATATGTACCCTGATTAATTCTAAGTGCACTCATTAACTCTAAGAACTCTTATTAATTCTAAGTAGGTTTACATATCATGAATGAAAGTTCGTCAGCGGATTTTTATTCTTACAATACTTCTTGGTTTCTTGTTGTTAGAAAAAGAAATATTTTAATATTTTGGATTCCAGCAAAAAAGTAGTGATAAATAAGAATGTAGAAGCTTTAAAAATATTTTCAGTTTTAGGAATTCAGGAATATTACTTCTTTAGATTCTGTAGCAACAGAAATGGAATTATTAAAATCATTGAAAAATATTTTCAGTGTTTCTAAAAATTTAGTCGAAAATAAAACCAGAAATATTTTTACAAATAAAGTCATATCTCAAATGAAGGTTTAAAACAATGAACAAAATCCATCACAATCTTATTATTCTATCTTTAAAAATCATTCCAAACTGAAAATAATTGCAAACTATTAACTATTTATTTACTATTAAAAATAGGAATTGGTAATATTCTTTGGTTCTTTAAATGTTGGAATGATTACAAGAAAAATGCTGAGGTATTAAAAATTTAATATATTTTACATCTAAAAATCAGATTAATTAAATATCCAGTACGCACAAAATCTAAATTTCCTTTTTCATAAATTTCTAAAAAAAATTGAATTTTTTCATTTATTAAGATTACTTTTCAAATAAAAAATGTCGAAATAAATTGATGCAGTTTGTAATTTTCACTTTTAGAAAAAGAACCAGAAAGACAAGAAAAGTAAACATTTGCAACAAAAAGAAAGTAAAACTTAGGAAAAGTAATGTATTTGTTAAAATATAATGAATTCAAGATTGGCAATTTTTTTTCTAAAGCATTGTAACAACGAAAGAAATTTCCCATTACACAGTTGTTTCAATAAGACTTAGAATTAGAGAAAAAGAATACGTTCTCTTACTATAATATTTATGTTCCAAACAACGTATTAAAACTAGAAGAACCGACGCAAAACCCTATCCATTTTGTGCTATGGCTGTGGTTTATAAAAAAAGAAAATCTGGCTGAACTTTATTATTATTCTTAGCGTGGCAACATTAAACGCCTTCTAAATCCAATTAGGTTTTCCTATCTGGCAACTCAAAAGAACAGCCAATGGGAGCGCTTAATTCAGTCGGAACAGAACATAAATATTTTTTCTCCTCTCTCGCCCTCCATATTGTTTTTTTATAGCTCACTTGGTTTGTATTTGCATAAAAAAGCTATTATAGTTGAATGTTTTATTAAATATTCACTGCGAAAATAAACTTTTACAACTCGTAGAGCCGAAATGATGACAAATATTTTGAAACAATGTAATAAAATACTCGTAAGAACGGAACGGAAGAAAGTAGGGCTCATGGAATGGTATTCAGTGTTTACCTTTTCTTTAGGACTGAGCGTTTACATTTATTTATTATTATTTTTTTTTTCTTTTTGGCGTCATAAGAAAGTCAGATTCTACATAGAAAATGTCACGAATTTTATGACACAAACCGCTTTACGCCTCTTTTTATTACAAGCTCTCTGGAACAAAACTCAAACAAACGATATTGATGTGATGTATAAATATTTTATCATTACACGTAGGTATTATAATATGACATTTATGTATTTTGCCATATTATAGAATTTAATAATGAGTAAGGTTTAATAACTTAAAAGGGAAACTGTAACTTTATTATAAATTTTAAATTTATTTTATTTGAAAAAGTAGAATCGATTGGTCCGATGACCGTAAAGCAGGAAAGATTTATAAAAAAGAAAAAATATGGAAATTCGATTTTTTTTTTTTTTTTTTTTTGTGTGGCATCATTGCAGTTTTGAAGAAAGTTGTAAGAAAATAACTGCCATTTCTACTTTTATGGCAGCTACAATATTTTACGGTTATTGGCCAGATAAATTTTGTTTTATATCATTGAACAAAAAATGAGGGGGGAAAAACAGTCAAAATAATCCAATACGTGTTTGAAATAAAAATTAGTCATCAAAAAATTGCTAGAGTTTAAATAAATATAATTTGATACAAACATTTCACTTCTGATTAAAAGTTATTATGAACTAAAATTTAATCAAAATAAGTATTACTTTTATGGTATTATATATTTAGAAAAGAAATCACATCACAGCTATTTTATAGTCATAACTTTTGAACATTTATATAAACATTATATATTTATATTTATTAGCCTTCTTTCCAGCAATTTATATAAATATAATATAATATTTTCCAGATAAATTACAAAAAAAAGTGTGTTATAAATTTTTTTTTATGGAAAAACCATACCTAATATTCTTATTTGAAAACTACAACCCAAAGAACGTCTAAATTTTTTACAGAGTACCTGAATTATTTGTTTAAAAATTTAAAAAAAACTTAATACTCAATACAGTATGTAGAATGTAATTTTCATACAGGCTGAAAACATATTTTCAATATTCAGTGTTATATATGGCGACTTTTAAAATGCCTTGCACTCGACTCGTGGCTCGGTGAAAACGTACGCTACTGTAAGCGTTAGGGAGGAGATTCAATCCACTGTCAGCTTTTTTGTAAGCACTGTTTCAAAAAACGAGGAGACTCGATGACGTTTGGGATGTTCGGCATCTTTCCTCGTTATCCGGACTACCTGGTGTGGCTTTTAAGGGTTTTCTTCCATACGATACACAAATAAGGGATAGTTACACCTTAAAGTTTCCCCGGAACTGTTCCCGGTCCTCCCTTAGAGAACGCCTTCTCAGCCAAGTCAGACTTCTACCTACGAGTGCTCCATAACAACAGAAGCTGTCCCCTACCCTTCCCTCCTCCTATGAATACATACTGGTTCATGGACTTGGTCTAGATCAGGGGTGGCCAACTTATATGAGGCCACTTTGGAAATGCATCCTAACTCCGCGGGCCACATATAAAATTATATATTCCCATATTACCATAGAAATTTTGTGTAGTGAAAAATTGAAACACAATGAGTTATTATTTTTGTTTTTACTATTATTCTTTTAACGCACTAAGCGCACATAAGAAATATAAAACACTAAAAATGAAATATAAAAAATATATAAATATAAACGAAACAAAAAAAAGGAAATCATTAAAAAACATTTATTTTGGCATAATGCAACAAACCTGTCAATTTACAATAACTGCAGAAATATTGATATCGCAAACAAGAAATGTAATACTATTATATTTTTTTATATAAATTAAGCTTTTTTCTTCAACATTCACTCGATATTCTAATCAACACAATTTTTGATATGGTTTAAATACAAATCTGTTTTATCAGTACGTATTTGACGATGCCACTTCCATGAATTTCATCAAAATAAATACATTTTCTTAATGTTTTTGAGAAAGATAAGGTAGTTTATTATCTGTTTAGGGATTTTAAGTTCCTACGTACAAATCTTGAATATGCTATATAAATCACAGTTATATTTAGTAGCTGCATATATTCGGGATCTCATACCAGGAAAATATTTTTACATATGATAAAAAAAACGTCAAGGCTATCAATAAACAAATCATCTCAACAGCATTGTTTACGACAGATTTATCCTGACATTGCAGTCACAATATTACTTTCATTGTATGAAAATGTGTTGCATAGACTTCTTTTAGCGTATCCCCATTATATATATGGGTGTGTGTGTGTGTGTGTGTTGTCAGCCCTACGTCTACGTCCAATCTCAACAGCATTGTTTACGACAGATTTATCCTGACATTGCAGACACAATATTACTTTCATTGTATGAAAATGTGTTAAATAGACTTCTTTTAGATTATCTCCATTATATATATGGGGGAGGGGTGTTGTCAGCCCTACGTCCAACTCTGTACAGTCATAATAGAATGGCCGAGTGGGTGGCCCTCGGTGCCACAAGTTTTAAATTCGAGTCCCGGCGATGCCATGGATGTTTGCAATGGTTCGGACTCCACTTTAAGCCTTAGGTAACTTATTCTCCGTAGGAGTGCAATTAAACACTGAAGCACCGCTAAGAGCGGCGGACAAGCCTTACGTCCCAATCCCTTATGACTGTAGGAGAGTCACAAAGCCCAGTTAGACTTTTCTCACCCACATCATTCCAAACTATAAAGGGGCAACTCAGCTCTAGGAACAGTGGTGTGGTGTAGTATTAGTAGCAGTCATAATAGACCGGGATCTATGGTTTAAAGTGGATATCGAACTACTGTAAGCATCCATGGCTAGAACAATTACGTGAAACAATTTAGCATTTAGCAATGATAAATCAGTGTATCCTCTATAATAATTTTAAACTTTAAAAAAAACAGCGTCTTATGTGTAATTTAAAGCCTTTACAACAATATCGAAATGTCCTGCATCCAAGAAAAAAAAGATTATTTTAAAGAGATAAAAAAAGGAGTTGTTCAATATGGGCTGTTAAATGTAACCAGCTTTCAGACCCTTAAAAACAGTTCTGTATGGAAAATAAATAGAAAAGGAGTGAACCACGATATAATAAAACGAAAGCCCATATTGTATGAAGGGCTAATATTGTGCTGAAACAATTTGGTTGGGAAGTTAAGCTTCACCCACCCTTATTCTCTAGAGATTGCTCCAACAGTTTATGATCTTTTTTAGAAAATTATTTTGTAATGCGTTGGCTGATTTGAAGAAAATAAATTAAAATAAAGTTGTAACCATGCTTCCTAATAAGCACTAGCAGGAGCGTTCCATTTGGCGCTCAGGGGAAATAGTCAGTTGGCCTACAGACTCTCACCCGGAGAGAAAGTATATTTCGTGCAGCTTGCGCGTAGCGAAGATTCGGGTTTTCGGCTTAGAAGTGGGATCTTTCCACGAATCTATAATTAACTGTGCTTTAAACGTGTTAAACATTGTATGTCTCTAATTGTGTGTGTGTGTGTGTGTGCGCGGTGTTTGTGCGTGTGTGAATAAAACTATCTATTCTTAAATCTGTGCCTCAAGTATCTGAACCCAACTACACCCAGTTACAATCTGTGGCCAAACCTGCACACTCAAAGTTATATTTTTTAAAGGCAAAACCGAATGTATTTTATAAAATCGAAAATTTGATGAGAAGACGCCATTCAAAAGAATGGTGACGTTGATAATTAAATAAGTGTATTTATAGCAAAGTTTTCAGTTCCTTTTTGTTTGTTTTTTCAATCGAATAAATGCACAGAAATTTCGTTACAACTTAATGTGTATTTAAACTTCAGAACTGTAGATTAACCGACTGTGTTCTGTTGGCAGCTCTGGTGAATGCTCAGCCGGCTCCCCCCTGCTTCGTGCTGCCCATGCAGTACCAGGAGTTCGTGAACGTGGCGGAGGCCCTGGGATACACCAGCCAGTGGCTCCTGAAACCTCTGACTGCTGTTTCGGGACCGCGGCTCGTTGACATCTTCTCACCCGTTGGACAGGCGGAAATCGACGAGTGAGTATATGCTTGGCCTTACAGCCAGGATTTTACGCCTCTTTATGTTAATATTTCTAGTTTTATTCATAATAGATTAAGGTTTACCAATCTCTCCGATAAATACAAGGTGTCTGCGATTTATTGGGCATATTACAAAATTAAGTGAAAAAAAACACCAAAAATATATGTTTAAAAACAAAATGTTTTTATTAATTTACAATATTACTACAAAGAAATCGTAGAAATATACAAGATGATTGTAATTAAAGTTTCTTTCTTGAAAAGACTAAAAAAATCGCTGATCAGAATTTATTTCTGTCCACTAATATTTTTGAATTATGAGGCAATGGGATTTTGTTCGTTTGTTCAAAAATTGATCGATAGATGGCGAAAGATGCAAATTAAGGACTACCGTCAATGGGATCCATTATGAATCTCTTCGTTCGTTCGCAACCAATTCATTTCAGCTCTGTAACAGAGCAGATCTGTATGGTTTGGTTTGTCGTCATTTTGTGCACACTTTGGGTTAGTTAGATCGGGACCTACAATTTAACCTGGATTCCGAACCACTAACAAACATCCATGCCACTGCCAGGATTTGAAACTGAAGCCTGTGGTACCAATATCCTGAGCACTAGCCATTTGGCCATCATTCCGTCGAGCAGATCTGTGGATAGTATAAACTTCATGCTAGATGGCTCTCCTCAGCATATTGCAATGCCAGTGAATCAACTGCTGAATATCCATTTTGGCAATGGAAGAATTATTAGTAGCCATTTTGAAACAATTTGGCCGCCATGATCACCTGACGTGAACACTTGTGACTTCTGGTTATGGGAACATCTAAAAAAGTATTGTTTTTAGTGGTGCGATTGTGATCTCAGCTGAGTTGAAAACCGCAACACATTCACATGACCCCTGACACACTTCGATCTGTTGTAGGACATGTTGTTGAGTGCTTTCAGCTCATAGGTGGAAACAGTGGACAGCATATTGAACATTTTTTGAGCAGTTCATATCAGCCAACTTACCTCTTCCTTTTCTTGATGGTTTCGTCACTGTTTGACTTTCTGCAATTTTTCTTCCGGGCACTTCTTTTAATCAGCATATTATGATCTATCCATCCATCTGTCAATTTTGAACTATGTTTATTTTTTTCTTTTGCTAGACAAAGTCCCATTGGTTCATGCATATTCAAGTTAAATATCAGGTCATTGTGGCCAATGGTTATTTTTTGCAGTCTCTTCAAAGACGAAACTTTAATTATAATCACCCTGTATATAGTTTTGCGCATACATACACTATAATCTATTTTTCCATTTTTTGTAATTTTTCTCCATTTTTTTCACTTCTGTTTATTATTTTTAATATTAAAATCTACAAAAATATATTCCATTATTATCGATTATTGTTTCGACGTGTTTGCAGTAACAGCATCAAGGAAATGAAACACTTTTTATAAAGGAGCGTACCATCTGAAGTTTCGTTTCTCTGTAATTGGATAAGAAATTCATTGCACTCTTTAATTTCATTTTCATTTATTTACTATTATAGAAAAACATTCATTACTAAACATTAATATTTTAAATATTAATTACAAGTATGATCTTGATTTACTAGCTTCAAACGCTTCATGTTAAATACTATAGGATTTCTAGATATAACCCTATAGTATTTAACATTAATACCATAACAGCCCTAGTAGATGGGGTGGATATAGGACCCTTCACCTCTTGATCAATTCTGAATCTTCTACACATCAGTAGAGAATGATCTCAGGCCTGGTTCCTAAAGTGGGCAATATTGTCCCCAAGGGGGGAATAGAATGATCAAGAGGGATAATAGTAACCTCGGATACTGTTGTGATTCATTTAATAGAAATAAGGGATCGGCGAAATTATAAAAAAAGGGGGAAAACTTAAGAAAATTATTCCTACATCTTTTGCCTGTGTAACATTTCCCAGGTAAGCGCCCAAAATTGAACTTTTAAGCTATCTTAAGTCTATCGACATTAGATGAGCTTATCGAATTGAAGAAAACAAAGCTGTCAATAATAGTTCTGATGAATCATTATTAACAACAAAACACCAAGTTTATTGATATTAGTTTTTAATAAATAAATTGATAATTTCAATGTGATTAATGAACAAAATCTTCTTCTCATTCATTGGCACAACAGCCCCATAGGGGGCCAAGACCTGTCTACCTATGGCAGATTTCAAGACACGAAATGGTTTCCTTTTTAAAGGATGGGATTTTCATCCCTACAGTAATATTAGACTGGAATCAACGGTTTAAAGTGGGTTCTGAACCACCACAAACATCCATGGTTTCTCTGGAACTCGAAATCTGTGGCACCGAACGCGAGAGAGCTATTCACTCGGCCATCAGGCCCAAAATCTTAATCACGGTTTTAAAATTTTACATTGAAGATTTCCAGGGCGTGCTGTGTAATTTTTTTCTGGAAAGGTAGTGGTGGGACAAATAATTTTGAGAGTCAGTGGTTTAGAGTCACTGGTTCTTAAAATTAAAATTTCAGGCTATTGAAATGATTTTGAAGACTTAAATGGGTCTTTGTATTTATGTTTCAGGTTCAGTCGACGAAGGGCGGTCGCCCAGCAGATGGTGAGCACTCCGTTCGCGGTGTTCGGGCAGCCGGTGAGCATCCGCCTCTATGTGCTGGTGACCTCCCTGCTGCCCCTCAGAGCTTACGTCCACTCCCAGGGCGTCGTCTACCATCGATACAACGAGAGCAAGAACTTCAAGAAGGTCAGACTTCTCACTTCTATATATAAATGCATATATATGTGCGAGATATGAAACAATGGCAGTGATTTTGTAGCACTAATAATTTGTTCAGTGTTAAGTCATGCATAGAGGGTTTGATTTAAGTTATTTTTAATGGTGATGTATTTTGTTTTGCTACAAAATGAAAAGAAAAATTCCTATTTTTTAAAAAAAATTGATAGATAGACATAAAAAAACAGAATAATTGATTAGTTGTTTCTAGAAATAAGATTATTGTTATTTCTTCTTCAATGTCGCGACAATCCCTTGATAGGCCAAGGTTTTCTGTCTATTGCCAGATTCGGAAGCATGAGATGTTGTTTTCTTTATACGTGATAGGGTTGTCAGACCTACGCTCTGCAGCCATTTTAGACCCGGACCTACGGTTTAAAGTGGATTCCGAACCACTAAAAGCACCCATGGCAGCGCTGGGACTCTAACCTGAAACCCGTGGGGCCAAGCTCCACAGCGCTATTCAGTCGGCTATTAGACATCTTGTTATTATTTAGTTCACATAATTTGTTTGTAAGTAAACAATTCGTTGCACATGCAAGTAGACCTCATTGTTTGCTTTGAGCTGGAATAATTATATAATAATTATATCATAAAGGAAATAATTACTAAAAATAAAGAATTTATTTGTTCACTTCAGGTTAAAACGTTTTTGTAAAATTTGCTTCGAGTAAAGTTTTTTTTTTTTTTTTTTTAAAGTATAAATTGTGCTAAATCTTTTTACATAAATTTGAAAGAGAAATACATTTTGCTTTAACAAGTTGTAGTTTCAATTTCTCTATTTCATTCCATCTTTTTATCTGTTGAATTAAATTTATTTATACTGTTATTAATTTACTCAGCTACCATAATGTTTTCCAAATAATTCTACTCAAATAGTCGTCCAGTGCAAATCTGTTCCAGTTAAAATACTTCCTTCGCCCATGTATCTGTTAAATTATCAAGTAGCTTTGTGTTTGTTTTTCTATCTTACATTAATTCATTTTTGGTGCTCAATAATGCTAAAAAATTAAATTAACAATTGAAAACTGTGTTATGAGGTGTCTACAAAATAAACCTGCTGCAATTACTATTAGTCGGAAAAAAAGGAAATGAAAGCAGAAACAAACTCTCTACTTGATAAGCGTTTTTCAGCAGACCACTCACATTGCGTCGACCTATTCTAAGTGAAAATTCTAAGACAGTAATTTAGGGTTCTTCTAGGAGATGGTCTAGGTTAACTCTATGGTTATTTCTAGGGGAGTAATTTGTCGGAACGACAAAGTTGACTTGGCCGCGCTGGGATACTGAAATCTCAGGTCCAAAATACCTACCAATCGGATGCATTATCCATTTCCTACTCAAGCATCCGATTTTCTGCCATTCTATGGTGCGAGATTTTAGTATCCGGTGGAAATTCACCTTGAAGTCCAGGCTGTCTGTCTCATTAAGGTCACTAAATAGGTTAATTTTAAAGAAACAAGTAAAAAATCTTTTTAAAGAAAACAAAAATTGATTATTTTTTCTCTTCATTTATTTTTAAAAAAAATGAAATAAATTCCTCTTCAACCTTTCGACTTCTAGCGAAAAAAAATGCAAACAATTTTGAGTATAAAAAAACTGAATTAATTTTTTTTTAAATCTACTTTATTATGTTAATTTAAAAATTATATTTAGCAATAAATTATTTAAATTATCGAGAGATATTGAAAAGTTTCTTTTAAAAAATCCTTTTGGACAAAATATTTCAAAAACACATTTCGTTCAAAATTCCTTTTAGAGATATTAATTAGAATCTTTTACAACAAACCTGATGTCAATATATTAAATATAAAAAAAAGCTTTTAACATAAAATTCTTAAAATACATAAATAATAATTCTTAAGATATGAATACACACACCATAAAAAAATACATACATTGTGTCTCGACTCAATTAATCCTCAATTAATTCTTTATTTTTCACATCACCTTATAAAATATTTTCCTGAAACAAATATTAAGAAAAATTTACCATCGATACATAATTTTATAAGAAAGAAAAAAAAACTATTTGTGGGAAATATAAAGAAATGGAAAATTTTAATGAGGAGATCTCCTCATGTGAATGGCAACATAAGTAAGCTTGTTAAAATTTAAGCCTCGCGTGCAATTTCTTCACAGTCTGCTACATTCGTTAAAACTTGTTTGTTTGTTTGAGAATAGGGAGAAATAGATGAAGTATTTTTATGAGGCTCTACTTCTTTAAATCCTGCGGAAATTAGGGCTTTGTGATTATATTAATAGTTGCAATAAAAGTGTGAATTATTAATACTGGTTAAACTCTTCAGAGAATTATTTATTTTTGTCTCAATTATGTTTTATTAACTTTAGAAAAATAATTATTTAGCGAGCATACTTTTTTTTAAAATAAATCTGTCAAAATATTTTCTTTTTAATTTGTGGCTAGTATTAATGATAAATAATGAATTAAAAGATTCGTTACTTTCAAAGCATTTACACTCTATGCATTTTTTTATTAAAATAGAAAATTATTCTTATTCAATTTATGGAATTAATTCATGGGGGGCTTTTTAAATTTCCACTTTTTTTAAATCGTCATTATATCTTTTTAATATTTGCGTGTTGTGTAATTAAGTAGAATAAAATATTATAAGTAATTAACTTGTTCTGCATATTTGTAAATATTTTAATTTACAAGTATGCAGAACAAGTTCAATATTTTTGTGAGATTTTAGTATCCGGTGGAAATTTACCTTGAAGTGCAGGCCGTCTATTTTATTCAGGTCGCTAAATGGATTAAGTTTAAAGAAACAAAAAAAACTTTTAAAGAAAACAAAAATTGTCGATTATTTTTCTCTTCATTCCTTAAAAAAAAAACTAAAATAAATTCCACCTCAACTTTTCGATTTTTAGTAAAAACATGCAAACAATTTTGAGTATAAAAAAACTGAATTAAATTTTTTTGAAAATCTAAATTATTATATTAATTTTAAAAATATAGTTAACATTAAATTATTTAAATTATCGAGAGATATGAAAAAGTTTCTTTTAAAAATTAATTTTTTACAAAATATTTTAAAAACGCACTTTTCTAGAATTCCTTGTAGTGATATTAATTAGAATCTTTTACAACAAACCTGGTGTCAATATATTAAATATAAACAAACACTTTTAGCATAAAATTCTTATAATACATAAATAATAATTCTTAACACATAAATATGTTCACCATAAAAAAAATTATATACATTGTGTCTCGACTCAATTAATCCTTAATTTTCACATCGCGTCAATATTTTCCTGCAACAAATATTAAGAAAAATTTACCATTAATACGTAATTTTATAAGAAAGAAAAAAAAACTATTTGGGGGAAATATAAAAGAAATGGAAAATTTTAACGTGGAGATCTCCTCATGTGAATAGCAACATAAGTGAGCTTGTTAAAATTTACGCTTCGCGTGAACTTTCTTCACAGTCTGCTACATTTGTTACACTTGCTTGTTTGGAAATAGGGAGAAATAGCATCAAGTATTTTTTATGGGGCTCTACTTCTTTAAATCTTGCGGAAATTAGGGCTTTGTGATTATATTAATAGTAGCAATAAAAATGTGTGAATTATTAATACTAGTTAAATTCTTCAGAGAGCAATTTTTTAAAGTGAAGAAAAATTATTTATTTTTGTCTCAATTATATTTTATTAACTTTACAAAAATAATTATTTAGCGAGACATTATTTTTTTTAAAAATAAATTTATCAAAATTTTTAAATTTGTTTCTAGTGTGAATGATAAATAATGAATTAAAAGATTCGTTACTTTCACAGCATATCTGTTGCATTTTTTTTAAAAAGAGAAAATTCTTCAGACATAATTTATGGAATTAATTCATGGGTTTTGTTAAATTTTAATATTTTTAAATCGTCAATATATCTTTTTGATATTTAAATGTTGTGTTATTGAGTAGAATAAAATATTATAAGTACTGAATTAGTTCTGTATATCTGTAAATATGTTAATAAACTTTTTTCTGTAAAGCTTAGTATCTATTTTAACTTATTAGTAATGCACTTTTAAATTACAAAATATTTTTTATAATCATCAATAACAGATTTTCATACAATAAATACATTCACCAAGAAAAATTTTTATTTATTTATTGATAAAATAGTTTGTATTGTCTCTAAGTATGACAATTGTGATTTTCACTGACACACTGTGTTACAGGCTTCTTGTTCGAGTCCCGGCGGTGCCATGGAGTTTTGTAGTGGTTCAGAATCCACTTTAAACCGTAGGGCCCGTCTAACATGACTGTATGGCGTAGGTCTTACAATCTTACCCCGTGAAAAGAAAACATCTCCTGTCTCGAAATCTGCCAGTTGGCAGACGGCCTTCGCCCACCACGTGGTTGTTGCGCCAATAATGATAATAATAATGATGATGATGATAATTATAACCATAATTGAATTCATTGCTTTAGAAGTTAATTCTCTAAAATCCTTTACAATCAATTAGCAAAACCAATTTATATTGAAAAAATATAAGTTGTATTTCTTGTATCTAATAATAGTTGGCACTATAATAGGGGAAGAGAACAATTCTGTTCTTCATTGGCGCAACATCTCTATGGTAGGCCACGGTCGTCTGCCTACTGGCAGATTTTGATACAGGAGATGTTCTTTTACGGGGTAGGGTTACAGCCCTACGCCCAACGCTCTGCAGTTATATTAGACCGAGACCTAAGGTTTAAGGTGAATTTCGAACCACTACAAACATCTATGGCACCGCCGGAACTTGAACCCTGATACCTGTGGCACCGAGGGCCAATCATTCGGCCATGAGACATCCAATATTGTTCTTATTTATCTCGTATATTAACAACTAGTAAGTGCGGTAAATAAGAAAAATATTGGGATAGTAGAATAGATAATAAATAGTTGCGCATAAAATTATTACATATTTAAATAAATTGTGAACATTAAAATGAAAGAACAATAATCTGATCATCTAAGGTTGATTTATTTCTTGTATCTATTATATTTTGCAGTAAAATGAAGTAAAAGAGTGGAAATATTATTCATTTAAAACACTTTTGTTTATTCTTCTCCATTTAAATATATTTTTTATGATTTTATTATAGAATTACGAATATAAACATTTTGTAATAGTGACAAAGTGTAGTTGCATTTACTCACTGTTAACAACAGTACTCTACTGTTCATTTTTAAGATCAGTATTTCACTCCTATCTAACAGAGCATTCCCATTCTCATTCTAAAAAGTAAAAAATAAAACTAAAAACGTTTTTCGATCCCTCCAGATCCCGGGCCGGACTTGGCCCCTGTCCCAGTTCTGGCAGTACGTCTCGAAGAATTACGGCTACGATGCCGTCTCATCGGCCATTCATCACGTCCACCAGACGATAGTGCACTTGCTCTTGCTGGCAGAACTGTCCATGATGGCAGCCCCCTCGGACGATATCATTGCGGGCCTTGGCACCACCAGACGATTCAAGTAAGTGATTTCTTTTTCCCGTCTGCCTCCCTCCCCCTTCCCTCTCCCTCTCCCTCCCTTCCCCCACCCCCGGGTATCCATTTTAATCACAATGGAACACGGAATCCATGAAACGAAATGGAACGTTCTTTGTTGGAGGGTGGGCGATGGGTTTTCTTTCTAGATGACCGATTTTCGCCGGCCTGGTATTAATGGAAATGTTTTCCGCATTTTCACAAAATTTCTTTTGCACATTTACAATGGAAATTGTATTTGAGTAATGATTCAAAGCTATTAGTTAACAGGCTTGTTGACATAATGCTAAATTGCACCAGAGGCGCATGCATACAAATTATCTTTGTCTCCAAGACATGTTTATAAAGATAACTTTTATGTGTACTTAAATTTTTTTACATTAAATAAGTTTTAAGAGCAAATATAAGTAGTTTTATTCAAGTTTAGACTCATTCATCAACTGAAACATCCACGTACACTTTAACTTTAATTATTCCAATGCATAACAATATATTAATATTCAATAAATATCAATGCAATACATACGAAAGAATAACGTATTTGTGTCGTGAATTTGATCAAAATTTAAGATAAAATGTAATAATAAAGAGATGAATTAAATCATGGTGTATTTCATAATATTTAATATTTTGTTCATGTGTTTAATTGTAACCGTGCTTCCCCCTACACATTGGCAAGAGTGCGGTGTTCAGGAGAAATGGTCCTACTGAGAAACGTTTAGTTTATAGTCTCTCATCTAGAATCCCGGCGCATTAGTTGGCTTAGAGACTCTCACCAGGAGAGAAAGTATAATTCGCATAGCCGAAGTGTTGGATTTTCGACTTAGAAGTGTAATCCTTCTACAAATCTATAATTATATCTCTTTAAATATGTTATGTCTCTAATTTTATGCATGTAGTGTTTGCGCTTGTGTCAATGAAGCTTGAGTTCTCCAACCTGTGCCTCAAGTATCTCAGCCCAACCACATCCAGTTAAAATCTGATTTCCCAACCTGGACACTACAAAATAATTTTTAACCAACTCATGAAGAAATCAATTTTTTCCACGAAGGAATTACGGTCTGATGGCCAATTGGCTAGCGGTCTGGCCTTTGGTGCCGCAAGCTTTATCCTGGCGGTGGCGTGGATGTTTGTGAATGGTTCGGAATCCACTTTAAACTGTAGGTCTCTGTCTAATTAGCCAAATTGTGCACAAAATTACCGTAGGGCGACAAACCAAACCACAGTGAAATTATAATTTTTTAAATCAAGATATAAATACTCATTATTAAAATTATTTATAAAACTCTTTTCTGGTGATTAGTAATTGTATAATTATCCCAAATGCGATACACTACCGAATGATTATTATAGCAAACATCATATATCTTTGTAAAAATGGGAATAAAAATTTAAGGAACTGTTTTTAGTTCAAACTGTTACATGAATGCTTAAAGTGATTTTAACATTTTCATTAATTAAAAGTTTTGAATTTTTCATATGCCTTTGTTATTTAATAATCAAGGATTGATCTGGCTTCAATCATTATTTATAGGACTTCAACTATTTTGTATTTCATCGAATAATCACAACGCCACAGCAAATATCAATTCCAAGGGTGAATTCAAAGCATCGATCCAACAGTGATTTGAAATGATTATCTTTATCAATACGAAGGGAAACAGGCATAGCTCGTTTCAATGCATATTTATCAGGATGGATTGCGAAAGGAATTAAATTATTTAAATTTGAATGATTTTTTAAGAATTGTAACAAAATAACATTTATTCTTTTCTGGAATTATCTTTAAGTTTTTCGAATTAAAAAAATAATAATGAGTGTTAAATCTGGCTGCTACCACTACATTGCTTTATTTAATCATTCAAATCAAGAATTTTTTTCATAAATATATTTTAGTTTACAGAGTATCAGTTTTATTATAAAGCTAAATAATGAATGCCTGTAATATTCGTTCATTTTTTTTATCGATTCATGTCTCTGTAGCAAATGTGAACGATTCACGCCACTGAACTTCAAAATTCCGCTGATGGAAATCTGAAAAGATTAAGTACCTATACTTATATATAATACCTAGTAGGTATAGATTAGACATCTATGCCTATAAATATGAATGCATATTCCTCTATTCCTAAATTCTGTATAAAAGCCTTTTTTTAATATATGTTCACCATTTTAAAGCTTCTTTGAAGGGACATACAGTCTGAGTAAAAACTTTAAGGCCAGTAGACATTTTTGAGAAAATGGAAACATTTAAACTGAGGAATTAAAATACCATTTGATTGATAATTATAGAGCTAAAATAAAAATAAAAAAAGTAGAAAAATTAATTTGTAAATATTTTATTATTAGAAAATATTACAGAACACACAGATGAATATTTGAGCCTGAGTAAAAACTTTAAGGCCAACAAAGAAAATAACATATAAGAAAAATATTACGAATTCTTAGAAGGTTGTGTAGGAGCCATTACTTCGAATTACTTCAAATATTCTTGTTTTCATGGATGAAACGATTTTTTTACAAAGGGTGGGATCGGTTTTATACCATTCATCTGCGATAGTAGAATTCAGCTCTGTTGTTGATGTAAAATGTCTCCCATTTGCATAAACTCTTCTTGCTAAGTTAGCCCAAAGGTTCTCGATTGGGTTGAGGTCAGGTGATCCAACTGGCTATTTCACAGTTTCAACATTGTTGACTTGAAACCAATTTTTTGTGCTGTTACTCAAATAGATCGGTGCATTGTCTTGCTGATATTTCCAATTTTCTCCAGCAAGACATACAGCATTTGGCAAAAATGATTTGTTAGGACATTTTGGTATCCTTATGAATTCATTCTACCTGAAACGAATGCAATTGAGCCCACACCATTTTAAGAAAAACAGGCCCAAGTCATGACAGACCCTCCACCTAATTGGCGATTGGAGAATATTTCTTTTTCATTTCTTATATCATGCCAGTAGAAATTCCAGCCATCTGGTCCATCCAAATTCCATTTTTTTTTTTTTTTTTGGCAGAAAAAATAATTTCTATCCATTGGTTGTCCCAGATCATGACTTTCTGGCCAAAGTTCAAACACTCTATTTTGTGTCTCTGCAGTAACTGAGGCTTAGTCAATTTTGCTGTATAAGTGTACCTTCCAGACCTTCTAATTGTGTTATAAATCGTTTTTTGACAAACTTTTAAACCTGTCGTCGGAATCAGTTTCCTGGCTGATTACTTTCCAGTAGATGCAAGTTGGCAAACTCTTCTTTCATCACGCGAGGACAAAGCTTTAGATCTTCCCCCCGTATTCTTTTTACCATAATTGTCTTTCAATTTTAAAAAATTGTTGACTACAGTCTTTGATCTTCCTATCTTTATCGCAATAGCACGACTACTCATTCCTGTTGAAGACAAAGCTTCGATTTATCCTCTTCCACGATCAGTTAACTTCTTACCCTTCGCCATCTTCACAAAGATCACCAATACTTCGAAGAAACGTATGACAAATATGAAAATTGCAGAGTTGTCAAAAGCTAGTAGTTGCAATGGTAATTACACGATTATATTGTATTTATTTTTAAAAAATGACTGGTGGCCTTAAAGTTTTTACTCAGGCAGAAATACTAACTTTGTAAATAATCGCATGTTTCTCATCATTATGTATTTACAAATTATGTTTATAGCATTTATTTCTTATCAATGAACTTTAATAATTAATATTATTTGAATCCCTTTTATTTAATTTTACATTTTCTCAAAAATATTTACTGGCCTTAAAGTTTTTACTCAGGCTGTAATTTATTCATTCAATCGTTGTAGATCCGTTTCATTGTGGATATAAATTGCTTATTTCTGAATCAATCTAAAATGTAGATTCCATTGAACATATCAATTCTTTGTGAAGTACCAAAGCCTATGAAAGATTTTTTTAAAGTTTTTTTAACGCCTTCTGATCATTAGTGAAACTTTACAATTTTATTTTGAAATCATTGCTATCAAGTTGTTTATCTTCTGTTTGCTTTGTTTTATTTACCTTGTGTGTTATTTGTTTGACTTATAAACTTTTATATTCAAAAGTATGTTGACAAAAGTTATCTATATAAGATAAAAACATGATTGTCTATATGAAGAATTTATTTATTAAAACTGCTGCTTTTTTTCATTAAACTAGTACAAATTAAAACGTTTTATTTTGATACTCATTTTTTTACAATAACAATTAATTTTAAAAATGTAATTTAAAACTTTTGACTCAGTTTTTTCCCTGCGAAGTTTTTTCAAAATCCTAATACCTCTTCGTTTTAAAAAATCGTGTTCTTTCTATAACATCAAAGCAACAAAGTCAGCAAAAAATGGCATCAATAAAGAAAATCACTCGCATAGTATACTCTAGAAGAGTACAATATTTGTAAAATTTTGGTAATCTTTTCATCAGCTTAACTACAGGAAGCATTATATGTATGACGTTTGAAATATATTTTATAGTAAACAACTTGTTATTGACATTTTATATTAAAAATTTTGTTATTGAAAAGATTAATGAAAAAAGAAGATTATTGGCAGAATGGATATTTTTTTAATCAAGTTTGAAAATTCGTAGGTGGTAAAGAGTGAAAAAAAGAAATAGTCTAATAATGTGATTTTTTTTTCCATCGTGTCGGCATTTACACCTACTCTTCATTCCATGAAGTTTGTTGACTATTTAAACCTCTACGGAGAATAATTAATTTTTAAAGCAAAAAAAAAATCGAATTAAATATTTTTTATTGCCTTTTATTTATTTCGTATTGATAACAATCCAGTAAGTGAAAAAAATGGAAAAAATAATAACAATACATATCAATTAATGTCCACCCAATGTTACGCGTTAATGGCCAATTAGAAATTTAAAGATTCGCCCACACTCAAGTCAAATAGGTTTGTTACATTTTTTACAAATTGATTGCCCGATTCGGGTCTCAATGACAACTTGCTCTGTTGGTAAGCATTAGGATTACTACTACTGCTTTTACAGTTTGGGAATGATGTGGATGAGAAGAAGTCTGATTGGGCTCTGTGACGCTCTACGGTCATAGATTACGATTTAAAGTGGATTCCGAACCACTACAAACATCCATGGCACCTCCGGGATTCATACTCGAAACCTGTAGTACCGAGAACCAGAGCGCTAGTCACTTCACCCTCAGGCCCCAAGCATTAGGATTGAGATTCAGTCTGCTGGCGGTTTTTTTTGCAGACAGTGTTTAAAAAAACGAGAAGCCTCGATGGCGTTTGTGATGCGCAGCCTCTTGCCCCGTGAGTCGGACTAGCCGGTGGAAGTTTTCCGAGTTTTCTCCCATACGATAGACAAATGCGGGGTAGTTCCCCTTAAAAGTTCTGCCCTCCTTCTCCGGCAGCACAATGGCAAGGGGGGGGGACTTCTTTTTCTCCAAAACCCTCCTTTTATTAAAATAAAGGCAGGGTTTTGGAGGAAGAGAAGAAAAGTGTTCTACGACGAGTCGCAAGAAATTTAGTTTTTCTCGTTCCCTAAAGTGAAAGAACAGGACGGAGGTTACGCCTGTATCCAAAGTGAGTCCCTTGTATTTTCGTGCATCACGCTTTATGATAATTAAGGTCTGCCGCAGACCGGAGGCATTAGATTCGTTGCAGACTTGAGAACTTTAAAAATCACCGTTATTGGAATAAACTGCATATATGAATCAAATTTAGTATTTATAAATATTCAGTGTATGCAATGCTTATAAATAAAAAATTAAAGTGTTCCAGGAACCTGGAAGTGGCCCTCTTCTTGAAGCCTTGTATAATAGTATACTAGTTTTGAAGGTCTAGTATAGGCCGAGACGTTACACTACAATCTTTTCTTCTTAGTAATATTCATGCTGACAATCTAAACTAAAACATGGAAAGGGCTTCGCTTTATTTAAAATATAAATAAGTAAACAAAATATCAAAGTCAAGCACAAGTTAAGATAGGTATGCACATGCATTTAAAGAACTAAAAATGAACGTCATGCTTCACAATTGCAATTATATAACTCAAGGCTAAAATATAACAGGAAACAAGTTCTTATCTCGGAAAAGTTCATATCGAGCATTTTCTTTAGATCGAGGTTCAACTGTAATTAAATTGAAATTTCTTTATTCATTTATCTTAATTCATGACAATTGTTAATAAAAAACTGTTAATCTTTCTCATTATTATGCAGAAAGAAAATATTTATTTTTCTGATAAAACTTTTAATTCCAGTTCAATTAGACCGATAAAAAAATCACAGTATTGAATTCAATTTTTTTTTTCTTCTTTTATACAATTATTCTTTCTTAATCTCTTTATATAAAGAATGTAATTTTATAACCAAGACAAAAAAAACCTCTTTTTCACTGCATTCGTTTTTAGAGTATTATACAATCCAAATTGGCTTTAAACTAATTTTTTTCCTATTAATTCACAATCAGAAGAAATTCGAAACAAAACTAATCCTATCATTAACTTCAGAGTTTTTTTTAGCTTAATTTTGCTTATTAAGACAATATAATAGCAATTCAAGCAAAACAAAAAAAAAGATTCCTTTTTTTTTTATAAATGGCAGAAAATACTCCATGATTAAATAACAAATTACTTTCTTTTGCAGATGGTTTCTAAATTAAAAAATAAAATAAAAAAATTGGGATTTTTTGAAGTAATTACGTATCGATCACAAACAAGATTAAAACTATCTAAAAATGATTTAAATGAATTGCCTTTCTTGGAAAAGCACATAGACAGGGTTGGAAAATCAAATTACTGCTTTTAGAAAAGTCATGTTAGGGCAATGGAGACTATACATATATATGAAAAAGGAATCTTTATCTTCCTTTACTTCTTCAAAAAGTTCTATCATTTTTTTCCCGGGAATAAATGACAATAAAGAATGAGGAGACAGACATCTTTCCGATTGAAATGCAAACTGGAACTGTGTTTTCTTTTCAAATTCATTTGCTTTTGCCTTTTTATTTTTTTATTGCTACCGTGGTAAGTAATCGTTCCTGGCAGGAGAAATTTTCGAAAAATAATGAATACTTTTCCATAAAAGGAAGCGAATGATATTTCTTTTCCAAATTGTTTTGACTATTCGATTTGCAGACGAGAAGAAATGGTTTTTTCGGGATCTTTGCGTAATCGAAAAATATGGAACGTAAAGCTATGCGGGGTTATTATTCTAAGAAAGTACTGATACATTGAATGTATTTTATTTTAGATATTATCAAAGCAATGTGAGTTTAATTATTTTTTAGATGTTATTAATTATTGATTATTTTAATTTAAAATTTAGTTAAAATTTATTATCATTGGTGAATTTTATTTACATTTAATAATTGCAATTGTTACCTATGGCTTTATTTTAACTATCCATACAAATTTGGCCACTTGCCTTAGAAACAAAAAGAACCTATAAACAAATCAAACTTACAGAAGGGAAAGACCAGACATTCTTAACAAAAACGATCCAAAGGCCTTAAAAACAAGTAAAATGTTCTAAGGATAAAAACTGAAAAAAGCTAGAAGTGCCATAATAAAACTCCTTGTGATAAGAACATGTTTTCTCTGGCCTTCAAGTAAAGAGTATACAAATCACCTTTCTGTTGTAAGTTCAGTCCGAACAAACAAGTAGATGGACCTTATTCATTTTCACTGTCTTACATAAAACACATATATCAGAGTTCATAATCTCTATTTCTGCCGGATGTTCGCCCATTCAGTCGTGTTCCAGTTCGTAATTTAAAATTGGCAACAGCCTCTTTGCGAGTTTTTCCCCTCAAATGTTTACCAGTTATTCCCGATTGTCTCCCAGACTTTTCCTTTGATGTTAGATAATAATTTCCTATTATACGATGACTTAATATTGTCCTAAAAGAGTCGAGTGGGATAGAACACTGTCCAGGAACTTCTGTTCATTTTTCTACCAGAAGATCTGTGCTTTCGTTTCCATCAATTACAACATATGATGGAATACACTGGAAAATGAGGTACTACTACTGCGTCCAAAAAGTAAGACCAATTTTAAATTTAAAATTCCCGGAGCTTATAGAATTTCAATTTTTTTTCTTCTTTTTTATCTTGCTGGCAATGTCCTTTACACCTGTACGAAATTTGACGTCAAAATATTCAGTGTTTCAGTTACGCTGGGCTTTCTGAGACGCTAAAACTGATTCCGGCGGTTTTTGAAATGTCTGAATTAACTGAGCAAGAACTTGCATTCAATTTTGTTTGCGGAAAAGTATAGAATGTTGCAGAAGGCATTCGGTGAGCATTCCTATATCGGAAAAAAATGTTTAGAAGTGATATAAACAGTTCAAAGAAAGCAGAGAACGCGTTGAAGACGAATAGTCCTCTGGTCCACAATCAACCTCAACCGCCGAAGCTCCCGTCCAAAAAACTTAAATATTTGGTGCTTGCAAACCGTCTATTTACGATTAGACATCTTGCTGCTGATGTTGGAATTTCAAAAGGATCTGTCACTTCCAATTTGAGCCTCAAACGCGTCAAATCTCGATTGGTACCGAACACACTGAATGCGTCAGCTCATACTGCATTGATTCTTCGTGACTGTTTCGTCAAAAATGAAACCCATATCGTTCCACAACCACCGTATTCCCACCGTACGACTTCTGGCTATTCCCTAAACTCCAAAGACCACTCCGAGGCCACCGGTTTGAGTCGATTGAAGAGATTCAACGTGAATCGCCGCGCGCTTTGAAGGCCATCCCTGACGATGACTTTTTAGCATGCATTGAGGATTGGGAAAAAAAGTTGGCATAAGTGCATTGTGTCCGGAGAGGATTATTTTGAAGGCAATGAAATAAATTTGGAAGAATAAATAAAAAGTTTTTGAAAAAAAAATAATTTGGCGAACTTTTGGGGTACAGCAGTGCTAGACCTATAACGACTTCAAGAAGAGGGCCATTTTCAGGTTCATGTGAAAACTTTAATTTTTATTCATAAACCTTATATATATATATATATATATATATATATATATAATAAAGAACTCTGAGGTATTACAAATTATTATTTAAAAAAATGAAAAATAAAGAATTAAATTTGATTCACAAGTGCAGTTCACTCTAAGTTCGGAAATTTTCAGAGTTCTCGAGTCTACGACGAATATAATGCACCTGGTCTGCGTCAGACCTTATTTATCACACGGCGGGATACATGAAACCACATGGCTCTCACTTTGTAAACAGGTGGAATCTTCTGCCAATGTAATCACTTTCAGAAAAAGAGAAAAACAACACTTCTTGTCGACTCGTCGCAGAACACTCAACTTTCCTACTCCAAAAATATCACTATAAGAAAAATTGTCAAGAGGGGGGGAAGTCAGCGACCCTCACTGCTCATTAGAGTGGACACTTCCTTACCCCATGGTCTATCGCAAGTCACGATGCATCAACTCATGACATAGTCCATATCCCATCTGTAATTGCTCCGACCTGTGAAGGTCGAACAGACAATCGCTAATTTCATGGGGTATCATTATCCATGACATATCATCGGTTGTCAGATTTGAGTGACAGGTTGTTCTCATTAGAACAAGTCACTAATTGCATGTAGTATAAATATCCACAACACTGCTTATCTGCTGTCCGATTTCAGTGATAGGTTGTTATTATGCACTTAAAGAATATACATTCCTGTCCCATGAGAACGAAATGGTTTATTGTGGGGAAAATGCTACAGTAGGAAGATATTGTGGATTTAAACCACTTCGGCTCTATCGTTATTGCTATATAATTGTTTTATGGTTTTCTCTACTAGTTTAATAGAAAGAAAATTCAATTCTCATTCTTTGAATAGAACTTTGATATTTCCCCGTATTATCGGAGCGTGATCATTTTCTATAAATAGGTTTATATCTCGTCCGTCATCTAGCTAGGGGTACATTGCTTTCCGCATGTCTTCTCTCTTTAAGGTTGGGTACATTCTGGATCTATATCCTTAATGTCGTGTCCAGTAGTGTACTTCACTGATATGATGTAACAGGTATATTAATTTTCCCTTTGGGAATTTCAAATCTTGTCGATTGTGCTAACTGATTCTCATAATTGCTACATAGAGTTGGTGGTTGTTATATAAGGATGGATCTATATTCGTGTATAGGGATTACACATTGTAGCATGATATTAATTGCTGTAAGTGTAATGAAATAATTCTATACTATGTATTCCGAGTTATGCTATATTTACTACAAATCTGAAACATTAGTCACTATATTACCAAAAATCAAGTTCATAAGAAGTGACAATTGTAAAGGAAGAGAAATGGAACTAAACTAAATGGCTCAGTAAGTTAGATATTTTTATTTAGATATATTTCTGAATTTTATCTAATGGCATTGTTCAATCATAAACTACTTTAGGTGTGATATCTTGTTCAGTTTAGGGAAACATTACATTTCTGTACTTGGTTTCCATGGTTACGCTATAGTTATTCCGCAACAAACAATCAAAATCATTAAAAGTTTTTTTTTACATGTTTGTCAGGTACTATTTCAAATATTGCAAACATGGAAAAAACTTATTTTACTCATTTATTCAAAATTGATCTTTTGATTAATGTTTATAACTAAAAGAAGATAATGATTATGTGTTCTAGAATAACTTATTTTAATCTACATATTTATATATATGTATATAATACACGAACGTAGCATTTGTAACTAATAATCGAAAATATGTAACATCGTATACTTTCATATGGCCATCAAAAGATTATTTTAATAATTCTTATACTATATATATATATTGTTTGTCAACCTCAAACTGTATTGTGAAAATGAATTATTGGATAATTATTTTTAATTTCTTATTTTAAAATATGCATAAATATTACAAATTTAATTGCATGATGATTATAATTTTTATTATAATTAGTTTTGTTATTTTACGTTATTGTTTTTTCTATTACTTGCAAACAAGCTGAATCTTTAATTGAATTTTGAGAAAATTAGAATAATTTTGTTATTATCGATTTTCTATTGCTTCTTCTTTGCTTGTTCGACAACAATATGAGTCATTCTTGGATCGTCTGGTTACTAGTGACGAAAGGTGGATTGTGTTTGTATGACAATTTAGTGAAGTAAAGAGCTAAGGCAATGCCAGGCATTTCACTTCGTACCCTTGCGAAGGCCAATGTGCACTAAAAAAAGCTAATGATTTGCATTCTTTGGGATTGTCGAAATCCTATCCCTTCATAACCGGTACAGCCAGATCAAACTATCACAGCAAAAATATATTGGGATCAACTAACCTAACTGGATACAAAAATATGTGAACTTCGTCCAACACTGTATAACGAAAAAGATAATTGTTGTTGTCATGTCTTACAACATGACAATGGCTTTAAGGACATAAGGCTTTACATGTCTAAGCTTTAAGTGGTTTACATGGTTTTAAGAACAAATAAAAATCTTCAGGCTCTTGGTTATGAAGTTTTATCTCATCTCACCTGACCTGACCCCATCTGATTACCACTTGTTCCTCTCGATGCTCGAAAAAATTTCGAAAATTTTAGGATCTTCAGAGGGCAGAAGTAGATTTTCTGGATTCAAAGGAAAAGATCTTTTATACATACGGCATGATTTACCTTGGTGACAGATGGAAGCAGGTCATATAAAACAGTGGTCAATATTTCATTAATTAATTTCATTTGCAAGCTTAAATATAAAAAATTGAATTTCCCTCAAAAAACGACATAACTTTTCTTACCAACCTAATATTTATTAAACATATCTGTCTCAGTAAAATCATTTTATCTAAAATGTATTTTAGAGGGGCCTGAACGGCCGAGTAGCTAGCACTCTGGAGCTCGGTACCATTGGTTTCGATTTCGAGTCTCGGCGGTGCCATGGATGTTTGCAGTGGTTCAGAATCCACTTTAAGCCGTAGGTCCCGGTCTAACAAGATCGTAGAACATTGCGAAGGTATTGTTACTCCACGTCCGTAGCATATCTTCAAGCTACACGCACTTCCAGGATAGTGCTAAGTGAATAACATTTGTACAACACTTGCTTTAAGGCATCCAAGACAGCTGTCTAAGTGTTTTCCAGCTGCATTATAATAAAAAAAGTATTTTATAAATAATGTATATCTCTTTTCCATCTTTATTGTTTCCTATTAAATTATACCAATTCCTACTGAGCATTCTACAGGTGAAAAAAAAATCACCATTGACACTCATCAAAACACAATCTACCATCCAAAAACAAAACCTTCCACTTCAACTTACGCTCCACCAAAAACTAAACACACCAGCCATTAACATCCCAGAAAGATCCCCAAATCGAATTTCCTTCCCGGACCAATTCAAATGATACAAATCGAGATAAAAAAGGGAAAAAAAATGTCCCTCTTTTCCCTGGTCCTTGTAAATCGGAAATGACGAATCCGCACACGTCTGTCTCTAGCCGCAAAAGCTGTGACGAGAACCCCTGCCAATGCTCAATGTTTAGAGTTCATTGTCGGTTCTGTTTGACTTTGTAATTACGTGAAAACCCCAGAACCTCTCCCCCCGTTTGTTGTAGCCGATGATACGGTTGATAGCAGTGGAGACAGGCGCTGGTCCGATGTTCTCGCCCTACTGTCGCCAGCTTGGCTTTTAACCATTGTGTTTGGCTTGCAATGATTTGGCGAGAATCGCTTATATCGATTCCCTTGTGCACAATAATGTTTTTCAAAATAATGTTTGGAGATTTTGGTTTTATTATTGGCCAGTACGCTGACCTGAGATCATATGTAATTTGTTAATTTTATAGTGGATTTAACGTTAAGCAGTTTTCAGCACAGATCTTTCTATGATTAAAGTAAAAATTTAGGATTAATGCCTTCCGGAAGTACTTTTATATGTAATCTTTCAACATTTGAGTATTATTTTTAAGAAAAATTCAAAACCTTCAACCGAACAGAATAATTATCAATGCGAGATTCTATATCACAATATTCATTAACTTCTTGGGGTTTTTTTTTCAAAGCTCTAGTGTCATAATCACTATAGAGTCTCCTCGTCTCCGAAAGCAGACGCCATCAGTGGATTCGAACTGTTTGTCTGCAGGCTATCTACGCACTTAACTACTAAGCCACGAGCGAATAGTTTTACAGTTAATTGTCTTCACAATTATCTTTCTAATTTTCACTGTATATTACAGCACATAACTTAATATTAATACATATATGCTTTTTTATCTATTAGAAATAGTTACCGTAATTTAACATTCTTTTTATAAATAGATAAAACATTATGTAGGACGGTAAGGAATCTGGGCAATATTAATACCGTGATGAATTTAGGAGCTTACGAAATTTTTTTTTAATTTAAGGTATTAATAAAAACAGTTAAATAGTTAATCGAAAGGATTAACTTTTTGTAGAAAAAACGGTTAAGATTGAAAAATATAATTTATTTTTGTATATACATGTGACAGGGCATAAATTTAAATTTAATTCATGTAATAAAAAAATTATTAAATAATGAATTATAATAAGTTCATATATGTATTATAAGTTAATTCATTATAATTTTTTGACCCGTCACATAATTTCTTTCAATAATTTTATCTTTTTTGTAATTGTTTTTCCTGATATATATATATTTTTTTTTTTTTAAACATTTAATCTTTTTTTAAACATTCTGTATAGTGAATTCGAGAATTTCTATAGAAACTTCATAAAACATACACAAGAGTTCAATAAAAAATTCTTTAGCTTTACTTTATTTGTTTTCTGTACTTTTACATTTTAACTTAAAGTTTAAATATATATTTTTTTATTATTAAATTTCAATAACATGTTTTCTTTAATTAAAATTTTCAACAGCAAAAAGGATTGTTCACTATTGTTGGCTTTTTTGCAGAAGCACTCCACTAGCAGAAAAACCAGTTTTACAGCGGTGTTATACAATTTATAAATATCTATTATTTAATAATTTTTATATAATTTTTTATTTTTTATTAATTAAGTAAAAATTTATGCCTTATCACATTTTTCAAAAAAATTTTTAATGATAAGAGTTTAATGGATTTTTCTTTTGAAAGTTATCCGTGTTTTTTCAGGGCATCCTTCATCTAAACTCAAAAGCATATAAGGATTCCGTTTTATTATATTGTATTGTTAAAAATACAAGAGGCATCTCTTAGCATTAACAAAGAAAAAATGGATTTATAGTACTTTTCTGTTCCTTTTTTAAACGAATATTATTGGCATTAGTTTAACATGGAAACAAAAATATGGCCCGTTCATGGCACTAGTTTTACAACGAGAAAGCATATAAGGATGTAGCTAATCAAAAGTTAATTTTTTTTTTCAAAACTAGCACTTGTTAAAAGAAAATAAGCATAGTTAAACTACGAAAATGTTCGCAAATATTATTTGGCAGCTACTTTTTATGTGTTTCTATCTATAATTTTTTTAATATATAGTTAAAAATTCGGCACAGTAGCAAGTAGATTATTTTGAAAAAAATGCAGACACAGACAAAAAGACAATACACATTTTTTGAAATAAACGAAATATAAATTTATTTTAAATTTAACATTTCTCCAACACAGCGTAATGAAATCTACATAAATCCTTTTTTTTAAAAAAACATTATATTATTTAAAGACAATATAATAGAATAACAAATATTTGTAGCTAATTATCATGAAAAATTACTTTAACAAACTTAATTCAACATCGTTAACAATAAAAGCATTTGCTCCTAGTTCAAACTCTCATCCTGAGATTTAGTATACGATCTCCTTAAATATGCTCAAACCCTCACCCTTTTGTCTACTTGTCTTTATTTTAACTGACTCAGTTACTTATTATAAAATAAATAATAAAGAGAATTCGTAGTCAATTATAAATAAATAAAGACACTCTAATCCTCATTTCCTTCCTAATCTTTTAGTGTTTTTTCATTTTAATTGACTCAGTGATATCTCATTTAAACTTATTATAAAATAAATAATACACAGAAACTGCAATCAATTATATCTAAAGAAAGACACTCTAATCCTAATTTTCGTAATAATCTTTTAGTGCTTATTTATTTTAACTGACTCAGTTGTCTGTTAATATCTCAGTTATCTAAAACTGTTATAAAATAAATAATAAGCAGAATTCGTAGTCAATGATAAATAATAAAAGTCACTTTAATTATCTCAATTCAGCGTTTCGCGGTAATGGAAAACATTTCATAAAAGGTCGTCTTCATAATTCAGTTCGCCAAATCTAACTTGTGTTTACAAAGTCATATATTCCTCGCCACGACGACAATGCCCCTGATAAAAATCACATCCACTCTCTCTCTCTGAACAAGAAATCTGGCTGCTTTCAAATGCCGTACACGTTCCAAAAGTCCCTTTTTTTGTGCCAAGGAAATGAGATTTGCTAAAAATATGAAACATGAAACATTAATTCCTCCTGGGGCCAGCAATAATCTTAAACCGGGAGCTTTAGAGGAAAGAAAAAAAGTTTTATGGAAGAAACGACGAGAGGAAAAAAAAACTTCTCTGGTTCTTCCAAGAAAACTTTTGCGAAATTAACTTTGCTGCAAGCTACTGGGGGTTTTTTAGACCATTAAAAAAAATACCGGAGCAAATAGTATTGTGCAAAGTAGGAGAGGCACACATGTATTAAATTATGGAAGTGGTTTCATAGTGGCCCCCGCCAGTCAAATATTTGTTTTTCGTGGAACTTTTCAGTAAGGAACTTCTTGTAGTAAAGCCTATTACGTAATACCATCACAATCTTCTGTGTTTTCGAAAACAAATATTTTTCTATTCATATGGCTTTGTTAGGTTCAATAGAAAGCTGCTTTCGAAAGAGTTCTAATACTAATTTGAAAATGGAGATTAGAAATTCATTTTTTTAATAGCTTAAGAAAATAATTTTTGTTTGAAAATTGGCATAAAAAAATAAGATTTGTTCTTCCAACGCCAATTATATACTCAATATTAATATTTATCGCCTATCATAAACATAGCATCTCTCATGCTGAGATTTAGTATACGAACCTTTTTAAATATGTCCTTACAATCCTCAATTCCTAGTGCACAATTTTTTTGTCTCTGTTAATTTTAACTAATATAAAATTGTTATCTTAAACACCAATGGAAAATGAAAAATAGTACATAATTTGTTATCAATTACAAACAGGGAGTTTAATAAACAATTCAGCATTATATTATTATAATAATAGTATTAACAACTATATAAGAAATAAAATATTTAATATTTATAGTCGATTATAAACATATAATTAAACTATAATAACTATCAATATTACGTAATAATTCACTGAAGGATAGCACTAAATTTAATATGTCTAAATTGTGTATACAAGATCACGTTGCGGGGCCTGATGGCCGAATGGCTAGCGCTCTGGCGTTCGGTACCACAGGTATCGGGTTCAAATCTCGGCTCTGCCCATGGGTGTTTGTAGTGGTTCGGAATCCACTTTAAACCGTAGGTCCCGGTCCTAATAGGATCGTAGAGCGCTGCGGGGGCATTGTTACTCCGCGTCCGTGGCTTACCATCAAGTTACACGTGCCCCCTGGGTAATGCAAAGTGAGTAACATCGCTGCAGCCCTTATGGCGAAAGATCACGGTCTATTTGCCAGCAGCATTAGAGAAAAAAAAAGATCACGTTGCCCATAATTCTTCCATCTAATCTTTTAGAGCTTATTTATTTTAACTGGCTCAGTATTTAGCTTATCTAAAATAAATAATAAAGAGAATTTGTAATTATAAATATAGAAAGGCAACCTAATTATCTTAATTCTGTGTTTCGCAGTAATAGAAAAAATTTCATAATTCAGTTCCTCCATATCTAAATTGTGTTTAAAAACTCAAATATTCCTCCACCACAACGGCATTGCCCCTCATAAAAATCACATCCACTCTCTCTCTGAACAAAAATTCTGGCTGCTTTCAAATGCCGTACACGTTCCAAAAGTCGCCTTTTTTTTTTGTGCCAAGGAAATAAGATTTGCCAAAAATATGAAACATGAAACATTAATTCCTCCTGGGGCCAGCAATAATCTTAAACCAGGAGCTTTAGAGGCAAAAAAAAAAGGTTTATGGAAGAAACGACGAGAGAGGAAAAAAACTCCTGGTTCTTCCAAGAAAACTTTTGCGAAATTAATTTTGCTGCAAGCTACTCGGAGTTTTTTAGACCATAAAAAAAAAATACCAGAGTAAATAGTATTCTGCAAAGTAGAAGAGGAACACATGTTTTAAATTATGGAAGCGGTTTCATAGTGGCCCCCGCCAGTCAAATATTTGTTTTTCGTGGAACTTTTTAGTGAGGAACTTCTTGTTGTAAAGCCTATTACGTAATATCATCACATGCTTCTGTGCTTTCGAAAGCAAATATTTTTCTATTCATATCGCTTTACTACGTTCAATCCAAAGCTACTTTTGAAAGAGTTCTAATACTAATTTGAAACTGGAGATTAGTACTTCTTTTTTTAAATAGCTTAAAAAATTTTTTTTGTTTGAAAATCAAAATAAAAAAGTAAAATTGTATATCTAACTCTAATTATATACTCAATATTAATGTTAATGTGCCAGTAGTCATGCTATAGTAATGTTAATTCAATAGTTTTATCTAATAGTAATGTTATATCCAACGCCTAATTGTTTAGTAATGCTGTGCTCAATGTTTATTAATGCATCAATAGTTATACCCAATAAGTCAATTGTAAATAAAGACAATAAAATCCTAACTTCTTCCTAATCTTGTAGTGCTTATTTATTTTAACTGACTCACTATTTAACTTATCTAAACCTATTATAAAATAAATAATAGGCAAAATTAGTAGTCAATTATAAATAAAAAAGGCGCTCTAATCCTAACTTCCTTTCTAATCTTTTAGTGCTTCTTTATTTTAACTGACACAGTATTTATCTTATCTAAAACTATTATAAAAAAAAAATAATAAGCATAATTCGTAGACAATTATAAAAAAGTAAAGCACTCCAATTCTCCTAATTCAGTGTTTCGCAGTAATGGAAAACATTTCATAAAAAGTCGTCTTCATAATTCAGTCCTCAATATCTAAATTGTGTGTACAAGATCATGTTGCTCATAATTCTTCCTTACTAACAAAAAAACAATTCCTAATCTTTTAGTACTTATTTATTTTAACTGATCCATTGATATGTTATCTAAACTTATTATAAAATAAATAATAAAGAGAATTCGTAATAAATTATAAATAAAGAACGGCAAAATGAACTAACATCTCTAATTATCTTAATTCAGTGTTTCGCAGTAATGGAAAACAATTCATAAAAGTCATCTTCATAATTCAGTTCCTCCATACCTAAATTGTTGTGCACAAACTCATATATTCCTCGCCACAACGGCATTGCCCCTGATAAAAATCACATCTACTCTCTCTCTGAACAAGAAATCTGGCTGCTTTCAAATGTCGTACACGTTCCAAAAAAGGCCCTTTTTTTTGTGCCAAGGAAATAAGATTTGCCAAAAATATGAAACATGAAACATTAATTCATCCTGGCGCCAGCAATAATCTTAAATCAGCAGCTTTAGAGGCAAAAAAAGGTTTATGGAAGAAACGACGATAGAGAAGAAAAAACTCCTGGTACTTCCAAGAAAACTTTTGCGAAATTAACTTTGCTGCAAGCTACTCGGAGTTTTTTAGACCATAAAAAAAATACCGGAGCAAATAGTATTGTGCAAAGTAGGAGAGACACACGTGTATTAAATTATGGAAGTATTTTCATAGTGGTCAAATATATGCTTTTCGTGGAACTTTTTTCAGTAAGGAAGTTCTTGTTGTAACGCCTATTACGTAATACCATCACAGGGTTCTGTGCTTTCGAAAGCAAATATTTTTCTGTTCATGTCGCTTTATTAGGTTCAATCGAAAGCTGCTTTCGAAAGAGTTTTAATATTAATTTGAAACTGAGGAACTCGTAGTTCATTTTTAATAGCTTTAGAAAACCGTTTTTGTGTGAAATTTGAATTTAAAAAATAAGTTTTGTATATCCAACTCCAATTATATACTCAATAGTAATGTTATTGTGCCAGTAGTCATACTATAGTATTGTTAATCCAAAAGTTTTATCTAATAGTAATGTTATATCCAACGACTAATTAATTCATAATGCTATTCTCAATGTTTATTAATGCACCAATAGTTATAACCAATAAGTCCATTATAAATAAAGACACTCTAATCCTTCAAAATCTTTTAGTGCTTGTTTATTACAACTGACTCAATGATATCTTATCTAAAACTACTATAAAATAAGTAATAGGCAAAATTTGTAGTCAATTATAAATAAAGGCACTCTATTCCTAATTTCCTTCAAAATCTTTTAGTGCTTATTTATTTTAACTGACTCAGTAATATCTCATCAAAACCTATTATAAAATAAATAGTACTATACCGAATTCGTAGTCAATTATAAATAAAAAAGACACTCTAATCCTAACTTTCTTCCTAATCTTTTAGTGCTTATTTATTTTAACTGATTCAGTATTTATCATATCTAAAACTAAAATAATAATTAATACTAAATAATAATAAAATGAATAATAAGCAGAATTTGTAGTCAATGATAAATAAAGAAAGTCACTCTAATTATCTCAATTCAGCGTTTTGCACTAATGGAAAACATTTCATGAAAAGCTGTCTTCATAATTCAGTTCCTCCATACCTAAATTGTTGTGCACAAACTCATATATTCCGCTCCAACAACGACAGTGCCCCTGATAAAAATCACATCCACTCTCTCTCTCTCTGTGAACAAGAAATCTGGCTGCTTTCAGATGCCGTGCACGTTCCAAAAAAGTGCCTTTTTTTGTGCCAAGGAAATAAGATTTGCCAAAAATATGAAACATGAAACATTAATTCCTCCTGGGGCCACCAATAATCTTAAACCAGGAGCTTTAGAAGAAGCAAAAAAAGAAAGGTTTATGGAAGAAACGACGAGAGGAAAAAAAAACTTCTTTGGTTCTCCCACGACAACTTATGCGAAATTAACTTTGCTGCAAGCTACTCGGAGTTTTTTAGGCCATAAAAAAAATACCGGAGCAAATAGTATTGTGCAAAGTAGGAAAGGCACATATGCATTAAATTATGGAAGTGGTTTCATAGTGGCCACCGCCAGTCAAATATTTGTTTTTCGTGGAACTTTTTAGTAAGGAAGTTCTTGTTATAAAGTCCATTACGTAAAACCATCACAAGCCGTTGTGTTTTCGAAAGCAAATATTTTTCTATTCATATCGCTTTATTAGGTTCAATCGAAAGCTGCTTTCGAAAGAGTTTTAACACTAATTTGAAAATGGGGATTAGTAGTTTATTTTTTAAATAGCTTAAGAAATTATTTTTTGTTTGAAAATTGAAATAAAAAGTAAGATTTGTATATCCAACTTCAATTATATTATGTAAATGTGCCAGTAGTCATACTATAGTTATGTTAATAAAATAGTTTTATCTAATAGTAATGTTATATCCAACGCCTAATTATTTAGTAATGCTGTGCGCAATGTTTATAAATGCATCAATATTTATAACCAATAAGTCAATTATAAATAAAGACACTCTAATCCAAACTTCTTCCTAATCTTTCATTGCTTATTTATTTTAACTGACTCAGTGATATTTTATCTAAACTTATAAAATAAATAGTGGGCAAAATTTGAAGTCAATTATAAATAAAGACACTTCAATCCTAACTTCCTTCCTAATCTTTTAGTGCTTTTTCATTTCAACTGACTCAGTAATATATCTAAACCTATTATTAAATAAATATTGAGCAGAATTTTTAATCATTTATAAATAAAGAAAAGCACTCCAATTACCTTAATTCAGTGTTTAGTACTAATGAAAAATATTTCAAAAAAAACCGTCTTCATAATTCCGTCCTCAATAGCTAAATTGTGTGTACAAACCCCTTAATTCTTCCTTACTAACAAAATAACAATTCCTAATCTTTTAGTGCTTATTTATTTTAATTCTGGCTCAGTGATATGTAATCTAAACTTATTATAAAATAAATAATGTACAGAATTTGTAGTCAACTATAAATAAAGAAAGACATTCTAATTCTAACTGCCTTCCTAATCCTTTAGTTCTTATCTATTTTTATTGAATCAGTGAAATCTTATCTAAAACTATTATAAAATAAATAATAAACAAAATTTGTAATTAATTATAAATAAAGAAAGGCACTCTAATTATATTAATTCAGTGTTTCGCAGTAATGGAAAACATTTTGTAAAAAGTCGCCTTCATAATTCAGTTCTTCCATATCTAAATTGTGTGTGTACAAACTCATATATTCCTTGCCACAACGACAGATTGCCTCTGATAAAAATCACATCCACTCTCTCTCTGAACAAGAAATCTGGCTGCTTTCAAATGCCGTACAAGTTCCAAAGGTCCCCTTTTTTTTTCTGCGACGGAAATAAGATTTGCCAAAAATATGAAACATGAAACATTAATTCCTCCTGGGGGCCAGCAATAATCTTAAACCAGGAGGTTCAGAGGCAAAAAAAAAAGGTTTATGGAAGAAATGACGAGAGAGCAAAAAAAAAAAAAAAAAAAAACGTTTCTTGTTCTTCCAAGAAAACTTTCGCGAAATTAACTTTGCTGCATGCTACTCGGTGTTTTTTAGACCATAAAAAAATACCAGAGCAAATAGTATTGTGCAAAGTAGGAGAGGCACACATGTATTAAATTATGGAAGTGGTTTCATAGAGGCCCCCGCCAGTCAAATATTTGTTTTTCGTGGAACTTTTTAGTAGGGAAGTTCTTGTTGTAAAGTCCATTACGTAATACCATCACAAGCTTCTGTGTTTTCGAAAGCAAATATTTTTCTATTCATATCGCTTTATTAGGTTCAATCGAAAGCTGCTTCCGAAACAGTTTTAATACTAATTTGAAAATGGAGATTTGTAGTTTATTTTTTTAATAGCGTAAGAAAATATTTTTAATTTGAAAATTGAAATAAAAAAGTAAGATTTGTAGATCTGTACTCCAATTATATACTCAATAATAATATTAATGTGCTAATAGTCTTATGCAATAGTAATGTTAATCCAATAGTTTTACACCATAGTAATATGATAGTAATATCCAACGCCTGATTATCTAGTAATGCTATATCCAATGTTTGTTAATGCATCAATAGTTAATAATAATAGTTCTAATAGCAATATTACATCCAGTCTGGCGAACAGAGCATTGATCTCTCTTAGATTGTAGATTTTCGACTCGAATTGTGACAGTATCAGCTGTGAGGGTGACAAATATGTAGGTCGGTTAGTCAAACTGTTCGAAGGGATGAAAATGATTGTAACGTCTCGGGCCTATACTAAACCTATAACTACTTCAAGAATAGGGTCACTCTCAGATTCATGGGCAGATTTTAATTTTTATTTAAAAGCATTATATATAGATACATACAGAACTCTGGAGAAATAAACATAAATTTATGTAATAGACAATATAAATTTAATTCACAAGTGCATCTCTCCAAGGACGGAGATTTTCAGAGTTCTCAAGTCTACATCTTATCTAATGCACCCGGTTTGCTGCAGACCTTAATTTTCATACGGCGTGATCACGAACCCACAAGAGGCTGACTTTGTAAACATTAGGAATTTTCGGCCTGTTCGGTCACTTCTAAATAAAACCACACTTCTTTTCCTCTCGACGTAGAACACTCTTTTCTTCTTCTGCAAAACCCTCCCTTTAAGAAAATCCGTGTCAATGGGGGGGGGTAGCTTCCCTCTCATCTGATTAGAGTGAACACTTCCTCAACCCATGGTCCATATTCCATCTGTAATTTTTCAACCTGTAAAGGTCGAGCAGCTGTTAGATTTCAGTGACAAGTTGTTCTCATTAAAACAAGACACTAATTGCATGCAGTATAAATATCCACGACACTACTTCTCTGTGTGAGATTTGAGTAATAGATTGTTATTGTGCACTTGTTAAAGAATATACATTCCTTTCCCCTGGGAACAGAAATGTTCTATATCTTCTAGTGGGAAAAATGCTACAATGATGAAGAACAATATGCGAACACTCAGATACTATCCCTGAAGATCTTTTTAAATTGTATTGGCACGATGCTGATTCATTTTAGAGCCTCATTCCCGTGATACAGCCTGAATAACGCTGAACCGACTATATATTTAACTATACTATATATATATATATATGGCAAGTAAAAGTTAACGGCATTTTAAATTCAAATTTTAATTCTCATATGGCACTATTTTTGGGGAGGACCGGGGGGGTCCCCAACTGTTCATTGCAAGCTGCAATTGGATATTTCCTTATTTTTTTACTTTTTCTTATTTCATTAATCCATGAAGATAATTTCAAAATTAATTTATGGTGTGTTTTTCGCGAATAGCGTTATTAAATGCCATCTGTTGAGATTTCTAGACTTAATTTACTGGATTTGATTAAAAAAAAAAAAACTTTCCTCGTTAATTTATTTATAGTATTTATAGTATGTATAGTATTTATAGTATTTTTTTATTTTCATATTTAATGTATTTATAGTATTTAATATTTTTTACGACTTTGGAATCGAAAACGTCTTTAATTATTAGAATAATTTAAAATTCTTCATTTTCTTTGAAAGCTGTTTAAATTAAAGATTTATTTTCAATTATTAATACATAACGATATTTTTAACTTTTAGCTCTTACATAAATTATTTTTCTATAAAATGTTTTTTTACGCCTTACCTTGTTGGATAGAACATTATTTTTGTTCCATAACAGAAAAATACCTGTCAACTTAAATAAAAGTTATTTAAACCAATTTTTAACGAAGCATGTTTCTAGTATTGAAGTACATATTTTGAAGTGTCAGTACAACTATTTACCAAAGTAAACTTTAAAAATATACTGTTTTTATTCACACAACAATTTTTTATAATATTCTTTAGTTTTCGGTATCATTTTGATATTTATTGAAGCCTAAATCCATATTTAATTAATTAAATTTATAATATTCCGTCTGAAGTATTTACTCTTTCAAGAAATTTAGTTTTATGTACATTTTCTTTTAATTTTAAAGTGCAAATGTTATTTTGATTCCTTTAAGTGGCATTTAAAGAAAAAAAAAGTTTAGTATTTTTCAGAAAAATAAGCTTAATTAAGCCAGTTTTTTCAATATCTTCAAAAATATTATTTATTTAAATAATGAATTAATTAAATTTTGTATTCTATTGTTTGTTTGTTTGGGGGCAATGAGCTTTCGAATTAGGTACGTTTGGTAAGATACACAATAAAATTATTTCAGAGGGGCATGATAAGTCAGTAAGGGGAAAGTCCTTCTGTGGAGTAGGAGACATATGCGAACCTTCTAATTATCACCCTTTATGATGTTCGTTCTAAATTGCTGTGGCAAACATAGATGTAGTATATCAAACCTCGTATTGTAACCTGGATTACGCTTAATTTGCTACATATCTGCTATTCTTGTAGAGACTGGTTTCAATTTAAATGCCTATATAAAATTTTAAAGGCTTGAAAAGTACGTATTCAGTTATAACATATATAATCCAATAGCTTCATTCTTCCAATAGTGATTTTCAGATTTTTTAATTTTCGTAAAGCATTATTGTAATTTTTTCAGGTTCTTATCAAATGGTTACTGTCACAATGTATAGCAAATAATAAAACGACATCAGAAAAAGAATATTTCAATTTCAAATATATAATAAAAAGAATTTTGAATTTGCAGACCTTTCAAGCTTATGTATTATAACATAAATAAATAAAATAATAAACCTAAATTAAAAATCTTATATAAGTATCGTATTCGTTTTGAAGCAATTTTATGTAATATATATATATATATATATATATAATTACAAAACATATTACTACAACAATATTGCTACAAAAAAGAATCAAAGTTGTTAAAAAATTACATAGTTTGAATTTTTAAACATGAGACGATTTTCAAACTTGCCTTCTTGTGTAAAGATTAGTATTAACGGAATGAAAATGACGATATGAGATTTTTTTCCATGCATTTCATAGCTCCTGTCACGCGTTGAATTGCGCTAAAGATGTCTAATATATATATATATTTGTTGAATTATGTAGAAGAATAGCTATAAAACCAGCCATTTTTAAATAATTTAGAACAGAAGGGTAAAAATTACGGAATCAAGAGACAAAGAAGAATTTCCAGAATCTCCTCCTCATAGTTCCCTTCTGCATACCATCAACCAGATATCAATTTAACCGATTAATTCACTCAAATCGCCAAAGTGGATACTTTTACAAACAATTCATCCTTCCCCAATTTTCATTTCTGACGTTTTATCGTTTCTTTTTGGCGCCGGGTTTTCGTCGCCAATCCCGCCATCGCCATGGCAACCCTGCTCCGCAACATTGTCGTCGGAAGCAATGGGACATGGCCCGTTCCATGTTATCTTCTTTTATGAAGCGTCCGATGAAGCAAGGTTAGGGCAAGGCTCACATGAAAAGAGTTATTTTTGTCCGGTACGTGGTTAAACGAAGGGTATCCGGCCCGATTGGGGAATGGGTTTTATTACGCTGGACAAATAGAATGGTCCGGCTTGATTGGATACATTTTTTTTTTCTTTCTTTTCCTTTTTGGTAGGGGGATGATATTGGCTTGCGGAATATTTCTGCGTTCCGATCATAGGGGACTAGTGGGTGATTGCGGAAACTATGTATTCGTCCAGATTTTTCTGCGTTATTTTTTTATTCGTGATATGGCATGTGATCTAGAGTTTGATTAAAACCCCGATATATAAATATTACTTTAATTGATAGAAGATAGGTTTCTGGAAAGGAAAAATATTAATTAAGAACAAGTTCCTTTTAAATTCCTCTGGGTAAGTTCCTTTTCTATGTCAGATTGTAATAGAAAATCTGTCATTCCTTTTAAGGGTAATTGTAAGACATGCTATAACAAAGGCCAGTGAATAGTAAAGTTAAGCGCTTGCAGTTCTAGCATTTTTCCCACAAAAAGAGTTGTAGTGTTTCGTTCACTGAATAGAGGAATGTACACTCAAGAGCCAAAACATTATGACCACCCCTACATTTTGCAAAGAACTCGCCTGGATGACGTGGAAGGCACGTGATCAGGTGGAAGTGGTATTTAACTGCTGCTGGAGAGTCTGAAGAATCATTCTTTCACTTACTTCTGTGTGTGATGGGAAAGGTCGTTATTGACAGGTGGTCATAATGTTTTGGCTTTTGAGTGTATATTCTTTAGCAAGTACATAATAACAACCTATCACTCAAATCTGACAGTAGATAGGCAGAGTCGTGGATATTTATACTACATGTAATTTGTGTTTTGTACTAATGAGAACAACCTCTCATCCAAATCTGACAGCAGATATTCAGTGCCACGGATAATGAGACCTCATGAAATTAGCGATTGTTTATACAACCTTCACAAGTCGAAACAATTACAGATGGAATATGGACTACACCATGAATTGTTGCAACACCCCGTTGCTGTTAATGGGTAATAGACATGGACTGAGAAAGTGTCTACTCCAATAAAAAGTGAAGGAAGCCCTATGCCACAGGGTTCAAGTACCGGCGGTGCGATGGATGCTTGTAGTCGTTTGGAATCCACTTTAAATCGTAAGTACCGGTTAATATGACTGTAGAGCTTTGGGCGTAGTGATGACAACTCCGCCCCGTAAAAAGAAAACATCTCTTATCTCGAAACCTACCAGTAAGCAGACGACCTTGAACCATCATGGGGCTATTGCGCCAATGAAGAAGAAGAACCTGACTTGAAGAATAGAATTCGAAATGAAGCATTCTTTTTTAAGACAAAACCAAATTAATTTTATATTTTAAAAAAAGACAGATGCTCATCACAATATGTTGATGAAACAAAATACTGACTATATTTATGATAAAAAAAATACTTGAATAAGTTTTCATTTTTATTTCAATTGGATAAACGAACTTTCAGCACAACCTATTGCATCTGGTATCTTGAACATGATACGCAATCCTGCTTTTCAGGGGAAACTGTTTTATATTTGTGTTTCGTACGAAATATAACCTTTACATGGTTCTATAGATGCAAAATTCTCAAACACGAAGTCACTATAACAGTCAAGTTTCTCCCTTTATGAAAGCAGTGACTCTGGACCTATCTATAAATCTGAACCTCTGCCTTTTTGAATTTTAATCCGTATGGTCTACTACGAAGCTAGGAATTATTGTAAATATTGATTTGGAAATTTTTGAACCTAATTCTTAACTGCGCACTTTTTTAATTTCATAAAAAAATATCGTATTTAAATTAATCTACGAATTCAACTATATTTGAAAAGATAACTTTTAAAACTTTAACTTTGACGCATTTCATTTTTTAAATGTGCATGAAATTATTAAAATCGAAATATAAGATTAGTTACATCGAAACCATAAATCGTTAACAATGTAGCATAAAATTTTACTTATCAATTTTAGAAAAAAATCACGTTTCTACAGAAATTATGAACATGCAGTTGTAATTTTTTTTTTTTTTTTTTTTTTTTTTTTTTTTTTTTTCAGATATTGCTTATAATTATTTTAGGAATTGTAGTCTAAATTCTATAAAAAAAAGTGTAATTGAATCGTTCTGTGCTATCTATCGAATAAAGTAGATTTTCAATCTTGAAAACTGATTGATTTTCTTTCAATTATTTAGTATTTTATTGAAAAAGCATCTTTTTAATATTTGAAATAACAACTTCCCAAGTTGCATTTATTAGCATTTTATAGGAATCCATATATTACATTACAATTTTACCTTTTTAAGTTTTTTAAGTAGAAATGTAAGGAAATGCTGATTCCACAAAAAATTATGTATTTTTGAGTGTAGAAAATTTGTTAATATACTTTATAATTTAAAAATAGTTTTATATTTCTGTCGTGAAATATAAAACTAGTTTTATGAATAGTTTGAACGTGAATAGTTTAATGAACGTGAATAGTTTTATATTTCTGTAATTGAATCGTTCTGTGCTATCTATCGAATAAAGTAGATTTTCAATCTTGAAAACTGATTGATTTTCTTTCAATTATTTTGTATTTTATTGAAAAAGCAACTTTCTAATATTTGAAATAACAACTTCCCAACTTGCATTTATTAGCATTTTATAGGAATCCATATATTACATTACAATTTTACCTTTTTAAGTTTTTTAAGTAGAAATGTAAGGAAATGCTGATTCCACAAAAAATTATGTATTTTTGAGTGTAGAAAATTTGTTAATATACTTTATAATTTAAAAATAGTTTTATATTTCTGTCGTGAAATTACGATTTTTTTACATAGTTTAGATTCTAATCTATAGATATGATATACATACATAAATATCTATAGACATTTTAAAACATTTCTAGATTTTTAGATAATGACGATAAATTTTAAATATTAAGTGATTAAAAAGCTTTTTTTTTTTTTTTTTCAAATAAAAGTTATTATGTGGCATAAAAAAATAATTTTTTTACTTTTCAATTTTTCAGAGCAAATATATTAATTGTTTTTCAATAATTGAGTCAATTTTAGTTAAAGGTAAACTAAAACCAATCTTTTAATAAAACAATCAGTTAAGTAATTCAATAATTAACATTGATTTTAATAAAATGCAAATCACTGGACAATACAAAGTATCAACCTAAGTGCTCTAGTTTTCTTATTTCTGATTAAAAAAATCTTTGACTTTAGAATACTCTGAACTTAAAATATTATAATTTAATTAAATTTAATTAAAATTCATTCAATTAAATTCTTTGTTATGATTGGAAACCATGATCAAGTGATAAATTTATTAATACAACTTGGAAAGCTTTCATTTCTTCGCGTCCATCTTCATGCTTAGGTTAGTATGCTTTCAGAAACCAGAAATCTTCTAAAGATTCTTGTATGTTTCTTACATTTGCAATTGAATGATCTAAAAGAGTTTTGGTCCTTATGACATACAAATACGAGGTGGTTACCAGTGGAAGGCGAAAAAGGTTGTTCGTTATAAATTAACTGAGATTTATGCTCATCTATTGGTTGATTTATGTCGAATTAAAGAATTGTGGATTGATGAAGAATCAGAGAATAACAACTTGTAACTCTCAACATAGGCTCCTAGCTTTGAAAGCATTTTGTTTCTATCAGGCCCTGCTCTCAATAGTCATATTAGACCAAGACCTACAGTTTAAAATGGACTCCAAACCACTACAAACATCCATGACACCGCCGGGTCTCGAACCCGAAACCTGTTGCGCCGAGTGCTAGTCACTCAGCCATTTATAATATTATATTACTATAAATTTATAGTATTATATTACTGTAGGCTTAATTATAATTTACTTTCGAAATTCCTTTCATTTAAAAATATTTATTCAGAATAAGTTTCCCTTACAATTTTCCAAACGATACTTTACATTTCCACCGATATTTTTAAAAAAAATATTTACCAAAACTAAAAAAAAAAAAATTTATTTTACTTAACTTGTACAACCCCATTTCCTATCTGTTAATGTTCAATAAACTAAACTGTATTTTCCCTTTCAATGTATCTATTTAAAATGAGTGTACTGCAATGCACCTTTTTGAACGAATCACCCTTAATACGATTTGAATTGTTTTTCAATAGGTGCTCGCACTGCTTCCAGCTGCTGGGCGTGGACGTGGTGCTGAACGGGAGTCTGCGTGCCTCCGTGGTGGAGGTGAACGGCCAGCCCAGCGTCCAGGAGTCCGGCCGGGACGAGGAGCTCTTCATCAACAGCGTCAAGGAGGCCGTCGTGGAGGACGCCCTCTCCCTGCTCCTCTCCGCCAACTCCGTCGCCAAACAGCTCGCCAAAGCCATCGCCCTCATAGCCCACAATCACAACATGGGCATCCTGGTGAGACTTCCTTTCCTTGTTCATTTTTCTTTATTTACAACTAAGTGGCCTAATCAGGTCCGGATTTTCCTATAGGCTAACTAGGCTTCAGCCTAGGGCCTCAAGATCAAGTAGGGCCTACATTCAAATTGTTAGCAAAGTTAGAATTACACTATTCTAAAAACAGTAAATACTGAATCGAAAATAATGAGAAATTATGCAATAAATTTATCTGAATTGAATTTGCTTTAATCTTCAGTGTATTGAATATATTTCATTTAATTTGATAGAAAATAGGATAATTTTTATTGCATATTATTTTATTTTCGGTTGCAAAGGTTTTTATTATTTTAATTTTGTTTCTTTATAAATGTTGTGTGTTATGTTTGATTAGTTAGTGTTACAAGTACTATATAGGGTCTTTTTTCAATTCCTTCTATTAATATACTCCTTCTTTCCTTGTTCATTTTTCTTCTATTAAACTAAATGTCCTACCATTTCTGAAATTTTAACACACAAATAGCTAACTTATTTTTAATTAATAAAATAACTTGTTGTTGTTTCTTATCCCACTTGGCTGGCCAAGCCCACGAGCCCATATGGACTCATGATTGAAGGGGAAGGAAGCAGCTTCTGTTGTGATGGAGCACCCGTAGGTAGAAGCCTGACTTTTGCTCCGTGACGCTCTTACAGTCATAGAAGACCGGGACCTACGGCTTAAAGTGGATTCCGAACCACTACAAACATCCATGGCACCGCCGGGATTCGAACCCGAAACCTGTGGCACCGAGCGCCAGAGCGCTAGACACTCGGCCATTCAGGTCCCAAATTTGCCAACGGCACGCAGTGTTCCCAGGTGGTCACCCACCCAAGTACTGACCGCGCCCAATGATGCTTGACTTCGGTGATCTAACGAGAACCGGTATATTCAGCATGGTACGGCCGTTGGCTATAAAATAACTAAACTTATTATTTAATGGGTAATAGATTTGATAATAAATAGATTTTAATTTTTGTATTAATCTTTCAATTTTTGTAATTCATTTGTGAATTCATCTTTGCATTTTAATTTAGATGAATCCAAAAAAGGATCATTTTACAAAAGCTTCATCATTTATTTTTATTATTATATTTAAGTCACCAACGCTATCGCCCAACATCACAACATGGGCATCCTGGTAAGATACCTTCATGCCCCATTTAGCAAGAGAAATGATTCTACAGTCTACCTAGTTCATTTTTCTTTATTTAAAACTAAGTGTCCTAATAATTCTAAAATTTGTTGTTGTTGTTGTTGTTGCTTATCCCCTTGATTTAGAATCCTAAACCAAGTCCAGTAGATCATGCTGCATCAATAGATCGTAAACTGTCCTCCCCTCATTCAACAGTTGCCTCACAGAGGCACCAATACAATCTATGAGATGAGAGGGAGATGCGATGGTCGAACAATGACAAAGGGCATATGTCTTCTCGTCTCCATTGAAGGTCAAACTCTTAATGTGGCCAGTCCTTAGTCTAGCTAAAACCGTCTGAGCAGGTCTAGGACAGGAGCACTGTATGGACATACCAGGATATTTAGCGGCGTACCATGCATGAATTGGTGGCGACCTCCAAGAGGTATTCACTCTGGCTAAAGTCATGGAATGAACCTCTGAAGCTAACAGATTGGAAGAAGAAGCTTTGGGAAGTTCGCAACCTTCCCTAGCGAGCAGATCAGCAATTTCATTTCCGTAGATGCCCACATGGGAGGGAATCCACTGCAAGCACACCGATCCGATCTGGTCCAAAACAGCTAGTTTGGAAACTATATCCTGCCCCAATTTGTCCAAGATGCTTGGCCAATTTTTCAAATACTGTATTGAGCTCTTACTATCAGTCAGAATCCAAACATCAGGTACTTTAAAGTCTAAAGCTAGATTCAGAGCTTCGCTTATAGCAGTTAATTCTGAGCGGAATACTGAGCTGTGGTCCGGGTTTCTAAAACGATATCTAAATTCTCCTGTACTTGTCTTCATAAAAATTCCGCTACCTGTTCTTCCAGAGTCAGATTTGCTTCCATCGGTGTAAATAACCAGGGCCCGAGGAGAAATGTTATTGATGATCTCGAGAGCCAAGTGACGCAGCAACTCCGGGTGTTCTTCGTGTTTGATAAATTTCACATTCAAGTCTTCATTAAAAGTTACATTACTAAGTACAGTAGTAGGTGTCAGTAGATTAAAAGGAACACTGGGCTCGACTTCAATATCTGCCAATCCCTGCTTCCATATTAAACCCAAAGGGCTGTCCTTTTTTAATCTTTGGTTATTCGTCCAGTTCGATAAAAGGTTAGATGATCTGTTATACGGCTTAAAACTCTTTAGCTTTGCGACGTACTTCGCCATATTTATTTCTCTTCTCAATGAGAGGGGCTGAAGATCAGCCTCATAACAAGCAATATCATTGGGACAACTGTGCCTGAGACCAGTGATAATTCTGGCAGCACTAGATTGTATTCTCTCTAGTTTTTTAGGTTAGTATTTGCAGCAACTTGATAGATCTGGTAGCCATATTCAAGGATTGGCCTTATAAGAGCAGTATAAGTGATCTTGAGTGTGCCTGCATCGGCTCCCCAATCTCTTCCAGAGATGTATTTTAGTAGCTGAAGCCTTTTTTCCTACCCTTCTCACAGAGTCTGTTAATGTGCTTACTACTGTTAATTTCAGTATCTAGAGTAAACCCTAGATAGGTAGGAGTTTTAGTCGAGTCTAGTAATTGTCCCTTTAGAAAAATTTTTGGCTGATAGTTGAATAAGTGTCTGTTAGTTGTGAAGAGGCAACTTATAGATTTGGTTGTGTTAAAAGCCAACTTATGCTCATCTGCAAAGTGTTGAATTTTCTCCAAGGTGTCGTTGAGTGTTTTTTCTAGTTTAGTTAAATCCGAATTGTGGTCCCAAACGATAATGTCATCAGCAAAGATGCCTATTTGACAAGGGGAGACAACTCTCTCGATACCAGTCAAATATAATGAAAAGAGGGTGGGGCTCAAAACTGAACCCTGTGGGATTCCTTGATATGTTTTAAAAATTTCGGACAAGCTGTTCTGATATCTCACTCGAAAAGATCTGTTTTTCATAAAATCTGAAAGCCATGGGAGTGCACGACCCTTGATATCAAACTCTGAAAAGCATTTCCCCAGTAGCTTATTTTTCCAAACTTTGTCAAAAGCCTTAGTGAGATCGAGAAATACGGCCATAGTGTGTCTGGAAGGCTTCATATTGTGTGCATCCCTAACCCGTTGGACAAAGTAGAGTATTTGGTCGATTGTACTATGCCCCTTGCGAAACCCATATTGTTTTTGTGGCAGCATGTTACGGTTCATGAGATGAAAAGTAATTCTCCTCAGGATAATTCTCTCCATAAGTTTACACGTCATGCAAGTGAGTGCAATTGGTCGATAGCTTCCCATGCTACTAGCATCCTTATTTGGCTTACGAATGGGAACAACAATCGCAGTTTTCCATTGCCTAGGTAATCTACCCAGTTTCCATGATAAGTTAAAAATATGCAGGAGTCTTTTAGTTGCACATGATCCAAGATTTAATTCTGAAATTTTAACACACGAATAGCAAGCTTATTTTTGCAAATATTAAAGTACGGTAATTCTGTGCCTATAATCCACAGACGTGATGTTTGTTAGGAAAAATTAAGGGATCTCCTATAATCCAATGGGTGGTTACCGTCGGTTCTTTGGCGTACTGTATATCAAACAAGTTCTGTTTTTTATAACTATGGTGGTTTAAAATCATTTTCAGTTTTATAGGGATTTTTTATGGAGCAATTATATAATAAAAACCATGTTGTGTATTTATGATGGAGACTGATATGTATTTAAAGAATTATGGTGGGGGAAAAAAATTATATTTTTTCGACGTTTTGTAATCTTCATATTTCATTGAAAGAGGAAAATATTTATGCAAATTCGTGGTTTATTACTAATTTGGACTTCTGTAAGACATTTTTAGCTCCTTCACCGCCTTTTATTCATCCATCAGTATTAGGACTTGCTTGCATTTGTAAAAGTAAAGTTTTTTCCCATCGTATATAACAGATATGTTCCTTTATTTTTTATATTTTAGAATATAGAATTTAATCTCTTTCGTACAGAAATTTGCGAAATTTTCGTAATAAAAAATTTTTTTAATTGTGGGCAATCCTCAGTGTCCGGCAACGTGGGACAAGACTAACTATGAATCTACTCATGGATGGAGGAAAAGGCGGCGGCTTTAGTTGTGATGGAGCACTCCCCAATTTTCTCCAATAGGATTGATAAACGTAGGGCAATTAACCCCTTTCTTCCAAATGGCACATTTAAACACATATCACACGATCTTATTTTGATACCTTCAACGTAAAGCAAGCTGACGTTGCGACTCATACTGTAAGTTTATGATGTGCATGACGTTCGGACACCATGTTAAAACCATGTTTAATCAGGAAAAAAGTCAAATACCTACAAACTTCAATGGCACCCGCGCAATGTGCGTTGAATGCTTCATGAAAATGTGCTATGTAGGATAAATGTCGTATGCACGTACAGAGATGAACACACTATTTGAGGGGCAACGATATGTGAAAAATAATGAAACAATCCCACCCGACAGCATCTTGTATTTCACTAAAATCCCACGACGCATGTAAAAATATTTTATACATAAAATACAAGTAACTTAATGAAATATTGGAACTTAAAATTATATTCAAAATAATTAGTTCAAAATAATCATATAATATCGTAATACTCATTCAAACTTTTAAAAGTATGCACGGTTCACACCAATATTACTTCAGTTATGTTCAAATCCTTACGCTTCGCGTAATTACAGGTATTTTAAAATCAATCGGTTTCCAAGAACGTACTCTACCAAAATGAAATTTATTCGAATCCACCGTCCGGTATTGATTCTATGAAACGTCCGTTTGAATTAAGTGGATGAAGGGTGATGAATTGTTTTCGAATACTCGATATTAGTTCGCAAAGCATAGTTGGTACCCAAACTACGTAATAATAAGTAGAAACTAGACTGAAACACATTGCGCGAAACAAATTAATAGGTTTTTCATCTTCACACACAAGATGAAAAACCGATTAATTTGTTTCGTAAATGAATTAATTTAATGTAATTAATTATTTATAAAATACATAAATAATTTAATTTTAATTTGATAATATAGTTATTAAATTAAATTAAATTAAATTGATTCATTGTACTAAATTAATTTATTATACTCGTTTTATCGTTGTATAATAATAAACTCATTAAACGTTGTATAATAAACATATATTTATCGTTGTATAAATAATAAATCGTTGTATCAAAAATGAGTTCATTTATTCTATTCATATGTAGTTTAATAAAAGACAGATGTAAATCAGCAGTATTGTTCGAATTGGGGATGCTTCTATCCTTAATTGCATTGCAATATTGCATGAGCAACTCAGTTGTTTTAACTTTTGAAAATATAGTGGAATTTCAAAATGTTATTTAAGTAAAAAAAATTCTTCTGTCGCTACCAAGCGGCCTGTTGGCCAATTGGCTAGCACTCTGGCCTTTGGTACCATTAGGCTTCAGATTCGAATCCTGGCAGGTGGCATGGATGTTTGTGAGAGGTTCAGAACCAATGTTGAGCTGTAAATCCTCATCTAATTAGCCTAAAGTGTGCACAAAATAACCGTAAAGCGACAAACCAAACCAAACCAAACCAGCTAGCAATAGTTATAAAATGTTTCTGCAGGTCTTACGTTTTCCGTCAAAGCTTTTGGAAAACGATCGCAAACAACGCTCACAGCACACGCCTTTAAATGTGGACATCGTGTAAATCGTCTAATCTTATCGTCTTCAATTGTGCATAATTATGAATGGAAAGGCTCTTTTTAAATATGTAAATAACGGTTTAATAGAATTAAATTGTTATTTTCTTTAGTTATTTTTAATTTGTTTCTTATTTGATTTCCTCTTTATAAGTTCTTTAGTTTTATAACAAGCTAATAATATTTTGTATTACACATTACATTTTTATATCGAATTTTCAGTGTATTGGAAAAAGATATTGCTATTGCCAGAAATAAATTGGAAAGGGCGTTCGTTCTTCAAAGCGTCACTTCCGACCCTACATTCCTATACAAAAAATGTTTCTTTTAATAAGCTGTTTGCCCTGTGACCGTTGAATAACCCTGTATTTTTTTAATAAATTTGTAAAGATACATATTATCAGTTTTCTTATAATAAATATATAAAGAGACGATAAATGTATAAAATCCGCTGGTTGGAACATGTATTGCATTAGAATTAAATTCAGCAAACAATGAAACATCTTATCAAAACTTACATAACCATCCAATCACCATCACCAATTACTGTTATCCCAATATCTTTTCTTTATAAATGCCCACAAAAACAACACCGAGTTTGAATTGCAGAAAAGAGATAATTTCGCATATCGTATTTAGGTAACAAAGTTGAAAGGCATAAACAATTTATTCGTGAAAAAAATCATTCAAATTAGGGTTGCACCTATGGATAGGAAGAATTCTGTTCATCGTTCAAATTATTTTAATTGGAAAAGCAAATAAATGAGGTTCCCATTAATTTTATTCCCTAATTAACTAATGACAGGTTCACTGTGTTTCCAACGAATGAAAATGTATCCCAAATTGACTTGAAAATTGATAGAAACTATTTATGGTGGTTAATAAAGTTACATTTAAAAAAAATGGGAGCTCTTTTAGTAAAGTAATCTGTACTTTGTAATGTTTATTTTGAGGATTAAATGTTCGATACATTTATAACGATGAATTAAAAAAAGGAATAATTAGATGCAAATTTTGTTTAAATGGATGACCATTTATTTTGCATTTAATGGAAAGCTGCTTTTGATAAATGATGCATTCCATTATCAATCACTGACTCGTAAAATTTAAAATAATTATGTATAATTTCAAGTATTTTAAATTATTATAAATGAATTCGCCAAATTGAGTAATAAGCCTTCAGTGGTTATCATTGCATTTTTGAAAATACGACATTTTCCATAAAACTTCCACTTGTAAATTTATAACTCAAATAATTATATGTGAAAAACAATTTTTAATTTTCCTAGTAGTCATTAGGTAGTCTGCGTTTTGCAATTTAGAATTGTTATTCTCTATTTACATAATTGTTTAAAAATTAATGATCTTTAATTAATGTTAAATAAAGTGATTGCTTTCATATTTAAAAAAACCTGATGTACTAAATGATTTCATTGCTTCGTAAACTTTGTTTGTATTAATAATTTGAGTGTCAACTTCTTTCTTTTTTCCAGTTTTCATCTGGAAGTTTATTTCTAATATTTTGGAAAAAATATGCAATATAAGTTCGACCAGTTCTTGTCATTTTTAGTGCTTAAAGATTTAGAAGAATTAAATGAAAAGCAAAGACTTTTTTAAAAAGAAATTTCTATTCTTTAATTAAACTGTAGCAAGTGCTATGCAAAAACAAAATATGTTCATTTGCTTAAGATTTCAAATTTACTTAAAAATCAAGGGAAATATTGTAGCTTAGTATATTGTTGTTGTTTCTGATCTTTGATACGATCTAGCTATTAGACCAAATCCATAAGTCCATAAACCCCTAAAAAGTCCAAGAACAAAAGACGTTTATAAAAAAACCTTGTGCAATGTAAAATCAAGACAGTTTATATAAACTGGTGATGCTTGAGCATCCTACACTTGGTGCAGGTCCCAAACATCTCCTGCCTTGTTCATTGGTGAGAATCCTCAAATGTCCACTAGCAAAACGTTATTAGTAAGTTTGTTAGTTTTCATGACCTAAAAAATGCAAGCACCAGTAGTTGAGTATTTATTTTAATATGTCCAATTTTTGATCCAATGGTGACGCATGCAGAAACCTCCAGGTACGAAACCGCTGGTGGTGTGCTTTGAAGTCACTGCTTTAAAAAAACCAGAGTCGAAAATAATTGTGTCAATGTTGGTAAAAACGTCTCGCATCACTAATCAGGCTGTGAGGTTGGTGTTTTCAGGATTTTCTTCCGTACGACACACAAATACAAAGTAGCTCCTAAAATTCCTCTCGTCATCGTCCATCCGATAGCCTGATGGGCAACTGGCTAGCCCTCTGTCCTTTGATACCGCTGGCTTCAGGGTCGAATCCTGGCGGTGGTATAGATTTTTGTTAGTAGTTCTAAATCCACATTAAACTATGGGTCCCTGTCTAGTTAGCTTAAAGTTTGCAAAAAAACTTACCGTAGAGCGACAAACAAAACAACAATCCTTCGCTCACCCGTGGATTTGATTAATAAATGAAACATAAAGCTCATCAATGCTCACCAATATATATATATAAACGACAGAATTTTCATTTGAAAATACCAATTATGCATCTTGAATTGATTTATCATATTGCATTTTTTTTTAGATTTTAATAGATTCTCATATGTTTTCTGTTTGTTTCCAGGGCGTGAATTGCAGAGTGAGCCACGACCTGTGTCTGAGCCACCAGGACCTCTTATTTCTCCTTCAGTCCAGAAGGGAAGCTCTCAACTCTGGAGGCTTCAGGCAGGTGAGGCGAACATTTCTTTTGTATAATTATTTTAATAGACGCCTTTTATCTTAATAATTCGTGATTCCCTATAAAACTTCTCCTAATTAATAATGACCTTATGAATAATAATTAATAATGACCTAAGGTCAAACACTGGATTCTGGAACAAAAATTATTAATTGTCTTTTAATTATAGGCAATATAAAAATTGTGGGAATCTTTATATTGCTTTATATGTTTATATGTTTTTGTTTATTGGGGTAAATAAATAAATAATTTGACGGACTTTAGAATTGTATTATGAGAGAAATATTATAATTTCATAATATGCACTATTTTAGAAAAAAATTATTTATTATGAAGCCGAGTGGCTTCAGGTTCGAGTTCCGGCGGTTTAATGGATGTTTCTAGTGGTTCGGAATCCACTTTAAACCGTAGGTCCCGGTCTAACAGGACTGCAGAGCACTGGGCTTAGAGCTGACAACACTACCCCGTAAACAGAAACCATCTCATGTCTAGGAATCTGCCAATAGTCAAACGGCCTTGACCCAACATGGGGCTTTTGTGTCAATGCTATTATACTTTCTTGAAAAGATTACATTAACAAAATCATGAGGTAAAAATGTTAAACCAATTATTCCTTCTTCTTCATTAGCGTAACAGCCCATGGTGGGCAAAATCTGTTTGACTACTGGCACATTTAGAGACAGGAGATGCTGTCTTTTTACGGGATAGGGTGGTCAATCCTACGCCCAAAGCTCTTACAGCCATATAAGACCAGGACCAGCCGATACCGAACCACTACAGACATCGATGGACTCGAACCCGAAATCTGTGGCACCTAGTGCCAGAGCGCTAGTTACTTGGCCACCAGTCCCAAAATACTGCTAGTATTTTGCTAGTATTAACTTACTGCTAGTATTAACTTAAGTAAAATAAGATAGCCTTTTTAATAAAAGATAGAATTACAAATTATTTTATAATTTTTTATAACCAATATAAAAAAAGAGATAATGGAATCAATTTTGCTAGTATTATAATATTAAATTAACATACCATTGTCATTATCTAGCATTTTATTTTTCTAATAAAACTATTAATTACTGCTATATTTTTCAATATAAATAAAATGTAGCCCCTGTTTTTGACAAAAAGAAAAAAAAAATTTTTTTAGCTTAAAGCCTAATCATAAAGTGTTTCACAGCCTTTTTATTCGTTATGTTTTCTTCGTTTTTTTGTACTCAATTTTAATTGATAATTTTTTCAAGAAATATTTTTTTATTCATTTAATCAGACTATATATACAAAATCAACAAAATAATTGGCGTATTAATTCCACATTATTAATTTAATGCACAAAAAAATTTATATGAAGAAAAAAAATTAGTGATAAAAATTATTGCTTATTGAAAGTAAAAAAAAAAACGTTTAAATAATTTTTTGTTTATCTTTTAATTGTTTGTTGATTAACAAACTATTTTCAAAAATATTGCTTATGATTTTCAATAAAATATTATTTACAATAATGATCTCCACATTCAAATTGTTCTTATAAATCAAAAATCTTTTAAATCTTAATAAATGCGATTTTAGCTAAAGTCAATCACAATTAAATTTACTAAATTAAAAAATATAATTCCAAATTTAAATAAACATGTGTTAAGTTTGGTTCTTAAAATTAGATTATCTTACCATATTTAATAAGCCAAAGAACTTTATTTTGCTTTTTTTCTTGTATATTATATTATTACATAAATTTAATGCCCGACTCGTGACTCAGTAGCAACGTGCGCCACTGGTGACAAATAAGGAGAAGATTCAATCCACTGGCGGCTTTGTTGCATGCACTGTTTCAAAAAACATGGAGACTCGATGGCGTTTGAGATGGTCGGCATCTTGTCTCGTGAGTCGGACTAAGTGGTGGGAGTTCTCAAGGTTTTTTCCCGTATGATATCCAAATGCGAGGTAGTTTCCTTAAAAGTCCTCCCGCAAGGCACTGTCCTTCTTCAGTGACATGGAGTCAAATCTCTACCTAAGGTTGCTCCCCCCCTCTTCCCTCCTTCCATGAGGGATACATCAACAACATAAACTTATTAACTTTAATTTATTATTTATATAATCTTATTATAAATAAATTTTATGGTAAAAATTATATGCATCTGCATAATTTCTAACTTATTTATAAAATGCCATCAACGTTTATTTTCAAAAATTTTAGAGAAATTTAAATTCTGCTTTTAAAATTACATCTTAATTTTTTTTTTTTTTTTTTTTTTTTTTTTTTTTTTTTTTTTTTTTTTTTTTGTATGGAAAATGTGACTATTAATAAATCTGAAAGTCTTTAAATGCAACGAATTTTTTTTTTATTTTCTTCTTAAAACAAGCTGTTTTAATTATTTTCCTGCTAGTAAAATGTATATTTTCTTCGAATTTGTTCGTAATTAAAGATATCTTTTAAAAAGAGAATAAGATATGTTTGAAAATACAAAATAAAAAATATTCGTTCTTTCTTTTAACATTTTTTTTTTTTATATCTCTTTAAAACTTTTCTAAATTTTTTACCTCTTTTTTTTTTTTTTTAAATTTAAAAGAATATCAAAAAAATATAAAACAAAAGATGAAAACGAAGAAAGCTATTTTTCTCAGAAATGAAATGAAAAAACTTTTTTTAAAAGAAAGGAAATTAAAAACTGAGTTTCTCCGCTCTAATAATCTTCTTACAAACCACGAATCTATTCCTTACAATACATTTCTTACTTTAAAAAAAAAGAAGTTCCTTTTACTTGAAAAGCCATGGATCAAATAACAAAAGTTATATACAATATTTTATCAAAATACTTTCTCTCTTAGATTAAATGAGTCAATATTTTTTTGTACCAACACATAAATGAGATCGAAGAATATAGGAAACACTTTTATTCATAAGAAACATTTCTAGAAATTGAAATATCAACTTTTATGTAGAACCAGCTAAATTAAAGCTTTATGATACAAGATAATAAAAAAGAACAGCATTTCTCTAATTTTTCAAAAGATAAACAGAAACTTTTCGCTTGATTAAAATTTTCATCTCCTCCGAATACAGTTAATTAGCTTCAATAAATAGATATCCTTTTATTTTTATCTTTTTCTCGGCAAAAACTAAAAACGTTAAACCTCAAAGCCTACTAATTAATTACTATGTTGTGTTCGTGAGCAATTTTCTTGAAAGTTTGATTTGAACAGTGTGTATTGTCCTTTGGTTCATTTGTTCTTTTAAGATCGCTTTTCTCACACTGTGTCCTGAATAGGATTTTGGAAACGAAAGTTGTTTATTTATTAATTAATAACGTGAAGATATATTCTTCATTGCTGTATTCTCCTTGCATGCAATTAAGTAATTTTTTAATTATGGTAATAAATTTATTGGAGGTACTAATTAGAACAAAATATATACCTTTCTATGTTCAGATCTCGAATATGGTTGATGTGTGTTAAATATTGTAAAATTCTTTTGTATTATTGTTAGTTTACATTGTGCAATTTACAACTGATTTTTAAAAAGCAATTTTTTTTCAATTTTATCTTATTTTAATTAATTACAACAGCCTAGCGTATGTGTTTCATTTAATTAAAATACTTATATAATATTACAACTTATTTAATAAATAAATTTTAATTGAAGGATGTATTTGCTAGTATTTTATTACTATTTGTAATATTGTAGTATGCAGATTGGCCAACCCGATTGTAGCTGGGTGCGGTTGGGTTGAGATACTTGAGGCATAGGTTGAAGAACTCACAGCCAATTTTACACACACGCTATTTAAGATATTTGAAGACGATTCGTGGAAGGACTCCACTTCTAAACAGAACCTGAAATTAGGATACGGTGGATTAGGTGAGAGTCTTCAGGCCAAATGATACTCACGGGTGCGCTAAATATATCTCCTCTCTGGATAAGAGCCTATGAACTAAATATTTCTCAGCGGGAGCGCAGGTACTTCCTCTTGGACGACAGTCTTGAAGCCGACAGACCATTTCTACTGAATACCAAAATATTAATAAATATGAAATATAATAAAATAATATCAATAAATATGAAAGTTTTTGAATTTAACACATTTTTTTTTTCATGTTCTTCTTAAAATAAGCTGTTTAATTATTTTCCTTTAGTAAAATAATATTTTCTTCGACTTTGTTCGTAATCAAGGATATCTTTTAAAACGAGAAAAGGATATCTCTAGTGTACAAAATGAAAAATATTCGTATTCTTTTAACATTTTTCTTTATATCTCTTTAAAGCTTTCCTAATTTTTTTTTTTTTTTTTTTTTTTTTTTTTTTTTTTTTTTTTTTTTTTTCGTTTTAATTTAAAAGAATATGAAGAAAAGATATAAAACAAAAGCTGAAAAATAAAGAAAGCTATTTTTCTCAGAAATGACAAAAAAAAAAACCTTTTCTTAAAATTAAAAACTGAGTTTCTTCGCTCTAATAATCTTCTTACAAGCCGCGAATCTATTCCTTACAATAAATTTCTGACTTTAAAAAAAAAAAAAAAAAAAAAAAAAGATTTCCTTTTACTTGAAAAGCATGGATCAAATAACAAAGTTATATACAATATTTTATCAAAATCTCTTTTAAATTAAGTGAGTAAATATTTTTTTGTACCAACAAATAAATGAGATCGAAGAATATAGGAAAGACTTTTCTTTATAAGAAAAATTTCAAGTAATTGAAATATCAACTTTTATGTATAACCAGCTAAACTAAAGCTTTATGATACAAGATGAAATAAAGAAAAACAGCATTTCTCTCATTTTTCAAAAGATTAACAGAAACTTTTCGCTTGATTAAAATGTTCATCTTGTCCTAAAACAGTTAATTAGCTTCAATAAATAGATATCCTTTTACTTTTATCTTTTTCTTGGTAAAAACTAAAAACGTTAAACCTCAACGCCTACTATGTTAATTACTATGTTGTGTTCGTCGTGAACAGTTTTCAATAACTTTTGCTTTGAACAGTGTGTATTGTCCTTGGGTTCATTTGTTCTTTTGAGATCATTTTTCTCACATTGTGAAGATAGGATAGGATTTTGGAAACGAAAGTTATTTGTTTATTAATTAATTAATAACTTGAAGATATACCCTTCGTTGCTGTACTCTTCTTGCATGCAATTAATTAAGTAATTTTATTAATTATGGTAATAAATTTATTTGAGTTACTAATTAGAGCAAATATGTATCATTTTATGTGCATGACTAGAATATGGTTGATATGTGTTAAGTTTTCTAAAGACATTTTTACATTATTATTAGTTTACATTGTGTAATTTTCAGCTTATTTTTAAAAAGCAGTTTTCTTCATTTTAACCTTATTTTAATTAATTAGAAAAACTTATCAGGAGGCTTTTCAGTTAATTAAAATACGGGCTTTTTTAATAGAAAACTTTTAATTAAAGTTTTTTTTTTTTCTGGTATTTTAAATACTATTTGTAATAATGTACTATGCAGGTTGGTCAACCACATTATAATTTGTTGTGGCATAGGTTGGAAAATTCACAACCTTATTTACACACGCACATACACTATTTAACACATTTATAGGCGATTCGTAGGAAAACTCCATTTCAAAGCCGAAAATGCTGCATGTATTTTAGGTACTATTCGTAAGATTGTACTATGTAAGTTGGGCAACCGGAGTGTAACTGGGTGTGGTTGGGTTGAAATACTTGACGCACAGGTTGAATAACTCGCAGCTTTATTTACACACGCATAAACACCAGACAAATATAATATTTAACACATAAGACGTATAATTATAGATTCGTGGAAGGTCTCCACTTCTAAGCCGAAACCCCAATACTTAGCTACGCGCAGGTTGAGCGAAATATACTTCCTCTCATGGTGAGATTCTGTAGACCAACTGATGCGCTGGTGTGTGCTAAATATATTTCTCTTCTGGATGAGAGACTGAAAACTAAACATTTCTCAGCAGAAGTGCATGTTGCGCTGTACTTTCTCTCGGACGAGAGTCTCGAGGTCGACTGACCATTTCTCCTGAACACTACAAGAGCTGCTCTTGCCAGTCTGTAGAAGAACGTATGGTTGAAAGATGTAATTTATAACCATGCGGAATAGTTTTTCTAATTATTCATGAGTCCTTCATTTAAAAATCGGTTTGTTCTCCCCAAAAAAAATAAAATTTTATATGAATCGTTTTATAATCAGGCATATTTCCAGATATAATGATCATTCTGAAATGTAATAATTAAAAAAATTTCGTTTAGCGCTTAGAGAGTAAAATGAAATTTCGTTAGAAGATCTGTCATTCTCGATTTTGCTTTAAAAAGTTTTAGTTTTTAGTTAAGTTTTAAGGTTTTAAAATTCCCATTTTTTTTAATACTTATTAAAAGTAGCTGCTTTAATTATTTTCCTTTTAGTAAAATGTATCTTTTCTTCGACTTTGTTCGTAATCAAAGATATCTTTTAAAATGAGAATAAGATACCTTTAATGTACAAAATGAAAAATATTTTTCTTTTAGCATTTTGTTTTTTATATTTTCTTTAAAACTTTTCTATTTTTTTATCCTCTTTTTTTTTTTTTTTTTTTTTAATTTAAAAGAATATGAAAAAAGATATAAAACAAAAGATTGAAAACGAAGAAAGTTATTTTTTTCTCAGAACTGAAAAAAAAACTTTCTTTAACAAAAACGAAAATTAAAAACTGAGTTTCTCCGCTCTAATAATCTTCTTACAAACCACGAATCTATTCCTTACAATAAATTTCTTAGTTAAAAAAAAAGGAGTTCCTTTTACTTGAAAAGCATGGATCAAATAACAAAGTTATAGACAATATTTTATCAAAATATTTTCTCTCTTAGATTAAATGAGTCAATATTTTTTTGTACCAACAAATAAATGAGATCGAAGAATATAGGAAACACTTTTCTTTATAAGAAAAATTTCTAGTAATTGAAATATCAACTTTTATGTATTACCAGCTAAATTAAAGCTTTATGATACAAAAGAGAGAAAAAAAGAACAGCGTTTCTCTAATTTTTCAAAAGATAAACAGAAACTTTTCGCTTGATTAAAATTTTCATCTCATCCGAAAAAAGTTAATTAGCTTCAATAAATAGATATCCTTTTACTTTTATCTTTTTCTTGGTAAAAACTAAAAACGTTAAACCTCAAAGCCTACTAATTAATTACTATGTTCTGTTGGTGAACAATTTTCTGTAACTTTTGCTTTGAACAGTGCGTATTGTCCTTGGGTTCATTTGTTCTTTTAGGATTACTTTTCTCACACTGTGTCCTGAATAGGATTTTGGAAACTAAAGTTATTTGTTTATTAATTAATAACTTGAAGATATATCCTTCATTGTTGTATTCTTCTTGCATGTAATTGATTAAGTAATTTTTTTAATATTTTGGCACTAAATTTGTTTCAGTTACTAATTAGAACAAATATGTACCATTTTAGATCAAATATACACCATCAAGCATCAAATATGTACCATCAAGTATGGAATATGTTTGATATATATTAAGTTTTGAAACATTTTTTTGGTATTGTCCATTTGCATTGTGTAATTTTCAACATATTTTTAAAAAGCAGTTTTCTTCAATTTTACCTTTTTTAAATTAATTAGAAGAACATATCGGAAGGTTTTTTATTTAATTAAAATACTGAACTTTACTTTAATTAAAGGATGTATTTTCTAGTATTTTAAGTACTATTTGTAGTATTGTAGTATGCAGGTTTGCCAATCAGATTGTAACTGTGTGTGGTTGGGTTGAGATACTTGGGACATAGGTTGGAGAACTCACAGCCTTTTTTACACACACACATACACTATTTAACATATTTAAATGCGATTAATGGAAGGACTACACCTAAGAAAAAACCTGAATTTAGGATACGTGCAGGGTGCGGGAAATATACTTCCTCTACGGGTGAGAGTTTGCAGGCCAAATGATGTGCCGGCATGCGCTAAATATACCTCCTCTTTGGATGAGAGACTATAAACTCATTTCTCAGTGGGAGTGCAGGTTGCACTGTATTTCCTCTGGACGAGAGTCTCGAAGCCGACTGACCATTTCTTCTGAATGCCAAAATAATAATATTATTAATAAATATGAAATATAGTAAAATCATCATCATCGGCGCAACAGCCCATTATGGGCCAAGGCCGTCTACCTACTGGTAGATTTCGAGACGAGAGATGTTTTTTTCCCTTTTATGGAGTAGGGTTGTTAGCTCTACGCCCAACGCTCAACAGTCATATGAGACCGAGACCTACGGCTTAAAGGGGATTCCAAACCAGTCCCGGCGGTGCATCCATGGCACAGCTGGGACTCGAACCCGAAAACTGTGATAACGAGCGCCCGAACGCTAGACACTCAGCCATTCAGGAGGCCCAATAAAATAATTAAATATAATAAAATAATATTAATTAATATGAAAGTTTTTAAATTTAAGATATTTTTTTAATATTCTTCTTAAAACAAGCGGCTTTAATTATTTTCCTTTTAGTAAAATGTAGATTTTCTTCTACTGTGTTCTTAATCAAGGATATTGTTTAAAATGAAACACAAATACCTTTTATGTACAAAATGAAAAATATTCGTTTTTTTTCAACATTTTTTTTTTTTTTATATTCTCTTTAAAACTTTTCTACATTTTTTCTTTTCCTCTTTTTTTCGTTTTAATTCAGAAGAATATGGAAAAAACATATAAAACAAAAGAAGAAAAACGAAGAAAGCTATTTTTCTCAGAAATGAAATGAAAAAACTTTTTTAAAAAAGAGAAAATTAAAAACCGAGTTTCTCCGCTCTAATAATCTTCTTACAGACCACGAATCTATTCCTTACAATAAATTTCTTACTTTTAAAAAAAAGGAGTTCCTTTTACTTGAAAAGCATGGATCAAATAACAAAGTTATATACAATATTTTATCAAAATACTTTCTCTTTTAAAATAAGTGAGTAAATATTTTTTTAACAACAAATAAATGAGATCGAATATAGGGAACACTTTTCATTATAAGAAAAATTTCTAGTAATTGAAATATCAACTTTTATGTAGAACCAGCTAAATTAAAGCTTTATGATACAAGATAATAAAAAAAGAACAGGGTTTCTCTAATTTTTCAAAAGATAAACAGAAACTTTTCGCTTGATTTAAATTTTCATCTCATCTGTAAAACAGTTAATTAGCTTCAATAAATAGATATCCTTTTACTTTTATCTTTTTCTTGGTAAAAACTGAAGACGTTAAACCTCAAAGCCTACTAATTAATTACTATGTTGTGAACAATATTCAATAACTTTTGCTTTGAACAATGTGCATTGTCCTTGGGTTCATTTGTTCTTTTTAAAATCACTTTTCTCCTCTGTGTCCTGAATAGGATTTTAGAAACGAAAGTTTATTTGTTTATTAATGAATAACTTGATGATATGTCCTTCATTGCTGTATTCTTCTTGCATGTAATTGATTAAGTAATTTTTTTAATTATGGTAATAAATTTATTTGGGCCACTAATTAGAATAAATATGTCCTTTTCTACATGCATGACTGGAATAGGGTTGATATGTGTTAAGTTTTGCAACATTTTTTGTATTATTGTTAATTTACATTGTGTAATTTTCAGCTTTTTCATAAAAAGCAATTTTTTTTTTCAATTTTACCTTATTTTAATTAATTAGAACATCATAACACGAGGTTTTACATTTAATTAAAATGCTGAGCCTATTTAATAGATGAATTTTAGTTAAAGGTTATATTTGTTACAAGTATTTTAAGTACTATTTGTAAGATTGTAGTGTGCAGGTGGGGAAACCAGATTGTAGTTGGGTGTGGTTGGGTTGGATACTTGAGGCATAGGTTGAAGAACTGACAGCTGTATGGACACACGCACAAACACAGCACACATACAATATTTAAAGACATATAATTATATATTAGCGTTAGGACTTGACTTCTAAGCCGAAAATCCGAAACTTGGCTACGCGCAGGGTGCTCGAAATATGTTTCATCTCCGGGTTAGAGTATGTAGGGCAACTGATAAGGCCGACTTTTGCTGCAAAGCAGTGAAGCATCCTACTCTATGTAAATAACTCACTTGATTTTTCCGTTTCTTCAGAATCGCTGTAGTTGCAGTCTGAAATGTATCTTCTTTCGGGCAGGCTGCGGTCTGGCTGCTGGTGCTTCTCGGGTGGCGAAACGTCCCAAAGACATGTTGCGGCAAATTGTTAATAGCTGCGAATTACATTGAATTGTGCGTTGTCATCGTGTCCCATTTATTTAAATAAATGATAAATGATCAATATCAGTTAGTTGATCTACGGTTTTCTTATAAAAACTACGTCATCATGTAGTATCCGGCGTTCCTGTTCAAATAATCTAGATTTTTTTAATCTTCTAGTAATGTTAAAAGAAATATGAACTGACAGAGGAACGTTTGGAGCTATAATCCCCTCTGTTTCCAAATTATGACTAATACTCTATTACCAAATTATGACTATATTTTGTAAGATTTCATTGTTCAGTTTCTGATGTATGAAATTGTGAATTGTTCCTATATTTTATAAAACTACTAATTGTTATAACTAATTACTTCTTTAAATTTTTAAAAGATTCAATATAAACTGGCAGACTAGAATTTTAAATGTAAAAAATGCGCTTTTGAATATGATGGGTTTTTTTTTTGCATAAGCAGATAAATATTTATTATTTATAAAAAGAAAAATATATTTTTTTCCCAATTTGCTTAAATGATAAAAAAAATGCGATATAAATAATGTGAATTTCTAAGAAGTTTTTCGCTGTTTTTGCTAAAAAGTACATCTTTATTTTTAATATTAATGCTTTTTGTAAATAATTATAAAAATCAGCATTTTTATAGTTTCAAATTGTTTGTCCAAAAATTAATTTATTTCTATGAAATTTAATTAATTTTTTGGGGTTAAAAAGATTTTTTCAATTCACATCCAATTATTTTTCCTTCTCATTATTTTATATTAAATAATGTATCTTAACTTTTAAAAAATTGAAGAAAAATATTTCGTGACTTAAAAATATTCTCTTAGAATTTAAAGGCAACACATGTTTTTGTATTCCAGTTTCAAATGAATATGACTTATTTTATACAATACTAGCAAATATGCGAAATTCCCCACAGTTTCATAGAAATTGTATATTTTTTATTTAGGGAAATTTAATTTTAAAAAATGTTACCCCAAAAATATTTTTATTGGAACAATATTTGAAACATTAAAAAAAAATTTAAAGGATAATTTCTAACACACACATTTTTACCATTTTAACTTAGTTAAAATATTTACAAAAAAAAAAGAAATATTTTTATTCTTTTTTAAAAAATATTTACATATAATTGACAATGCCTACACGAATGAAAATAGACGATTTTTTAACTAATGTAGTTTTAGAAAGTTTTTACAATTAATTTAATTTTAAAAACTATCGTTTTATTTAATTAAAAAAATTTTTAGAATTTGATCGTTATTTTTAAAAATGTCCCTTAGTAAAACTAATAAATATTACAACAACGAATTGGACTTAACATGATAAATTTTTATTCATTTATCATCTGAATTATTTTATTTTCTTACTATTTTTTGTAAATATTACTGATGATAACAACAGAAGTCTTAAAAAGAGTTTTTAAAAAAATATTTTACCACCAAAATGTATTTTTAAAAATAACTAATAAGAATTTTTTCACCAGTCAATGCAGTATAAAATATTTTTTAACTTCTAAGAGTTATAGTTTTTTAAGTTTTAGGAAATACAGACACAGACAGCAAAAAACCAATTTATTGCATTATATTTATATGAGATATACTTACAGCATTTTAATTAGTTATTGTTATTTCGAACCACGAAAAAATCCGTTACAAATTAATTTTATTTTTTTGTATTTAATTATGGCACATTGATAATTACTGAAATAATATAAAACTTGAAAGAGGCATGTTTATAAAATTTCTATTATTATTATTTTTAAATTTTTTTTAGTCAAAAATAATTTTTTCAACATTATTTAGTTAAGATAGATAAAAATAAAATAAAATATCAACATTTAATACATTAAATAACCTGAACACAATACGAGTATGTATACTGCATTTTATCTAATTTCAAAGTCATCTTTTTATTTTTTAAATTGCACATGTTATGTTACTTGCTTTTTGTTTTTTTGCTTTTTTTCGATAAATACAGATTGCAATTTTGAATGAAAACGTCACATATATTATTTTTTAAATATGAAGAAAATTTTAACCGTGTAAATTTATTTCTGTTCCTTTCGTATTCCTAAAATTTCGGAACATTATTGTTTCGTCAAAAAATAAACTTATAATCATTCTTTTATACATATTTTTAAAATAATCTCCTCAAGGATTTAAAACATTTTATAAATATCTAAATGTTATATATTTATAAATTATGTTAACTACGACTCTGCAAAAAAAATAATATCCACATTTTACCACTACGTATGCTACTGATCGTAATAATGTCATATTCGGTAAATTATGATATTATATAATTATGATTTGTAGCTATGATAAATTACGCAGGAAAAGTTTTCTTACATTGAGAGCTACCAGTTCTTTGTCCGACTCGTGGCTCAGTGGCAACTTGCGCTATTGGTGAGCATTAGGGCGGAAGTTCAATTCTCTGGCGACTTTGTTGTAGACGTTGTTTCAAAAAAGAAGAAACTCGATGGCGTTTGTTGATGTTAATCATCTTGACTCGTGAGTCGAACTGCCTGGTGGGTGTTTTCCTGGTTTCATCCCATACGATGCGTAAATGCGGGGTAGTTATCCCTACAAATCCACCCAGAACGTTCTACCCTTCAGCGTCACGGAGGAAGTCAGACTTCTACCTACGGGTGGTCCATCACAGCAGAAGCCGCCCCCTTTCCCTTCATCCATGAATAGATTACTCATGGGATGTCCGTCCCGCACCGCAGGACATTGAGGATTAGACACGACAACAACAACAGTTCTTTATATATGTGACGCGTTCATCTTACAAATTTTTCTCAGGAAATGTTTGAAATTTCTTTTTTTTTTTTTTATGACTGAAGGCTATACAATCAATATTAAAATATTTAAAGAAAATTAAATTATTACATTAAGATTTTTATTTAAAAAAAATACTAAACGAACCAATAAATGTTAAACGTAATAACGCATTTTTGTTTAGTTAAGTTCATATTTTATTTTAAAATGTCTAGCAAAATCTATAACTTCAAACATTTATAATAAATAAATAAATAGTTATAGATACACTATTATATTCTTGATAAAAAGAATTTCTTTAAATGTAAATAATCAATGAATTTTTTTTTTCCTTTTCTTAGCTGTATCCATCCGTCCAAGGTGACAGTTACGGGCCAATCATCGATGATATCCAGGAATATCTAAATGAACAGATGAAATCCAATGGCGAAAAGTGAGTTCTTCCGTATTCTTCTTTTTTATATATATATTTTAGAGAAAAGAACCTATAATTCTTTTTACAAAAATTATGTTTTTATAATTTGTTAACTAAATAGAATTATACTAAAGTTGTTTTAAACAATTATATTGATTCAAGTATAGTATAATGTCACAGGGGGGGAATGGTTTTAACAGTGGTTTCCTTATGAGAAGAACCCCTGATTCAAATCATTCTAAATTCCTGTTTTGCAACAAAGCTGTGAAACGTCATATTCTACGTAATAGCTCACGTGATTTTTTCATCCTATGAGAATCGTTTTAGTTTCAGTCTGAACTTTGGCTTCCTGCAGGCATGGTGTAATCTGGTTGTTGGTTGACGAAACGTAACAGTTTTTGCCCAAAAATGTATGGCAGCAAGTTGCAAACAGTTGTGAATTATATTAAAATTTTGTGCTGCGCACCTATGACCGTCTTGAATATCATTATGTAAATAAATTAGTCATTCAGTCTTCTTCTTACAAGAATATTCCAGCGTTCCTGTGAAAATAATTTAAATTTTTAATCTTCTCTCGATATAAAAAAAGAAGTTTGAGTTAGCCGAGGAACATTGCGTACTATAAGGCTTTTTTTCATAACAAAAAAAATATATAATTTTTTTCTCGGAAATGCATTATAAATCTTAAATAAAGCAGCATATTTTTAATTTTGAATTTTTTTAAGATTTAGAATACACGTTTAGCTATTTCATTGAATTTGACAATATTTAAACATTTTAATTTAGGTTCATTACTGTTTGAAAAAATACTTCTTAAAAAATAAAAATATATCATATTTTTTAGTTTAAAAATGGTTTTTTAATTATTTACAAATACAAAATGACTTAAAAATAAATAATACTTTCTAAATTAATAATATAAATAAATAATTATTTATTATAATTAATAATATTATTAAATTAATAATAAAAATTATAATAACTAATTATTTTTTTTATAATAAATAATATTTCGTAATAAATAATGTATAAAATATATTATACTTTCACAATAAAAGTATACATTACTCAAAAGTAATTTATTTTCTATAAGGTAATCGTAATTATTAATTATTTAAATATATATTATAAAAAATTAAACTAATTATTATTAATTTCATTTTTAGTTGAATCAAAATATCATAAAGATTTTTTTTAAAGAAATACAATATGAATTCTTACTTAAATTTGTTTTAAATATAAAATATATTCTATAAATTATGGGGAAAAAACATGAGTATGGAAAAAAACAAGTAGTAACAGTTTTTTCTGCTTATAAACGACTTTTATATTGGTAACAATTTTAAAGATTTATTCCAGAAATTCACATTAGTTTTATAAAAGCTAAATAATTAAAAAGCATTTTCGTAAAACCTTTCTTTGAAAAATACTCATTAGAATAAAATCAAATAAGATATAAATCTGCATTCGAAAATAACAAGTTGATACCTCAAAAAAATACGAAAATCAAAGATAGGAAAATTCTATGAATAAAAATGTGACTTTATCAAAACAAAAAATTAAATAAAAATAATTTATTTTATTCATTTTTTCCCGTCGTTTTATTAACAAAAGTAATGCGCTGAATTTAATAACATGATACATGCAACCTAATGTTTTAAAAATGACAAATAAATCACCAAGTTAATCAAATGAATTGCATTGATTTTAATTAAAAATTCCTTTTAATTAATTTTTTGTACGAAACGGGCTTATCCGTAACATGCAAACCATAAAAATATTTTTAATTACTTTTTTTTTATGTTGTTCGGAAAGAAATTAATCTTTTATCAAGCTCGCCTGAAACAAAAAATAAAGCATATAACTGAAAATTAAAAAAAAAATCGTAAAAGCTATTCTTTTGAATCCTGGAATATTTATTAAACGTGAAAAAGTAAAAGAAATATTTAAAATTAAAAATAAAAAAGGTAATGAAAACCTCAATTTTTTAACAAAAAAAATTACAAATTCAGCACAAAATAATTATTCTATCTTCATAACATCGACAAAACATTTTTTTTTCAATAGATAATAATGCATTGTTATTGAAACTAAGTAAAAACAGAGAATTAATTAGAAATATTTTGCATTTTATCAAAAATAAAGAAACCATTTTATTAAGCTAACAAAAATTAAAGTTAAAATCAAAACTCTTCAAATTCAATTATGTATAATGAAAATTAAGGCTTGATGGCCGAGTGACCAGCGCTCTGGCTCTCGGTGCCGCAGGTTTCGAGTTCGAACCCCGTCGGTGCCATGGATGTATGTTGCAGTTCGGAATCCCCTTTAAACAGTAGGTCCCGGTCTAATATGATAGCAGAGCGTTGAGCGTAGGGCTGACAACCCTACTCCGTAAAAAGACCAACTCCGAACTCCTGTCTCGAAATCTGCCAGTAGGTAGACGGCCTTGGCACACTTGGGGCTGTTACGCCACTGATGACAATGAAAAATGAGAAGTAATACACATAAAACAGAAATTTAAATTGTAATAGATTATGAGAAACTCAATTTCAAATAGACAATAGCCAAAGCTTGTACCTTAATTGTCATAATTGTACCATCTACATTAAAATATATATCATACAATAGCTTATAGGTGAAATATAATTTTTGTGCAACTTTCCTAATTATTTTTTTTTCCAGCGTTTCCTCCCCCTATAAGACAGCTCACCTACATCAACTTGTGACTAGTTTAGAAAAACTTTACGGTCCCGCAAAATCCTATGAAAACTACGTTGAAGAAGATATGAAGTTGGGAGGGTAAGTATTGATTCAAATTTTTTAAATACCATAAAGAAAAAAAATTAATTGAACATCCTGTTGTTAAACTTTTTTATGCGTGTAAACAGTTGTAATTTAATTTTAGTCAATGTTACCTTCACGAACTAATGATTGAAGATTTTTTGCAATCTTCCGGCTTCGAGACTTAAAAGTAAAATATTAAAATGTTAACTTAGTTTCTCCAATGTCATAAGAGCGATTCTGTGCTCATGGACTCGTAGCAACGTACGTGCAAGCGGGGTGGAGGACTTAGATTCGAATTTCACAGTCACTGCTTTAAGAAGACTCGGTGGAGATTAAGACAGCGTCTGTAAGCTTTGTAGCATTTTTTCCACAAGAAGAGTTGTAGTATCCCATTCCCAGGAGAGAGGAATGTATATTCTTTAACAAGTGCATAATAACAACCTATCCCTCAAATTTAACAGCAGATAAGAATTGTTGTGGTTAGTTATATTACATGTAAGTAGTTTTGTACCAATGAGAACAACCTGTCACTGAAATCTGATAGCAGATATTCGCTGTTATATATAATGATACCTCTCGAAATTAGCGATTGTCTGTTCGATCTTCACAGGTCGAAAAAAATTATTGATGGGATATGGACTACACTGTTGCATTATGATTGACGATAGACCATAGGCTGTTAAAGTGTCTACTCCAATGAGAAGAAAAGGAAGTTGAACCCCCTCTTTACGGATATATATATATCTATATATCTATATATAGATATAGATATATACAGAACACTATTTATTTCAATTTATTATTCACAAAGAATGAAAAATAAAGAATTAAATTTGATTCGCAAGTGCAGTTCACTCCAAGGTCAGAGATTTTCCGAGTTCTCAAGTCTACGCGGAACCTAGGTCTGCGGAAGATTTTATTTATCATACGGCGTGATACACAAAACCACGAGGGGCTAACTTTGAAAACAGGCGGAAACTACGGCGTGAAAGAGAAAAACAACGTTTCTTGTTGACTCGTCATAGAACTATCTCCTTTCTCCTCCAAAAACCTTCCTTTAAGAAAATCCATCGGGAAGAGGTAGCGTCCCTCACTTCTCATTGGAGTCGACACTTCCTCAGCCAATAGTCTATCACTAGTCACGATGCAACAACTCATGGCTTTGTCCATATTCCGTCTGTAATTATTTCGACCTGAGAAGGTCGCACAGACAATCACTAATATCATGACGTCTCATTATCCATGACATTGAATATCTGCTGTCAAATTTGAGTGACAGTTTATTCTCATCAGTACAAACACTAATTGCATGCAATATAACTACCCACGACGCTGCTTTTGTCTGTTGTGAAATTTCAGTGATAGGTTGTTATTATGTATTTGTTAAAGAATAAACATTCCTCTCTCCTGGGAATGATGCTGCGCCTCTAACGAACTACTCGTTTTTATTTTAAAGAAACTTATAAACAGGTATCGATTTTAAAACATAGTTCCATAGTATCTTGATGATCATGAAAATTAATAACGTTTATTTAAATTAAATTAACATTAAATACATCATTTTAAAAAAATGAATTATTTACCATAAATAGCATAAGTTCTACTTTCCAACCCTCAATAACATCATTCAATTACTTAGAAACTTCGACTTAAACCAAATTACACTCGGAAATAACCAAATAGCTCCGCCTACTACTATCCGCTTATCTTTTTGAATTGTCCTTTTCAATTTCCGCGAGCGGAAAAAAAATACATAGCACGTAGCTCGATTCTTCCTGCAATACCCTACTGCGTTCCATTTGGATATTTTCTTTTTTCTAAAAAGAAAAAAAATTTGAAAAGGGAGTGATTGTTTGACATTCTTTTATAATTACTCTTCCGTTCTATTTCACTGAAGGTCTTTAATAAATGAATGGAAGACAATTGTTTGTCAGCACTCTCCCTTTAGGTTAATGAAGCGATAAATAGGGAAAATAAATAATCCATCTAAAATCTTTCAATTACTTAGAGTAGATATTTGCTCTCACTACTAACTGGAGGATAATTTGTTAAGGAGTTATAGCAGTTCTAAGAAATGCATAAGGCGATGCCATTTTGTAAGGAATGTTTTTGAGAAAATCATTTGTCGATAAACTTGCGTTTAAGGCTTGGTATTCTGTTTCATTATTAGTTGTGTAAAGAGTCATTATATCTCTAATTTAATATAATTTTTGATTAATTAATTACTGAACATGGATGGTTTAATAAAGAATTTCAAATATTGTGTTCTTTTTCAAGCTTATTTATTCTGATTCGATGTATTAATGAGGGCTGATAGCCGAATGACTAACGCTCAGTGCCATAGGTATCGGGTTCGTATCCCAGCGGTAGCATGGGGAGTCAGTGGTTCGGAATCCATATTAAACAGTAGGTCCGGCTCTAATTAGCCTAAAGATGATTGTAGAGTGACAAGCCAAACCAAACCTCCAAAAATCTGCCTTTAAGAAATTCCGTCAAGAAGGGGGGGGACAGCTTCCCTGACTTCTCATTAGAGTCGACACTTCCTCAGTCCATGGTCAATCACCCATCACGATTAAACTACTCATGGCATAGTGTATATCCCATCTGTAATTATTTCGACCTGTGGAGGTCGAACAGACAAGCGTTAATTTCATGAGATCTCTTTATTCATAACCTATTATCTGGCTGCCAAATTTGAGTGATTTGTTGTTATTATGTACTTGTTAACGAACAAACATTCCTCTCTCTTGGGAACGAAATGCTATTTACTCTTCCCGTGGGGAAAATGCTACACCTCTAACAAACTACTTTTTTATTTTAAGGAAACTTATAAACAGGTATCGATTTTAAAACGTAGCTCCATAGTATATTGATGAGCATGAAAAGTAATAATGTTTATTTAAATTAAATTAACATTAAAGGCAGCATTTAAAAAAATGAAATCTTTACCATAAAAAGCATCATTTTCCCCCAATCCTCAACAACATCATTCAATTACTTAGAAACCTCGACTTAAGCCAAATTACAATCGGAAATAACCAAATAGCTCCGCCTACTACTATCCGCTTATCCTTCTGAATTGTCCTTTTCAATTTCCGCTAGCGAAAAAAAATACATGGCACGTAGTTCGATTCTTCCTGCAATACCCTACTGCGTTCCATTTGGATATTTTCTTTTTCTAAATATATATATATATATATGAAAAGGGAGGGATTGTTTGACATTCTTTTATAATTACTCTTCCGTTCTATTTCACTGAAGATCTTTAATAAATGAATGGAGGACAATTGTTTGTCAGCACTCCTCCCTTTAGCTTAATGAAGCGATAAATAGGGAAAATAAATAACTTGGAAAATCCATCTAAAAATCTTTCAATTACTTAGAGTAGATATTTGCTCTCACTAATAACTTGAGGATAATTTGTTAAGGAGTTATAGCGGTTCTAAGAAATGCATAAGAGATGGCATTTTGTAAAGAATATTTTTGGAAAATCATTTGTCGATAAAACTTCTTTTAAAGCTTGGTATTCTATTTTGTTCAGAAATACTTCCTCATTAGTGGTGTAAAGAGTCATTATGTCTCCAGTTTAATCTAATTTTAGATTAATTACTCACTGAAGATAGGGGCTTAATAAAGAATTTCAAATATTGTGTTCTTTTTCAAGCTTATTTATTCTGATTCGATGTATTAATGAGAGCTGATAGTCGAATACCTAGCACTCTGTGTCACAGATGTCGGGTTCGTGTCCCATCGGTGGCATGGATGTTTGTTAGTGGTTCGGAATCCATGTTAAACAGTAGGTCCCGGTCTAATTAGCCTAAATTGTGCTTAAAATGACTGTAGAGTGACAAACCAACCTCCAAAAACCTGCCTTTAACAAAATCCGTCAAGAAGGGGGAGGGTCAGCTTCTCTCACTTCTCATTTGATCATGGTCATGGTCGATCATAGCTCATGGTCTATCACCAATCATGATGCAACAACTCATTGCATAGTCCATATCCCGTGTAATTGTTTCGACCTTTGGAGTTCGAACAGACAATCGTTAATTTCATGAGATCTCTTTATTCATAACCTATTATCTGGCTGCCAAATTTGAGTGATTTGTTGTTATTATGTACTTGTTAACGAACAAACATTCCTCTCTCTTGGGAACGAAATGCTATTTACTCTTCCCGTGGGGAAAATGCTACACCTCTAACAAACTACTTTTTTATTTTAAGGAAACTTATAAACAGGTATCGATTTTAAAACGTAGCTCCATAGTATATTGATGAGCATGAAAAGTAATAATGTTTATTTAAATTAAATTAACATTAAAGGCAGCATTTAAAAAAATGAAATCTTTACCATAAAAAGCATCATTTTCCCCCAATCCTCAACAACATCATTCAATTACTTAGAAACCTCGACTTGAACCAAATTACACTCGGAAATAACCAAATAGTTCCGCCTACTATCCGCTTATCCTTTTGAATTGTCCTTTTCAATTTCCGTCAGCGAAAAAAAATACATAGCACGTAGCTCGATTCTTCCTGCAATATCCTACTGTGTTCCATGTGGATATTTTCTTTTTCTAAAATAAAAAAATATGAATGGGGAGGGATTGTTTGACATTCTTTTATAATTACTCTTCCGTTCTATTTCACTGAAGATCTTTAATAAATGAATGGAGGACAATTGCTTGTCAGCACTCCCAATTTAGGTTAATGAAGCGATAAATAGGGAAAATAAATAACTTGGAAAATCCATCTAAAATCTTTTCAATTACTTAGAGTAGATATTTGCTCTCACTAATAACTAGAGGATAATTTGTTAAGGAGTTATAGCGGTTCTAAGAAATGCATAAGTGATGGCATTTTGTAAGGAATGTTTTTGGGAAATTCATTTGTCGATAAGACTTCGTTTTAAGCTTGGTATTCTCTTTCTTTTAGAAATATTTCATTATTTGTGGTGTAAGGAGTCATTATATCTCCAATTTAATCTAATTTTAGATTAATTAATCACTGAAGATGGTGGCTAAATAAATAATTTTAAATATTATGTTCTTTTTTAAGCTTATAATTATACTGATTAGATGTATAAAGGAGGAGAGATAGCTGAATGACTAGCACTCAGTGCCACAGGTTTCCCAGCGGTGGCATGGATGTTTGTTAGTGGTTCAGAATCCATGTTAAACAGCAGGTCCCGATCTAATTAGCCTAAAATATGCACAAAATGACTGTAGAGTGAAAAATTAAACGAAAGCTCCAAAAATCTGCTTTTAAGAAAATCCGTCAAGAAGGAGGGGGTCAGCTTCCTTCACTTCTCTTTAGAGTCGACACTTTCTCAGCCCATGGTCTATCACCAGTCCCGATGCAACAACTCATGGCTTTGTCTATATTCCATCTGTAGTTGTTTCGATCTGTGAAGCTCGCACAGGCATTTGCTAATTTTCTGAGTCTCCTTATACATAACACTGATTATCAACTATCAGATTTAAGTAACAAGTTGTTTTCATTAATACAAAACACTAATTACATGTAATATAACTATCCACAACATTACTTATCTACTGTCAAATTTGTGTGATAGGTTGTTAGTATGTACTTGTTAAAGAAAATATATTCCTCTCTCCTGGGAACGAAATGCTACACCTCTAAAGAAATACTCGTGTTTATTTTTAAAAAACTTATAAACATGTATGGATTTTAAAACATAGTTCCATGGTATAATGATGAGAATGAAAATTAATAATTTTTATTTAAATTAAATTAACATAGTATTCATAATTTTAAAAAATGAAATCTTCACCATAAATAGCATAAGTCCTTTTTCCAACCCTCAATAGCATTCAATTACTTAGAAACCTCGACTTGAACCAAATTACACTCGGAAATAACCAAATAGTTCCGCCTACTACTATCCGCTTATCCTTTTGAATTGTCCTTTTCAATTTCCGCGAGCGGAAAAAAAAATACATAGCACGTAGCTCGATTCTTCCTGCAATACCTTACTGCGTTCCATTTGGATATTTTCTTTTTCTAAAAAAAAAAGGGGGGGGGACTGATTGTTTGACATTATTTTATAATTACTCTTCCGTTCTTTTTCTTTGAAGGTCTTTAATAAATGAATGGAAGACAATTGTTTGTCAGCGCTCTCCCTTTAGGATGATGAAGCGATAAATAGGGAAAATAAATAGCTTGGAAAATCCATCTAAAATCTTTTCAATTAGTTAGAGTAGATATTTGCTCTCACTAATAACTGGAGGATAATTTGTTAAGCAGTTATACCGATTCTAAGAAATGCATAAGCGATGGCATTTTCTAAGGAATGTTTTTGAGAAAATCATTTGTCGATTAGACATCGTTTTAAGCTTGGTATTCTATCTCTTTCAGAAATAGTTCATTATTAGTTGTGTATAGAGTCATTATACATCCAGTTTAATCTAATTTTAAATTAATTAATCACTGAAGATGGAGGGCTTCATAAAGAATTTCAAATTTATGTTCTTTTTCAAGCTTATAATTATTCTGATTAGAGGCATTAATGGGGCCTGATGGCCAAGTAACTAGCGCTCTTGTGCTCTGTATCATAAGTTTCGGGTTTGAGTCCCGGCGATGCCATGGATGTTTGTAGTGGTTCGGAATCCATTTTATACCGTATCCCCCGTTTAATATGGCTCTAGAGCATTGGGCGTAGAGTAGGTAACCCTAAACTGTAAAAATAAAGCATCTCGCTGTCTCGAAATCTTCCAGTAGACAGACAGCCTTTGCCAAACCATAGGGCTGTTACGCCAATGAGATGTATTAATATTAAAAAATATATATTGTAAATTATATTAGTCGAGATATTTTAACAAATTGAGATTTGGGGACTTGATGGCCGAGTGGCTAGCGCTCGGTACCACAGGTATCGGGTTCGAATCCCGACGGTGCCATGGATGTTTGTAGTGGTTCGGAATCCACTTCAAGCTGTAGTTCCCGGTCTCATATGGCAGTAGAGCGTCACAAAGCCCAATCAGACTTCTCACCCACATCACCCCAAACTGTAAAGGGGCAACTCAGCTCTAGGCACAGTGATATATGGTGTAGTAGTACTAACAAATTGAGATGTACCATTGGATTGTGGGTACCCAAATTGAGATGTACCAGTATTATTTTAGTTGATTTAATTTGATGGTTAAATGAAAATTCCATATTTTCCAATAAATTAATACTTTAAAAAAAAAAATTTTTAATTTTCTTTTGGGATGGATTATTTCTATCTATTTAAAAAATAATGCACATCTTAATAATTAAATATTTAACATGGAAATAATTAATAATGATATTCAAACTAATGCGCTACATAATCTTTAAAAAAAAAACTCAAATTTTCACGCTGTTGCTGCAGATGTTTGCAATAAATTAGATAATCCCAAGATATTTAAACAAATTTATCCCCTTTGAGAAGTGGGATTAATTACTATTTATAGGTTTAAGTAACTTACTTAATTAATTAATTATTGAAAACGGATGTTTAATAAAGAAATTCCGAAATTAATGTAGCATTTAAAGTTTATCTTAAATATTTATTCTCATGTTAATTATCAAATGCTAATTAATAATTTATTCTATATGAATCCTAATTATTTTATTAATTTTTAAATTTGCTTAAATTAACAAATTACTTCTAAATCATTTGAGATTTTCTTTATAAATGGGAAATAATGAACTTTAAAACTCTTAATGATAAAACTGTGTTGAAATGCAACTAACAAATAAAATTAACTACAAATATAGCTTTCTTTGCGTGCAAAACATTATTATGAATCAACTTTGTAAATATATGCTACGTAAGAAGATCTGTCTAATAAAGATCTGTCTGTATAATATATTTACGTGCATGTACATGATTTTTTTTTCAATGGGAACTTGATAGAAAACAACACACACAAAAAAAAAAAAATATTTTTTGCTTTCTGATTTTTCCTTTGGATTTGACACACAAAAATTTTAATAAATCATTATATATATTTTTTTTTTTTTGTCTTATCCCACTTGGTAGGCAACAACATCTAGACCAAGTCCAAGAACCCGTGAGTTCTTGTAGAAGGAGGGAAAGGAGGGGGGAAGCTTTTGTTTGTTTTTGTTTGTTGCTCTACGTTCATTTTGTGCTCATTATAGGCTAATTAGACCGGGACCTACAGTTTAAAGTGAATTCCGTACCTGGCACCGCCGGGATTCGAACCTGAAGCCTGTGGTACCAAAGGCCAGAGAGCTAGCCAATTAGCCACCAGACCGCGCGTATTGTATGGGAGAAAACCTGAAAAAGGGGGCGGGGGCAGCTTCTGTTGTGAACAAGTACCTTTAGGTGGAAGTCTGACTTGGTCCATGTTACTGAAGAAAGAGGGCAGTGCCTTCCGGGAGGATTTTTTAGGGGGAACTACCCAGCATTTGCGTTTTGTAAATCCGGAAAACTCGTACCAGGTAGTCCGACTCACGAGGCGAAATGCTGAACATCCCAAACGCTATCGAGGTTCCTCGTTTTGTAAAACAGTGTCTACAACAAAGCCTCCAGCCGATTGATCCTCAGCCCTAATGCTCACCAGCGTCGCGTAGGTCCCGGTCTGTTTAGCCTAAAGTGTGCATAAGATGACAGTAGAGCGTCAAACAAACCAAACAATCATCAGCGGCGCTCTTATATATTTAAAATATAATATATTTAAATCAATATATTTAAAATTATTAAAGTCTTTGATGGTTGCATTTGATTTTGATTTCCTAATGATACATTTATTTGTATTAAAGATCATGAAAATAATATAATAAAACGTACAGATAATTTAGGTTAAGAGGATGTTCCCATTTAAATATCCTTGAAGGTTTTTATTAGCTGAAATTAATGATTTGAATAAAAAAAATTAATCTTAAGATTCAAATTAAGTTGAAAGCTTTTTTTTCCTCTTTTCATTATTTTAAACCATACATTAATATAAAGTCTCAAATAAATATTTTCCTCGTATTCTGTTTTTAATTAAGAAAAATGTCGAACTTTTATATATGGTTTCTTCGCAATTAAGAAATTAAAAATCAAAAGCATTCTTAAGTTTAACAGATTAATTGTCGAAAATGTTAAAATATTTTTATTATTTTCACCATTTCAGAATGCTTTAAAAGTTGTCCTTGTTAAAATTCTAATAAGAGCATTTATTGTCAAAAACTTCTTTTATAACATATGATATTCGCTGAATTTATCATTATTTTTTAGATTCTTGGATTTATTTTGTGTTTTCTGTAAAAGAGTGCTTTCTTTATTTCAGAAGGAAAAGTAATTACTCGGAGCCCATCAAACATTGGAATATCGGACGATTTTCAGACTCTAAAGGTAAATTCCCAACAAAATTTTTAACGTGCAATTAAAATTAAGTGTATACAAAAGTCTCTAATGATTGTATTCTATTTGTTTTGTTTTTTCAGAACCTTTTTTACCAAGTTGTAGCGATGGTGAGTTTTATTTTCATAATTATTTTTTCTCTTATTTAGAGTAGATGCAACTCAACTATTTTATGAATATTTTAAAAATAAGGTGTAATATTTTTTTTAATTTTTGTGAGATGTATTCTTATGTTATTCTGAATTAAATTCATTTAAAAAAAATCTAAAATAATTTGCTATTCGAGTATGTCTTGATACGGAAAACTTAAATTGTTTATGAAATATGGATTAAATATAGTCAGACAGTTATTTACGAATAAACTTTTGCGTTAATTACCTTTCAATTTATTAACTATTTGAAAATATCTTCAATTACTTTTATTTGTAATATTGTTTCTTCTTCAATGGCGCAAACGCTCCATGATGGGACAAGGCCGTCTGCCTACTAGCGGATTCTCACGACAGGAGATTATGGGGTAGGGTTGCCAGCCATACAGCCATCGTTCTACTTCATATTAGACCAGGACCTACAGTTTAACGTGGATTCCCAACCATTGCAAACATCCATGGCACCCCCGGGAGCACCAGAGCTCTGGCCATTGGTATCACAGGTTTTAGGTTCGAATCTTGGCGGTGGCATGGATGTTTGTGAAGGGTTCGGAATCCACATTAAGTTGTAGGTCCCGGTCTAATTAGACTGAAGTATTCAAAAAATGACCGTAGTGTGACAAACCGAATCCATTTCATCAAGAGAAATTATTATTTGTCTGTATGGGGGACAAAGAGGTGATTGTGCGTACCACTGAAATTGTTTGAACAAAAGGTGAAATTTTGAAAAAATATTTGCCCAACCTTCCGAATTCTCACCTTTTTCTTTTTAAATGCAACATAAAATCTGAAAGAAGTGTATATTATTGCATTTTAAATGGACGATATTATGGTACGTTGCTTACAGGAATCATGTGAACATTTTTAAGCATATTTATTTAGGAAATGGGGAAGTATTTTTGGAAAACGTACTCTAATTTCGTGGGGCCTGTTGGCCGAGGGATTAGCGCTGTGCTGCTCGGTCCCTCAGATTTTAGGTTCGATTCGCGGAGACGTCATGGATGTTTGTAGTGGTTTGGAATCCAAAAAATAAGACCAGTTTTAAATTTAAATTTTCCGGCCATATGGTATTTCAATTTTTTTTCTCTTTTTCTCTTCTTGTCTTACGTTTCGTTTTGTGAGACGTTAAAACTGATTCCAGCGATTTTTCAGTCGATTCAAAATAGTGTCCTAGAAGTGGTTTTTTGAATTTAGGGAATAGCCAGAAGTAGCACGATGTTAAATCAGGTGAATACAGTAGCTGTGGAACGATATCGGTTTCATTTTTGGCGAAAAAGTCACGAAGAATCAATGCAGTGTGAGCTGGCGCATTCAGTGTTTTCGGTACCAATCGAGATTTGACGCGTTTGAGGGCCAAAATGAAATTGACCGATCCTTTTGAAATTCCAACATCATCAGCAAGGTCTCTAATTGTAAATCGACGGTTTGCAAGCACCAAATCTTTAATTTTTTGGACGTGAGCTTCGTCGGTTGAGGTTGACGGTCGATTAGAGGGCTCTTCGTCTTTCAACGCGTTCTCTGCCTTCTTTGAACTGTTTATACCACTTGTAAACATTTCTTTCCGATATAGGAATGCTCACCGAATGCTTTCTGCAACATTCTATATGTTTCCGCAAACAAAATTGAATACAAATTCTTTGCTCAATTAATTCAGACATTTCAAAAATCGCCGGAATCAATTTTAGCGTCTCCCAAAGCCAAGCGTAACTCAAACACTAACGAATATTTTGACGTAAAATTTCACACAGATGTCAAGGACAGTGCCAACAACCTAAAAAAAGGAGAAAAAAAAATTGAAATTCCGTAAGCCCCGGGAATTTTAAATTGAAAACTTGTCCTACTTTTTGGGCACAGTAGTAGGTCCTTGTATAATATTGCTGTAGAGCGCTGGGCTGAAAAAAGAAAACATCTCCTGTTTTGAAATCTGCCAGTAGACAAACAGCCATGATCCAACATGGACTATAGTGACAGGAAGTTATTAAGTTATTTATTTAGCTATACTTTCATAATGTGCAACATGAAATTTTTGGAACTGATGACCCCAAATTTTAGGAACACTATTCAATTCACTAGCGGCATTGTAGAAACTGTTTTAAAAAAACGAAGTGAATAGAGGGCGTTTATGTTGTTCATCATTTTGCTTCTTTAGTTGGTCTACTTGGTGGGAATTTTCCACGTTTTCTCCCATACGATACACAAAGGCGGGATAGTTCGCCCTTCAAAGCACTATGCTCTTTCTTCAGTAACTCAGTGCCATTTCAGACTTCTACCTACAGATGCTCCATCACAACAGAAGGGTATCCGTCCCGTGCTTAAGGACACTGAGGATTAGACACAACAACAACAACAAATATATCTTTGAATGAAATAATTTGCTAAAATATATAAGCACAAAATATAGTTTTACTCTTTTTATCTGTTTAACTCTTGCTCATTTTCTATTTATATGCCGTCAAAAATCTTCAGAATATTTTTTCCAAAATTCATAGAATTAGAATTTCTATGCATGTTCATTAGATTACGTAAATGAATAAAATTTAATTAATGATCTCTTGTAATGTAATTAAAAATTTTCTCTATCTATCCAGAATTACAGTAAAACAATAGCATTTTATTTCTGACGCTATTCTATAGTTTACTTTCTGAAAGATAAATGCATTATTATTTCTATAATTTACCATTCATATCATTTTTGTAAACTTGGTTATATTAATTATAAATGCTTAACAAATAACCTATCTGGTACTTTATCTATTTTCCACACATGGGATCTCAACTCATGTTGGAGTATCTGGGGTCTTTTCTGACGAAAGTAATTTAAAATGTGCCAGCTAAATTACCCGTAACGTGCAGAAACTAGTTGCAGAATATGTATCCAAGCAATTAATATGTAAGAGCAAGATTTAAGTTTAAATGAGAATTTCACGAGCATCGTTATGTTTTCGATTTCATAGTAGATAATGAGTTTGTTGATTAATTAAGCTAGAAGTTTGTCGCGTTATAACAAAAATCGAAAGTTACTTGTAAACAATTTATGCAGTTAATTACACAGCAACAACGAATTAAAATATTTTGTAAAGTTTTTCTTTATCTCTAAACATTTGCAAACATAATTTTATTCTTTTAATAAAAAATTATGGTAAATTCTCAAAAATATGTTCTGCACCTTCTTATAGACGAATTATGACATAGGAATTTGTGAAAATAAGTGCTTTTTCTATTGTGTTTAGGACGTTGGTGATCCATATAATTAACAAGTACTTATATTAGGTTGTAGGGAATATAAGTAAATAGAAATTTCACTGAAATTTATTATTTCCAAAAGAAAGAGCAAGTTACTGTGCAACATATGCAAAAGAGTTTTACTATGATGTACAACATATGCAAAAGAGTTTTACTATGATGTACAACATATACAAAAGAGTTTTACTGTTTTCTGAGATTTTACTGATTTTACTGTTTTTTAAATTTCGCCGAAACATATTATTTCCAAAAGAAAGAGCAAGTTACTGTAATGTACAACATATACAAAAGAGTTTTACTGTTTTCTAAGATTTTACTATTTTTTAAATTTCGCCGAAACATTATTTCCAAAAGAAAGAGCAAGTTACTGTAATGTACAACATATACAAAAGAGCTTTTAGTATGATGTGCAACTTATGCAAAAAAGTTTTACTGTGATATACAGCATATACAAAAGAGTTTTACTGTGTTATACAACATATACAAAAGAGTTTTACTGTGATGGAGAGCATATTATTCAGTTTTGTAATCTTACAGCTCATGAAAAAGAAGTTGTAATGAATTTATAATTTGGTGACAAAATTGACCTCTAGAGTATGCAAACATAGAAAACTCAAATATATGCCCTAAAACAAGAAAAAAAATTTTCATTAAACCAGTTAGCTGTGTATTTAAAGCTTTATTAGCATCTTTCTCCATATTTCCAAACATTATTTCTTTTTAATAACAAAAATGTTAATCATCAACAGCAAAACTGCCAAATATTTGCTTTCATTATCATCACCACGTAAGTATAATTTGAAGATCATAAGCAATTCATTTTTATCGTTTCCTGTTAAAAATCCACCCTTTATAATTATGTATGGTGCGTGAAGAAAATGACAGTTAATGTTTTATGCCCTTGGTGACAGATCCGACCACGATGCCTTACTTGTCGGGGATGTCCGTGTTCCCTCCGCTGTTGTTGACCCCCTCCTTCAACCCGCTGGTCACCGACTACTCGGCCAACGTCACCTACGACCAGCTCATGGTCAGCCTGTCGGCGCAGGCGCACAACTGCCAGACGGAGGTGCGCATAGACGACAAGTACGGACCCACCAGGTATCTATCTACTACTCCCACCCGCACTTTTATTCATCTCTCTTATTTAACTAAACTGTTAAATAAGGTTTTCCAAGATAGGCATTTTTTGTTTCTAGTATTCTGGATGTATTTGTGTGTGTTTTTTATTAGGTTTTCAATAAGTTTTTTTAATGAGCTAAGTTGAGAATTAAACTTGAGAGTTAGTTAAAAAACGAGAGTTAGACTTGTATTTGAATTAATAGAAAAATAAATGTAATGCATAACCTAATAGGAAAACTTGTATACTTAGCATTTAGAAGAACCCATTTTTTTATTGTTTGAAACAAGTTATTTCCCCACACTGTTCCTAATCCTCTATACTTATGACTGTGCATACATGCCGTGCATTTCCGAAGATTAGCCGATCCGTTTATAAGCCAAGAGTGTCACTTTTCTTCAAAAAACTTAATCAATGCTCAAATCCCATTTATAAACCAGAATAGGAAAAAAAATTCCTGCAACGATTTTGTGTATGAAGAGGACATAAATTCTAGTATGAAAAGAAATTAAAGTGGTGATGATGTGAATCGAGACCTTCCAGTGAATGAAAATGAATTGAACGAACTATTCTGACGTGGACTTTGAAAACAAAATGTAATATAAATCCTTTAAAGGTTATATTCAAAACACTCAAAAAATAAGTTAAAGTAATTTTCCTTGTTATTTTTATATGGTAATTATTTACAGTATTCTATTCTTATTTTTTTTGGAGTATGTTTTTGTACTCGTCCGTTACCAGGGAACAAATTTTGCCAACATCAGATCTGTCGTTTTGGTGACGATACAACAAACCAGCAATATAAACAATTTCAAAAATAAAAAAAAACTCATTTTATTTTTATTTATTATTTTTTTTTTTAATTTCTTAAAACTTAATAAATATAAACTAAAGAAATAAAAAAAAATGCTATATTTAGCGATCTATTACTTTTTCCCGACTAATGGAAAAGTACCCATGTTTTTTGCGAGAATAACAGATTCTTATGTAAACCGACCCATGTAAATTAACTTCAGAAAAAGTTCTAAAAATTATCTGCTCACAATGGAAAAATACTGTGATTACATTTCTTTTTCCCCTTTTGCAGAACCACGAACTACACGCTGGGAGTGGGCGAGAACCGAATCAGCTTCTTGGTGGTGGACATCACCCACACTGAGCCCTGGGTCATCAACACCTACACCCTGGTGGTCCACCGCCTGACCATCACGCACGGGGAGCCACCTTTTGATCCCTCCGTCCCTCACCAAGTCTGCAGCCTACACCAGGTCGGTTCCCTTCCTCAACCATGCTAAGATATTCATTTTGAAAAAATATCAGATCTTTGGCATACATTTTTTGGTAATAAACAGGATAGTTCAGGATCATATAAATAGATAGATTACTTGTTATGATTATTTTGTAAGATTTATTATTGATTGCTTGTTATGATTATTTTGTAAATAAATTGATTTGTTCTAAATGAGGGCTTTTTTCAATCTCAATTTTGAACCCTTAATTGTCATTGTGTAAATGCAAATTTCCATTAGTTCTGATTAAGATTAATAATTTTAAAATTCATATTTAATTTTTAGTAAAATTTCATATATATGTAATAAATTAATAATTTTAAATTACTTTTTTGTTCTTTAAACGATATCATTATATATATATGACGCAAAAATTTGATTTAAAACTAAACAATCCAATTCAGATGAAAATTCTGTACAATAAGTATGGTGCAAAATAGGTTCATTAATTTTAATATTTGAAACAAAACCATAGGATATTGTAAAAATCAAACCACAATAACATGAGGGAGTGTTTATTATATCCATTTTAGAAAGATCGTATTCCTATAGAGAATGAATGTTTTTCGTTTCGCGCTTCAATATCTGAATATAAAATTACTAATTTCCACTAAATCCATCAACAAAAAAATGTAGATTTTCCGTAGCATATTTTCATGGCTGAGATTGTGTTGTGTTGCAGGAGTGCGAGATGCGCGTCTCCCCCACCGAGATGTGCGGAATCCAGAGAGATGCGGGCATCTCGCGTGACTGGGTCTCCTACTCGGAAGAGGTGGCCGGCATGCCCGTGTGCAAGCAAGGGGACGCGCCAGGTGAGCCCCGATTTTCGCACCCTTTCTTAAATATTTAAAGCTTCCATTTTTATTCAATCAAGTTTTTTTTGTTCCGTTTAAACACACGTGTCAATCTGTTTCTATAAAAAAAATTGTTCAACTTTGTTGGAAATACATCAACATGTTCAAATAATTACTTCAGCAAGTAATCACATCTAATGTTATGTAACCCTGCTGAGTTACATTAATCTTAAAAGAATAGTTACAGCATGACTACAAGACATAAGAAAAACTGTTCATTGTCGTTAACAATGGTGCCGTTAATGCTCATATAAATTAGGTTAATTTTAACCGCGATTGAGAAAGTTGCATTTAATTAATCAATCTTGTCAAAAAGCTAAATTTTTTAAAAGAATAAAAATGTAAAAAAGGATTCGTCTGATCATGTCTTCCACTCATTAATCGACCATGTTTTCTGATTGTGGCCCCATTATAGACGACGTTTGGTATTAACAGAAGCGACAGAAGTCTTGGGAATTGCTGCTCTACCGTAAATGTCCCGCTTACGAAGGTGCCTCCTAACTGTAATGATAGACACTGGAGAACACATATGCTGATTGAGCTCTGCTGTCACTTTGGCTACAGTTGTTTTCTTTTTAGACATCACAATCCGCTTTAATACCCGTCTGTCTTGTTCACTCAGCTTCTCCTTCCGTCCACTATTTTGCTTTGCCGGGCTTGCCTTCGGTGTGAAAGCTGCCATGGCTTCAGACACCGTACCTCTAGAAAAACCTAAAAGATGGAGCAACTGTGAAAGAAACATCCCATCTATTTGGGCTCCTACAATTTGAACTCTTTGAAAGTCTGGCATTTTACGCTTTTGACAAAAATTCCTAGACCTATACAACTTCACTAAAGCTACCGCAAACTACCATGATATATACTTGTTATAAAAAAAATGGTACCTAAGATTACATTGCATTTTAATGCTTACGAAAGGCATTCTTAAATGTCACTTTTATTCACAGGTGTTTCTATTATTTTGATAACCACCTGTGTATATAAAACCATTCCTTTCGTGATCTCCAGGCAGGCTTTTTCTTTTCTTTGACGTGATATATAGTTTAATAGGTATTTCTATGTCGCTATCAATAAAATTGAATCTGTTACAATTATATCATTTAAGAATGACAAGCGTTATTTCTATACATTTGCTAACCTCTAGAATTAAAAAAGATAACTATTAAAATGTTCATTTCCATCAGGATATATATTTGAATTCAATAGTTTACCGGCTCCTGTTTTAGATTACCATAAATTTACTTCTAAATCTTTTATTATTATTATCGCATTGCATTTCTTCGTTGACATATGTCGTGCTTTCGTTGCAAAAAAAAAAAAAAAAAAAAAAAAAAAAAACGTTACCACAAATATACCTTCCCCGAAATCAAGCAAGAATCTTAGAAGCGATAACCAGATTTACCCCTCCGAAACTACTGCTACCATTCCCTCTTTCCATAATCTCGCATGCAATCTAATCTAACCTCATATTACGAAAATCTATATTTAGAAACCATTTCCTCTGTTGGTTCCCTCTCGGCCAATCATTACGCGGGGAATAACTATCTTTCAGAAGGGGGGAAGGGAAGCAAAAGAAGAAAAAAAGGGGGGTAATAAAAAGAAATCCCGGGCTGCTCGAACAAGAATGAGTGAAGCCTTTACACGGCAAAAATGACTGGAAGTTAAAAAAAAGAAAGAAAACGGTTTTAATTACTGTTGCAGAAATACCTTTGATGTTCGCATAATTATTTAAATGAGTCTCTTCGTGAATCGCATTTATTATGAGATGATTCAACACGTGAAATGTGTCGTGAGTTCCCTGCATGTTCGTATTCGGGCTAGTCGGATGCATTTCCCCCTGGAGAGAGTTCTGTACCAGATTGTATCGTTCATATTAACATAATTGTTTTTAATTTGAGATACCGTAATTAAATTTACTCGGTTGAAATACGGACAGTTTTTTTTTCTTGCTGGTTTGGGTATCTTCGAGTAATGTAGTATCTCTTTCTTCACCAAACAGTTAGGCGAGAGGATACTTCTCTGAAGAGTGTTATTTTTTTTTCTCTCACTCTCTCCTTACTTCTCTTTGAAATTTCGTCAGATAGGTGGCGGGGTAGAATGGGAATAATTAATTGAGACATAATTGCTGCTCCCATCGTCCAGAGAATTAATTACTCTTTTCTAAGAAGAGCTGCAGTTATTATGGAAGGAAATTGGATATAAACGTATGGAGATGAAATGGGGGCTTTCATTTGAAGCAAACTCTTCTAAGTGCAGCGTTGTTGATGATGGCGGCAATAAAAGAAACCCATATCGTAATTCATATGCAAATAGTATTAATTGTTCTAGAAATTGTTTTAACCTATTAATTCGTAAAAAAAATTCACCTTTGAATCAATTTTTTTTTTATCTGCTCTAGCATTTTTTGCAGAGGAATATAAAAAAATATGACAATAGGTTACGAAATTGTTTATTAACCCTACATGATTTTTAAAGTTTCGATTTCTTCTGGTTTAAAGGTACCAAATAAAAACAAACAAAAATTTCCTCAATACTTTTGCAATTGTTTACATTATCACCATCAGTGCCGTAACAGCCCCATGGTAGGACAAGGCCGTCTGCCTACTTGCAGATTTCGATACAGAAGATGATTGAAACGTTTTCCTTCTCAAAAAGAGAAATGATTTTCGGAGAAAGATTTTCTTTTCGCCAGGTAGGCTTGTCAACTCTACGCCCAACGGTCTTAGTCATAATAGACATGGCCTGGATGGCCGAGTGTATAACACACTGGAGCTCGATGCCACAGATTACGGATTCGAGTCCCTGAGGTGCCGTGGATGTTTGTAGGTGATCGAACTCCACTTTAAGCTGAAGGTCCCAGTCTGTAGAGCGTCACTTAGCCCAGTCAGACTTCTCTCTCACCCACACAATTCCCAAACTGTTTAGAGGGCAATTCAACTCTAGGCAGGACCTAAACTAGAACTTTCAGCTCTAAACCGAGACCTACGGTTTAAAGTGGATAGCTAACCACTACAAGCATACATGGCGAACATGAAACCTGTGGCTCCGTGACGCTCTACAGTCATGAGCCGCAATTTTACTAAAGCTACTTCATACTACCATCATATATACTTTTTAAAACGGTAGCTAAGATTGTATTTTAATGCTTACGAAGCGCATTCTTAAATTTCACTTGCGTTCACAGGTGTTTCCATTAGTTTGACAGCCACCTGTGTAGATAAGACAATTCCTTTTATGATCTTCAGACAGGCTTTTTCGTTTCTTTCTAGGCAGTTGAAAATCTATTTCTATGGTGCTATATATAATAATGAATCTGTCACAATTATATCATTTAAAAATGGCAAGCGTTATTTCTATACTTTTGCTAACCTCTAGCATTAAAAAGATAAAACGTTAAAATGCTCATTTCCATCCGGAAATATATATTTGAATTCCATCGTTTACGGGCTCCTGTTTCAGATTACCATGAATTTACTTCTAAATCTTTTTTTATTATTATTATCGCATTGCATTTCTTCGTTCACATATGTCGTGCTTTCGCACCAAAAAAAAACGCTACCATAAATATACCTTCCTCGAAATCAAACAAGAATCTTAGAAGCGATAACCAGATTTACCCCTCCGAAGTACTGCTACCATTCCCTCTTTCCATAATCTCGCATGCAATCTAATCTCATATTACGAAATTCTATATTTAGAAACCATTTCCTCTGTCGGATCCCTCTCGGCCAATCATTAAGCGAGGAATAACTACCCTTCAGAAGGGGGAGGGGGGAGTTAAAGAAAAAAAAAAGGGTAATAAAAAGAACTGCTCGAACAAGAATGAGTGAAGCCTTTACACGGCAAAAATGACTGGAAGGAAAAATAAAGAAAAAAAAAAGAAGAAAACAGTTTTAACTACTGCTTCAGAAATATCTTTGATGTTCGCATAATTATTTAAATGACTCTCTTCGTGAATCGCATTTATTATGAGATGACTCAACACGCGAAATGTGTCGCGAGTTCCCTGCATGCTCGCATTCGGGCGAGTCGGATGCATTTCTCCCTGGAGAGAGTTCTGTACCAGATTGTATCGTCCTATTAACATAATTATTTTTAATTTGAGATACCGTAATTAAATTCACTCGGTTGAAACACGAACAGTTTTTTACTTTTTTTTCTTTTATTTTATTTTATTTCCTTGCAGGTTTGGGTATCTCCGAGTAATGTAGTATCTCTTTCTTCTCCAAACAGTTAGACGAGAGGATACTTCCCTGAAGAGTGTTATTTTTTTTTTCCTCCTTACTTCTCTTTGAAATTTCGTCAGATAGGTGGCCAGATGGAAAGGGAGTAATTAATTAAGACGTAATTGCTGCTCCCATCATCCAGAGAATTAATTACTCTTTTCTAAGAAGAGCGGCAGTGATTATGGAAGGAAATTGGGTATAAACGTATGGAGATGAAATGGGGGATTTCATTTGAAGCAAACTTTTGTAAATGCAGCAGCGTTGTTCATGATGGCGGCAATAAAAGAGACCTTCTCGTAATTGCAATTGATATGCATATAGTGTTAATTGTTCTAGAAATTGTTTTTAATCTATTAATTTCATTAAAAAAATTCATCTTCGAATCAACATTTTTTTTTTATCTTCTCGCGCATTTTTTTCCAGAGAAAGTAAAAAAATAAAGTATGGTTTACAAAATTGTTTATTAACCCTACATAATTTCTAAATAAAACTGGTTTAAGGGTACCAAATAAAAACAAAAAAAATTAACTTAATGTTTTTGCAATTGTTTCCATCATTACCAACATTGGCGCAACAGTCCCATGGTGGACCAAGGCCGTCTGCCTACTGGCAGATTTCGAGACAAGAGACGCTTTTCGTCGGTTAGGGTTGTCAGCACTACGCGAAACGTTGTTAGTCATAATAGATCTGAGTCTGAATGACCAAAAGTCTAGCCCTCGGGAGCTCGATGCCACAGATTTCGGGTTCGAATCCCTGTTGGGCCATGGATGTTTGTAGTGGATCGGAATCCGCTTAAAGCTGAAGATCCCGGACTCATTACTATAGAGCGTCACGGAAGCAAGTTAGACTTCTCTCTCACCAACATCGTACTCAAACTGTATTGGGGCAACTCAGCTCTAGGCATTGTGGTGTGGTGTGTTAAGTAGAAATCATAATAAAACGGAACCTACGGTTTAAAGTGGATTCCGAACCACTACAAGCATCCATGGCGAATCCGAAACCTGTGGCTCCAAAACGCTCTACAGTCATGACTACCATCGTAAATACTTTTTAAACCGATAGCTAAGATTGCATTTTAATGCTTTCGAAGCGCATTCTTAAATTTCACTTCTGTTAACATTAATTTCACAAATACCTGTGTAGATAAGACAATTCCTTTCGTGATCTCCAAACTGACATTTTCTTTTCTCTCTACGCAATTCAATAGGTATTTCTATGGTGCTATGAATAAAACTGAATCCGTCACAATTATATCATTTAGGAATGACAAGCGTTATTTCTATACTTTTGCTAACCTCTAGCATTAAAACGATAAACGTTAAAATGTTCATTTCCATCAAGAAATATTTTTGTATCTAATAATTTACCGGCTCCTGTTTTAGATTACCATAAATTTACTTCTAAATCTTTTATTATTATTATCGCATTGCATTTCTTCGTTGACATATGTCGTGCTTTCGCAGCAAAAAAAAACCGTTACCACAAATATACCTTTCCGAAATCAAACAAGAATCTTAGAAGCGATAACCAGATTTTCCCCTCCGAACTACTACTACCATTGCCTCTTTTCCATATCCTCGCATGCAATCTAATCTAACCTCATATTATGAAATTCTATATTTAGAAACCATTTCCTCTCTGCAACTACCCCCTCAAACTACCATCATAAATACTTTTTAAACCGGTAGCTAAGATTGCATTTTTATGCTTACGAAACGCATCACTTCAATTTCACTTGTATTTACAGGTGTTTCCATCAGTTTAACAACCACCTGTGTAGATAAGACAATTCATTTTCTGTTCTCCAGACAGGTTTTTTTCTTTTCTTTTTATGCAGTTCATTAGGTAATTCGATGCTGTTATGAATAAAGCTGATCCGTCTCAATTATATCATTTAAGAATGACAAGCATTTATTATATACTTTTGCTAACCCCTAGCATTAAAAAAGATAAACATTAAAATATGAATTTTCATCAGGAAATTGATTACCATAAATTTTTATTATTATCGCATTGCATTTCTTCGTTGACATATGTCGTGGATTCACATCAAAAAAACATTATACCACAAATATACCTTCCTCGAAATCAAACAAGAATCTTAGAAGCGATAATCAGATTTTCCCCTCCGAACTACTACTACCATTGCCTCTTTTCCATATCCTCGCATGCGATCTAATCTAACCTCACATTATGAAATTCTATATTTAGAAACCATTTACTCTGTTAGGGTCCCTCTCGGCCAATCATTACGCAGGGAATAACTACCTTTCAGAAGGGGGGAGGGAGGATAATAAAAAGAAATCCCGGGCTGCTCGAACGAGAATGAGTGAAGCCTTTACACGGCAAAAATGACTGGAAGAAGGAAAAAAGAAAGAAAGAAAAAGTAGAAAACGGTTTTAACTACTGTTGCAGAAATATCTTTGATGTTCGCATAATTATTTAAATGAGTCTCTTCGTGAATCGCATTTATTACGAGATTCAACACGCGAAATGTGTCGTGAGTTCCCTGCATGTAAGTATTCGGGCCAGTCGGATGCATTTCCCCCTGGAGAGAGTTCTGTACCAGATTGTATCGTCTTATTAATATAATTATTTTTAATTTGAGATACCGTAATTAAATTTACTCGGTTGAAACACGAACAGATTTTTTTTTTTTTTTTTTTTTCTTGCTGGTTTGGGTATCTTCGAGTAATGTAGTATCTCTTTCTTCTCCAAACAGTTAGACGAGAGGATACTTCTCTGAAGAGTGTTATTTTCTTTTTCTCTTTCTCTCTCCTTACTTCTCTTTGAAATTTCGTCAGATAGGTGGAGAGATGGAATGGGGATAATTAATTAAGACGTAATTGCTGCTCCCATCGTCCAGAGAATTAATTACTCTTTTCTAAGAAGAGCTGCAGTGATTATGGAAGGAAATTGGGTATAAACGTATGGAGATGAAATGGGGGATTTCATTTGAAGCAAACTCTTCTACATGCAACATTGTTGATGATGGCAGCAATAAAAGAGACCTTCTCGTAATTTCAATTCATATGCAAATAGTATTAATTGTTCTAGAAATTGTTTTCAACCTGTTAATTCATAAAAAAAAATTAATCTTTGAATCAACTTTTTTTTTTTATCTGCTCGTGCATTTTTTGCAGAGAAATATAAAAAAATAAACAATGGTTTGCAAAATTATTTATTAACACAACATGATTTTTAAATAAAACTGGTTTAAGGGTGCCAAATAAAAACAAAAAAGTACACTTTAAGTTAAAGTTTTTAACAATTGTTTACTTCATTATTTGCGAGACAGCCAGTGATAGATACGTAAGTGGTAGGATTGTAAGGTTCCAATTTCAGTTCCAATCAGTTTTCAATTTAAATTTCTCGGGCATACGGTATTTTTTTTACGTTGTTAACACTGTCCTTGTCATCTGTGTGAAATTTTACAGTCAAAATATTCATTAGTGATCGATTCATTTTGAGTTACGCTGGGATTTGCGAGATGCTAAAAATAATTTCGGCGATTTTTGAAATGTCTGAATTAATTGAGCAAGAACTTGCGTTAAATTTCGTTTGCGGAAACATACAGAATGTTGCAGAAGGCATTCGGCGAGCATTCCTATACCGTAAAAAAATGTTTAGAAGTGGTAAAAACAGTTCAAATAAGGCGGAGAACGCGCTTCTTCGTTGACATATGTCGTGCTTCCGCAGTAAAAAAACGTTACCACAAATATACCTTCCGAAAGCATTATTACCATTCCCTCTTTCCATAACCTAGCATGCAATCTAATCTAACCTCATATTACGAAATTCTATATTTAGAGAACATTTCCTCATGTTAGGTCCCTCTCGGCCAATCATCACGCGCGGAATAACTACCTTTCAGAGAGAAGGTAAAAAAAAAGGGGGGTAATAAAAAGAACTGCTCGAACAAGAATGAGTGAAGCCTTTACACGGCAAAAGTGAGTCGAAGAAGGAAAAAAGAAAGAAAAGGTAGAAAGCGGTTTTAACTACTGTTGCAGAAATATCTTTGATGTTCGCATAATTATTCAAATGAGTCTCTTCGTGAATCGCCTTTATTATGAGATGATTCAACACGCGAAATGTGTCGGGAGTTCCCTGCATGTAAGTATTCGGGCCAGTCGGATGCATTTCCCCCTGGAGAGAGTTCTGTACCAGATTGTATCGTTCATATTAACATAATTGTTTTTAATTTGAGATACCGTAATTAAATTTATTCGGTTGAAACACGAACAGAGTTTTTTTTCTTTTCTTTTCTTGCTGCTTTATGGTATCTTCGTGTAATGTAGTATCATCTGTTTCTTCTCCAAACAGTTACACGAGAGGATACTTCTCTGAAGAGTGTTATTTTTTTTCACTCTCTCTCTCCTTACTTCTCTTTGAAATTACGTCAGATAGGTGACGGGATGGAATGGGAATAATTAATTAAGACATAATTGCTGCTCCCATCGTCCAGAGAATTAATTACTCTTTTCTAAAACGAGCTGCTGTGATTATGGAAGGAAATTGGGTTTAAACGTATGGAGATGAAATGGGGGTTTTCCTTTGAAACAACCTTTTATAAATGCAGTGTTGTTGTTGAAGATGGCAGCAATAAATGAAACCCTATCGTAATTTCATATGCAAATGGTATTAATTGTCCTAGAAATTGTTTTTAGCCTATTAATTCATAAAAAAAAATCAACTTTTTTTTTTATCTACTCGCGAATTTCTTGCAGAGAAATATAAAAAAAATAAAACAATGGTTTTCAAAATTATTTATGTACACAGGTTTCTAAATAAAACTGGTTTAAGGATACTAAATAAAAACAAATAAATTAACTTAATGTTTTTGCAATTGTTTACATCATCACTATCATTGGCGAAACAGCCCCATTGTGGGCCAAGGTCATCTAACTATTGGCAGATTTCGAGACAGGAGATGTTTTTCTTTTTGCCGGGTAGCGTTGTCAGCCCTACGCGTATCGCTCTTAGTCATAATACACCATTGGGGCCGGATTGGCCGGGTGGCTGAAGTTCTGGCACTCGGTACCATAAGTTTCGGGTTCGACTCCAGCGGTCCCATGGATGTTTGTAGTGGTTTTAATCCACTTTAAGATGAAGGGTCGGTCTCATGACTGTAGAGCGTCACGGAGGCCATTCAAACTTTTCTCTCATCCACATCATTCACAAACTGTATAAGGGCAACTCAACTCTCGACACTGTGATGTGGTGTGGCGAAACGCACTTTTAAATGTCACTTTTAGGCACAGGTGTTTCCATTATTAACCACCTGTATATTATTAGACCGCTCCTTTTGTGACACTCTTTATTTTTTAAACGGGCTTTTTCTTTTCTATGCAATTCAATAGATATTTCTGTGGCACTATGGATGATACTGAATCTGTCACAATTATGTCATTTAAGAATAGCGAGCATTATTTCTATACTTTTGCTAACCTCTAACATTAAAAAAGATAAGCTTTAAAATATTCATTTCCATCAGGAAATATATATTTGAATTAAAGCGTTTACCGGTTCATGTCTTAGATTACCATAAATTTACTTCTAAATCTTTGTTTATTATTATCGCATTGCATTTCTTCGTTGACATATGTCGTATTTTCGCTTCAAAAAAACGTTACCACAAATATACCTTCCACGAAATCAAACAAGAATCTTAGAAGCGATAATCAGATTTTTCCCCTTCCGAACTACTACACTTTTCCCTCTTTCCATAATCTCGCATGCAATCTAATCTAACCTCACATTATGAAATTCTATATTTAGAAACCATTTCCTCTGTTGGGTCCCTCTGGGCCAATTATTAAGCGGGGAATAACTACCTTTCTTCTAGAAAAAAAAAGGGAGTAATAAAAAGGAATCCCGGGTTGCTCGAACAAGAATGAGTGAAGCATTTACACGGCAAAAATGACTGGAAGAAGGAAAAAAGAAAGAAAAGGTAGAAAACGGTTTTAACTACTGTTGCAGAAATATCTTTGATGTTCGCATAATTATTCAAATGAGTCTCTTCGTGAATCGCATTTATTATGAGATGATTCAACACGCGAAATGTGTCGTGAGTTCCCTGCATGTTCGTATTCGGGCCAGTCGGATGCATTTCCCCCTGGAGAGAGTTCTATACCAGATTCTATCGTCCTATTAACATAATTATTTTTAATTTGAGATACCGTAATTAAATTTACTCGGTTGAAACACGAACAGGTTTTTTTTTTCTTTTGCTTTTCTTCATGGTTTGGGTATCTTCGAGTAATGTAGTATCTCTTTCAAACAGTTAGACGAGAGGATACTTCTCTAAAGAGTGTTTTTTTTTTCTTTCCTCCTTACTTCTCTTTGAAATTTCGTCAGATAGGTGGCGAGATGGAATGGGAATAATTAATTAAGACGTAATTGCTGCTCCCATCGTCCAGAGAATTAATTACTCTTTTCTAAGAAGAGCTGCTGTGATTATGGACGGAAATTGGGTATAAACGTATGGAGATGAAATGGGGGATTTCATTTGAAGCAAACTCTTCTACATGCAACATTGTTGATGATGGCAGCAATAAAATAGACCTTCTCGTAATTTCAATTCATATGCAAATAGTATTAATTGTTCTAGAAACCTATTAATTCATAAAAAAATTCATCTTTGAATCAACTTTTTTTTATCCGCTCTAGCATTTTTTGCGGAGAAATAAAAATATATCTATAAAAAGTTTACAAAATTGTTTATTAACCCTACAAGATTTATAAATAAAATTGGTTTAAGGGTGTAGTAGGATTGTAACTGTCCTGATGCTACTTTTATTTTAGCGGATGGGATGTAATCGGACAGTGTATCGGAAAAGACAGCTCTTGCAAAGCTCTGCATTGGTCATCTTCGTGCTCAACGTCATGTGTCGGGCCTAAAGGCTTATCCCCTTGCCAGAAATGTAGCTTGGCCCAAACCACTCCTGTGCATATCTTGACTTGCATTTTTTGCCAGAAGAACCAGTTGTGCTCAAGTCCTGTAGCATTTGAGAATGCATGGATACATGTACTTAGTCTATATGTTACTGTCGACCAAATGAGATAAGAACTAACCACAACAAAATTGAATGATCGCACAAATATAAACACGTTATTTGACTATCAAAGGCGGGTTACTTCACTTTGAAGGGAACGAAACAAGCCCGTCTGATAAGGCCTTTGAATGTCTTCAGATGTAGTAAACTAATATACAAATTTTGGTATCATTGTTTTGAGAAATTTCTCCTTATTAAAAGATCTTTTCTAAAATAATAACAATTGCTTTTTTCCGGAAGTGGTTCTATCTACAAAATTGCCAAGATTAAATAATCAAATTGAAAATTTATTTGGTAACAGCCTTTTGAACTTTAACTGGCAGCATACCATGCAATGCAGTATGTTAGAATTAAATCACCGCAATTATAAAATCGTTCTGAATAAAAATTAAACCAAATTTAAACAGCACAAAGGAATTTCTTGTTCTTAGAAACAAGTATATTATCCGTATGCACGGTAATTGAATACTAATATATTAATAATAAGTAGTTATCATACCACCAACGTAACAGTTCCATTCTTTTTCCCGTACAGGCCGCTGGGTTCTGCCGTGCAAATCATGTGCGGAGAGGAACACCTGTTTTTGGAGGGAAGCTGTATGGCATCCATATGGCTGTAGGCACGCTGTTCTTTCCACCGACACACTGAAGAGGTGCCTCGCTGGGAAGAAGGTACTTTTCCCACTGTAAATTTAAGTTATTCCAGATGGATGTACATAAAGAATTGGTTTCATTGATGTAAGATACATTGCATTTTGGTTGTAGTTGCTGTTCATTGGAGATTCCACTAACCGAGGTATGATGCACTATGTGATAGAGCGACTGAATGGTTCTCTCAATGAGTGGGACAAAACGCACGATATCAGAGTGTATAAGAATGTGAACGAAGGAAGAACGGCTGTCAGCTTCGCATACTATCCCCAGTTCTGGTTGCCCACCAATCAGAGGCCAGTGTTCGACAAGGCACTGTATCATTTGATTCAAAAGTAAGTAGTTATTTTTCAAGCATCACATTCTGATAAGATTGCAACTGTTTTTTTATAGAATTAATTAAACAATTGCAATCTTTATTAATTCAGACTTCTGATGACAAAATCCGAAATTAACTAATATATCATTTTGAATTACTTTCACAAAATAAACTCGGGAAAAAGAATTTTTACTGGAGGAAATATTTCGTATTTCTGACTAATCCTGACAAAACGTGTTTATTACAAAACGTTTCTTTCAACTATGTTATGTTTTAAATTTATTTTATTATCTTTCAAAATGTTGTTTAAAAAAACGATGTCGCTATCTCATTTTCCAAAAAGATATTTGGTAATCCAAAGACACCCCTGTCAAGCAACTCCACATACACAATTGTTTATTTGTGTGGCAATATATATATTTGTCTTCATCTATTTTTAGCCTGTATTATGACAGATTTTACTAGTAACGTTTAATTTGTGTGCTGAATAAAGGGGGGGAAATGTCTCATGGGTAAAGATTTTGTATAATCAAGAAATCAAATTTATAAATGATAAGTCTTTCACAAAGATACATGCGCATACTAACAAGATTGAATTTAATTAATTCTGTTAAATTTTTATTTTAAAATATTTAGAAAACATATTTTGCATTCTTCAGTGATGTAAAAAAAATTTAATTTTTATCTCATAGATCCCGCCCCCTAAAAAACAACTCGGACACCGTGTTAATAGTCGGAGGTGTGCAATGGCTGGCTACCCAGCATTTGCTTATGATGCTACGAGCACTTCGAGTGTAAGTAATACCTGTTAGATCTAGAAATCTGATGTTACTAAGCAGTGAATATCTAATTTTCACTTGATCGCTATTATATTTTAAAGATACAATTCTGAGTTTGAAAGTATCTGCAGCAAATAAGTTCTATCATTCATACTCGCAAATATTTCTTTAAATCCATTTAGGGAGCGATTGCAAGGCATAAGTCTAGTAATGAAGACACTGGGAGCTGGATTCCACTTGCCAGTCGAAGGAGTTCATACGTTATCAATGGTAAGTGACTGCTTTCTTCAACACACAAATTAAAATTTAGGAAAAATGAAGTGTATTTTAAAAGTTTAAGACATTTTTATAATTGATTGCAAACATTTTTCATTAATATTAAATAATTAGTCATTTTTTTTTAGTTAATTGATATTATTTTATTTATTCGAATCATTATTTGGGACTGATGGCCTGGTGGTCGCTGCTACAGGTTTCGGATTCGAGTCCCGGCGGTGTCATAGATGTTTGTAGAGGTTCGGAATCCACTTTAAACCATAGGTCCGGTCTAATATTAATGTAGAGCGTTGGGTAGTAGGACTGACAACCCTACTCCGTAAAAAGAAAACCTCTCCTGTCTAGCGCTCCTGTCTAGCTATGTCCCTAGCGCTCTGCTCTTTGGTACCATAGACTTCAAGTTCGAATCCTGACAGTGGCAGGGATGTTTGTTAGTGGCTCGGAATTCACGTTAAACTGTAGATCCCGGTCAAATTTGCTTAAAGTGTGCATAAAATGACCGCAGAGCGACAAACCATCCAAAACTCGAAATCTGCCAGTAGGCAAACGGCCTTTGCCTACCATTGCGCCATTGAAGAAGCAGAATCTTTTTTTTCTAAAAATAAGGCCAAAATATGCTCTGTACAAAGTAAAATACTAAAAGTATCGTCTAGTTGACGAAAATTTTGTCAAAGAATTTAGAAAATATCAGACTTTTAATAACCGGCGAATATATAAATAGTCAAGAGATTATCAAACATTCTATATTATTCTGTGAATTCGAAAAAAAAAAACCCTCTTAGCTATAGTAACACTAATTGAATTTCTCCTTTCGTGCGTTTCCATTACTGCTTTTATTCGTGCATATTTTGCTTTTTGATTTAGCTAGGAAACCGAAAATTCAAACAAAAGATTTAATAAAAACAATATGTAGATAAAGACAATAGCATTATATAATGAAAATTTAATACAAGATCAAAAGTATAACGTTTTCTAATATTAATTCACTTTGTATTTTTTACAGCAACAAATTTGATAAATTATTGAGTTACTCATTCACCGTTTCAAATATATTAAGAAATAAACAAAATTCTTAAAATATACACTTCAATACTATTTTATTCTGATGTCTAGAGCATTGGTATCGATAATGTTTCCTTCTACAATCATAATTAAGGGTTAGCCTCATTTAAGAATCTTTCAAGTGTAGTTTTGCAATTGCTAAACTTAATTCACTTTTAAATTGCTAATAATTAGCTATTATAATGTAAATTTGTTTAACTATTTTTTGTTGTTATTGCATTCATCTTATGTAAATAGTGTTGTCTGGTTGAAATGTTTCATTAATATTTAATATTATAAGACAGTGAATGTTATTTAGGTGAAATTTCATAACTCGTAATATCTTTCAACTTAAAGTGAATTAATGGACAAAAGATTTCATCACAAATTTAATTAGTTATTTTTTTATAATTTTTTGGTGCTTTTATATTATTAAATTATATCCTAAATTTTATTTGTTTGGAAAGGCATTTTTTTAACACTATTCACTTTTAAGTTCGCATTCTTACATTGGCGTAGTTTATTTCCCCATCATCTATCTTGCAATGCAGTGTTTCGCCTGTATCCTCTACGGCTATATTTTTCAAAGGATAACACACCGAATTTGCCAATTTTCAAAAGTTCATACTAAAATATTGATTCAACATTTTAACTTAATTAACCCATATTTTCGTGTTGTATAGGCAAAATGCTAGAAAACGCTCACCAGACGATCTAAGTCATTTGATTGACGATGATAAGGCAGTCTCACCAGAGAATCTACATCACTTGATTGACAATAAGACAATCTCACCAGACAATCTACGTACGATAACTTGATTGACGATGATAAGACAATCTCACCAGACAATCTACGTAATTATATTGACGATCTCACCAGACAATCTACGTCATTTGATTGATGGTCCAATTCGTTGAATGGAAACTGAATTATGAATGCTTCCAACGAAGAACTTACATCGTTTCGTAACTCTCTCATGCCATTTTCGACTTACAAGTTTCATAATTTATCATGGCATATTTAGGTTTGCTCAAAATGTTTAAGTTTTCTTTAAGTGGAACAAAAATAAAAGCGGTATTTTTAATCCATACCCTCAAGAGTGATATTTTCCTAGGGGATAATTCCTCTTAAAAGGGATTTTAAGAAAATGTCTATCTCTTTGCATTTTATGAAGGAAGAAAGGGATTAGAATAGTTCACTCTGAAAAACTGCTGTATTGCTGGGAATGACGTCATATGACCAGCATTATTTTTTTTTTCATTTAAAGCCTTTACAAAACGTACTTGAATTGGATTCACTGAACGAATAATTTCTTTTTATCTCATTTTATTGAATGCTGTTAAAAACATCTTTTTTTTAAGAATCCGCTAATGTAACCGTGCTTCTTCCTACACACTGGCAAGAGCACCCCCCTAGTGTTCAGGAGAAATGGTCAGTAGGCCTCACCCAAGTGGAAGTCCAGCGCAATCTGCGTTCCCTCTGAGAAACGTTTAGTATATAGTCTCTCATCCAGAGAGGAAGTATAATTTGCTCACACTACGCGGATTTTTGACTTAGAAGTGGAGTCCTTCCACGAATCTATGGTTATCTGTCTTTAAATGTGTTTAAATATTATATATCTCTAATTGTATGTGTGTGGTGTTTGTGAGTGGATAAATAAAGCTGTAAGCTCTCACACCTATGTCTCAAGTATTTCAATCCAACCACGCCCAGTTACAATCGGATTGCTCAACCGGCACACTACACTAATATATAATTATTTTTTTAAAAATACAATACAAACTAGATTACAACGAATAAGAAGGAATTTCGGTCGTTCTAGTTCGAGAGGTTAATAAGTACAGCGATTAACTATTTTATGCCAACCGTTGTACAGTTTCAGATAATACATTGGCAATTTTTTTTGTAAATCTGTGAATAATGCAAAAAGTCAGGATTACAAATATAAAATACGAAATTGACAATTCAGTCATTTCTTTTTCCATAAAGATAATTAATTTTGCTTAACTAAAAAGTTCAGAATTTCTTAATTGTTTAAAATATTATTTGTAAATTTTAATTTGCGATTGTTATTACGATAAAGACATTTATTATTTTTAATACAAATATTTTTGATTGAATATACGATTTTCTTTTATTATTATTGCAGGACGAACAGCGGAAACTTTTGTTGCACAGCATGGGCCTAGCAGACTTTGCAAAGCACTATAACTTCGAGGTGATCGATACTTTCAATATAACCGTGCCAAGATATAAAGATTTTCTTCAGGGTAAATGCGCATGCCACTTTCACAAAGTAAGTTCATTTTTTTTTTATCTGAGTAATTTATAAGCTACCTACAGAAATGTGTTTAAAAAGCAACAGTAGATTTAAAAAAATTTAATGTTGCATAATATTATTTTGAACTTCTAAACTCACATAAAAAATTTATAAGTTATTCGTTAAATTGCGTGTGGAATTATTAACAACACTGCATTTAAAAGGAGCAAAATTTTCATTTATTTTACAATGAAGATGTTTACCATTCAATTATTTGATTTTCATTGTAATGCAATTTAACCTACAAGCTTGGAAAGAGATCTTTAGAGAGAATTATACGCCAAATTTAGCACCTAACTTTTGGCGTAGTCTGTTGTTACTTATCCCACTTTGTCGACAGCAACATCTAGATCAAATCCGTGTGTTCTCAAACAATGAAAAATCGCTCCAGGACTTGAACACAACTCTTAAGCCGATGAGGCATGATAAAGGGTAAACAATGGAGCTTCTTTTCGTCTTCGAACATGCGGTACAAAGACAGGGACACCCAAAGGGAGAAGTCTGACTTTATCTCATCCGGTTATACCCCCCAGGTACCCATTTTAGTCGCCTTTCACTACATATATGGATTACAGTGTGGTTATTCTAACTCGAACCTGCATGAAGTTGGCGTAATCTAATAATCTCCTCTAACTCAAAATTCCATCGAAAGTGTGTGAATGTAACTATATTTTTACTACGTTATTTGATAGATTGCAGCTGTTAGTTTGTATGAGACGTAGAATATGGGAAGCGAATGATAAACTATCATTCATTTCATTTTGATTCTCATAGTTCTTACTTGTCAAATATCCCAGTATGAACGTTTCGTAAGAGACGCAAAAAAAAACCACCAGTACTTATGTATCAACTGATTTGTAAGTCAAAACGAGCCAAAAATGTTCCATCTCTTCTCATTTAATAATTCGTGCTGTCCCTATTTAGATTGTTATTTGAATATTTTAGTAATTATTAAAAATATATTTGTTATTTTTTTTTATTTTAAATATTATCAACGATTTTAAGTTTTTAGTGGTGGTGGTGGTGGTGTAAACATATTGCTTTCGTTTTGCTCCTTAGCTTAGTGTGATTTGAAATTTCTCAATAATGAAAAAATAGAAGAAGACGAAGGAGGCACAGTACTCTAGTCAGGGCTTTTGTTTTAATGTGTGGACAGATTTGCAGGGAGAGCAAGAAGAACTGAGGGATAGTGCTTAAAACAAAAGGAATGAATGGTGTAGGCATTTACTGAAACACAACGATGTTAAAACTTTAACGCACAATAGACCTATGTTAATTGAAATAGGCTTCATAAAGCAATATGTATTGCAATTAAATGAGGATCCTTGCAAATGTGCAGTCAATGATGGTTGTTCCCTGGAGTAATGGGTTCATTGGTGGCAATGAAATGTTAACTGAAATTTGCCGAGTTTGCACTTCAAGTCACTGAGGTTTTTGACAAATATGTAGTTGATGATGGAGTTCCCTAAGGCATTGGGTTCACTTCGACGTCGGCTTCTGTAATCTCGGTGTTAGTCTGCATACGACTTTTCAGGTTTTTTAGATTCGTCTCAAGACCCTCTATCTTCTTCAATACGTTTCTTCGAATTTTGGTTTCACCTTCATTGCATATAAGCAGACATTAAAATATTACACCAAAAATTTGAGTTATTTTTTTGGATTTCACTCGCATAAATTTTTTATTTCATTCTGGCTTATATTGTTATGTTGTTTCACCGAGACCGTTCAAATAAGCCTTTATTACTTTAATAATACGTTTGGATACAGAAATATAAAAACGGGAACTGAGTACGCGGCATCGAATTCTAGGCCGACTTACCTTTCCCCTCTACATATAACACAGAGCTCCCTCTCCACTTCCACTAGAATCTTTTGGAACTGAACCTCTCTGTTGAGAGATGTTGTCTCTAGTTGGAACAGACTTATAAGACTTAATTTCTTATCAGACTAGAATTAGAGACGTATTGTTAAGTTTGTAATGACTTCAAAACCTGCTAATGTTAACGAAACGGAAAAGAGGCAGATCACAAGATTCTCTCATGTGTGTCAAAATTCCTGTCATGCACTGAATTTGCGTTAAAACTATTATTTGGTACTTTGTAATAAAAGATACATGATTTTCTTTTCTCAATTAAATAATCGCTTCAAAATAGGTTTAAAAAAAAGATTACCACATTTTATACTATATTAAAACTTCAATACAATCTTCCATATCATCCAGTATTAAATTAATATCCTTTAGATATTATGATAAATAAATAATTCAAAAAAAATTATTTCGTTGAGTTACATAAGAGGTATTTATAAAAACAATCCTTTTGAAGCCCAATTCAATTTATTCAGTGAGATAAGAATTGTTTAATGAAGCAAAACATGCATATTTTTTAATTATTTTTCACAAGCTGATAGTCAATCCAAAAACAAGATGGCTTTATCTTATCTATTGTAATCTAAAAACTCTCAAATGATAAGAAACAGCAAAATTATTCATAAAATTTGTATTTCTAAACAATTTCAAATATTAATTTTGCTTTTTACTGTATTCATGCAATTCATTTGAAAACCAAATTCAAATGGCATAAATATTGCAGAAATTCTTAAAAATTTATATATTCTACAGACGTCCTCTTGAAAAATAGTTTTTTCAAAATATGCTTTTATTTTTCCATATTTACAGTTGAATAAAAATAATTAAAATTTTATTCATTTATTCTTCGGTTATATTAAAAACAAAAGGTTTTGACACTATAGGACTTTATTTAACAAATTATTTAATTAAAAACTACGCAAATTGTTTCTCGGTTAGTTAGATGACTATTGGCTATGAGCAACCAAAATTACTTCGCCAACCCTCAGTAATGTCTATCTGGACCTCAGTTTAAAAACTGCTGGCTTATTGTATTTAAAAATTAATCTTCAAAATCTTTTAATGTAATATATAATTTTATTATTTCAGGTTGTGAAAATTCCGTCTTTAGATGATAATTTTCCAAGATGGCGAACCAGAAGAAACACAGGGACTGGCTCGAATCGCCAAACGCGATTCCACGTGGAAGGCCCAATCAATTCAATCTACAGTGAAATTTTGCTCAGTCGAATTTGTTCCGATTTCTACTTAGACACATGATAACTTTCATATGACTCCCGCGTAAAATTAGTAATAACGTCTTTCCTGGGGAAAGTCTGTATGCGTTCAATACGTATGTGAAAAAAAAAATATTATGAAATCACGCCAAGAAAAGCAGCCTTTGGCACATTCCAGATGTTGGCGGTGTTCCTCTTCGCCAAGTTGTAACGGCGCCAAAAAAGTACATCATATGTTTAAAAAAAAGCGATAGATTTATGTTTGGTTATCGGCGAAGTATATTTGCAATAAGACTTCGTGGAAATATGAAAGAAGGTGAACTTTTCCATTTCTTTTTGTTATTAATGCAATGTATTGTTCTGTTCTGTTAGAATTCTTTCTAAATTGAAGGAAAACTTAGAAAGCACACTGCAAAATTATACAGGAAACAGCTTTAGTTTACAATAAAAGCAAATTTACGATATTTTTTTAATAATCTCACCTAAATAATAATATATGTGAAGAATTTTTGGTAAAATTGCAGAAGAGAGTCGTTGGAATTTGGCGTCAAAACTTCTTTTCGCCAAGTAACAGAAGTGAGTGAAGAAATTGTAAATAATACAAGAACACAAGGATACTATACATACGAAGATACTGAACAAACATGCCACATTTGGCGATTTATCACTCAGTTGGCGCCACCAAAAGTCATCAAATTGCAACGACCCCTATTTTGTGATTTATTTAAAATAAATATATGTCGAATGTTTCTTAAAATCCTTTCACTTAAATGAAGTATATATGATAAATATTGATTTTAATTATAGCAAACAGTGATTAAATACAGAATATTATTGTTGAACAGAAATCAACCGATTTTTATTTATGTAAAAAAGAAATAATATCCATCTGTAACTATTGACTACTAATAGTTACAGATGGATAGTTTTTTTCGCTTCAAATTATTATTTATGGATAGCTAAATAATTGATTAGAAATAACGAATTAGAGATATTTTAAAATATTCGAATTTAATTAAAATAAATCTTAATTCATCATTTACGTACATTTGAGAGTTTAGTTTTAAACATCTGAAAGATGTGATGAAAATTGCAAGGACAAAAATTTCTTATTCAATTCAACAATCAAAATAACAAAAGCCTTTTAAAGGAACATTGTATATATGAAAATTTATTTTTTATGAATCTGTTTAATCACGTAGAAAAATTTATTTAGGTTTCTGTTTGAATTCTAATAAAGTCATTTATTAGAATGAAAATAACAGAGGATAACAATCAATTGATAATGAAGCTATCAAGCTCACACACAAAAGTTAGGACTTAAAGAAAAATTCAGTTTCCGAAAAATATTTTATTGACTCGTTAAAATTAATTACCTCAATATACTTTTCACATTTATTATAATGGACAATTTATAAAACTTCCTTTTAAATATAGTATTTCAAAATTTTTTGATGTTTTGAAGAAAACTTAAATTAAAAATGTTTAACTTTTTTTTAACCTGCAATTTAAAATCATTCCATAAACGAAAAATAAAACGTGCTTTAAAAAGTTTTCCTTCAATTTCAGATATTCGCATTTTATGTTTTTTGTACTTTTATACGTATTTTAAATATGCGGTGTCGTATCAAAACGCACAGGATGGAAGATTTACTTTTTATTACCTTTCTGTCTATTGCTGCAAATGGTAATACAAGAAAAAGTAAATTAATTGTATATTTACAACTTGATTATGTATACTTAATATATATATGATTCGTAGAATTAGATATATAACTTATTTTCTGTGATTTGTTAGAATTTATTTACGTACTCATTATATTATATATCATTTTTTATTCTATATTCATATCAGTTATCGTTTCTGTTTAGTGTACAGACATATGAAATTAACTTGAAAGGTTGTCAATGTATTTCAGCTTGCCTTTTAGCAAAACATTTATGCTTGAAATGCAAATTATTAAAGAAGATGCTTGATTGTGTTTAATTACTGTTGGAATTTATGAAAAATTTGCTTAATGATGTTGGAAATTACATTGAAATCTAGAGATCTTAAATTTCGCAAATAATTATGCTTTATTTATTTGACGTGAAAAAAGCTAAATTATATTTAATTTCACGTCTTTCGTTTCTCAGTTCATTTAATTATTTTAAATTAATATTTTTATAATTAAATATAATGGCAAAATTAAATGACTGAATTTAGAAACTACTCATATTTTATAGGGGAATTAAAAGCATATTGAATAAGTTAAGAATTTCTCATTTTTTTTTAAGTATTAACACAATGACAATTTTTTTTTACCATTTCATTATTATTAGAAATAATGATGAAATAATAATGAAATTTGATTGATTCTGAAAACTTATTCGAATCTTTGATAATTAGTCAAATCGTCCATTCTTAAAAATGACATATTTTCAATTGGCCTATATAAATCGCTTTTTTTTTTCCTTATGTAATGAAAAAAAAGTGAATTTTAATTTTAAATATTAATATTTAAGACTAATTAATGACTTCAATTCATATTTATAATATGTTTTGAATTTAAGAATATTAATAAGCTTGGATTATATGTAACATGTCATCTAGCCAATTGAATTTAAAGGATGACTTAATTCGATCTCTATACTGACATTATTGTATTGAAATGCATACCGATTGGTATATATCTCTATTATGACATTATAGGATCTTTTCATTTGGGCTATATAAATCGCTTTTTTTTTCCTGCGATGAAAAAAAGGTGTATTTTAATTTGAAACATTCATATTAAAGATTACTTAATAACTTCAATTCGTATTTATAATATGTTTGACTTTTAATAAACTTGGATTATATGTAACGTCATCTAACCAAGCGAATTAAAAGGATGACTTAATTCGATTGGTATATATTAGGTTGGGGAAAAAGAAATCCATTATTTTTATATGAACTTCAGGACTTTATTTAACATGCTTCGGATTGTCCGATTTGGGTCAAATATGCACCGTTTTGTTGTATGATTTGTTGCCATTTTAAAGGTAACTTCATAATGCCTCTCTCATAGAAGTCCTGGTCTCTATTTGCAAAAAACTCTAGTAGTCGAGTTTCACAATCCTCCCTAGATGCCAATTTTTTATCATTAAAGAAATTTTGCAATGCAAGAAAAAGATGATAATCGCTTGGTGCCAAGTCCGGACTGTATGGCGGATGCATTAAAACTTCCCAACCAAGCTCCCGAAGTTTCTGGCGAGTCACTGTAGATGTGTGCGGCCTAGCGTTGTCCTGGTGGAACACGACACCTCTCCTGTTGGCCAATTCTGGCCGTTTCTGGTCAATCGCTATCTTCAAACGGTCCAGTTGTTGACAGTAGAGATCAGAATTTAGCGTTTGGCCATATGGAAGCAACTCATCATAAATAATCCCCTTCCAGTCCCACCAAATGCATAACAGAACCTTCCTGGCCGTTAGTCCTGGTTTGGCCACCGTTTGAGGTGCTTCACCGCTCTTTGACCACGATCGTTTTCGCACAGGGTTATCGTATGTGATCCATTTCTCCTCTCCTGTCACCATCCGTTTAAAAAATGGGTCTATCTCATTCCGTTTGGCCAAGGCTTCGCAGATGGAAATTCGATCCATCATGTTTTTTTCTGTTAATTGGTGTGGCACCCAAACATCGAGCTTCTTTTTGAATCCAGCTTTGTGTAAATGGTTTAAAACTGTTTTATGGTCGATTTTTAGCTCCTGGGCGATGTTACGACTGCTAACATGCCGGTCAACTTAGATCATTTCTCCGATTTTATCGACATTTTCGACGACCGGCCTACCTGTGCGAGGTGCATCTTTAACATCAAAAATTCCTCAACGGAATCTATGAAACCAAAATTGCACATAATTGGCTGTTACAGTATCGGAACCATAAACACCATTCACAATTTTAGCCGCCTGGCTTGCATTTTCGCCTTTGTCAAAGAAAAACTGTAAAATGTACCGAATTTTCTCTTTGTTCACTTCCATTTTTAACACCCTGTAACTCCCAATTGAATGGACCAAACAAAAAACAGAAAAATAATTATTTTAGTACGAAGTGCCACCTTTCTAACGAGCATAAATCTGAAATTGTTTAATTCATACTTTACGTGATATCGATCACTACAGCCATCTATCGAAAAAATAATGGATTTCTTTTTCCCCAACCTAATATCTCTGACGATTATGATATATACCGAGATGTATATTCCAATCGTTATATATCTCTATACACATCTCTATGTTCTTAAGCATCTTTTCAATGAGTTCAGCCATTATTTATACCAACTATAGTTTTAAAAAATTATGTATATAGGTGCTTTACATTTGAATTCTATTGCAATTGGGAATCAAATTGAGCTTCGTGTAAGAAAAAAGCATAAGTGCGCTTTCACATACATATCTTCAGCATGAAACATTGGCAACCTTTACGTAATTTCATTAAAATATATATATTATATATATATCTAAGTACTTAAATCCATATTGCTAAATTATAGATTTTTCCGTATAGTAATGATTCTTATTTGGCTGAGTATTTATGTAAATAGAGAATGATTATTGAAATCAAAGTTGATGAATGCGAATTACGTGCTTGTTAATTGTAAATAATTTAAGAGACATAAAAGATGGCTAAAATGTAGCATTTTTATAATAAGGAAGCAATGTGAAGCCATGTAGAAAGAAATTGTAAAATGGCAAACAAATATATTTGCCAAAACTGATTAATTGTTATGCATCGTGTGAAAATAGTTTAACATAGGTTACGTCATTTTGAACAAATTTTATACAGCGTTCCATGTAAAGTGCAGCATAATTTTAAGAAAAAGGCACAAATATATGCTTCTTTCTCAGCATTTTAGCTAAAAATGTAATATATTTAGTCCAATTACAGTACAAGTTGCATTTGAGAAGTTCTAAATGCATTTATTTTAAGATATTTATTTATTTTAAATAAGAGAATTATTTTTTGTATTTTTTTATTGTTATATCAATGTAAATTTGTTGTATTTTGTATTATTTTTATTATTTAATTGTAAATATTTATGTCGTAATTATCCATTAAAGAAATTTTTAATCATTTCTGAGGAAGATATAAACATTCTTTTTTTATATTGTTTAGTCATAATTTAAATAATTTATTCAAATAAATAAAATAAAAAAAAAATTCTGTCCTTAAATACTTTACTTCAGTTATAAACTAATATAGTTATTTTTTATATTAAATTAATTCTCGAATTTATAACGCTTAATACATTCTTTAAATAATAATATTTCATAATACATTAATTAAATTCTTGAATTCTAAAAACTATAATATTTCATAATATATTAATTAAATTGTTTAATTCGAAAATTCTAATTCTAACAAAAATATATTCATAATAGATTAATTAAATTCTTGAAATCTAACATCCTAATTCTAACAATAATATACATACTATTAATTAAATTATGGAATTCTAACATTCTTAATTCTAATGATAATATTCTTAAATTCTAGCATTTTAATTCTAATAATAATACTCATAATATATTAATTAAATTCTGAAATCCTAATAATATTTTATAATATATTAATTAAATTCTAACAATAATATTTATGATATATTAAATTTTTGAAATTAAATTAAGTTGAAAATATTTTCTCAAATATTCTAAAAAATATTTAATTTTAATAACAGGGAAAACAAATTTTTAATACTTATAATTTTTAAGCTTCTTCATGTTTTGTTCTATTCGATTATAAATGAGATTATTTTAATTATTTAAATCGTCATTTTAAACTTTTCAAATGCATCTTTTAGTCGTTGTGAATACATTTAGAGTTCCATTTATGAAATTTTATGAAGCATTCAAAAAATAATGTAAATGAAGACATTTAAAAGGTTAGAAACATATTTATGTATTTCACACAAGAGAGATTATTGAAAAGTTGACCTGTATTTTAAACTATAGAAATTTATTATATCGCTAGTTACAAATCATTATTTTGAATTAAAAAATTTATGAAAACCATTTATCATTACAACCAATATGCTCAAAGTTAGATAAGCAAATATTTAAATTTTTATCAAAAAGAAATTCAAATTATTGTCCTCTCGATAATTTAACTGCTGTCTCATAAAATATTTGGAATCATGAAAATAAAATCATTTATAATTCATTAGTTTTTCTTTATATTTATGTACTATATCATGTGCATTTAAAAATGTACTCTTAATTTGTCAAAAAGGGCAATCCAAATATATTAAATATTTGCTTAATATTTATTGGTATAATAGTTATAAAATTTTTGATAATAAAATTTTCAGATGAAAATTATGCTAGGCTAAAGTATGTCTTAATGAAATTATGTCATAAATTTATTTACTTTCTCATTTAATTATTTTTGTATGATTTTACAAATGAAATGTATTAATGATTAGCAGAGTATGTTACAGAATGCATTTTTTCAATAAATGTATTAATACATTAAGGCACAAGTTATAATAATCTTAATATTGAAATTTATCAGAAAAAACTTTTAACCTTTGATTTCCTGCACATTTTTTTTTAATATTTTACCTCTCAATCATAAAAGAAATGAAAATAAAAATTTTACTTACTGTTACTATTTGCATAATTTGCATATGTTCGTGGAATTCTCAAATATTAAAATCATAAATGATACTTTAAAAAAAATTTCCAAAATTATTAATTCTGATGCATTTTTAAACATGCACATGGTTATAATATTATTTAATATTTCTTTTCATTTTTTATCGTTCATGTTAAAATTACCAAACTTCCTATCCTGATAATTTTGCATGCTTTTCAGCAAATACTTTAATTATAAAAAAATACATTACCCTACACATTAAATAAATAATTTCATTCATTAAATAAATTTTTATTTAAGGTCAAGTTAACTAATATCATCCAGCTCACTAAAATTATAAATATTCTGCCGTCAAATATATTTCTGATATGAATTAGTATTTAATAGATATTGCACGTATTTCATTTAGAACATTTGGAAACACAACAACTTCATTAATGCGTCACTCCATTCAACGTACTTACTTTTATTCTGAATTAGGATTTATTGTAAATAAATTGATACATTCTTACAAAAAAGTAGTTCAGTAAGTTATTTCTTTTTGCATATGTGAGATCAGTATTATTCTAGCAAGATGCAAATATAATATATTTATTAAATACATAATAAGGATTACACATACACCTATTCTCAATGTTTTAAACTGTCAATTAAAAAAAACTATCTTCTTCTGTTCATCTTTCTATAAATCATGACAATTTTTATGCAAGTTAATTTGCATATATAAGAAATACCTGTTACATGTAAGCCGTAACGATAAAATTTGTTTTATTTGTTATGAGTAATTTATTATTAAAGTAATGAATTTCTTAAAATAAATAAAAGTCATATAAATTTTTGTAAAACATTCTAAAAATTATACTAAATATCGTTAAAGCATTTTAAATCTTTATTCTAAATTTAAATATTCTAAAATTTATCGAAAATACAAATCTTGACTTCACTAAGATAACAATTCATTATGTGACAACTGCAAATAATTTGACGTCATTCAATATCTAAACTTAAAAACTCATTATGTCATATTTTAAGCTGATTTAACAGATAAATTTATGATTTGTCAAAAAGTATGGTTGTCTTAAGATAATATAATAAATAAAGTCATGATGATGTCAAAATGAACAAAGCTAAAATATTGAACAAAACTGAATGACGAATTAAATGGAGTGACGATTAATGAGTTTTAACTATAGTTTAATTTTATTACAAAAAACAATTCCAACAGGCGCACGATGTACCTAAAACTAAAGTGTCAAATATATATATATAGACATATATATATCAAATATTGACCATTAGGTAAAAAGAAGAACGTTTTTGGATTGAACAGTATCCGTCTTAACACTTCTAGTCCAGAAATAGCACGATTTCATTAATAGCGGAGTAACAACAATGTTTGTAAGTAGCGTGTTGTTGGTGACTGACAAAGTAGTGTTTTGTAAAGCATACAAATTATATACAATGTTGCATTGCTAAATCCAGTATTTTGAGATTGATAACCCTTTCATATTGTGATTCCTGAGAACTTATCCTTTGCTATATTGAACTGAGCATTTTTAAATACTTTCTGTGCCTTAAAAGATTTAGTTTTTCTTGTATCCTGTACCGATGCTATGGAAAAATCGTTAATGTACTTCACGAGATTTAAATGCCTGAAAAAGACTGGTGCATATTTTGCTCGCAGAGAGATGCCACATTGAGTTTAAAAAATTCATATTGAATTTTGCTAATTTTTTGCTAAAATAAATTAGCTAATTTTCAAATAAAAAAATCAACCAATAATTTTCAAATTTTTATTATTTATTTTTAGTTTAAAAAAAAACAGTATTAATTAAATTAAATAAAGAGTAACAGCTAAAATAAATTTATGCTCAATAATAGATAAAAAATATCTTGCCGTATTAACTGTCTCAATCCTGAATTTATTTATTTATATTCTTTTTTTCTCCTTGAATTAAATTATCAATAAATTAATTTATCTATATTTAACATTATACAAATTAATTAAAGTTTAATTGATATTAATTATTTTAATGAATATTGAAATAATATTTTTGCTTCCCAATAAAAAAATTTAATTTTTTCTCCAAGAATTTATATTTAAATTAAAACAAACTCAAACTGGCATTCTCACTTTGAAAGATTATCCCCAAAACACCCTGACAAGTTTTTTTCAATGTACAACGTTTTAAAAAGATTATCAAAACCCTAAAGCCTTTTAACTTAAAGAACTTCATACTTTGACACATTGCCCAAGAAATAAAAAATATTTAAGTAATTAAAATAGAATACATTTATTAAAATCTAACAGCATTAATATGCTTTTTATTATTCACTTAGATTATTAATTAACCTTGCAATAAGCTTAAAAAAATTACTAAACTGCTGTCAAACTATTGACAAAATTATTTCTATCCAAATATTTTACATTTCTAAACCATAACAACTATTTGAAGTATGCAAAATGCGTCATGTAATTCAGAATATTCCCTTTTAAAATGCAAAATGAAGTTTAAAACTGTACAATCTTCCTTTGTGTGCTAAATTGCCTTTTTAATTATCTTAATATAAAATTATGCATAGCGAATCAATTAGCATAAATCCTATAAACGTGTTAAAAACTTCCCTATATCTTTTGGTGGTGATCTTTCAAAATGCACATACACGCAACACAAAGGTATAACGCAGTTACATATTCTAAAATTAATCATCAAAATTTATAAAAAGCTCTTTCCTTATAGCCAAATAATAAAAAAAATTCTTGTATCTCAGTTGAATGCACTGGCACAATCAGAAACTAGATATTGTTTTAATTGTTCACGCCTCAATGCTTCTGCATGCCTCTTGTACAAACATTTAGTGCAATAAAGTATCGATTTATCGATTGTTTAAAGATTGTGTTGTGTTTATTACTTTCACAAAACTACATTTACATAAGGAAAACTATTTTTATTATTTATATTCAAAAGTACTTTTACGTCTGTCTGATATTGTCTTGTCAAAAAGAATGAATAACACGAATTATACATATGTATCAATTTCCACAGTAAAACTGAAACATCTGATAACATCAGAAGATTAAACTCGTATCAGTTTTCTTAATAATAAATTGCATTTTTTAATCTAATGAAAGAAATTAAATTAAATTTATTCTTGTAGCAGATTTACAATAACTCGTTTCGCCTTTTCTACAATTCTTTTGAAAACTTTACTCATATTTTTCATAATTTTATACCTATTTCATTAGTGCATTTATTTTCTTGCTGAAATTTTATAGTTAAAATACTTTAAGAATTTTGTTTCCACAGAATGAAAATCAGTTATGTTTTTAAAAAGAATCAAGAATATGTCAAGTTTCAGAATTTCTATCGGATATGATTTTGACTTCAGAGACATCGTACCATACAAATATACACTTTTTTTTATAAAACAACTTAATTTTTCAATCCTAATTTTTTTTCCGGTACCTGGTTATTGATGCTACAGATTTTATAGTGCATTTGGTGTTACCCACGTGCACAACTGAGATCTATTATGTTACATCAACAACATGGAATTAGAGAGTAGTGACTTCGAGAAAGAATTTCAGGGATAAATGTCCATCCTTTGCATGTGACATTAAAAAAAAAACCACACAACTAGACAATCCGATTTAGGTAGATGTAACAATATCTCCCATTGACATTCATCTCAATTTTTAAAGCAATGCATTAAACTCGTCCCTTCGGACACTAGCATGCACAATCCTGATATCATTAGAAATAACTTCATACTATAACTTCAATATCCTGTTTTTGTTGTTCATTCCAAGCAATATTTATCACACTGAATTGCAAAAGATCATATCGAATATATTTTTCGATTATATTGTATTATTAAAAGAATTCTTTTCTCCCGCAGATTAACCATTTCTGTGTCAAATATAATTGATTAAAATCGTTGAAAAGAGGAATTACACGAGAAAAATTGTAAAACTAGAACATGGCTATACATATATCATTGAGGAGGTAATAAAATGAACAAATGACTTGGTGGTTTATGGTTGCATTTCAATATGTACCAATGCGGCGTACATTTTGATGACGGAAAAGAATCAACTGGAAAATTATTAGTGGAGGATATTCAAATTTTATCAATGATTATCACAAATCTTGCGAGATCAGAATTTTTATCCATACTTGCCAAAAAAAATTACGAGGCATTTTCATTTTTTTTTTATATATACTCATTTCATTCATCATAACATTCAAAAATAAAATTATTCCCATCAAATTATGGGTATTGTTTTGGGGAGCTAGTTTTTTCGTGTCCTTCTTCAGTTTCCCTTACCCTGATATCTTTTCATCATTTTTTTTCTTCCTTCACCCCTTTTAACGTGTCTAATTGGTTTATTTTTTTTCACCAATTTTTTTATACATAATATTTATTTAAATTTCTTTCACGACCTTTTTAATACACATTTATTTAAATTTCTTTCACGACCTTTTTAATACATATTTATTTAAATTTCTTTCACATGCTTATAATTATGTAATTAAATGATACAAAAGTGTTCAAAAAGATTGCCTGGTGAAAGCAAAGATAATTTTATTTCAAAGTAAAAAGGAGATTTTAAGAAAAAAAGAACGTTTGGAATTTTATATATATTTCTTTTTATTTTATTTTTTAGGATTGCTAGTATACCTTTTGTCCTAACATTAAATTCTAAATTTTATAGGTAACCTATATATTGGCCAGCCGATTATTTACTTTTTTGAATAAGTTACCTGTTTCTATTTTAGTTTATATACATATATATATTTAATGTGTTACAAAAAGAAGTATTTAACTTTATCTTAAGCATTAATTTAAAGATTATTATTAATTATACTCTAATACATTATTTATTTCAACTAGTAAATTGAAGCCCATAAAGTTAATTAAAAATTAAGATGAAAATCTATATCACTAAAATTATAGAATTTTCTTCTTTCGTCTAATATTATTTTATTTTATTTCTATTTTTAAGTACATCTTATATTAATGTGTAAGACAACTCTTAAAAAATTTAAAGCTACCAAATTACATTTTTCAACAAAGGTCAAAGTAAAATAAGTTATACAATTTGAATTCTTTTTAATATTATGTTTCAGTTTTAAGCAGTTACTACTCTTTTTCAAGATGAAAATAATTGTCGAATCTGTCAAATATCATACAATGATTTTCTCTATTTATGGAATAAATGAAATGAAAAATGTACAAATGCATAAAATAATTCTATTCTAGAAATATTCATTTATAATAGTATTTGATCGATTTAAAAAAAACTAAACTTGCAAAAGTTTAACTAATATTTAAACAAATTTGTTGCATTTTATGAAAAAAAAAGTTGAATTTTTTTTTTTTTTTTTTTTTTTTTTGGGCTTAACTTTTTTCATTCAAACATTTAAATGACAGTACATGTTTTTCCTTTAAAGAAGTTAAAGAAAACTATACAGAACAACTTTTTTCTACATAACATTTTGCTGAGTACAATGACATTAAGATATTTATAATTCTGAATGGTGATAAATTTCACTGTTGAAATATTTTTCACTATTGTAAAACAGTTAATCTTAACCCATTCCTTAATTGAATTGATAACTTAAAACCAAAAATAATTAAACTAGTTTAGAGTCAAAAGCTTATAAACTAATATGGCAAATTAAAAATTTTGAGGATAAAAAAAATGTGGAAAGAATTAGACATTGTTATGGTTTCATAAAATAGATATTTTAAAAGATACATAACAAAAGCCGAAAATAATTATACTAACAGCTGAACTTTTGAATAAAATTTATTATACTATTCAATAGAAGTTGAAACAATACCAGACTTGTAAATATGAAACCGGAATTTGTCCATAGACGGCCCTAGCTGTTAACGTAGTTACCGTAAAGTCGCGTCAATGGGGCCATTAGCTTTATTGACATCACAGCAATAAAAGTTTCATACCCCAACATAGTTTTTTATAGAACATGTCAAATTTTGTGCCTGGATTTGTAAACAGCATTAATTTTCTGTTAATATTTAAATAATGGTGCTGCTGAATTGCATCAAATCCTTGTCGAAGCTTACGGTGATATCTCGGTAAATTCCAGTGCCTTGAATGGTTTAAAAAAATTCAAAAGTAGTGATTTGATGAGAGAAATGAAGAACGTGGGAGGCCACCGAAAAAATTTGAAGAAGGCTAATTGCAAGCGATGTAGGACGAAAGTGATGTTTAAACGCAACAACTTGAAAATTAATTAAATGTGGCACGAGAAACCATCTACATACGTTTGAAAGCCATGGGAAATATTCAGAATTCAGAAAATGGGCTCTACATAAACTGAATTCAAAACAACAGGAAAGCGAAACATTATTTGTTAAATGCTGCTCACCAGGTACAAAAGAAAGATATTTCTTCATCGAATTGTGACTGCCGATGAAAAGTGGATATATTTTGAGGATCCTAAAATTTAAAATTCATGGGTAACTCAAGGCGTGAACCATCGGCATCGACTGCAAGATCATATAGCTATAGAAAGAAGACAATGCTCCGTGCTTTGGGGCATCAGGTGATTTATTATGAGCTGCTAAAACCTGATGAAACTTAATACTAAATACTACCGACAAAAAATAATCGGTTTGAATCAAGCTTTTCGTGAAAAACGACCAGAACATCAAAATAGGCAACACAAAGAGATTTTGCTTCTGGATAATGCACCAACACACACAGCAAAACTGGTGAAGGAAACGATTAAAGTGTAGTTGGGAAATACTTTTGCACGTGGCTTACTCACCAGATTTGGTTTCGTCCGAGTATCACTTATTTGCATCGATGGGACACTCACTTGCTGAGCAGAGCTTCGCTTCTTATGAAAATGACTCGATAACTGGTTTACCAAAAAAGGGCAACAGTTTTTTTTTTATATTATTATTTTTTTATTGGCGTGGCATCCACACATTGTGGGGAAAAGGTATAGCTAGCAATGGGCAATAGTTCGAATAAAATATTCATCCTTTTCATACAATAAACGTGTACTTTCTATTCAAAAATTACGGTTTCATATTTACATACTTGGTAGAAGTGCACGAAATTTGGAACCAAAGATAAATATCAACAGAAAGATGTGCTTAGAAATTCAGTAAATATCTCTAAGGATGTTGGATTAATTTTAAATGAGAAATCAAAATTCAATCTGTATGGTTTGCATGAAAAAATTAAAGTATGTGAGAAAATGAATTAATAGATTGAATTGCAAGACTTATGTTAAATTATTAAGCATGGCGTTGTGAAATATGATTATATGAGAGTGCCCAACTGAAGCTCATTGATAATAAGAGAAACAAATGTAATATGCATACATTTTTTAAAAAAATGTACATTTCAGTACTGATAAATTCGAATATAGAATTCTCTGTTCTCTTCTTTTTTAAATTTAACAATCTGTAACACATGAACGGAGCAATTACTATTTCTATACAGAGTGACGCAGAAACATTCGCTTCAATAAGTTTATGATTTAATTCATTTGATCATCAGCAAAAAACACACGTGACTTAAAAATTAAAATATAATTAAAATAAATTAATAGTTTAAAAAAACTAAAAAACACGCTTTTAGAGTTAATCAATCTAAAAAGTAAAAAATAATTGTTAACATAAGAAAATTACTGACGAGAAAATGAATGTCACTGTTCTAAAGGCTTGGGGTGCTCGATATCAATCGTTATAATTTTTCACTAGTTTCATTCCGAAATGCAGAGTTAGTTTTAAAATGTCATTCAAAGCACCCCACGCTTTTAGAACAGTGACATTCATTTTCTCGTCAGTCATTTTATTCTTATGTTAACAATTATTTTTCACTTTTTAGATTGATTAACTCTAAAAGCGTGTTTTTTAGTTTTTTTAAACTATTAATTTATTTTTTACTTTTTAGTATGATTAACTCTAAAAGCGTTTTTTTTTTTTTTTTTTTTTTTTAAACTATTAATTTATTTACTTTTTAGTTTGATAAACTCTAAAAGCATGTTTTTTAGTGTTTTCAAACTGTAATATTTAAATGAGGTCCCGGTACGGAGGACTGGTTCTTACAATGATTTAATTGTGAGTAAAACAAAGGCTAAATGCGAATATGTCGAGCCAGCCAGGATTCGAACAGGGAATCTCCTAATCAGGCGCGTTATCCGTTGTGCCGCTGTCCCACGTATGTTTGAATATTTTAAAGATGTCTGTAAATGTTTCTTTGCAGCTTATATAGTATGTATGAGGAGAAGAAGATCTCCAGGGGACAAATTATGCGCCGATCAAGATGACTTTTCAAAGGCTGTGTGTTTTAATCACTAATCCTGGCGATCCTAATCATGATGAGATAATAAACTTATCAAAATATTTTATTGTCGTCGGTCCTTAATAAGTCTACAACTTTTAAATTAAATCAGATCGCTTAAAGTAGGGCAAAATCGAGCCCAAAGAGTCAGTTACATACAAACAAACATATAGGTGAAACTAATAAAAACGTATTGATAATTAAAAAGAAAGGTTTCAAAATTTGTACGCAATATACAGGTCAAGATTACTAAAGACAACAAAATCATGCCCACTATAAGTAACTGCTAGGATATAATTTAAGATCGCTGAAACTAATATATAAATTTTATTTATTAATCTTCTGATCTTATTTGTATTCATACAAAACAATTTTTTTTTTTTTTTTTTTTTGGCATTTAGTACGTTAATATTTTTATTGTAATTTAAGACACCTACAGTTTATTTTCATTAAACTTATCTGCAAATATTCTGTAAAATAATATAATAATTTTTTCATTATATTCAAATCTACTTTATTACACAGTACGATCTCGCTATAATGCAGTTCAAATAGCTCGATACGGTTATAACGTGGGTAGAGATCTGTTCACACAAAACAGAACTTTCATAAGAGTAAGCATTTTTATTGATACATAAAAACACATTTTAATTATGTATATGTATTTAATAATAAACTGAGCAGAATAAATAAATACGATAATACATTTATCTCGCTAAAATGACGCATAGTTGTACTAAATAAATGCAAAGAGAAAACAAAGTCAACATAAATATTTGATATCGTAATCTTATACCTCAGCTACACATTTTTTTCTGAATTACATTACCGTACGACGACGTTTAATACAGTACACATTTTATTATCTGATTTTATTCCATAAGAAATATTTCATTCATGATTCGTATCCAATAATAATATTGAATGCGATACACCCACGTAATAAAAAAGCATTTATATTCAAAAGCTGTGATTAGGCTATCACATGTGCGGTTTGGTAAAATTTGTGAATGGTGTATTGTGAATTTTACAATATTTTGAAGGCAAATAAGTTTCTTCAGTACTATATATTTTCAGTTAAGCCAGTGTTTCCCAATCTAACATGAAGATCAGTTGAGATCAACCAAAACACTAAAAAAAAAAGAAGTAGTAGGCGTAAACATAGTAAATGCTTAACTTTTGATTGTCAACAGCTCCGTCTATCGGCAATCATATCACCCGATTACACAATGCCTTCTCTCTTTTATTGTTCTTTTCGGTTATTTTTTCTTTAAATAAACATTTATTATCTTCATCAATTTTATTAATTAATTAGATGACCTAAAAAATTATTACCTACAAAAACAAAATTTTAGTGTAGAGAATTGTGTGAGGATAGTTATGAGATCAATGGATAAGAGGTAAAAAAATAAATAAAATTTTTTATTACTTCCTTTACGTGTAAAAAAAATATTTTCAACAAAATAAAAACATAAAAAGAATAAAGTACTTATACTGTATTTTTTTCATTTTGCTACCATTTCAATCCACTATGCATTTGTCTCTATATAAAATACATCATTTTCTCCGGAAAATATTTAAAATAACTGAAATTTAAAATTCGAACTTAATTTATTTCTGTATCCATCTTTAAAAATCGTCTGCATACAAACTACCATTGCCATGCACGAGTTTTATAAAGGAAAAAAAATTTCCAGAAGAAACATTTTCTTGAAGAATTCCATCTGAGAATTCTTTTTGAAAATCCTTACGTTATGTGAATTCTTGTTTGCATAAATTCTAGGCATGAAAGCGAAAATTCCTAAGAATATATATCCGATTCAATTTCCTTCTTTGATGTGAAGCTCTTCGTACTTAGTATTCGTGAAGTATGCTTTTGAGAGTTCGTGGATCTATTCAAAGCAGAACGAGAAAATTTTGCCCGCTCACAAACAAAATAAGATGCTTATAGTGTTCTTTGGAAAAAACAAAAAAACACATATTTGATACAGTATGTGTTTTCTAAAAAAAAAAGTTCTTTATAGATTGTGAAAATAACAATATTAAATAAACTTACAAATGGAAAAATATTAGGATTTGGAATATGCAAAAGAAAAAAAAAATCATATTTATTTATTAGTGGTTTAAAAAAAGGCGCCAAGTCCCAATTGCCCCTATTTTGTGATTTGGCCCAATGTGTTGAAAATTAAATTAAATTTAAGTTTTTCATTTATTTATGCATGGTAAATATATGTTTTGAAAACTTCTCACTATGTATGCTAAACACAATATGCTATAGTGTTTGCTTTAAAAAAAAAAGTACAATTTGCATTAAGCATTTACGTATTCTACACATGTTGACATTAAAGCAAATTAATCGGTAAAAGTATCAATAAAAGAATAGTAAAATATTTTTTATCTATATATACCTTACATGTTTAAATATGCGAGCTTAATCTAGGTTGTGATTTTTTTCCTAATTTTAATCCCTATTTGGATGCACAGATATATAATAGGCACTGACATTTTCTTTAATATTAGAAACTTGTGGTAGATATAATTTGTTTTAATTAAATAAAACTCTTAATTTGTAATAGTAAAATTGAGTTTATAAATCTTTCTCTTAAAAATCGTCCGTTTTCTTCAGCATTTATGAAATATTCATGAAAAATAAATACAAATAATTTAGAAAGTTCCAATTATCATTTTTGGAATCCAATAACCTGGTTAAATTAAAGACAGTTAAATTTGCAAATAAAAATCACGAATTAAAATACCAAGTTTAATATTTGATAAAAAAAATAGTAAGATATTCACAATCATAATAATATGTACTTACCTTAAAACTTCATGTCTTGATTCAAATTCATAACACTGTTCCGATTAATTTCGCTTGAGTGGGATTTCAATTGTTTACTATTTTCACGTCAGTAAAAGAGGTGCTTTGAGATACTTCTTTCATTTGTTGCCATTTACTGAAATTCAAATAATGACGACTTCTGTTGCCACATACGGTTATCTCTCTGTAGGAAAAGAATGTGGGAGGATTGTATTTATTATTAAACTTGGAGACCTAATTTTTTTAATGAATCTGTTATTTCTTTATGTGTTAATTAGCCCGAAATAAAAAAAAACCAAAAGAAAATGATTATTTTAATAATTAAAATTAAATAAAAGCCTTAATTTGTAATAGTAAAATTGAACTTTTAAATTGTTCTTTTGAGAATCGTCTGTTTTCAGAAAAATAAATAAAAATAATTTATAGAGAGTTCCAATAATTTTTCTTGGAATTTGTGATTTTTTTATTAAGTTAACAGTATAAAGTCACAAACGCTATAGTATTAATTATTTTTAATATAAAAAAATAATAATTTCTTATAACAAATTATAAATGAAATATAATTAAAATTTCTGAAGCTCTTAAGCTTGGATGGTAGAATGCTTTCTTCTCTTTAATTTAGTAAATAATTCATAAATATTTAAGTGAACGAGTCTGGAATTCTTCTTGGAAAAGACTGAATCAAATGACTCGATTACTGCTGACTTTATATCTGCTCCAAGAAATGTAACCATGCCTTTTCTAATGTTGTTTTTCTCCTCTCTGTCAGCGGCCTGATGGCCAATTGACTAGCGCTCTGGCCTTTGGTACCACAGGCTTCAGCTTCGAATCATGGCGATGGCATGGATGTTTGTGAGTGGTTCGGAATCCACGTTAACAGTAGATTTCGGTCTAATTAGCTTAAAGTGTGCGTAAAATGGCCGTAGAGCGAAAAAACAAACCTCTCTATTAATTAGATAAATTGAGATGAAGCAGCTAACTGAGCATAAATCTCAAAGTCAAGTCCTCTCTATTAAAACTGTACTTATTGGTGGTCTTAAATTGTTACCAAACTAAAGTATCGGTTAGTAAAGACTTACACAAGATTAGATTTTCTATCGCTTAGCGTGATGAAATTTTCAGTTTAATATTGTTATATTGAGCATATATTTTACGGAATCTTCTCAGGATTTCTTAGCCTTCTTTGATATTTTTTTCTTGATAGATATTTATCATTTCAATGACTCCGAAAAACGTCTGATCATATGTACAGATGAGAAATATAATAGATTTTACTTATTGAATTAAATCAATTAAGGACATCATATACGAATATAATAATTAAGTATTTTAATTAGATAATTTTAGGAAATTGTTATGTTAAATGCCAGGAACATGAACTTGAACTCATTGGTTATTAGAAAGGCAGATGGCATATATGGAGAGAACCTATATGTAGTGTATTGAAATAACATTGCACAGCAAAATTTGAAACAGATATGGCTTCTGGTGTTCGAAATCTTCACTCAGAGCTTCTTGAATCCAATGCAATGACTTTCTGGTCTAGTTATTTATCGGAACTAACTTATAGATACAGAAACTTTATGTTCAATTCAGAATTCTAACCGAGTCTTTTCATTTCCGAAACCCAAGTCCACCAAGCTACTTCGTTTTTTTTTTTTTTTTTTTTTTTTGTTTTTTTTTTAAGAAAGTATATTTTAAGAAGGAATATCATATATTTTAAAACCTGCAAAAATTTTATAGTTTTCAGGGAATAGTAAACATAAATACATTTTTTCATTAAATTATTAAGTTTGGTTAGTCGCTTTACTGTCATTTTTTTTTATTTTTTTTTTTACACTTTAGGCTAATTAGACCAGGACGTACAGTTAAACGTGGATTCCGAACCACCAACAAACATCCATACCATCGCCAGGGTTTTAACCTCTAGCTTGTGGTACCAAAGGCCACAGCGCTAGTCAGTTGGCCATCAGGTGGCAACAAATTATTGAAAAAAGAAATATTGAAATTTGTATTTTATTTATCCACTGCCTATTCATGGCCATTCAATGTCTGGTAACGCAAAAACATATTTTTGTGACTTGACATAATAAATAAAAACAATTCAATGTAATATTGTTGTATTTTGTTAATTTATTATTTATTTATCTTTAGGAAATATTTCGCACCTTTTATTCATCTTATCTATGTCCCTTGAGAGTTGGCTTCCAAATTTTCAGAATGTGCCATGCAATCCTGCCATTGGCTTGACATCGAGATTTTTTTTCTTAAGTGTTATGGACATCAAAATTGTATAAAAGTATCTACTTCTAAACAAATTTAAAGTATCGAAACCTTCGAGATATTTCTTACCTCTCTTATCTGTAAAATAAATGAGAATCGAAAACTTTATACACTATAAATTTTATGGAAAGCCTGTCAGCCGTGAAAATCTCTTTACCATAAAAAAAACTCTACTTCGTCCAAACAAAACAAAACCAAAAAAAATTCGAAATCAAAATAGATTTATATAAAAAAAAAAATGAAGAAAATCTGGGGAGAGGTAGCTTTCCTGCTCTTCTCAGTTTGGTATGCTTTGAGAAAATATTCTTAACCGTTTTTCGATAAACTCGAAACTTTTATAAATGTGATACTCCAAATCCAATTTCAACTTTTGGGCTACATCTATTTGTTTCTCTTGCTCGACTTTTTCCCATTTGAAACGCTTTCGACTTTCCTTCCTGTTTTACCTCTAAATCTGCCGCTTGTTTTAGATCATAATATATTTTTGTCCCCATTCGAGATTGTTCTCTTCGGCGATTTGAAATCAATATTTCAGGATCACTGCTTTCGTTTTTAGACATGATTGATTTTCATTTTCAATTTTTCTTCACCAAATAAGATATATCCGCTTTTTTTTTTTTTTATTATTTAAGCTTTATAAATTTAATAATTACAAAATTTAAACCATAAAAGATTGAACTATAAATAAAATTATAAATGAAGTGCATTATTTGTATAAATTAAACATAAAATAAGCATATCATAACATAAATAAGCATTTACATAATTTATAGCACATTTTTATAAACATAAATAAGCATTTATATGAAAGTTTTTCTATGATCCTTTATTACTACAAACTTTCGTAAATATATTTACATTTTTTACAATCTCTATATAAAAATTATTTTGTATTTTAAATATCTTTCATACTATTTTTAATCTGAAATTAGCATATATATATATATATATATATATATATATATATATATATATATATATATATATATATATATATATATATATATATATTGTAGCATTTTTCTTACGGGAAGAATTTTAGAATTTCATTTCCAGGAGAGAGGAATGTATATTCTTTGATAAGCACCTAATAATAACCCATCACTCAAATTTGACAGCAGACAAGCAGTATTGCGGGTAGTCATATTACATGCAATTAGTGTTTTGTGCTAAAGAGAACAACCTGTCACTCAAATCTGATAGCAGGTATTCGGTATTACGTATAATGAGACTCAAGAAATTAGCGAAAGTCTGTGCGAGCTTCACAGGTAGAAACAACTACAGATTGAATACTATTAACTATACCGTGAGTTGAAAGTACCAAATACTGCAATCCTGCCATTGATTTGGCATGTAGATTTTTTGTTGTTGTTGTTGTGGTTGTTGAAATTGTCGTGGGCATCAAAATTGCATAAAAGTATCAACTTCTAAACAAATTTAAAGTATTGGAACCTTCGAAATATTTCTTACCTTTCTTATCTGTAAAATAAATGAGAATCGAAAACTTTATACACTATAAATTTTATGGAAAGCCTGTCAGCCGTAAAAATCTCCTTACCGTAAAAAATTCTACCTCGTCCAAACAAAACAAAAGAAAACAAAAATTGGAAATCAAAATAGATTTATATAAAAAAAAATGAAGAAAATCTGGGGAGAGGTAGCTTTCCTGCTCTTCTCAGTTTGGTATGCTTTGAGAAAATATTCTTAACCGTTTTTCGATAAACTCGAAACTTTTATAAATGTGATACTCCAAATCCAATTTCAACTTTTGGGCTACATCTATTTGTTTCTCTTGCTCGACTTTTTCCCATTTGAAACGCTTTCGACTTTCCTTCCTGTTTTACCTCTAAATCTGCCGCTTGTTTTAGATCATAATATATTTTTGTCCCCATTCGAGATTGTTCTCTTCGGTGATTTGAAATCAACATTTGAGGATCACTGCTTTCGTTTTCAGACATGATTGATTTTCATTTTCAATTTTTCGTCGACAAATACGAAATACCCGCCTTTTTTTTTATTTTTCCTTTAAGCTTTATAAATTAAATAATTACAAAATTTAAAACCTAAAAGATTTAACTATAAATAAAATTGCAAATAAAGTGCATTACTTTTTAAAATGAGTCGTAAAATAAGAACATTTGTATGAAAGTTTTTCTAGGATCCTTTATTACTACAAAGTCTCTTAAATTTATTTATGTTTCCACAGTCTCAACATAAAAACTATTTTGTATTTTAAATATTTTTAATACTATTTCATCGCACAACTCTCTTTCTTCTCAAACCTGCTTTTAAAAAATCTGTCAAGAGGGTGGGGGGTGCTTCTATCACTTCTCATTGGAGTAGACGTTGTTCATCTCATGGTCCATCACCAGTCACGAAGGAACAACTCATGGTGTGGTTCACATTCAATCTGTAGTTGTTTCGATCTGTGAAGGCCGCACAGACATTCGCTAATTACATGAGTCTCGTTATACATGTCACCGAATATCTGTTATCAGATTTAAGTGACAGGTTGTTCTCATTAGTTCCAAACACTAATTGCATGTAATATAACTACCCACAACACTGCTTGTCTTCTGTCAAATTTGAGTGATGGGTTGTTATCAAAAAATATACATTCCTCTCTCCTGAGAATGCCAAACTCTTCCCGTGTGGAAAAATGCTACAAATGTTAGAAGTATATTTTGAGATTATACAATACCGCCACATTTAAAACAATCTATATAAAAAATAAAAAAAATTATCATTTTAATGTCCAAAATTTCTAAAAACATTTAAACATTCTTATCTTACTCACTGAAATATTTACAAATTATTCAATACATTTAAATGAAAACAAGTAGATGATTATTAAAGCCTTTGAATTTCAGAAACTTTAATTTTTATTTTTATTTTATTCGCTTTCGAATTTTTTTTTTTTTTTTTAAATTTAAACGAGGAACTAAGTAGAATTTTTTTTCCCACAGTTTTCGATTATGTAACAGATAAAAAAAAATTGGATTGCAAAAACTAAATTAGGAGAATGGGATTGAAAAAATTGTATATAGTTTTAAGTTACGACAGCACAAATTAATTTATTTAATATCTAAATTATTTGCAATTATTTTTTGAGAATATTAAACAAATGCTGATTAAAACAGGTGACCTAAATTAAAATTGCAATGTTATTATTAAAAGTAATGATTTTGCAAGATTTACTTATTGGACCATACTTTTCAATATCTTTATCCATAACACCCCTCTCTGCCTCTACATTGATAATTATCTTTATTTTTTTTTTATTAATTTTATTTGGCCAAATAGCAAAAAAATAGCCGTTGGGATTTGGCTACTTTTTCATGGTGCCAGCTGAGCGATAAGTTGCCAAATGTGGTAATTTCTTGTACTGTTTGCAATTCATTTCATTTACAATCGCAACCCGTTACTTGACGAAAGTAATTTTTGACGCCAAATCCCAACGGCCCCTGTTCTGCGATTTTACCTTTTGTTTTTCTGTTCTTTTAATATCTTCACTGTTCTTTTAATAGTTTCAGTTTAACTGCGTAGGACATTTTTTTTTTATTAGCTTACATTACAGGATCAGCATGTTTCGATTTGTATTTAATCAATATTAGTAAAACTACAAATTACATGGAGCATCTTAAAAGCCGTATTTAAAAAATTACAGACTGACAAATTGCTGTGATTTAAATGTACTAGCAACTTATGCACTACTATTAGATAAACAATGCTATTTATTCACTTAATTATTATATATATAAAAAAAATGTTATGTTCCACTTTAAGTTACAATGAATACATATCACTCCTAGGCATCTACAAGACGGTACTTTCTGCTCTAAAAACTATTCTTTGTTACGTTTTTAGCATCTCTTTTACGAAAATTTTGAAAATTTAAAAAAAAACATACATCTTCCATGGAGCGTTATTTAAAATTGAGACAGGGAATTGACCAAGCATTCCTGGTATTGTATTTCACATGTTGAGTTTATTTTAATATAAAATGATACAACGAACAAGTATTTGGCGCAGCCGAAGAAAAAATTGGCTCCTAACCACCAAAATTCTACTCACTTTATCATCATTTCTGGCAAAATTCTATTCATTTTATTAACATTTTTTTTTTTCCAAAATTCCATTCGATTTTGAATGAAAACATAGAAATCCACACTTATATATCGGATATATAGATATATTAGTAGACATTGAAGCTTAGTAGAAATTGAATTAGCACATTAGTGGAAACTAGCACATTAATACAAATTGCATTCCTTGCTTTTTATTTGATTTTCCATTCTATTCTCTCTTTTTTCCTTTCAAGGAAACAGATATCTTGAATTTTTAAATTATCTTTACTGAATTGATAATTTACTTACACAAGCGAAAATGCATTTCAATTTAATTTAATTTTCCGAATTTAATCAAGCAGGATTAAGAATAATTCAAGGTGCAATGTGTTAGTGGCTCTGATTTATGTTTTGAATCACGCAACCATTCGAATTTTGATTTTTATTCAAATAACTTCCATGGTAATTTTATAATTCGGTTTATAAAAACGAAAAAGGTTAATTCTACTGAAATGAATTTAAAAATAGAATATAATGCAGTTAATTAATCATTTAACTGTAAAATAAGAGTTTGTGTACTTGTCTTAATTTTTAATTTAATTTTTATGAATTCTATAAAACTAGTATGGACTTTTAAAATAAAGCAATACGTCTTAAAATATTTAATTATAATTTGCTTTTCTTACATTCAAACCAACTGTATATTTTTTTCAATTTTCCTTAATAAGATATAAAAAAAATTAATATTTATCATAAGTTTTTAATCTATCTTAATATTCTCCCCTCTAACGATTAATGGGTAATCAAGTTGCAAAATGTTGCATCAAGTTATTATTGATATTCAAGACAAGTTGCAAGTTTTTATCAAGGTACTGAACATTACCTACAAAAAAATAATGTTACATCAATATGTGTATACTATGCATTCATTATCTAAAATATTTTATTTTTTAATTTAGTATTTGTAAAATCCGACCATTTATTTGGGCTTACGAATTATTTTTTATTTAACAACTTCACATATATTTGCATTTTGGATTAATAACTGTAGGAGGGAATTATTCGCTATAAAACTGAATTCAAAATAATTAAATTTCGAGAAACAATTAATAATAAAACAACAACTTTGATACATTTTCACCCAATTTTGTTTCACAATTCAAGCTACTATAAGACGTTATTCAAACAGTTTAAAAAATGTTTGCAAATGATTTTAACGGATATCTTTGAAAAATTCTCCGCAGATGATAAAGCTGCCTTTGGGTTGAAACTAAATCCGCAAACAACTACTCAACTCGCGAGACAGATGTCGCTCAGAGGCGATAAAAGTACTTCAACTCCTTCACTTTCATACGCAGAGCGATGGCACCTTTTGTCAGAAAAAAAAAAAAAAAAAAAAGGTAAGAAAGAGAACTCTTTTCTTTTCTCATTTTGCTGTCTATTCAAAAGACACAAGGAGAAGAAAAAAAAAAGAAGCGGCAAAAAAAAAAAAAAAAAAAAAAAAAAAATGGCGTTTAAAAAATTCTAAAAAGAATTTTCGGGAGTTAAAAGTTTATTCTTTCGTGGTTTTACTAAGGATTTCTTTCTTTCTTTTTTTTTTATAATTTTATTTTTATAGTGTATGTATGCCCTCCGCCACTCAAACGGTTGGAAAGGAAAGAAGTCTGAGGAAACGATTCAAGTGGTATGTTCGGAAGGAAGCAGGAAGTTCTTGTAGAACACGGCTGGTCTTAAAGAACCTTTATTCTTGTGATGATCTCAAATATTGTGCTGTGAAAGGGATTTCGTGGCAGTCCTTTGAGTAGGAATTTCTGCTGACAACAAAGAACAACCTTTTGTTATAGTTCTTTGCGAGAACACGTATGCATACCAGCAAAATATCCATGTTTGGAGGTTGCTTTTTGTACGTTGAGGAACGTTCATCTGTTTAATCTGTTTACAATAGGTATGAGAAGAGTAATAATTACATACTGATTTTCTTTTAAATTTCCAAAGATTGAAGCAAATAAACTACAAGTTTAAAATCAATCCATCATCCTGTTTTTATTTTTTTTCTCTCAAAAACTGGGAATTTTTATTTTAAACTTCTGAAAATATAAGGCATTTCTTTAACTTAAATGTTAAAACTTTAAAATAATATTACAAAAAATAAACCATGCACACACATATTTTTTTCGAAATTAAATGAAAATTGGAGAATTTTTATGACACGTGATTATTTGTAAAAAAAAAAAAAAAAGTATTTGTTTCATTTTAATGAAAATAATATCGTGAATGCATGCCCTTTTACGTTTTTATTTCTCTTATATCATTATCATCATATTTGGCTCAACAGTCCATTGTGGGCCAAAGCCTTCTGCCTACTGAAGTTTTAGAAACAAGAGAATTTCTTCTTTTTACGGGGTAGGTTTGTTAGCCCTACGTACAACCCCCTGGTTTGTCGCTCTACTGTCATATTAAACCGGGACCTACGATTTAAAGTGGATTCTGAACCACATTTCACTTATGCAGGGAAACAAAAATTTACGGTACCCATCAACAAAGTGTTAACATTATACAAAAAGGTTTGAAAGCTTTGCAATATATTTAATGTATAAATCATAACATAATATTAAATAAAATTTCAATTTAGAAACAAAACTCGTGTAATTTTTGTGACATTCAATGTTTTTTTCTATATATAGGTAGAATATGTCGTCCAGAATAAATGTGACGAATTGTGAGAAATGGCGTGAGATAAGGAGAGTTGAAGCAGGACAGATACTTACAGTAGTCAGAACAGACTTAAAAATAGCCAAAAGGGCCATGTCAAAAATCTGGAAACTGATTCAAGACACTGGTATTGTGCACAGACTCGAAAACGTGCCACAATAGACTTTCAGGGTTGTTATTTGGCAACGATTGCTAAAAGAAACTAATTAAAGTCAGTTCAGATTGAAAGGAAGTTCTCTATAACAACAGAAACTTGACTATCTAGATTTATAGTGAGTGACAATGGTACAGAGATCATCGTGATTGGAATACCACTGACAGGTCTCTTTAACGATGAATCTCGATTTTGTTTGGAGAGTGATTCCAGATGTTTTATAGTATGGGGAGAAGAACACACATAATAAGCCTGCAAATAAACTTGAAAGGCATCGGTATAATGGTCGTGGAATCGTGGTATGGGAGGGCATCATTTTGAATAGTTGCACTGACGTAAACATTTTTACCAATGCAACTGTGAATTCTGAAATATACAGAGATAAGTTTCTTGATTATCATATCAAGTTGTTTTGGTATGCAATCGGTAATAACTTCCGCCTTATGGATAATAATGAGCGTCTTCATCGTGCTGCACTAGTACATGATTATTTTGGGGGCAAAAGAATCCAGTGAATGGAGTGGCCCCTATATTCTCCAGATTTAAATCCGATATAACATGTGTGGGGCACATCAGGGCGTAGATTTATATCTCGGCAATCCCCACCTTACACTCTCTAGGAGTTTTAAAGTGCTATTCATCTTGAATAACTATGTTACCACAAGCACTTCTGGATAATCTAATCCACAGTATGTAAAATCGCTGTAAAGCTTGCAGGGGTGACCACATACCTTATTGATTTTTCGTTTTTGTCTCTATGAAGTTGCAACAGTAACATTTCCTTTTTCTTCTTATATAACATATACCTACGTTTTTATTTTTGCAAAAAATAGGCACTTCTGCGTTTTGAATATCTGTCAGGCATGACAAAGTAAAGATCTTGTGAAAGTTTCATGTCCTTATCTGCTTATTTATTCAAGTTAAATGAGTTTTTATAGTTGTTCCTATAATTTATTTCGTCAGTGTAAATAAAAAAACATGTAATCTTAATTTTAAAATACTTGAATTCTTAAAAAAAGATTTTTTTTTACGTATAATTTAGTAGCGGGAAAGTGAAACATTTGTAACCCTCTACACATTAACATAAAAAATCCACCTATTCTCGACGGGCCCGGAATTCCGGCATTAATTTGTAAACCCTAAAAAATGATTATTAGAACATGATGGATAGATAAATTCTTCCTTCGCCCTCCCAAAAGTTCTTAACAAAGAGGGAAGGGGAGAAAAAAAAACTAAACAAAAGATTAGAGAAGAGATAAATTACTTCTCAGAAAACATCTGTTTTTTCTCCAAAGGCTCTTTGTTTTTACTATTGCTCTCGCTCACAATGATCAGAAAGCTACAAAAGAGCTTAACGATCATTGGCAGCAATGGGCGCCACGTTCCCATGTCAGAACGAGATTAGTTGTTCCATTGCTACTTCTCTTCTGAAAGCAGACGAAAAAAAGAAAACGAGTGGTATTCTTTTTTTTTTTTTTTTTTCTTCCCTCTCCTTTCAAAGTACTTTTTCTTTTCTTAGAGAAGGGATCTCGATTTTCACTCACTGCGAACGGAATTGGCCCTTTTCAATGTCTGGGGGAAGATAAATTACCTTCTCATTGAAAAGAAACCGGGGATATCTGAAAATAAAATAAAATGCTTATCCTCTCTCCGTAAGAGTAAGGAGGAAAGCATTATCTCTCATCACGTCAAGTCAACACCATCAGGACTACAAGAGACTTTGATGTTGAATTGGAAAATGCTATAAAATCATTACAAACAGACTTAATTGAAAGATTTTATTTTGCTAATTATTTTTGTAATACAAAGACATTTTTTTTTTTTCTGATCCATGAAATCCTCTGGTTTGTTAAAAACTTTAATGTAGAAACACCATTGCAATGTATCTATATATACAGGGTGACTCAACAAACTTTAAAAGTGGCCTGTAGTAACTCGTTGAGGAACGAATACACTTTCAAACAAATTTCTTGTAATAGCCACGCACAGTATGCTATCTGATCCCTGTCACGTGATGAGTTTCAAGTCCTCTTGCTGGAAACCTCGATGCGCACTCTATTATATTCTAACTCTGTGTTTTCATTCGCGAGACTCCAGTTGAGTCAATCAAGGACCTCGTTGCTCAATTACCCATTATGGCTGCAAGCGTGCGTGAAATGCCTGGCATCGTTGGAACAGTTTGCCAATCACTCCTTCAACACTACCAAACATGTGTTACTGTTAGTGGTCGCTATTTTGAGCATTTATTGTAAACATTGAATCAAAGAAGCGCTTTGCAATAATGATGTAAATAAACAATGTTTTTCTTTTCATGTCTCATTTATTGTGTTCGTACCTCAACGCGTCACTTCTTACCATACATTCATATACAAAAACGAAAACAAAAAAAATGTATGTTTTAGTAAGTTGTAATCCCCTCCACAAAGTTCGCACGAACGTGAGTCTACCTGTATATACATTTCTCAAAGTTTGCGTGTGTCCGCCTATGCACGGCCGCAATTTACATCCAAATTTTATCAAAATAAGGCAGAGATATTTCTAATACACCGCCTAGATCAACTGAAAAAAATATTTCGGAATTGAATCAATATTCATTAAAAAGTTATTCATTTAGGTTTTACGACAATTTGACGAATTTTTCATGGTTAACATTATTTCTTACGCTGTTGTATTGTTCATTCTGATGTAAAATAAATATAATAAAAAAAAAATTATTATCAAAAAATAATCGGCTTGACAGATATGCAGGTTACCCATCAAATTTAGAATTTAATGTAAAAACAAAACGCATAACAGCAACCTTAAAATAAAAAACTTGTAGTATATCCAGACGGTTTTCTTTCCTTGAAAAGCTTTGTTTTCACTTTGAAATAAAATTGTTTTTACTTCTTTCACCAGACGATCTCTTTCAGAACAATTTTACATTAATTTTTCTTCTAAATTAATATTTTTACTAAATTATTTAATAATTACTCGATTATTTCATAAATAAATATTATATATATAAAAAAGCTCTTGAAAATGTTTTTTTAAAAAATTGCTGATTTCAGTGAAAATGTCCAAAATTGAAAGTGGTCAACAACACGAAAAACCCCGCTCCCCACAACAATACCCATATATTATACGGGTAATAAAACATACTAACCGCTGAATTGCATTCATCTAAAATTTGGTTCAATGAATAAGAAAAAAATTTTATTGCCATTTTACCGATAAAAATGTTCTGATTTAATCCTACCCTCCTGTACACTCCCAAGAAGTTCCCAATGTTGCAACTAGAAGTATATCGCCAATTCCTTTGAACTTACCATGCTTCAATTCAAGAAATTCAGCTTTTCTTAAAATATTGTAGCGAATCTTTTAATGTTATTTTCAATTCTATTTTTAGAAAAAATTATTATGATTCACAGAAGGGAAAGAAATAACAAGATTCCTATTATTTTTTTAATGATTATTTCAAGAAGGATATCATATAACGATTTGTAGCCATTGATAAAATACTGAGTTTTCGACCACTTCAGATTGGAATTAACCACTCTCTCGTCTGCAGATGTTCGAAATTTGATAGTTATAGGTGTGAATTTATGGGGGGAGGAAGATATAAAGTATGCGGGTGAAAGAAAGTATTTATAGGCAAGAACATTTCGTTCATTCACCCTGGTTTTTATTGTTAAATCCGCAATGCCGCCTAAGGAAAGAAAACTATTTAAACGAAGAATCGTACGCAAATTTACAGAAAATGAGATATCCAATAGGTCGAGAACAGCCAATGCTAGAATTGAAATAAATTAATAGTTTAAAAACACTAAAAATGAATGTCACTGTTCTAAAAGCGTGGGGTGTTCGATATCAATCGTTATAATTTTTCAGTCGTTTCATTCCGAAATGCAGAGTTAGTTTTAAAATGTCATACAGGGCACCCCACGCTTTTAGAACAGTGACATTCATTTTCTCGTCAGTAATTTTATTCTTATGTTAACAATTATTTTTTACTTTTTAGTTTGATTAACTCTAAAAGCGTGTTTTTTTTAATTATTCATTTATTTTTTACTTTTTAGTTTGATTAACTCTAAAAGCATGTTTTTTAGTGTTTTTAAACTATAATATTTAAATGAGGTCCCGATACGGAGGACTGGAACTATAGTTCTTACAATCATTAAATTGTGAGTAAAACAAAGGCTAAATGCGAATATGTCGAGCCAGCCAGGATTCGAACAGGGAATCTCCTGATCCGCAGTGCCGCTGTCCCACGTAGGTTTGAATGTCTTATACTGAATACTTTCATTTCACATGTGTTAAATTGCTCTTCATAAGTTAAAATAAAATCACTAATCCTGGCGATCCTATTCATGAGATAATAAACTTATCAAAATATTTTATTGTCGTCGGTCCTTGATAAGTCTACAACGTTTAAAATAAATCTGATCGCTTAAAGTAGGGCAAAATCGAGCCCAAAGTATCAGTTACAAACATACAGGTGAAACTAATATAAAAGCTTATTAAAAAGAATAAACTGTTTTCGTTCTGAAAGATGTCTGTAAATGTTTCTTTGCAGCTTAGATAGTGTGTATGAGGAGAAACAGGTCTCCAGGGGAAAAAGTGATATGCCGATCAAGATGACTTTTCAAAGGCTGTGTGTTTCAATCACTAATCCTGGGGATCCTAATCATGATGAGATAATAAACTTATCAAAATATTTTATTGTCGTTGGTCCTTGATAAGTCTACAACGTTTAAATTAAATCTGATCGCTTAAAGTAGGACAAAACCGAGCCCAAAGAGTCAGTTACAAACAAACATACAGGTGAAACTAATAAAAGCATATTAAAAAGGTGAGAAGTCGCCTTGAACAGATGTGAATCTAAATAAAATGTTAATAAAATTTTATTTTCTGAAGGAAACTGGTGTACCGATTATTGAGTACAAATGGGATTAGATGCTACATCTTAGAATTAGCATATTTTCATGATATTAAGAATGAATAATAAAAAAGAAACTTTAAACTCCATCAAGATAAGATATTTTATTGTCCACATCATTAAAATTTTTCATCCAACAAGATTAAACATTCAATAAATGATTTTTTTTTCTTCTTCCTACAAATTTTCACTACACAGGGTAAATAATGTTCCATCCTAAAGTTATACCCAATAACTGTCATCAACAAATCAAGATAAAAATCGCTAAAACGGTACAACAAGAAATTTTACACAAGATACAAGCTCATATTCTGTTTATGGAAATAACATCTGGAACAATCATTTAATATCAGAATCCCCTCTAATTTTTTCTAGAGGGAAACAAAATGGATGGATCCATCCTTGCAACCAAACATTAGTAAAGCTATAAGATTATATGATTAAAAACAAATACCTGAAAACTCTATACTATATAACAAGAAAATACTTTTTCTTTCCATCACACATTGAAACAACAAATAGTAGATACACATATATTTATGTACAAATACACAATATCACAAAAAGTAGTAAATCATCTAACAAGTATGGCTACATTTAGTGCAGACTAGATTTTTACAAAAGATCTGGGGGAGGGACACAGTAGATAAATATTTAATCTAAAAAAATTAAAAAATAACACCACTGCATTAATTTTAATTATATATGTATTATTCCTCATATAAAAACAAAAAGCATCTGTAACAATAATTTATTTTTTGCCATACAAAAAGTGGTAATTTTATTATAAACATCACTATAAATGAACAAATATTCAATAAAAATTATAATAAGCCATTTCTTCATGGATTAAAGAGAAAAAAAAATCATTAGTTATATTACATTTCGTTTGCAAAAAAAAAAAGTATTTGCTCATTTAAATTTTTTTAGGCAAGCCATGCCTTGAAAATAATATTAATAGAAATAAAATTAAAAAATATTTATAAATTAACAAATGAAAGCAATTTTAATTTTGCAAATAAATAAAACGAGGAAAAATGGGCATTTAAAAGAAATTGATTTCAAGTGAATAATAAAATTTACTTGTTACTTTAATTTCTCTCATTTTCGTTAAAAACTTTTTTCCAAGCTCAGTTATACACTTATGAAATTATTTTAATATAGCTATTTTTACACAATCATAATTTCCCTCCCCCTAAATATACATTTAGATATTGCTAGTAGGGAAAAAATAAAATGTATGAGCAATATAATTTTTAGAATAAAAGTCTTTCATATAACTTTGTGTTGTAAGTTGATTTATAAATAATAATTTTTTTTTTTTAATATTTGTTCATAATACATACCTTTTTGTTTGATTTCAACAAGTATAAATATACATTTAGAAAATAAGTTTTAAAAAAACATTATCTTTTATAGTCTAATTGGAAGAGTAATACGATTTTTTTACAACATATTTTTACTAACTTTGAATTCTTTAAGACAATAAATACAATACTCATATATAATTTTATTAAGTTGAATAAAACTCATCGAGCTTATTTATAAAAATTTAAATAATAAAAATTAATTATTAGTTATATTAAATTGATTATTGATGATTTCTTGGACTAATTTAATAACATAGAAATTTAGAATTATCTTCATTGTCAAATATGCAACTCATTAAAGTCATAAAATGCAGCTTAAATGCAAATTATAAGCATACTTATTTTGTTATCCTTTCTTGATAAATTCTCTAAAATGCAGACCCTATTTATCTGTAGTTGGCTAATAATTTAATGAATAAACACTATTGTAATAATGAATAGAACATTAGGAAAGAAATAGCATAAGAAAAGAAAAACTCTTTAAAATATTTTTAAATAGATCTTACAATTAGATACTTTTTTCATTTTGCTATGGTTAAAAATAATTTGATCAATATATAAATATTATCATCTGGATAAAACAAGCCTAAAATTTCAAGGCTCCATATTTAATTATTTTACAAGGCATTTAAATAAATATTAGCGAAAATATACAATTCAGATAACATGATATATTTCATCAAATGTTTGTACAAACTATCAACAATCTTCTTTATCTCAACTTACATATATCAATCTTAAAATAAAACAAAAATTGTAATAAACTTAACAGTATGTTGACCTTTTGATTGTCCAACAAGTGAAAATAACAAGCAACACATTTTGTGCAATAAAATATTTTTTTAATACAAATATGAATAATTAATAAAATCCAATAAATAAAAAATGCTTTGGATCATTTTAGAAAAATAGAATGTGTCAACATAAGTTAGAATATTTGAAATGGCAACAGTTTAAAATATAATTATTTTTTATATACATAGCAATAATCTCACAATAGATATAACATGTAATATACAAAGATATATGTTTTTCTTAATCATATATATATTATTTTTATTGGACAGCAAGTTAATGAAGTGTGAATATACACAATAAGTTTCAAACACCAAGAATAAAAGCTAATATCATAGCATACATTTTTACTACATCTACTTGGCCACAATTTTTTTTTATAACAAGCCACTTTACACTTCACTGACATAGTTTTAAATATCTGTAACACTTTAAACATACAAGTGCTACATACATTCATACACAAAACTAAATAAAAGCAGTAAGAAAAAAAGGGTAAAGGTAAAAAGTACTATGTAATGCAAGCTTTTAAAATAAATATATCTTTTACTAAGTCCTAATAAATTACTTCTTTTTACTAATAAATAAAATTTTTATTTAATTACATATTAAAAGCTTTTAATGCATTGCAATTTCTTCTGTCTATATTATTAAATGTTTTTTTAATAATAAATAATTTATTTATGATCAGAATTATAGCTCAATTACTAATGGGCTGTTTTGTTATATTGACATTTAATTTTATAACATTTTATTAATATATAATTGCATATAATTTAATAATTAAACTATATTTCTTAAAATCTAAAAAATTTTAATTGTAAATGGAATATGCAATACCTTTTTTTTTTTTTTTTTTTCCCCCTTCACAATTTTTTACTGTAACAAATTTGTAACTTTCTATAAACACACAATAAAAAAATAAAAACAAAAAGACAGCACTTGAAAGATTAAGAAACTTTTCATCTAAGATAATACTATAAACCAATGCATATAGAATAAGAATATTAATTAGATTAAGAAATAAAAAACTTAATCATGTTAATAAAACATTGAAACAGAAGATAGAGATATAAGAACTTTTCAATTTTTATGTAAACGAGGTATTCATCAGGAAAATAACAAAAACTTAACAAAAAAACCTATAATTAAAAATGCTACTTTAAAAAGATGATTGATTATTTCACCAATTTAGCAAAAAATAGTTAGAGTTGGTATCCAAATTTAAAGGATATTAAAGACTGAATGAAATGAAGCAATTAAGATCAAATTACATATAAAAGTTACTAAGAAATTAAACGAATGAGTATTAACTTCAAAAACAATGAAAGATTTTTAAGGCAACTTGCATCATAATTTAAAATGAATTCGAACTTTTGAAGAAAATTTTAAATTCGAAATCATGTGAAACATTATATTTTTTTAATTATCGAAATCTAAACAAGAATTTCGAAAAAGGAGATAGAATATCAAACCATTCATATTAAAAAATTTAATAAATTATAACGAATATATATTTAGTTTAAATTTCATTCAAGATGAGAAACAAATTAAAGTAGTCTAACCATATATTACATAATTTATAAAATTAACATGAATGATTTCATAAACAGATAAATAATAAAAAATGAAAATTATGCTTCATATTCACAGTAGAATATATAAGAATAAGTAATCCAATATGAGGAAATTATAGCTATTGTTTTCATATACTAAAAATAATAAACCTCTTAAAAAGGATAAAAAAAATTTAAATAAACCCTTGTTTTATTTACATAACTAAAAATCACATACAGCAAGTTATTTGAATGGTCTTTAAAAATTCCAAAGGAATGTATAAGGACACACTAATACAAATAACATGACTTCAGTTTTGAATATTGGCGAATGTAAAATTTTTAGCTATTTAATGGTAAAAAGAAAAACTATGTAACTTGTAGTTGAATTTCAATTAATTTTAAGTATGAGCAAAATTGGAAAGTATGGGTTAATTATTATTTAAGTATGAGCTTATTAAATATGAATTATTAATTAAGTATAAGTTTTTAATCAACTAAACAAGTAAATCTCGTAAAAATAATTTTGTTTTATGTCAAGAGGAAGTTTTCACATAACAATTTTATTCAAATTATGATAATTAATGCATTAAGTTATTTGCAAGGTTTTTATGAATTCCTAATGAACATATGATATAAATATGTTCAAACATTTTTAATATTGGCCACCTGAATGTATACCTATTCAATGACATAACATTTTTATCTCAAAATATTGTTTTTAAGGAAACAAAATTCACATCAGATTTTTATTAAAATTATTTTATTAAAAAAATAATTACTCATTCATGATAGGACAAAAAATTAAATATTAAACAGAAAAAAAAATCTTTACTTTTCATAATTTTAATTACTTAGTTCCTAAAAATTTCAACTTAAATTTGTGATCACTCATTCGACATTTATTTTTAGCTTCTTTTAAATTACATTTCTCAATTATCCTTTATAAACATCCATAAGAAAAGCAGATATTACAAATATTTCATTGTGTATAATCTTGAGTACAGAACAATTATATTTGAGAATGTAACTCACATTTTCGTTGTCAAGATTCTATTTTAAATGTACATTTTTAAGCTTGCATTTGCAATAATTTAGTATATCATATAACTAAAGAAATTGTTGCCTTAAAAATCTCCCTTTTTGGGGAGGACTTACAGAAATTACATATGTTTGAATATTACTGATTGTTTATCAAGAATAAATTTCATAAATGTAAAAAATATTTATAATTGCACAGTTTTTATAAATTCAAACTTGCTTAACACAACAACTTAAAACTACTATATACAATACACAAAAAAAAATATATTGTTTTTTCAACTAAAAAAGCCTGCAAGAAATTTTAGTCATAAAAAGTACAAAATCTATGTAAGGGCAAAGTTGGTTAAAATAAAAACTATTAAACATCATTTATATTCATTGCTTAAAAATGTATAACAACTGCATTTAATATTCAGTCTAATTAATTAATTAATTAATACATTGATTATAAAATCCTTAAATATGTGTTAGATTTATTTATTTTTTTAATAGAAAACTGAGAAAAAAAAGAAAGTTCAAAAAGAAGGAAAAAAAATCTGATCATCTCATAAATAACTATAATATTTCCGAATATCCAATTCAGTTTGCATTGTTTATGAATACCATTAATAATTTATATAAAATTGGAATAAAATGAAATCATACACAAGAGCAGGCAAATTAAATCAAAAGCCATTTACATTTATTTCTTTAAGGAATAAACATTAGGCTAAAATAACATTTAGTAAATGCAATTTTAATTCAAATAAAGACAATACCAGAATGGCAAAAGGATAATTAAGTTTTTGAATAAAATAATCACAGATATTAAAATAAACAGCCTTATAATTGAAAATAAAAATAAAAGCTAAGTATATTTAATTATATAGTATACAATGAGCATGACTGACTTTTATTAAATTTAAAACCACAATGGTTAAAAACAATAAAAATCACATCCAAAAAGTTTATTGTCTATATTTTTATGCTGAAGAAAAAATTCTGATTTAGCAAATTTCACTTTTATATTTAATAGATACACAGAGACATAATCTATGTTTATACATTAGTAAATTATACTACATTTTATGTATTACAATAAATTTCCATTTCATTAATGCTATTTCAGTATATCATTTCCATAATTTTACATTTTTAATAATGGGTTTGAAGATAATAAATAAAGTATTAATGTATGATTTAGTTTATAAAAAAAAAAATTCAATCTTCATAGATAAAACTTTACCAGTAAATAAAGTTTCTAAATGTATTTAGTTAATTTGATTTTTTTTAAATTCTTGTTCGGGAAATTGCTGAATAATGGTAGAAAAAAAAATGCTGTTTCCATAAATTGATATTTGTACTAGTCATTTTACGTATATCTAAATAAAATTTTGATGTTTGGTTTAATTCATAATTCTTTTTTTAAGTTCTTGAGAAAAAAGTTTAATTGCAATTAAAATTCTTAAATTATTTGCTTAATCTGATTTTAAAAAATCTTGTCTGTGGAATAGCTGGATAATGTTAACAAAGAGAGGGGAGAATAATAATCTGAATGCTAAACATAAATTAAAATTAACAAATTGTGCCTTTTCTGGTATAGCTTTACTTTCATTCAAATGTAAACAATGTCAATATTAAAGTTTAAATTAAGTTAATTTTTTTAACAAAAAAGAAGAAAAAAAAACCCTAATAGATAAAAGAATTTTTTTGAGTATCATAAACTTCAGGTACAAAAAAAAAATAGTCCAATTTCTGAAAAATGACATAAAAATGATCAGACAATCTTAATAGTTATTTGATTTTCATAAGACATTTTAAAATAAATTTTATTTCATAACAAAAAATATATCTATATAAGGAAAGAAAATAATATATATACATATAAATACTAAAATTAAATATTTACAAAGAAATAAGTATGAGTATAAACAAATTCATTGCTTTAGTTTTTAAACTAAGATGTTTAAGATTAAAACATTACATTTGTGTGTGTTTTTTTTATTGTAATATTTAATCCGGAAAACAGCATTCAACAAAACAGATCTACATTTGGATCAACATAAGAACAAATGCAAGTTATCATTTCAATAAAATATGGCTTTAAAAAAATTTTTCAATGACCATATGTAAATTTGTACTATTTTTTTTACTTCTAACAGAAACTAAGTATATTATCAGCACAGATTTCGAAGACATATTGCAAAAGAAAACTCTCTTGATTTACACATTGCACATATGCATGGGATACATCACAAAAACCAAAGGAGGGTGACAACATGGCAAACAAGACAGCATAAATGCTTCACAACCAAGAATATACATCACATTCATTAGCATTACAAATATGATCTTGCAACTTCTTTTATAATCTAAAATGTCAACAAGTAACAAATTGACTTGTGAATACAAAAACAACTCAGAGCTTCCTCCAAGAATAAAGAAGCAGCGACAATATAATACGGAGATATGACACAACCCACCAGCATCAAACACACTCATCAAGCGCTTTATGCGGCATAATGGCATCCCACTCACCAACATTAAGCAAATGATGCCGCTGAAAACAGCAGCTTCCAAATATTACTATTGAAATTAGATTCCCAGAAGTGTTGCCACTTTTCTGTGTTAAGCCTTTGACTCGCATTCTCGAGCTATGTGCCCAATCTCTCCACAGGAGTAGCACTTGTTCCCACGGGCCGAATTGCAATTTCTAGCAATGTGGCCTTTTTCGTTACACCTTAAAAATAAAACCAAGCATATCGAATTTTTATAAAAGATAATATTGTTTTTGATTGCTACACTTTTTGATCTGAGAACAATTGCCACTAAAAAGATGTACTAGCAAATTCAGTGTTACTCACACAATCCCCCAAGGGCCCCATAATATTGTCTCCATAATGGTAATTAAGGGCAATAATTAATTTGGATAGAACATTTCAGGGCATGGTACCTGAGAGGCTGTCATCCTCCTTCCTTCTTCCATGATTCCAACAGAAGACTTTAATTATTGCACCCATGCCCCACAACAATTTTCTGATTAAGAGTCGCTCATATTTATATTTTAAAATATTGTTTAGATAAAATTCATATAAGTTTATACTTAAAAATTTTTTTTATTTAATTGCAATCTTGAAAAAATTCGTACACTTTTATAAATTAGGGAAACAAATAAGCCATGCAAAAAAAAAAAAAAAAAAAAAAAAAGAAAGAAAAAAAAAAAAAAACTTTCATCGCGATCTTGAAAAATCGATGCTTAATACAGCTGCACATCGATTGCAGCTTAATTGCTCATAAATCTACATTATTGTAAACAAAATCAATCATTATTAATTTTTGCTTCTATTTGAATAGCATAGATTCAGAAAATTTAATATATGTCCAAAAATTGATGTAATTTTATAAGGCAGCCTCACACTAAACTGCAACCATTTACCACTCATTTAATCTTAAGAAATTGTCATTAAAGTTATATTAACTCTAAATGGTATAAATATTACAAAACAGTAATTATTTAAATAATTAATTTCCATTGTTTTTATTATTTACTAATATGTTTTCCTATAAAATTGTGCAAATACTTTTTTTTTTTTTAATTTTAAATAGTGACGAATAAAATTATTGTAATTTAAGATGTAGTCTATTAATTTTCCTATCATTGCAAAATTAATTCAAATTTTGTAATAAAAATAGTTATGTTTAGGATTCACAATATTCTGATTCTATTGCACAAAAAATCTCCAACTCCATAATGGAAAAATGTCACTAGAAATTCATTAATCACATTATACTTAACATCTTATGAATTAACTTTAGTCCCTTTTAAGTTGTTTCAAGATACCACTTTTGATCAGATCTAATAATAATTATGAAAGTTATTAAGGAAATTCTATTTTTTGTGCGGGTAGGGGCAGAGGAGAATTTTGCATGCAGATATTCCCTGCTTATTATTGAAAACAACTAAAAAATGTTTGTATTAAAGAATATATTTTTAAAGGCGGGGAATATAAAAACTATCCACTATCACTGTTCCGTATTTATAAAAGAATACCTTTAAGAATGAAAAAATATACAATTATAGTGACACAAATAAAGATGTCTATTTTTCAACGTTGAATATTAAATGCCATTAAGAAGCAAGTTTTGTACTCCTGTGAGTCTGTCAGACTCACCATATAGTTAGTATAGTATTACAGTATAGTTAAAACCATTATACTGTAACAAGAGACAATTACAGCAACATTTTCGTAAAATATGAAAAATTAATTTTTTGGACTTTCTTTTTTTAATTTCTAATCAAATAATATGGAATATCCAGGATAATACAAATACTAGTTAGCAATTATTTTCAATAAAGAAATGATATGTAAAAGATAAATAAACAGATGCTGATTTAATATATTATATTGATTTACAATATTCAATAAAATCTAAAAATTATTCTTACAAATATTATTATCCTCTCCAGTATTCATGACAGAAAAAACTGATATCTTAATATTTATTCCATTTAACAATCCATAACAAGTTAAATTACAATACGTGCAAACTATTCTAATAACTGAAAATATGTTCCCATAGTAAAAAGGTTTTTTAAAAAATCCATAAAGTAATTTAAAAAAATACATTTTTGAAGATAAAAATTTGGATAATGTATGTTATCGTGATATAAAAATATGCATAATATTTCTATTTATTTTACATTAAAATTTAAATAATAAATATTTCTTACTTGTAGCATATTGTTTCATCAGCTTCAGCATAATTTCCGGATTCTGGGCACTCCTTACTTATATGTCCACCAGCTCCGCAGTTGTAACATTTGCGTTCGTCTTTATCGGCTTCAGGGCAGTCACGTGAAATATGACCAATTTTTCCACAGCCATAACACTGTGAAAGGAAAAAAGATCTTAATTGTATATTAGCAAATAAATCAATAACTATAGATTTAATCTTAAATTCAAGTTACTGTTCACAAAATATGTAATTCTTATCTATTTTTATGGCAATATTGAATTTATTACAAAATAAGACAAGCTTTAAGAGCTGTTTTTATAACTTTTGAGTTATTATATTAACTTCAGTTTTATTTGCAAAGACATCATATTTGTGGTAGGAAAAATCTTTTTTAATCAGCGAATTTCTCAGATTTTTACTATTTCAGAAAATGATATCAGTTTTCAAAAATTAATATATAGTTTTCAACAAAAACAAATCTATCTTAACAAGAACAAGAATATAACTTTTTAAAGCAAGGAAATAACTTTTATATCACAAAATTATAAAATACTTTTATTAGGTAAAAAAAAAGAATAATTTAATGTACATTATTAAATAAAGCCTATATAATTGAAATGCTAATTTAAGTGAAATTATTATAAAAATCCAGAGATAAAATTTTTTATTCTGATTTTTTTACTTAACACTTTTTATATGTGATTTATTTAATTGCATCGAAATGAATTATCTACATTATCAATATACATAACATATAACAAGGAAGAACTAATTTTTGAATAAAGACAGAAGTGATCCTAGAAAAAGGGTTTTTTTTTTAAATATTAAATCTCATCATATCAGGCAATAAAATAAATTGAATCCCTGATACTCTAATAAATAAAAAGATGTTTCAAAAAGTAATTGTTAGGTAATACTTCACTCGATTACAGAAACAAAACAAAACATTACATTTGAAAAATAATTATACAAATTCAAAATCAATTATAATGTTGGGCAAATTATATTAAAAACAATTATTAATTACTCATTACAACACATACTTTTCGGTCATCCTGTTCACAATCCCGTGAAATATGACCACGTTTGCCGCAAATATAACAAGTTTTCTCATGCTCCTTACAATCCCGAGCAATGTGACCAGTACGACCACAGTTGTAGCAAGACACTGTTAAAATGGATTTAATAATATATTTCAAATATTTTTATACCACAAACTATTAAATAATTTCTAGCAATGCTAATTATGTAAAATTTTAATATTATATTAGCCAATATAAATTTACATATCTCCCATGTAAATATGCAATTTACTTTGGTAAATTTAATTTTAAAAGTTTCAGTGAAAAATGCACAGGAATCTGGAGAAAATAAACCAAATTTCAATAAAATCAGATTTTTCGTTTTGGTGACGATGCAATAAATCAGTAAAAATTTAGAAAATAAAACAACATGCTATATTTATCAATTTACCGCTTGCATCAGCTAATATAAAAGTATCTATGTTTTTTTGCAAGATTAATATATACTAATTAATGCAAGATTAGCATATACGAGTATAAATCAGACTCCATACTTTAGCTTTAAAAAAGTTCCAAAATTCTTGATTTAGATACAGTGTGTGCAGCCATCCAAAAATTCTTGCAGGGGAACAAAAGTTAAAAAAGCAAGCAAAGAAGCTCAAAAATATGCAAAATGTAAACAGCAGAATAAACAAATTAAATCTCTCTGAAAGCTTTTCTAGGCTACCTATATATTTATAAGTCATCTCTAAGAAAAGCTGTCAAAAAAATCAGCTTAATTGTTCAAAATGCCATTTAATATCCAGAATGTCACCTCTAAAAAGGGGTTGAATGAAGTTTCAATTCCTGAAAATATCATCAAAGATATCTTATACACAAATTAAGTTGTAGAGAAAATCAAACTGCTATACATTTTAATTAATTAAAAGAAATCACTGTTAAAATAAAAGTATTTTACAGAACAGATGACATTAGCAATCTACGATAGGAAAAAGGAACAGTATGTATCAGTGAAAACCCTTTGGGGATGGTAGATTTGGTAGAAATGCCATTTAATCATGTTAATTGGAGAAGCTAATGTTGATTTTTTTATCTTAAAATATTAAATTTTAATATCTTATTAATTAATCTTTTTATCTGAAATTGATATCAGCAAAATTAAATTTCATTAATTACACCCCAAGAATATTCTTTCTTTAAGGGGGAAAAAAGCCCACTTTATGTAAGTACATTGTAATGTTTCTCAGAGTTAAGCATTATATACCTTTGTCTTCCAAACTAATCAGAAACACTTGTGAAAGAAAATATTTGTTCTTCTTATCATAATTGGTGCATGAACAGGAACTCTTTTGTATGCAGTACAGATTATATCAGTACAAAAATACCAAAGGAAAAATTAGATTTCAGAGGATTTGAAATTATTTAAGCTATACAATAAAATGGAACTGCAACAGATTTGGGCTGTGTCAAGGAGGAGTTTTAAAATCAACTATATTCCTTTATGAGACAAATATAATGCATCAAATAATGCTTTGTTATTAAAAATTATATAAATATGATTGAAAGATAATGAGAACACATTGGGCTGATAAATTATACATGTGCAAATGGTTTCAAATAGCAAATTACCGCATCAGTTGTATGCCATAATCTTTACTATTATTTTACTTTTTAATCAAAATATTATGCATACAAGTTATAAATAATGTAAGAATCTCCATTCAGAATATTTTTTATTACTTTTTCACACATCTATACATTAGTGAATAAAAAAAATGCCTTTATAGTGCTTGATGTCAAATCTGTAACATATGATTTTCTGAACATTTATTTCAAGTTTATGTAATTTATTTATTAACAAATTCTACTTGATTAAGTAACATCAAAATGCATTAATTCCTTATCCTATAATCCTTTTTATTTCTATCTTAAAATTCATAGTTTTCTTTAACTAATTATGCCTTGTAAAAAATGATTTTTTTATGCATCATGTCAGCAGCACTACCAATTTATTTTTTTTAAAAATATAGGTCCATTTCAATAAAGTATAAGCCTACCCTGAAAGAAGGTTAAAGCAAAATCTGAAGCATTAATAGATAGTACTGGTGTAAAAAAAATATTCATATATAAAGTGTAACTTTTTATGTTTTTTAAATGTCATATCCACAATATGCATGATAAAACTTACTTATATAAATGAAAGTACTTATATAAATGACACACAGAAATTAACATTAAATAAATAAAAAAAAATTTACTTTAAAATACATAATTTCGGCTTTTGTTTTCCCTTCTAATTTTTATCTCAACATTTTAAGGGTATATATTAAAATAAAGTGCTTGAATAACTCACTCTCATCTGGTGCATTTTCACAATCCTTGGCAATGTGCCCAGCTCCATTGCACCTGTAACAACGATCTTCCGTTTCTTTACAATCTCTTGCAAAATGTCCTATCCTGTTACACTTAAAACACTTTTCTGTGGGAAATAATAATATCTACATTGAAAGAACAACAGTATTTACATGAAAAGTAAACCTTCAAAATTAAATGAATGAATGAGTATAAGTTTACAGGCCAAAGAGCAAAATTAATCAAGTATATTATGATGAATTTATAAGAATAAATACTTTCAAAACTTGAGCAATGAAACAATCATATATATACATATTAAAAAAAAAGGTTGTTCTAGAAATCTGCATACAATAACTCTGTGTTTGGAAAGTAACAAAACAAACATTTTTATATATTTTTTTTTAATTTTTAAAAAGTTTATTTATGTAAATAATTTTTTTAGTTAATGCTAATTATAAATATACAACCTAATGAGATCATCAAATGACAAGGTTGACAAATATACTTAGGCTTTATTTATAGTTGACAAATGTACTTAATTTAACAAGTCAATTTCTTTCAGTAAATTGTGAAATTTCTTTATCATATTGAAATCTGAGCTTTAAAAAATGACATCCTTTTGAATATCGCCATCTGAATAATTATGTAAGTCATGGGAACAAATATAAAACTGCTACAATCAAGATTCATGGCCAATCAGATGCTAAGCAATAAGGTAATTGTTTTTGCTCTTTGTCAATTACTCCTGTTTTGTAAAGTCAGTTGTCTGCTTGTTACATAATATGGCAAATGTATGTAACAAGAAATTCATTATAAACTTTTAAATTTGATGGGATTGTAAGATTGCCTCAGTTTTAAATACTCTTTCTAAATAAACTCTTCAGTTATTAAAAAAATACATACCTCTTGGTACAGACCGCATATCTCCCCGACCACCTCTTCCGCCACCTCTGTTCCTGGTTCCAATGTATCGAATTCCACCATTTTGAGTACATTCTCGGGCAAAATGGCCAATTTTGTGGCACTTGTAACATTCGTTAGAGCTCATATCCACTGGAAAGAAATAAACACACACAAATATGAAAAAAAAATTCAAAACAATATTGCAGGAATAAATACAATTATAAATGATATAAATGTGTAAAAAAAATTACATAAAAATATGTCAAATATGAAGAAAATTTATATACAATACATCTGCGAAAAAAACATAGAATTCAATTTTTATATAAGAATGGCAGGATATTTTTTTATTTAAAAGTAAGTATATTATTCTTAGAAAAATTATTTATTTCACTTACAATTGTGTATTAAAATGCAATACCTAACATATAGTTTATTTCACCATACAAAAATAATCAAATATTTAAATTCCACTGATCATTACACAACATTGTACTCAAGTTGTAATGGTGTGTGCATGATCATAACTAATGCCTGCACCTATCAAATTTAAGCTACTTAAATATTATTATAAAAATAAATTAATGATTTTATATTAAGTTTTAAGTTTAGTTTAAATAAATTTATATTAAGTTTTTTAATATAAACTTTAGTATTTCATTCATTAGTGAGTGAAATTATTTGACAAAATATTTTTGTGAAATAAACTGCAACAGATCAAATAATTGTATCTATTTGGATGACATAGTATAAAAAAAAGAATTTTTTTAAAAAAGAGAAAATCAGAAAACATTATTGTAAACTAAATTGTAATGTAAATAATAAATGCAAATCAAATAAATGCAATTCAAGAAACAATAATCCTTATGTTATTTGGTTTCAATTTAATTCCAGCAACTATAATATGCAGGAACTTTACCAAAAATTCTTATTAAAATGTACTTTGTTGTTTGCATATTATATATATATATATATATATATATATAATGGCCAATAAAACTAAGATGTTTATATGTTTGAAATCTGCATGGTGTTGTAGAATTTGTTAATATATTGCTCAAGATTCTATTTGTTTGCACTTCATCTTCAAACGTTTAAAAATCTGCAATGAAACTCCTCAGCTAAATTCCACACATAATGTTTGGACACGAAATTACTTTCATTATTAGAAAATATTGTTAATGTATCAAATCTGTATGATAAAGTCAATGTTTTTAAATATAGAGTAGTCTCTTTAAATATTTAGATTTTGTGCGCTATTTTAAAAAAATGGTCGCACAACCGATTGCGACTAAAACTTATAGCTACATCATGCTTTCAATACATCTAATACGACCATACATCTTGGTTTTTAAGTAACCTATCTCGTTGTTCTCAAGCCCAGCTTCAAGAAGCCAACTGTCTCGTTTTCAGAAAGAGATCAACTCATGGTAACATTTTTTTTAAAAGGTAAAAAATTCGACTGCAGCATCTAACAGCCTGCCGATGACGACGACTCGCAGTTTAACTCGACCAGAAGACTTCAAGCTTGCTTTCTTAAAATTACAAGTCACTGGCAACTGAAGAATATATGAAAACTACAGCTTATGAGTTCTACAAAACAATGGGAAAAAAACCTGGAGTAGTTGAAGAATTAAGAAGTATTAGATGCAAAGTGTAAAGGATGTATTATATTAAGTATTCACTTAATTCTAACTACTAGGCATAGACGATAAACCGATTTAAATCTAAAATAGCATGTCCGATTATTTTTATGGTAAAGAAATGCCTATTTAAGAAATCATGTTCCGTAACATCGATATTAAAACGATTTCAATGTCCAATATTGAACCCCCCTTTTCCGAATAAATTCTCTCGTAATTATCGAAATCGTTATAACCATTTCGGTGATATTGTTGAATGTATCTGGCGATTTCCGATATTTGTTCGTCAGTCCTTCTGCATAATTATTACCTTGTCAATTTTCAAAGCAATTTTATATTTTTCTAATTGTAAGACTGCAGTTAGATACATTGCTTAGTAAGTTACTATTATTGTTATTAAAAATTTTCACATTTAAAATAAAACTTATTTTCTAAACAAAAATAAAAATTTTATTTAAAGTTTCACTATTTTTTTATACTATTTTAAAATTGTTTTATTGCGAGAAAAAAAAAATCGCTCGGCATTCTACGCATATTGAAGATAATTAATCAAGGAATGATTTGTATTATAGTACGTTGCACGAGTATGTCCTGAAAAGAAAGCTACTTTAACAATAATTTGTTTGTCGTGACGTATTCCTGTAAAAGGGAGAGCCATGATAACGAAAAAAGTTTAAGAGAATATTGTTAGACTGGACGCATTTTGAATTGATTTAGATGACAGACCGATGTATTTAATAAAGTGCAACTACTAATATATATCCTAAGAATTGACGTGAATTTTAATGTATCACAATAATTATAAACTCTTCAATAATTAAAAAAGAAAACACGCATATATTTGAAACAGCCTTCAAGAGATTTGGGTTTAAATAATAAGGTTCTTTATCTGGAATATGCATTTATGGAGTTACTGTTATACTTGTTTTGTTATTATTACCTTTATAAATCATGTGCAAAGGCTTATTTGCTCAGACTGTTACTTTATCCAAGCTAAGGACTTGACACATAAAGAGTTTAACCTTTAACGGAAATGTGAAGACTTATGCCTATTGCCACTGCCTAGCCATCGCTGTTCTCTCCCATACTACAGTGCCCGAAAAATAAAACCATTTTTTAATTTAAGTTTCCCGGAATTTCAATTTAAAAAAAAAAAGTTGTTGGCACTGTCCTTGACATCTGTGTGAAATTGCACGTCAAAATATTCATAAGTGTTTGAGTTACGCTTGGCTCTGTGAGACGCTAAAAGTGATTCCGGCGATTTTTGAAATGTCTGAATTAATTGAGCAAAGAACTTGCATTAAATTTTGTTTGCGCAATGAATATTCATGTGCGGAAACGTACAGAATGTTGCAGAAGGCAATCGGTAAGCAAACTATATCGGAAAGAAATGTTTACAAGTGGTATAAACAGTTCAAAGAAGGCAGAGAACGCGTTGAAGACGAAGATCGCTCTGGTCGACCATCAACCTCAACCGACGAAGCTCCCGTCCAAAAAATTAAAAGATTTGGTGCTTGCAAACCGTCGATTTACGATTAGAAACCTTGCCGATGATATTTGAATATCAAAAGGATCGGTAAATTCCATTTTAAAAGATGTTTCTCGATTGGTACCGAAAACACTGAATTTTTTGGAAAAACATTGTCGAGTTGAAGTGTATGAAACAATGCTTTCTGACTATCAGGACAAGTTGAAATGTATCATAACTGGAGATGAGACTTGGATTTATGCTTAAGACCCGGAAATATCGTGAAAAAAGGTGAAGCAAGACCGAAAAGAGCATGCCAAAGTCGCTCAAAAATTAAGGTCATGTTGACTGTTTTCTTCGATTACTATGGTGTGGTGCATTATGAATTCCATCCGCCGAACCAAACTGTCAACAAGGAATATTACTTGAGTTTTATGCGTCGTTTGCGTGAAGCTATACGCAAAAAGAGGCCACATTTATGGAAAGACAACACTTGGTTTTTGCATCACGATAATGCCTCAGCTCCCACTGCATTGATTCTTCGTGACTTTCTCCCCAAAAATGAAACCCATATCGTTCCATAACCACCGTATTCACGCCGTACGGCTTCTGGCTATTCCCTGAACTCAGAAGACCACTCCAGGGACACCGTTTTGAGTCGATTGAAGAGATTCAACATGAATCGCCGCGCGCTTTGAAGGACATTTCTGCCGATGACTTTTTAGCATGCAATGAAGATTGGAAAAAAAAGTTGTCTTAAGTGCATTGTGTCCGGAGGGGATTACTTTGAAGGCGATGAAATAAATTTGGAAGAATAAATAAAGAGTTTTTGAAAAAAATAAAAATCAGTCTTACTTTTTGGGCACAGTAGTATCATTGATTGTATCGGTGCCTCTTTGGGCCAGCTATTGAATAAGTCAGAGATTGCTTTTGAATTATTAATGATTAATGTTGGAACAACAGCATAAGTCAAGTGCACTTATTAATTACTATCAATTTAAAGAGTATTTGGCATACTTATTTTCGGTCTGGCTAACTATTGTGAGGTGAAGTGGTTGAATAAAGGTAAAATGTTAAAACGACTTCATAAATTGAAACAAGACATAATTTTATGCACATAAAAATATCTAAACAAGTAAAAGATGATGAGTAGTGTGTGATTTAACATTTCTTATTCATGTATTGCTGGTAAAATGGAATCTGTTCTACAAAAACAAGGACAAATAGTTCATAAGTTGCATGTACATGTCAAGGGGTTTTTTTGTAAAGAACTAAAATAGTTTGAAAGTTAAATAAGAGCTAAGCATTGCAATCATTTCCCGATAAAATCGCAATTTAGGAGCAAGCGCAGTACGATTTCGCGAAGCAGAATTTGAATAAAACGAAGAATTATTACAGAAAAAACGAGAAAAGCAGTGTTTTTATGAAATGTAAGATGCTGAAACGGATAATTGATGCCAGTATAACATAATAATTTTCGTGTAACATAATTATAAAAAAAAAAATTTAAAAAGTACTTTTTTTTCTGAGAAAAAAAAAATGTTAAAATGCACAAACTGCGATAATATACAGAATTTTAAGGGAAATGAAGCAATTTTAAGGAACAAAAAAATAATCATTTTCGCCGAATTCCGTGCAGCAGAATTTAATTTTTTTTTTTTTTTTAAATGAAATTATAAGTTTTCTCAGCGAAGTAAAATTTGAATCGCCATCAAATTTAGCTCTGCATCTCTACATATACCCATCAGATTTATAATTTACAATAGACAGAATCATATTATTACTTCAAGTTGAACACAGCACATTCTTATAACTTTCACTTTACTTGGCATTCCAAATCTCTAAAGATCAGTAAATAATACTTGGATCCCCCTATCCCTAAAATAGAAATCATCTAAACCAGGCATCGCGCTGAAGGATTTCGATATCGTACAATAAAGAGAATGACAAGAATTAAGACTAAAAATTTTTTTTAAATATCAAGCTTTTATAACAAATCACGAAATTAAAATATCTACTATCTCGTGCTACGATAAAGTTAAAAAACGTACCTGACATATGCTACCATGGCAAATAAATCTTTTAAAAAAAAAATTACTATAAAAACTGAATGCACCCTACAAGTAAATTGTTTTTTTCTTGACATCGAAAACAAATTAATACTTTAATAATAAATGAGGAAATATAATACAGATAAATGAATAAAATTTATTAATAATTATAAAAATGATTAAGATTCATCAAGTCATGATGTGCGAGAAACGAGTTGCATATTTTACGATTTATTTCCCATTTGGCGCCACTAAAAAGTTGCCAAATTTAAACGACCCCTAAACTGCAATTTGGTCCATTTCCCCACTCTAATAACTCGTAAAAGTATCCCATATAATTGTCTTGAAGATAAACTGAAAACACTAATACAGCAAATTGATGCAAAGTATGCAAACTTCCAAAGCAAAGTCTCCTCATTAGCTATAATTACTCTTCCGATGGCTGTTGATATAAATAATGTACCATACAGCTTACAGATGGCTTCAGATTACGCTTCAGGTAAATCTGAACTAAAATGATAATTTAACATTATTTTGGTGGATTTTTAAAAATTTATTCGGTGGTAAAAAAATCATTTGTTTTTTTCAGCAGCACATATATGTACGAAAAATTGTTTTCGAGGATGAACATAGCAAATAAAAAAAAATTCCAAGTAGAATAATAGATGAAAACCTCGAAATTTCTATCTGATGATCTTTCAAATAATACCAGCCTCTACATTGATAATCTCGTAATTCAAGTACATGAAAAATCTTCACACTAAATAATCATATAGTAGTTTAATATACGAATAAAAAAATATAAAAAATAATTTTTGCTGCGTTACTTAAATTTATAATGCTTATGTAATAAAAAAATAAACTTTAATAAAATAAAATTTATGTAAAACTTTATTAACAAAGCATTATGTTAAAAAAAAAAAAGGGAATTATGAAATAGCACCTTGTTTTAATTCGTTTAATATTAAACTTGGTACGGCTTTTACAGAACCAATTTTACCAAGAAGACAGAACAAATTTTATTGAAATTTATACCATGTGTAGTTTATTACTAGGATGTTAATTTACTAAAGTGTTAAGATCAAGCTCTGAATACTTTTCAGGAAAATCGTGTTTGTAAAATTTATACCATGTGTAGTTTATTACTAGGATGTTAATTTACTAAAGTGTTAAGATCAAGCTCTGAATACTATTCAGGAAAATCGTGTTTGTAAAATTTATACCATGTGTAGTTTATTACTAGGATTTTAATTTACTAAAGTGTTAAGATCAAGCTCTGAATACTTTTCAGGAAAATCGTGTTTGTAAAATTTATACCATGTGTTAAGATCAAGTTTATTACTAGGATGTTAATTTACTAAAGTGTTAAGATCAAGAATACTCTCGTGAATACTTTTTTAGGAAAAAAATCGTGTTTGTAAAATTTATACCATGTGTAGTTTATTACTAGGATGTTAATTTACTAAAGTGTTAAGATCAAGCTCTGAATACTTTTCAGGAAAATCGTGTTTGTAAAATTTATACCATGTGTAGTTTATTACTAGGATGTTAATTTACTAAAGTGTTAAGATCAAGCCTGATTTATACCATGTGTAGTTTATTACTAGTGTTTTAAGTGTTAAGATCAAGCTCTGAATACTTTTCAGGAAAATCGTGTTTGTAAAATTTATACCATGTGTAGTTTATTACTAGGATGTGAATTTACTAAAGTGTTAAGATCAAGCTCTGAATACTTTTCAGGAAAATCGTGTTTGTAAAATTTATACCATGTGCAGTTTATTACTAGGATGTGAATTTACTAAAGTGTTAAGATCAAGCTCTGAATACTTTTCAGGAAAATCGTGTTTGTAAAATTTATACCATGTGTAGTTTATTACTAGGATGTGAATTTACTAAAGTGTTAAGATCAAGCTCTGAATACTTTTCAGGAAAATCGTGTTTGTAAAATTTATACCATGTGTAGTTTATTACTAGGATGTGAATTTACTAAAGTGTTAAGATCAAGCTCTGAATACTTTTCAGGAAAATCGTGTTTGTAAAATTTAAAACATTTTTATTCCTTTAAAACTCTTTGTTGCCAAGTGATTTTATGCCGGTGTAGTTAATGTAGGGTGCCTGCAGTTCGAATGTTATGAGTACTGGACCTGCACTTCCCCCTATCCCCGTTCTCTTTTCTTTTTAATTTCTTACGTTATTTAAGTAATGCAGCAAAATTAATAAGTACTTTTATTAGAAAGATATGTATATTAATCCATTGAACGAAAAAGATATTTTTCCTTTAAAAAGTGATGTTTTTATTGCAATCGAATGATAATTCACACTCTCCCTATATATATCTTGTTCAAATTTTCAATCGTTCATAAAATACTTTTCATTCATCCACTCAAGTTCAAATACATTTTTTCATTTTTTTTTTTTTTTTTTTTTTTTTTGAACTTGTAGTGGATGGCACTGGATGTTAATACAGTTTTTTCAAATATTAATTAAGTAATTAAATTTAATTAATTAATTTTAGTTTACTTTAGATTTAAGTTGCATACATCTACAAATAGATGGCGCCAGATAAAATTTAAAAAATGAATGGAAATTATTTATAAAGACTTTCTGCAATAGAGTGAAAAAAAAGTAGGAATTGACTTTAAAACTTTTTTTTTTATATTACTTGGTTTTTTTTTCCCCAAATACAGTGATGTCTAAAAGTTAAAGATGATTCGTAAAATGCTAAATTATTCGAAGACTTTGTGGAGATCACTTGTTGAAAACGAAACATTGTCGTTATGGTAAACATTTCAGACGACACCATCATGCGCTAACACTTGTAAGTAATGCATGCGGTGAAACCCCTCATAAGCATTGAAAGTTCGCAGATTTCGTGCATTTGATGTGCGTTGCTAAAGATCAAATAGTATGAATTAATGTCATAAAGATGCTAACTAGACATGGCTGCTAAAAGTAAAATCGTTTGAATGCGGAATTTGGACGAAAAATCTCCGTACATGAAGATCTGCGATCATAAGACGAGGTATCTCGAATTCTAAATACGCTTCAGTGTGCGGACCCAAGTCTGTGGCAAAGGCTTCAAAGTGCAAGAGATGTTAACTGATGACCAGTACCAGATGGGCGAGTCATGATAATTCGCCAAGACCATATCTGGCAATAAATGCGCAACGGCAGAGGAACAGTTGTGTCAGAGCACACACCCGCCACAGGAATACAATTTTCCAGACAAACTATGTACAAGAGTCTCAATTAGATTGGTCTCTGTTCCAGGCGACCAGTTATTCGCTTTCCACTCATGTCTACACATAAATGCACTCGTTTAAACAAGGAACATCAGCACTTAGTTTGGGACAGAGGCCCAATGTGTTGTTCAATGAGGAATCTCGCTTTCGTCTAGTAGGGATAATATCTCAAGGATAATAATAATCAAATTCTCGTAGGATAATGATGTGGACAGAACGTGGAACTCGTTTTCACTCAGAAAATATTTGTAAAGAGCATATAATATGTGTAAAGAACAATTACGAACGGCAACATTCTTGCTCATCCATCACCAACAACAATAGTTGGTTTAATGGTAGAAGTTCAGACAAAGCATTAGAATCCATCGTTCAACAGCATATTAATGGACACTGGGATCCAATAGATTTCTTCTCATATGGTCTAATACCAACGAAGCAAAATTATTCCACCTGCTATTGATAACTGTTGATTTTGTTCTTCCATTAAATATTTTCAATATTCGTTGGATGGTCGTGAGCTGATCACAAACCACTTGCATCAAAAGATCTCCTAGACAACAAAGAAATCTGAAATAGATTGCACAGTTTACAATGGATATGCAACATATGACTAAAAAAGGTAATATTATTGCCCATGTTTTGTCGAGAATGGATGAATTGCAGATATGTCCACAAATTGAAGTCGAAACCCTAACCAAAGCTCAGGAGTTAGATAAAGAACTAAAAGATATGCATTCTTCTCCGAATTCTTTCCTGAAGTTCGAAAAACTATCTATAGTCGGATCCAATTCCCTCTTATACTGCAATAACTCACAAAATATAGGACAATCATATATACCATCTTCTTTTAGAAAATAAATGTTTCGAAGAATTCACGATCTCATTCATCTAGGTATTTAGTCCACTACAAAAATGATATCCTCTAAATTCGTTAGGCCATTTACCAATAAAAGATCCGAGAAACTGGGCTAAATGCTGCACCAAATACCAAAAGTTTAAAATTACAAGGGATGTGCACAGCATGCATTAACAATATCACATCGTAAGTCAGCGTTTCAGCGAAATAATAAATGTGGATATCAACAATCCCTTGCCATCAGGATTTCGCTATAGCTTAACTATCATCAAGCACTACTCGCGTTGGCCATAAGCATCACCTATACCGGACATCAAAGTTGAAATAGTCGTTGATGCGTTAATCAAGAATTGAATTTCTATCTTTAGATATTCTACAGTAATAATTTATCAGGGAACTCAATTTGAATCATATTTATTTTGGGAATTATCCAAACTCAGCGATTGAAAAGACAACATACAACGACTTATTATCCACACCATTGAACGTTGGCACTGTAAACTGATGGCGGCCATTATGTGCCATGAAAATCAAGATTGGGCAAGATCATTCCCGTTCATTCTATTAGGATTAAGCACAATTTGACACGCCAATTTCCATTCTACACCAGCTGTACTTCTTTATGTCGAAAATATACGGGTGTCCTCTCACCTCTCCCAAAATACAACTGCGAGCACCAATCTGAAATTTTTTTTTTTTTTTTTTACTTTACTTTACTTTAAAGGGGAAAAATTGCAATCGCTAAAATCTGTTTCATTTCCAAATCATTCAAAGCAAAGACCCATAATTTTTTTTTAAAAACTTGTTCACATATGTTTGTTAGGAGAGACAGCGTTTAATATCGCCTTCAACCACCATATCACGCTTCAAAAAGAACTAACAAAATTTTTATCGTCAAAATAAAGGATAAAGAAGTCAAACGTGTCAAGCGATAGGGTAAGGACTTGCTTTTTGGATAACTATACCAACATGTATACATCAAATGGTCACGCCAGAATGAATATTGAATCTAAGGTAACTGAAAATTAACAGAAAACTTCATCAAATGGACGGAAACTTCAACACCTTCTTGACTTCGGATGACTCTTCTTGAAGATTCATATACTCCAAAAGTAATAAAGAAAGTCAAGACTGCACAGTCCCCTTTTCCAAAATCCACAAGAACTGGACGCGTAGTTCGGATCCTTGCTCGTTATATTTTAAGAGTTTTATCGTTGAATACATCACTCTAACGTGAGTAATGTGGTGTTTCAATCCAGAATCCAGCCAAAAAGCATTCTTTACATTATTATATGCACTGCACTGCAAGCTAAAAAAAACAATTCCCCTTGTTATTATAGAATTTGTTACTACGGAATTCCGCTTTTCAGTTCGCCGAGGGAAGAAAAGAACTGTTAAACTTGTTACTATGGAACCTCGTATTTCAGTTCACCTCGTGGAGTGAATGTTAACTCGTAGCTCGCTTTTACTCTGCGATAATTGACTTCTGAATAATTTCATTTATTTATAAATATTAATTTCTCTTAATTAAATGTTTTGATGTGAAACTTTGTTATTTCATGATACAATCTTTCTTCGCATATTGTATAACCTAACTCTCTGAACTCATCATTTTCAAGCCCTCAAATGATGAAACATTTCATTTTGCTCCTCATCTTCAGAAAAGCACCACTTATCATTTGCAATAATTCTTCTGCGCACATAAATTATACAACCCTGTATCATTAACTAGCTTGACATGTTGGCATTAACAATACATTCTCTTGTATCTTTGCTTAGCTCCGACAATACATTTTTCCAAGCTCTTATCAAACACTTCTCTGTCACTTCACTTCAGAAAAGAATGATAGTCTACAGCATCCATTATACTGTAGTTTTTCCCAAATTCTTTAATGGATTGTTTATCTTCTCTATTTGTTTTATCGATCAGTTGTCAGAATATCCACTGCAGAAAATAAGCTTTAAATTTTCTGATTTGGGGGTGTCCCAATAATACCACATAATATTGAAATAGCATTAAAGGGAATTTTATTGCACTCACTTATGTGAAACTGGAATTTCCAGATAAGCATTGACAAAAAATATGTATCACGACAGATATGTAGAGCATGATATGAGACTTCAACTACTGTCAATAGAGCCTGATATAAAATTTCTATATAAGAATAAAAAACAGTTTCTTGCATTGCATGTTAAATTTTTATTAACCTTTATTTTACATTCTAAAGATTCTAGTAGTTTTAGAAATATTAGTTTACTTTTTTTTCCCATGTGATTTTCTTTAAAAAAAATTTGGATGTTGTTAGTATTTATCATAATATATTTTTCTAAATCCAAACACTCATTTATAGTGTTTTATTACACTTTTCACATATGTTCTGTATTTAAATATATTTTTAAACTCATTTTAACATGAATGAAAATACCCAAACACATGAAAATTGTACCCAGAACATTTCATGTGCTGGGTACAACCCAACTTATATTTAACAAAAAAGTGTTACATATGAAAAATAAAAAATTAAGAATGCCAAGCTTATAAGCAATCCTTAGATTAGAAATAACACATTTGAAAATAATGTTCTATAGTTTAATATAAAACCTCAAAAAAAGAAATTAATAGAATAAGCATTTATCCAAAAAATACAAATTTACAGAATGTGAAGCAGGACCATCACCAAATATTTTACACAACCAATTTTCTTACATTTGAATGACCACCTCCTACATCAACAATAAGTTATCTGCAAAGTTATGAAATGAATTTTAGTCCTTCACTAGAAAATGCCACTTACACTTTATTTGTAATAATTTGCAATGAGTTTTATGAATAAAAAAAAAATAAGCAATGTGTTTTACTATTAATGTAGCCCATAAATCAATTAAATAATGTAAATTAAATAATAATGTATAATAATTAAATAATGTAGCCCATAAATCAATTAAATAAAGCACTTGCATTATTATATTAATATAGTACTTAAATCTTTCTTCTAGTGATACTGTGTCATGTTGTGTTGCCATATCATATAGTGATGTTGTGTCATGATGCTGTTTATGTGCACCAATTAATGAAATTATTTCATTAAAATTATATTCACTCATTCTATTAAACTAAAAAACTTTTCTAGATATTTCTTCTGAATTTTTTTGTATACAATTGTTACTGATTATGAAATGTATATAGAATTTCCTTTTTCTTTGCTGTGTGTTTGATGTAAAGCAAAGCAAAAGTGGTAGGTTTCCTGCTAGTCCTTTTGTAATGCATATGAGGAATATGTACATGAATGATTGTTACAAAATCACATATTGCAATAATAATACTAATACCTTAATCATTACAAAATTGCAACTCAGCTCAACTCAGCTCTTCAGTTATATAGGCATTAATCATTAATTGTTAATCATTGTATTACCCCTTTAATAATTTGGATGGCTTTAGGTCTTTAAATTAGTAATTTCTTTAATGTCCAATAAAATTCTAGAAAACTGGATTATTGTATAAAGTACAGCTTTGATAATATGCATTATAATTTTGTAGCCCTATAACATAACATAGACTTGATAATTTACATTATGCCTTTCTTAATTCTTTATATAAAAATCATATTTCATACAGACATATTGCTCAAAAAAGAAGTAAAATACAAATTGTTAGTTTTCCTAAGCTAGGTTATTTTACTGATTAACTACTTGAAAACTAATGTTGTCTTTTTGTATTTTTATTTAAATTAATTAAAAATTAATTTAATTTTTATAACCAATTACAATATGTAACTTTAAATGGATTCTGGACCTAGAAATCGTCCTCAAAAAGATTGACTATTGAATCGAGAATTAATAATTCAACATTAGAGGGCTATTTCTGAGAATGCTACAATTGATAATTTTTAAAACACAACTTAATACATTATTTAAAACCATACAAGATTTATTAGCTTACAGGAATCGTGCATTTTTTCATTAGGCATTTATTGGAATATTAGATATAGTGTATTGTAGAATAAAATTTGGTAAAAGCTATCTTAAAAAACATTAATAAACAAAAGGGAAATTATGATCTGTAAATTCATCTAAAAATACTATTTTTCATGTTAATATTAATAAAAAATTTTAAAAGCATTAAAGAGTTTTAAAAATTAAGAGTCTTTCACTCAATTTTTCACTTTAATTTAATTAAAAATCAAGAAATGATGAATAAAGATTTATTTTTGAAAATTATTATCATATGATTAAATTTTTTAAAATCCATTGCTTGTATTTATATATGATTAGATATCATGATTGTTATCAAAATATAAAAAATTTACATAACTATAAAGAGTATTAGTCTTTTTTAAAAAGAAAAATGTTTTAAAATAAACTTTTATCAATTTTTTAAGATATGCAATCAGGTTTTTAATAAAATTTTATAAATTATGTTTTCTTACAATTAATACAAATTTTGTTAAATGAAGACTGATAATCCACAAGTGCTTTTAGAAGTTTAAGAAACTAAAACTAATTATTTTACAAGAACTAAACAAAACAACTCTCATGTTCATTACTAATGAAGCATATTAGTTAACTTATTTCCGGTATATAGATATAGGAATAGAATAATAACACATAAATTTAATGAAAAATTATGAAATGTTAAACAAACCTAATTTACAAATTTAATACCTAGATGAAATGTAGTTCCTATTAAATGAGAAAAACATGCAAGTTTAGATTCTTTTCTTGTCTGCCTCAAATGATACTAATAAAACAAAATCTATACATTTATAAACAATGAATAATATGAAACAATATCAATCGTAAAATAATATCTGAATAGTGTCTTATCTTAAAAGTCCAACTCTAAAAAGTAAGCTAAATATTCTACAATATCAGTTATTAGACAAATAAGAAGTTCATTTTCGATAATACTTACAGCAGAATATGTTTTCTGTATTTTCCTAGCAATTGTTTAGTCTCAAAAATTTTGTACCCTTGATTTAACAACAATATGGTATTGACTGTTGACAAATATCATTCGCGCTTTGATATTGTTGCCACAAACATGTTCTTTATAAAATTAATTGCTTAAAAAAAAAAATTTTTTTTTTTCGCACTAGAGTTGCAAAAATTGAACACTTAATGGGAAAATTACGTAAATTAATGCTTGCATCTTTGAATTCCGATCATTGGATGTGAAAATTTAATGAAGACTAGCATATTTAAAAAGAAATCTGAGCGTTAATGTCTCTACTTCATTAATTATCTTGATTATTGAAATAAAACATTTAAACTTTTAATTTTATAAACATACTAAAAACTGCACCTAATTATTTTTAATTCATTTTTTATAGATAGTTTTCTCGACATATTTATGATACAATGCCCTCCATTGACGATATCGAACAAAATAACCCTTTATTAAATACCTGCAATTCAAAGTAACCTTTTGGGAATACGTAGCATTGCATGTTGTATAAATATTATTGACCCTGAACAATTAACCATATTTTGTTAACAAATTTACTAAAAATCAATATACATATATTTTAACTTTTATTACCACCCATATAATTTTTAAGTGCTTAAATAATATTCTTATCTAACTTGCATTTATTTGCAATGAATGTTTTTAAAAAAGTGTATTTATTATAATAATTAAATGTCTAAACATGAAAAATAATTGCAACAGCATGATATTTTCCACATAACTAGTTTTTCTTTTCTTTAAGCATTTTAAAACTTAAAAATAATTTAGTGATATTTTTTTACCCATAAAATCGAATATTTCAGAATATTACTACTGCATCATATTGGTATTGGTTATATGTAGAAGAATTTGTTTCATTAAGTGAAAACCAAAAGCTTGGAAAAAATTACTAATTTCTATAAATAATAATAAAATACTGATTAGGCACAATCACTTAAAGCTATTTCTCATTGCTTGATATGAATAATGCATTCATAATAAAATTTTAATTATATTTTTTTTGGGAAAGGGGGAGCGATTCCTTTGCCTTACTTTATTATTTCAATGTTAAAGAAACAGAAATTCGACTAAAAAATAAATTTATATTTTTTTCTTAAATTATGTAGTAATGCTTGGAAAAAATTAAAATGAAACATTTAGAAATAAACTTTAATACAGGAAAAAACAAAAAGACTTGACTACAAATTACACAATGATCACTATTGAAAATTTAATATAAATGAAAATACAGTACAAGTTTACATTCAATAACATCAAAAGATCAAATCACCAAATCTTAATCCTACACAAAATTCTAATACAATTAAAACTAACAAAACTGAACAATTCAATTTAATACATGAAACTCAAATAAAATACACTTCTAGTAATATAGCATAACATTTAGAATTAAAGAGCACAAACTTCAATAAAGGTAGGAATACACATTTGGCATGTTAACGTGTAGTAAGAAACTAAATGACAATCAGAAGGGATTTCTTGATCAAAATAAAATTTTAAAAAAGAAACAAAAAAAAAAAATTGTATCAAGAATATAAAGGACGTTCACAGTAAACATGTATTAATATATTACTATACTACAGGAAAGGTCAATTGTTGCAAAAAACAGAAATGAAGCTATTTGGAAGTAATTTTTAAATAACACTGGTCAAACATTTATAAATTAACTATTTCATTAATTATATAATTAAAAAATGAATGATTTAAAAACTTTTTACAGTTTTTAGCATGTATCCATACATTTAGAAAGAGTAGTATAAAAAAAACTGACTTTAAAAACAAAAATTAGATGAAACTTAAAGTAATATCCGCTTATAATACAAACAGGTGAAGCAAATTTGTTGTTGACCAGTGATAGCCAAAATACAGATGATTCCGATTAATAAAATGATAGCTTTTTTTTTTTTTTGACGAAAATAGCAAATATTCATAAAGGTGACACACTTAACTATCTAAAAACATTAATACTGAATAGATATGCAGTGAAATATCATTACACATAAAGAAGAAATGCATTTCTAGCACCAATTAAAACAATCTATTATGTACCAGTATATGGTCCCTCTACACAAAACATTTTTTTACCCTGTATTACAATTACTGATCACATCACAAACAACTTTTTGTATAAAATTATGTTCTAAGGATAGCTACCAAAGAGGAAGGATAGGGAAGGAAAAGCTCGTCACAGGAAAAACACACCTTGCCATCTAAATTCACTTATACAATAAAGATCATTTCTCAAGCTCCATAAAATGCTGGCAGGTTAAACATTAAGAAAAATTTTAAGTTCAATATATGCAGAGTATGGAGTTAAAATAGCACAGCACAAGACAATTAGCTAATAATTTAATGGTACACTTTGACAAGTAAGAAATCACATCTAAGCTCTGAGCTTTTACTAAACAGAACAGCTATAAAATGGATAAATTTAAAACACCAAGATCGATTATTCTAACACATACAACATACAGCACAAATACTATCTATCGTATGGTAGAATATGGAAAAGCAATTTAAGGTTGGTAATGCTTATTAAAATATGACTTCTTTCTTTAAATTAAGGAATACAAGACATATTAATTATAGATGTCTTACAATTTGATATCTCATTAATTTTGAATCAATTTTAAAAATATTACAACTATCAAAGAATTCCAATATACTACTTAAGATTATTTTTCCATTTATTTAATTATTCTTTAATGAATCTTATTGACTACATACTAATTAGATTGTGGCATAAAAAAACAAAAAATTAATTATTTTCATTCATACAAAAGAAAAAAAAGAATATATTTCCCTGAAACTAGAACATAAAATCTCCCTGAGCATAAGAAAAAGTGCAATTTAAAATATATGCTGATTCAAAATAATTTATCTGATTAAAAATAACAACTTTGCCATAAACGATAATTTGAAAACATTTCAGATGGAAATTCCAATTTTTTTTTTGCATACTTTACAACAGTTCTACGCTACTCTCATTAATCACATGGCCAATATCCAACCAAGTCCATTTATCACAACAATATGCACTTTCAGTAAAACATTAAAAGATGACATTACATTATTACTTTTCTTCAAGGAGTTATATCTATGAAATTTTATGCCACTTTTGTCTAAAGTATGAATGAATTGAAGGTGCATGCTGAAACTGCAGTGATTTAGGTGGCTATGGACAAGTTCCAGAATGTTGGACATGGCATGAACTAATGATTAGATACTATCATGCAACCAAAAGGATAACATAAAAGAATTGTAATGCAAATAAAATTTTGATCTTCCAATTCCTGAACTACAATCAAATTTTTTTTTCCTCCCATCATCATTTACAAATAAAATTGTCATTTATAAACAAAGAAAGCATTTTGAATCATGCAATATATTATTTAATACATTAATTTTTTGGTTTTCACTTTTAAAATAAAATTACCTTTAGATTTAAAAACAATACATTTCAAAAAAATTTTGAAATTCTTATTATTTTCTGAATTTTTTTTTTTTTTTACATAAATGAAATATAAATTAACTAAAATACTTAGACAAATAAAGCATAAAGTTCAGAAAATTTTAAGTTTAAAATATTATAAAATTTGTGGAAGTTCTCAATCTACTGAATTTAATTAATATGTTCAAGTACATAGTTAAAATTTCTAGATGATACAAAAGAATCTTGAAATTTAAATATTCAAATATATAAAAAAAAATAATCTAAACTGAATTCTTAAAAACAAAGATATATGGTGCTACAATAATTTTAATTAGTTAATTTAAAAAATATATATAAGTATTTAATCTAACAGTTTTCAATAAGATATAACATTTGATATTGATAATTCAATAGTTGAATAATATTTTCTACTTGCAAAAACAATTTTTTGGAAGCAGTCTATGTCCTTCTCTAAACTTTCACCAAATTAAAAAAAAAAAAATGAATGAGCTTATGATACAAAATTCTAACATGAAAAAGTAAATACATGTAATCATTATAAATTTATCTATTTTTATAACTATTGCAAGATTGAAAATTTACATGAATATAAGTGTAAGCCTGCATTTTTTATAAAAGATAAAAACAGGAAAATCAAGTTACAGAAATAATTTGGAAATTAGTTTTAAAGAAAATATAATAATGATTTTAAAATTCCCAAAATTAATAGAATTAAATGGAATACAATAATTTTGCAATTAAATGTCATAAAATTCTACAATGTTTATTTTATGTTTTATAAAAATACAATAGTATAAAATAAAATATCATGAATTTCTTGCAAGCACAAATAAAACTGCACTACAACATAGCTCAGCATCCACTTGCATTTAAACATGAAGAATAAATTGTTGGCCAATAAAATTATTAAACAAATTGCAGATTTTAAGTAAAAAATTTCATTTATGTAATCAAAATAATTTTAAAAAATTGAGTTACTATTTTTAAATAAATGAGAGATTTAACTGATGACATTATAAATATAATAAGATATTTTAAGAAACATATTACCTATTAATTAAAAACAAACATTTCTTATGTTTTAATGCTTTTGTAGCAGAATATATACATCATTCAAAATTGATAATATTCATAACATTTTATAATATTGCCAATTTTGTTTTACAAGAACACAAGTATTGTATTGTATTTGATTTTATTTAAAATTAGGGAATTTTTTTTTTTTTTTTTTTAATATTGTAGTTATAAATTCTAAATATTTGAAACCAAATATCTTTTATAATGCAATAAGGAAAGAAATTGTAATTTTAAAGTTGGGAGAAGTATTCATAAACAATTTAACCATGCTATTTACTTGCTCAAGTAACTTAAGTACAAATTTATAAAACAACAGAATTACAAAATCACATATGCTCAAAATAAAAATATCATTTAAAAATGCTTAAACAAACTTAATAACAAATTTTAGAGCACATAAAATGAATTTATAAGAAATGTACATAGACATGGATATAAAAATAATGAAATAGAAATTTTTTTTTAATGTTATGAATATTTTTAGATAAAATTCATATATAAAATATTATACTAATATCAGAAAACAATTAAAAATAAAGAAACATTTCCTTAAATGGCTACCAGTTAAATCTGTTTAATTATACAGAATAATACCTTAGATTTACTAAATTTTGTACTTTTTATAACAGAGAAATTTTAATAATTTTATACTTATATAGAGAGTAAAAAAAAATGTTGTATATTATCACAGGTACAAGCTCTGAAAATATATACTTATACCTAATGTATTTTTATTTTTAAAAATATTTCCCCTTTAATTTAAAATAAATTAAAAGTGAAACTTAATTTAAAAGATTAATAGTTCAAATAGAGCTTTTATTTTTATTAAGTGGAAATTATTAATGATTATAAATGGAAATGATTTTAATAATGCACTTAATACACCAAAAAATGTATATTTTTTATGTAAAATTTGCAACATTATTTCCAGATTTTATATAAATAAGAAATTAAATCATCAACTTAAATTTTATTTTGGATCGATTTGTTGACCTTTGACCATTTTATTTAAGGTGTAATCCATTTTAAGATGTTATTAAGCAAAGTTTTATTTTTGATAAAAAAAAAATTTAGTACAGAGAATATTTATAAAGTCAATTAGAATAACACAAAAAAATTATGTTTGAAAATATTAGGGCCATAAGTTTTAAAAAATATATAAGAAATTAAGATTCAAGTACAATTTAGCCTATATATGCTTATAATATCCAGTAAAAAATTCAGTATACAATTTTTCCAATTTAAAAAGCAGAAAATATATATTTACCTTCAGTTTACAGATTAATAAATGTAATATCTGACAGTGAAAAATTTTTTTTTTTAATTTTGAATGAAAATTAAGGTATGAAATACACATCATTTTTACAAATGACTACAAGATTAAGTTACAAAAACCATTGAAGTACAGCATTCACACATTCACAAATGAAGAATTAAAAAGCTTATCTTAACACTTTAATAAAATGTGCTGATGAGTTCAATTATAATTATTAAAGCTCTGAAGCAATATAATTATTTGTTAAAAATAAAAATATGATAAATAGATGAAAAAATATATGAATTATGTAAATAAACATATATACAAAATTACGTTTAATCACATTAAATTTATAAAACAGCTAATTATACATTCAGTTTAAAAATAACATACATATGCAAAGCAAATCAATATATTCTTGTGATAGCTGCAATTAAATCAAATGAATGCACTAAAATTATTGTATACAGAAATAAAACAAGTATCATTTTTTTCGAATTCGTGAACAAATTTATGGAAAATTTTAAACATGCAAGGAAATTACCAATACTAATTTATAAATGGAAAATATTCATTAAAATTACCTTTTACAAATTGCAGATATTATGTTTTTATGAAATTGTTAAAAAACTTACCCTGCAGTGAATTCTTTTAAATAGTAATTATATTGATAGTTATTATTCTAAGCATACCTGTCCAATTTATATTTTGTGCAAATTTAAAGGAACAGCCGTTTTTAATCTGAAGAAAAACAGCACCAGAAGCAGGGTTGCAATAATCCGACTTCCAAAAGTTAAGATATAGTTATTCATATATGTCATATATATATATATATGATATGGCATTTAAAAGAAATCAAATGAAAAAGATTATAGGAACAAGTTTTAGAAGAATTGGGCACTTATAAAAATCACTAGTAAATCTGGATGTCACACAACTGAATTTTTGTCTTTTTCTAATTAATTTTCGCCATCTTCATTTTTTAATATACAGATATTATTAATTATATCAATAGTTCATCAGTTTGTAAAAGTGGGGGATAATAACAAATGAGTTTCTAAGTTAATATTGCCAGATGATTTTTCATGATAACTAAATACTGCTTGTGATATACATTACAAAATAAACTGTTAAATACTATATGATTTCAAGCACACTAAAATCCTGTGAAATACTCTCCGATTGTGATAATTTAAAAAATTACTCTAACTCAGCTATTTGTAGATATTTTATTATTATTAGTAGTACTTTTTTGAGAGCAAATAATATTTTTAAATTTAAAATGTTTTTACTCATTGTATGCATGTATGGAAATATACTTGAAAAAAAGAATGAAAAACCACACTTAACTTTTAGAGATCAGTAAAGACATTTTATAGCTATGAGCACACAAAATTTTCTTCTTAGCAATGAAAAAATTTCTACAAATATTCATACTTTGTTATAAATATTGACAGTAAAAACAGTAAATGTCCAGTTGGCATTATATACAGCACAGAAAGAAAAATCCTTTGGTTCACTTCTACAACTACTTCACACGATAATACAAAAGAACAAGAACAAAATAAAGAAATACAACAAAGGCATAAGACTTTGAATAACACAGAGAAATGATTACAATATTTTACATCATGGTTTAAGGGTATTATCACAGAATACCAAAAATTGTGATAATGAAATTATCATTTCCAATATTAAATTAGAGCTTTATCACAGATCCTCATCTGTATAAGGTGGGGTCCAAAATACCTGAAAAATGTCAAAAAAGAATATCAATAAAATTCTAACACATATCCTTTCGTAATATTTAGATTAAATTAATCTTTATTTCACATTAAATGAAAGAAATTTTGCAAATGTATTCATTAAGTATTATATACATTAGAGAGAAGAAAAATTTTAATAAAAAATTATAGAACAAATTTTAATAATAAAGCAGTCATGTGTAAAGATATTATTACAAAAACAACTGAGTGCATTTTGATTTAACAATAAAGCCTCCCATATGTATTTAGCATTTTTAAATAATCAGTATAAACTTAAAATTCTTTTCAGCCTTATATATGTTCCAAAAAATTGCATATAAAAAGAATTTACAAAATTAAAATGCTATAAAATCTATAAATAAAGGCACTGAGATTTTAAAATTACATTTGACTTATTAATAAAATCTTGGCAAAATTAATCATTATTTCTACAGAACTCTCAAGATTTTTTTTTTTTTCTGAGACTTTAGGTTGGTTGCATGAAAGGATTTTTAAAAAAAATTTGGTATCTTAATTTGCATAAGAAGAATTTCTTAAGGAGTTTAGATATAGGCAAAATAAATTTTCAAAATATGTTATTGATTCTATCTGTACATTTTAACATATTTTAACTTAAAACATATATGGTAAATTTTCTTGGGTTAATAATTTTCAAGAAACTCAAAATAAATTATTAGTAGTCATATTCAAAGCAACTCCAGAGAGTAGTTAACTTAATTACTAAAAGCAACTGCATTTAGAAGCTACAAATAAATTGAACATAATTAAATTTAGTTGACTATACTTAAAATTTCCATAATCCAGAAATTTAGATATAAAACTATTAGGGAATTCATACTTTATCCTAAACAACAGATATGATACTTAAAATTGCAGGTAAACAAAAATATGTATAAACAAAATTATTAGCTCTATTATTAATTTTTTCTATCAGTTTCTGGCAGTAGACATGGTTTTTATGGTATGGGGTAAAGAAGGTTTTAATTGAAGCAAGAATGCAATTTGTCAAAATACTATGAATTTCTTGAATTAAATATTTTTTATTGATTGTGTAAATACAAGTAAAAATTATGTAAAAATTAATTTTTTTAAGTTTAATTTGTATAACTTCAAATTCACAGAGAAAGAAATTTAAATATACTTTATTTCTAAATTTTTGATTCTTTATTTTAAATTTTTATTGGTTTAATAATACATAGAAGTATCTAATTATATCTTTCATGCTCCTTATTCTCACAGGATTTTGGTCGATTTACAGCAGATATCAGTAAAAAAAGAATACTTTCAAAATTTTGATATTGTATAACACAGACTTAATTTACATTTGAGGATATAGTTTAATAGAAGCATTGAAACAATCACTAGAAATAATGTATTACTTTAATTATTAATATGCATTAATTAATGTATAATTATACATTAACTAACGCATTATAAAAATGAAAGAAAGATAATTACTTAGTAAGAATTATTACTTATGATAGTAAGAATAAAATAGCATGGTATGCTGTTGTTTTAAGTAGTTTCTTATTACCCTTCTTTCCATATAATCTCTTTAAGTTGTACAAACTTAAAAAAAAACATTAACCAAAAGCTAAGGATTCATGTAATACATTAAAATTTTTCATCAAATTTAAGCTAAAAATATTGATTAAAAAAAAACTTTCTAAATTAATTTGATTAACATTAAAAATCAAGTCATTAACTAAAAATTAGATTCGGGAAAGACGAAGCCTTACGTACAAGATATAAGTAAACTGAAGGCTAAGCATAAATAAAAAGACTTATTGCAAACTCTTCCAAAACAATGGGAAGTACTTTATAGTTATTGGGACACTAGCTACCAATTGGCATTGGCAAAATGTGATAACCTGTTTATTTCGCCAACTCAATTTGAAGATTTCTCAGGGGAAAAAAATAATAGTACATCATGTTTGATATTTTCAGTCTCTTAACTTGCAAAAGCTTTATTCTCATCTTATTGTTTTGTATTGTTTATATATATACATATATATATATGTGTGTGTGTGTGTACTAAAATAATTAAACACAAATACAAAAAAAAAAAACCTTTGATATAATCATCATCATGAGTTTGTCATTGCCTATCTATCTACAACTAAATTTATATATTGAAATTTAAATTAGCTTTTATTAAAATGCAATTAATCTTTTACCTCAGTTCTATGAAATTATTTCCTTAAAAGAACTAGATTCCTATTGTAAAATTAAATTTATATTAATTTTTCAATTTCTTCTTTTTCTACTCAACTAAAAAATATATATTACTCAAACATGAAAGATATCACTGACTAAACAGACTACAGTTTTTTTTTCTTTTAATTAAAAATAGGGAAGTAAATGTGGGTTATTACTTTTTAATAACTACATTGAAATTTTAGTGAAATTCTAACTATGAACTACCAACTACTAAACTGCGATTTTATTAATGGTTTTATAAACTGCGGATTTATTAATAGAAGAAAACTGTATGAATGTAGATAATGAAATGTTCATTGGAATTACTACCTTCATATTGTGATTAAAATAAGAATATTACATTTATTGATATCAAGGTAAAATCATCAAAAATAAGCATGAGGAATATTTATATCATTTATAACTAAATAAAGTAAGAAATGTTAAGACTTTAAAGAATATTATAAGAATATATACATTATAAGAAGACTTATAAGAATATTACATTTATTGATATTTCAAAAACATAGGGAAATATTAAGGTAAAATCATCAAAAATAAGCATGAGGAATATTTATATCATTTATAACTAAATAAAGTAAGAAATTTTAAGACTTTAAAATTATTCAGTATTTTCTAGTTTTACTTTTTTTTCTTTAAAAATTTTTTTTTTGCAAAAAAAAACTTGTCTCCTTATTAATCTTGCAAGTTTAAAAATCATGCTTCTAAAATCTTGCAAAATTGATATAAAAAAATAGTGCCTTCCATACTCTATTACACTCAAGTTAGTCATATAAATCAAAAAATATTCCAAGAAAATTATGATATCTCAGTTTATATATATATGGCCATACCATATTATTAGAAGCAGAAACAAGCATCATGTATTTATGATTGAACTGAACGCAATGAACAGGATTTGTATAGCCAGAATGCAAAACAGCTTCGCGCAACAGAGTTTCCGAGTTCCATACATGAATAGCACCATCAGATGAACCTGAAATGATTTGTTTTTTTTTTCAATGCAGCAAGATGCCAACTAAATATATTATAATTAAAAAACACAGATCTAATTTAAAAATATCAATTACTTAATTACCATTATGTATTTAATGATTATCACTAAACTATATATCTCCAATTCCGCTACTTTTATAGTATTTGATTCATATCAATTAAGCAATACATATACAATAGAGGGGGACATATATATAATGAAGGGTTTACACAGAAAGTCATCAAAAGCAACCATCACATGAATAAGAAATAAACATACAGTTTAATAGGATTCTAGTAAAACCTGTAACCGAAATATTGATTATTTTACTTACTTTTAAGTTAATATATTGGTATGTTTTGTTTTATTTTTAATAACCTGTATTTTTATAAATATGTTCTTGCTCACATTATTTTTTTTTTTGTTAGGAGTGTTTATATATAATAAAAGATTAAGGTTTAATAAAAGCATTAATACAACTTTCTTTCCATAAAATTTTTTTGCAATGGAGTATGCAAGTTTTCATCTAATTTCTGTAATTTCAACTGTATTAAAACATTTGTTTACACCTGGGGTGGCCAAACCAAATGATCTAGTAGGCCACTTCAGAAATGCATCATATATTATATATCCCCATATTAGACTTGGACCAATTATACACATTTTTTTGTAGTGAAAAATGGAAACATAATGAGCTATTATTTTTGTGTTTACTATTATTATTACTTTTAAACATAGATAATATAATAATAATGATACTAAACGCACATTGTAAAGAAATATATAACAGTAAAAATGAAATATAAAATAATTAAATAAAATCATTAAAAAATATTTTACTAGAGCGATATTTATTTCTCCATTCTTTTACTTAGCTTTTACAAATTGATCTCAATTTGGTTATTTGCACATCGTAATGGGTGTTGCAAATTAGCGTCCATCCTGTTTGAGCGTGTTTTGTGTTTGGTCAATTTCATTTTAGAAAAAAAAAAATTATTTGCAGGTGCAAGTTGAACCAAAAGCGTTAACTTTTTGTGCCAGATTTCTATTGATATGATAGCCACACCTCTTACAATAAAATGTGAAAATCCATGGTGATGATTTAGTGAGAAATGGGTTCAGTTAATAGAGAAGTACAGATTAGAACATGCAATTGTAAAGATTACAAGCTATTATCAGATGTAATCAAAAAGGAAAATCTGTAATTTAGCAAATTAAATTACAAGATTTTTTTTTGTATATTTAGAAAGTTGATTATGAGAATATCAGTAACTATTAAATATTTTTATTTCTGTCTGTTCTTGAAAGCTAGAAAGGTAAGTAACAAATGTGATAAGAGGTAGATACTGGAGAAATTTTCTGAATTAAATGCCAAATTTTCTTAAATTGCATAAAGCAAATTAGAAAGCCTTCTCAGTAAATGTCAATATAAAATTGGTTAGCACATAAAATTTAAATACAATTGCATTTTGTATAATTATATAATTTAACATTAATTTCAGAGTGGTGATGCAAACATTTTCGAAACAAAATTTAGAATAAGTACACTACTTATCAGAATAAGTAGCTCTCAAATTTTCGGAATTTATGGAACATGATCACCCATGGAAAATCGACGGGAGAAAAAAGGGGGTTGCATTAAATATATCAATAACAGTTTTCAAATACTTTATATACTTGAAACTTTCTCGAGTTTTTATTTTGAAAGTAAGTCGGAAGAAAAATTCCCAAATGCTTATAAAATATCATAAAGATATTTTAGTACACAGAAGAACAAGTTAGGGCCAGCAAATGAGGTTGCATTGAATGTTCAAAAAAAAAAAAAAAAATTTATAAAGAACAGCAAATATCTTATACTTTTCGCAGTTAATACTTGATAACTTGAAAATAAAGATGGCAAACGAATGGTTTTATTAATTTAATAATATAATGGTCATTTGAAATATGAGTTTAATTTTATTTTGATGAGAAAAATCTATACGAAATACGAGTATTTTGATTTACGAATTCTATCATGGAATGAATTTGTTGCAACCATCTAAAAAAACACTTTTTTGTAATGTATTCATAATAAACAAATATCATATAGCAAATACTTATAAACAAAATAAAACCAAATACATGTAAAAAAACCGAAAGAAACAGATATTGGCAGAATCCAGAAGCATATGGTATTAATTTTTTTCCCACCACTAAACTTGTATTCACTTATTTTCTTTTTCTATTTTTATTATTATTTTTGTTATTCTTACATCACTTTCACCTGAAAAATATTTCAACAAAAATCTGTCTAAAGAATTTTGTTTCTAATCACCAAGCTCCTGTAAAGTAGCCGGTTCCAATTTGCAAGTTGAGTGGGATGGTTCTACAGAAGAATCTCAACTTATATTTTTTCCAGTGCGGAATTTGAATCTGGGTCCAAGGTACATTTAGGATAAGAATTTCTGGTTATCATTGTTTTTATATACACATTACTAGGGAATCTGGGCGAAATAAATCTTGCAACAGGAAAGTTTTTCAAATACTGGCTAATTAATAACTCAAGGGAAAAAGAGAAAGAAAGACCTAGTGACTCCTCATATCTCAAAAAATATATCCATACTTTATTTCTTCCAAATTATAATGATACCTTAAGATTTTAAAATTCCATATTAGCATATATACTATGCACAAAAATAATTTTTGAAAACAAAAAGCATTTCTTCCTGAATTCTAAATTTCATTGTTTCCATTCAAAAAATTTCATAAGGAAAAAAAATTATATATCAAATTAAAAAATGGTACAATTTAACTAATATCAAGAATTTTTTTTAATGAAATGTTAGGATAATTATAATTAATTATTATTAGCAAATCTACTCTACTTGCTGTAATTTGTACAAATAACATCTGGAAGAATCTGTGAGGTGAGCAATGGTGAAGTTGAGTGACAAATTTTGATATACATTTAAAAAATTCTTTGCTTGAAATGAAATAATACTTACCGGAAAATATAAACTGAGAATCTGGGGAAAACGATGCTTCTAAAGGTATGTTCTTGCTGTTTACTCGGCTCTACAAAAGAAAAAAAAAAGCTTAAAAAACAGGAGAATAAAAAGATATATACTTTTGGTTCTTTAAAATAAAGCATGCATAAAAGCTTTTAGTAAAATAATGAACATTTATAAAAATATATGAAATAATTAAAATTCCAACAATTTAGAGGATGGTCTCTTTTTTTTTTAGAGAACTTTCAATTTTATATATATTCTGTAATTTTATTATATTTATATTTAATTAAAATTAATTACAAACATTTAAAACCACTTTTTATGTGAATTTAGACAACAAGAAAAAAAATTCCCATACAATTTTTATTCACTTCCATGTAAATATGTTAGGAAAAAATTTACAATACAAGAAAATCTTGACAATTTTTTTTACAATCTCAATCATATTTCGAATTTTTAATTACAAAAACTTCAAAAATTATGGTCAAAAACTAATAACAGTATCAACAGTTCTCTTCTATGAGAATTTCTTTGTGCATAATTTTTAAAGAATGCACCAATCTCAAAACAAGAGGTTTAGATAAATATAAAAAGCAACATGAAGTTTATTTCATTTTTTTTACACAAAATTGTTTTATTAACAATATTTTAATTTTTATAAATTTAACTTTTGTTTAATATTATCTTAAATTTAAGTAGGATAAAATGGTTGATAAATACTTATTTTAGGTTTTATTTTTTAAAATTAAAGTAAGAATCTATAATGTATAAATAGATAAAAAAAATATTTTCCCACTGTTTTCAGGTTATAAATGGAGAAATTTCTTTAAATTTTCTCCCTTCATACAGTGAAAAATTAATTTTAAAAAATCAATCAATAAAAAAACAGACAGACACACACAGATATATATATAAACAAAAGTATAACACATGAAACCGAAAATCTAGATTATGCAATAACATATTCAACATCAAAAAATCATAAGCAGCGTTAATATAGTTAAAAAATTATAATTATTATAATTTAAAGAAAAAAGTACATTTTTACTTTAAAATATAAATAATTTATAAAATATAAAAGATTGATTTTTGCAAATGGATCACAGTAAGCCCAATATTTTGGCGGGCCAGTATAATAAAATATGGTACATCTTCAATACAGATAAGCTGAAAATTAAAAAGCAGAAAACTTCTATAAATGTGGATGAGTTGCCAGCTATGCAACAGCTATTACCACATAAATTCTCAATCATAAGATAAAAGTTTTAATTTTTATTTTATTAATTTATTTATAATTATTGAAACTTAATAAACAAATATCTCCTAAAATTTGAAATCAGAATATAAAAATTCTTACTGAAAAAGTTGTTAGTGGTCTCCCATGATATGCATCCAAAAGATGCACATCCGATCCATTAGTTGAAATCAATATCAATCTACCATCAGGACTAAATTTTACGCATGTCCAATCACTATTACGTTGGTTGTAAGGTACAAAGACATTGAAGGGTTCCTATAAATACAAAAGAAATATTACGAAACTTAAATAAATATATAAGAAGATATATTATATTATATTACTTAAAAAATATATATAAGAAGATATATTATATTATATTACTTAAAAAAAATATATAAGAAGATATATTCATATTTTTTCACTCTTAAAAATAAGGGAGAATTACCTTATCAAAACTTCGAATATCATACAACTTTATTTCTTCTGAATTGACAGCAACGGCAAACACCTGTCCATCAGGATCAAAAGCAGCAATAGGCCTTCCATTTTCAGCAATTAAGCCCTTTAAATAACAAAACATATTTATAATATTAAGGGGAAAATAAGTAAAATAATTTCAACTATTGCAAAATTTTATCAATTTTGTTATGCTTTCCATTTGATAATTTTAGTACATAAATTATAGCACCAATACCAAACACTGCAAATCTAAAATAATTAGTTAATATTCCATACTTAGAGAATTTAGAAATTTTAAGGACCCACAGAAGCAATAAGATAAAAATAGCTAGATTAAAGAACCAAAAATTATATCAAACATTTTAGAAATTATAAAATATATATTTCCAAATTCTGCCATTATAAAAAATATATTTTTTTTATAAATTTTAATATATAATGATAAAAAATATGGGGCAAAATTTAAATTCATAATTCTTATTAGAACAATAATTAAAATTTGATTGTTTAAAAAGATATTTTAATCACAAATTTAAGTTAACTAAATAAAATATTTTAATAAAAATTTAAATAGAGATCTATTAAAAAATATTTTTTACACTAAATAATATAAACAAAAAGTAGCAACATGTAGATTACTATAATTTCCTTCCTGAAAGAAGGTAAAATATTTAATCAGATTTTAGGTTAATAATGTAATTCTCTTATGGGCCTATCAATCAGGCTACAAACTTAAGATTTTGGGGGGGGAAGGAGGATGGATGTACTGAATTTAGAAAAATTTATAATTTATGTTTAACAAAAAAAATTTGATTTCAGAAAATCCAAGAAACTAGATGAATATAACATTTTTTTTCCCTAGAAAAATAAATAAAAGGTACCAAGACAAATTTGAAGGAAATTATGATTATTTATATTTTCAGAAGTATCATTTAAAATAGAAGGTAAAAAAGAAGCATGCATCAAAATTGTCAAACCTCTTAACCAACCAAAAATTAATAAAAATTTTTTTTAATTGCCATCAAAAGTTTTAAAAGTATACCAATTTTTTTTTTAAATCTAAATTAACAGGTGCCACAGATTGATTAAACAGACATAGAATATATCCCTCTTCCCCTAAGTGGACAGAAAATTTCAACCCAACTATAAAGAATGGTAAAAAATTAGTAATTTAAAAGTTACCTAAAAATGGCTAGTACAGCATCAATCTGAATAAAAAGATCTAAAAGAAAATAAATTTGTTCTTTTTTTGTCTATAGGATGCCACTTAAAATCAAATACAAAAATGCTGCCCAATTTTCTTGATTATCATTAAAAAAAAATGCTGCCATCAATAATATAACGAGTCATGATATTTCGCTTAATTTATATTAATATATTTTAATTTGTAAAATGTTTGCACATATTTTGCTTGGTAGCTCATTAATAGAAAGATATTCTTTAAATTTTAATTTATATAATATAAACTTACTTGACAATTTGGTGAGCGAACATCCCACAATCTCACTGACCTATCCAGAGAACTGGATAGGAGGGAATTATCCACTGCGCACATGGAAAGTGATGTAACCCTTTAAAAATATTAAAAACACAATAAAATGGATTTGTAAAAAATAATCAATTTAAATGGTTATAAGCCAAAGTCAAAACAATAAAAATAACTAAAAGACAGGTAAAATATAAACTATTTTACATTTCCCCTCATTAAATACAATGTACACAATTATAATGAATTTGCATCCAATTCTGTTAGGCTGGTAATGAACAAGTACTGAAAATTTTAAATATATTTATTTCTATATATTTTTTTAATATTATAGTTTTTGCTAGATCCAATTTCTTTACAATTTTGTTAAGGAATTATTTTTAATAAAAGCATTACTTGTATTTTTTTCCTAAAAATCATGAATATTTTAAATTTCATAAAGTATACTAAATTTCAATTAAAAGGATAAAATATCTATTTATTAAATCAATATAACTGAAATTTTAACACTAGCCTATTTTAAGAATTACTACTCAAGATAAAGATTTTTTAATTTACCTTTAGGATTTTTTTAAATATACACTTAACATTAAAATTGAAAATTATAGCTCATTGTTTATGGTTTTAAGCTGTAGGCTGAGAGTCAACAAGTTCAAATTTTACTTATTAAACACATTTAACTAAGTATATTAAAAATTCTACGAAGTAAACTATTTTCATTTTGTATCGATTCTAAATCTGGAATTCACAGTTCATAGGAGAAATTCTAATAATAATGTATTGTATAGTATATTTTATGGATTTAACTTAATGGCAAATGTCTCTTATTACTCAAAAACACTACCAATTCAAGAAAAAGAAAAATAATTGAAGTAGTGAAGATAATATTCTAATAAATCACTTACTTCTTGGTATGGCCAGTAAAATATCTGATATACTTGTTATCGTGCAGTGATAAATAGCGAATGGTATCTAAAAGAAATATTATGGTATTGTTTATTTAAAATTATTTAATTTGCTAAATAATAAAATTGCATTTATGAATAGTATAGATGGCTAAAGTTTTTAAATAAAAAATACGAAACATATTACAAAACAGTTATTAAACACAATATCTTTTATTTAAAAATTACTTGTTTTGCATGAATTATGGATACATCTTAATTTTCTACAGAAATTAAAGTATAATGAAATCAATTACCATCAATTTTAGTGGAGCTGTGAACAGCGGAGTCTTCACTGTGAGTGAAGCGTACGTGATCAGCTCCATATTTTTTACTGTGAAGAGTTCTTCTATGTCTAAAAAATGTACAATTTTTTTATTTATTTTACTTTAGATGTATAAAATTAAATTTAAATGGGCCACTTAATTTAGAAGTAATAAAATTTGACATAAATAGATCATAAGAACTGACCTTATAAATATTTTACTTAACACACTAGGCTGCATGCAATACAAACTTATAAGTATATAAGAAACCAATTTGTACATCTAAATTTTATTTAAAAAAATAGTTTTAATTTGTAAGTTTAAATTTAATAAAAAAAATTACAGTTAATTAGATTTAAGTTATATTTAACTGTAAACATAATTTCAAGCAAATACTTACAATGGTAAAAATTATACTGGCTTGCATAGTTTATTTCTTTTAATTGGTGTATATCAATAAAGCTGAACAATTAACAATTAAGCTTTAACATAAATAAACAGTATTAATAAAAAAATTTACGAGATTTTATGTTTTTATTTCTTAATAATCTAAATTTAATAATTATATTATTATTTTAAACATTAAAAATTTGAATTAAAGTGTTAAAAAAAACTATACCGATACTAATAAATAATGAGAAAAAAATTTTAAGAAAAATATATACATAAATGCTTAGAACTTACTCTATAATAAATTAAATGCATTAATTAATTATAAATGGGTTTTATCGCATCTACTCTTTTAGATTCAGTCGATAAAATACAAACTAATTATTGATTTTAATATGGGAACTTATTTAAACAAAACTGAGAGCCATCTATACATGCTCTCCCACATATATAAAAGGAAAAGAAATACAAAAATATGCATGTAATATACATATATTGACATAAACAAAAAAGAAGTTTAAACTATTCAATATTTATAATTTCATTTTTTTCTCAAATGTATATAAAATAAAAAATAGATTATATTTATATAGAGATCAATTATTTGCATTTAGTTACAAACTTTTTACTATTTTTTCTTGACTGAACCTCCAATATGGATGAAAACACATATTTTCATTGATCTGGAAAGCATGGGTCAATTTACTTGGACAATAAACATCTAAAATATATTTAATTTTTAAGAAATTAATTTTCTTTTAGCTTGATGTTCTTATACAGAGTCATATATCTTTATAAGAAGCTGGACATTTAACCTTAGCAATTTCATCGTCATCAATTAATCCATCTATAGCAACAGCCAAATAATTATAACTTGAGTTTACAAATAACCCACAACAATGAAATTTTATACAATGAAAGATTGCTAAAGTCACAGCAACATATCCTTCATGTTATAGCCCATATTTCTTGCCAGCTGTGAGAAAATAAGAATCATTTTTTTTTTTTAAATTATACTTTCACTGCTCATATGATAAAAATCATATGCTCCAAAATAAGATGCTTCTCTCCCTACAAGATTCTTGTTTTATATGTTAGAGCTGCTGCTTCTTGGTGGCGAAATGAAGAAATTAATCTGCCCATTTATATATATATATATAATAAATACAATTTATTTATTTTTCTTCATTTATTTATTTTTTATTTTTTTTGTATGCCAGGCTTTTCTATGTTAGGTTTATGGCTTTTATTTGAATATATTTCCATGAATAAAGTTTTACAGCAAAGATGTAAAGAAGCCTTATATTTTCTTTCTTCTGCTCATTAAATTTAGTATAATGGCCAGAACTTGAATTGTATATGTTTTTATGTACTGATGAAAGTAAAAATTTTGAAATGTGTAAATTAACTATTCTTGGTAGCTATTACAAGAGAAATTTATTCTTTTTGCTTGAAGCAATTGTTGCTCACCAAAAATTACCAATTATAGCTGTGTTATTATTAATAACTGTGTATTATTTTATTTAAAAAATTGTGCTTTCTAAAAACTGTAGAATTATTATTATTATTATTATTTCATTTTGTTGTTTTATTAGAAAAAAAATCATTTGCCTGTCCTTATGGTTGCCAAATACATGATGAGGAACATTCAAAATTCTTTTTTGTTAAGTTCCGCACTAAAAATTTGGTCATTTGCTTAAAGAATGATTTTAATTTCCTTAGCTATTGTTTGTCAGTGATAAAATAGATTTTTCCTGTGTTTCTTTTCAAAATAAAGCTAACTTCATTTTTTGTAAAATCTTCGAATTTTAACACACATTTCTAAAAAATAATTTTTTTTATTCCAAAAGAATAATTTTGAAAATTCAGAAAATTATTATACCAGAATATTTCTTAACATTTTTACATTGTATTTAAATGGAGCCAATTCTAAATAAAACTACTAATTGAAAAAATTTATTTTATTATTTTATCCCTTTCGTTTTGAAGTATGGCTCCGGAAAGATTACAAAAGTTGTAATGTTGTGATCATGTGTTGCATGCTGCATATATTTATACTACACATTTTTTTGTTCTTTCTCCAAGGTTATTATTATTGCGCCTTACTTTTAACAACAAATTTACATAATCAATAATAAACAATAACAAACTAAATAAACATACTTAATTTTGTTTATTTAATATCCTCAAGCCTAAATAATTGCCAAAATCCTTTGGCATCTGCCAATAAAAATTACTTATTTTTAATTCTTGCTATAATCCTCCATTACAATGCATATTATTTGCATAATTATTAGAATGTATCCTGCTTTTGTAAACTTTACAGCGATTTCATACGCTATATATGATTCTTGCACCTGAGGAAAACAGCCATCAAATTTATGCTAGTGCTATTGATTCCAATTAGTATCCTCTCTGTGTCCTAATTGGCAAAAATATAATGTAAGATAGGTTAAGAAGAAAAGGAAAAAAAAAAGAGTGTCAAGAAATGCTGAGATCTCTGGTTTGTAAATTAAGAATATTGATGAAAGATCATATATTTTCATATACCTAAATCCCCAGATGGCCACATTCAAACTTCTTTGGAAAAATTTATAAAATATCATATATGCAAAAAGATTATTCAAATTACAAGAAATACAATATTCTCATTTAAAGAAATTATTACATGTTATTGAAATTCCTATCAAAGTCTCAGGAAATAATGTTGCATTGACTCTTTTTCTCTATAATCATTGAACAATAATTAACATCAAATTTTTAAATATAAAAAACAAAAGTTACATTATTTTAAGTGAAGTATTAAAATACTAGAAAATAAAAATAATTGATAGATTTTAGTTTTATGCTTAAACAACAACAGTCTTAAAAAAAATTAAAACAAAGAAATTGTTTTCATGTATTGTTGTGGCAAATAGAATAAATTTCTTTATAAATATAGGTTTAATATGCATTTTTACAGTTAATGAATAAAAAGAATTTAAAATAGGACAAATATAGAATTCTATGAACTTCTCAAATGTTCCATTCGTTAAGGAAAAATAAATCGAATCAAAAATGTTTTCATAATAAAGCATTTATAACTTTAGAACATATATTGATTGTTATTAAACACATAAATAATGATAATGTAATTTAATAACCTTCCATTTGAAAAAAAATTATTTTAAAATGGAATTCAATGAAAAAATAAAAACAATAGAAAAAAAGTAGAATATAAGCAAGTGAATCATCGTAACACACCCAAATGGATAATCTCTCAGTAAATACAGCTGGATCTGCAATTCATAGCTCGAAACATATTCTTAAAATTTGAGTGATGCAATAATTACCCACATAATGTTACTTACATAGAAAACGAAATAAAAAATATCTCTTAACTAACAGCAAATTCAATAAAATAAAACTAAAAAAAATCATAAAAAAAATATATATAAACAAGTGAAGTATATCGTAATATACTTACAATCCCTTTTCACAGTCATAAATCACAATTGAATCGTCATCACTGCTCGAAATCAATGTATTACCATCAGATGAAAAATCAATAGCATTGATGCGATCAGAATTTTCTTGAAATGTTTTGGTTGTGCGAAAGCGTTGAACTACGCGTGATATCAATTTCATAATGATTCTTTGATGCATAAATTAAGTAATACTTTATTACTGAAATTATCAATATGTTTTACTTCTTTTAGTAATAGCTATTATGGAATTAATAGGCAATTTTCAACAAGCAAACATCACTTTCGATCCTCACAATTTACATACACACCGGTCAGCTCCAGACATCCACAAATTAACAAATAACATAGCACTCATTGGTCACCTCAAACCACCAGAATAAAGGAGAGAGTAAAATAAAAGTAATTCAGTAAAGAAAATTATAAGGATATTATTTTAATTAATATCATTTTATAAAATAATCTTTATATTATTCAAAAAATTTATTATTTTTATTGCATACGAAATGGATTTTTTTTATTATTAGTTGAAAATTTACTTATTTTAATATTTAATTTGGCTTCTCAAAATGGCATCGTAGGCTAGAAATGGGCAAAGTCGTTCATTTTAATTACCCGTACATGTGGCCGATCTTTAGTGATTCGGTTCTTTTTATCCGTTCATTGTTCCTTTTTTAGATTTCTTATACAAACAGTGGCTTATTCCCAGCAACATGTTCGTATACATATAAAGGGCCCACAGCATTCAAACATTTTTAAATAAGGCAGCACTAAAATTTCATCAAATCACATTCCTACCCATACGAGGGTATTATATATGCCGAAACATTCACGAAACTTGATATCCAATCCTACTGACACTCCTGTCACTTGCAATTCATTGGCTGATACCCATGTCGGTCTTGATATGTAGAAGATACGGCTCCTCTTAAGTTGCATTCGCAACAATAATTTTTATGTGGTTTATAATTGATAGGTGATGCTACCAAAGAACATACTAAAGAAAAGGATTATAGAGAGTAAGCAGGTGCAAAGGTGCTGTCTCGAAACTTGCCTGTGAACAAAGCTCTAATTTCTTTCTTAAGATGAAGGGAGTTGCTTTTGGTGCGATTGTTATGGCATTTTTTTAAAAAATTTAATTAAAATTAATTAATTAAAATAAAAGTAAAAAACATTAAATAAAATAGGAGATTATAAAAATTAAAAGAAAAGAAAAATAATAATTTGAATAATAATTAAAAAGTAAAAAAATATTACCAGAGGATAAGAAATGAGCAGGACCATCATTCAGTAGAAATAGAATTTGGCACCAGACAATTAATAAAGGTCTGTAATTTATCAATGAGGGTTTCAGCATTGTTAAGTTTTTAGGCAAGGGAGAAAATTCCAGTATTTGAATCAGCAAAAATGAAGACAAACTTCTTTTTAGTGAAAAGTATATCAGCAGTAATTTCATTGGATGATAGTTAAAATTTGCTTCCAGAAGCAGACATAGGCGAAGGGGCTACATGAGGACCCCTCAGGGCTTCAGCAAACCTGAAATTTAAGATAACTTGCTGGGACGTAGGAAGTTGACAGCTCCGGCATGATCTAGTAGTTAGGATATCTGACTCTCCCCCAGGAAGCCAGGGTTCGATTCCCGATGTTGGAAGCAAGTTTTTACGTTCACTGAGACAAATTATCTCATTGTGTATCTGCTAGCCCCCTTGGCTTAAATATTTGCTGCCTTCCGTTAAATAAGTTGAGTTCGCGTAGGGGTAAAGTAACGGATCTCTGACAGCAAAGTCGAAGGATCGAATCTAAACCCAGCTCCTTTCGCTATTCAGTTACGATGTGCACCTCAATTCTTTTCGTCGACAAGGGGCCCAGTTAGGTTTTATTTTCTTTTTTAACCTTTTTTTATGAGAGTAAAAGGATTAGAAAAAAATTTATCAAAAAATGGAAAAAAAATAAATAAAAATAAAATACCAGAACTTTGGTTCTGAGATCGGCTTTTTTTTTGGGGATGGGGGGGACTATTAATGCTTTATCTTTCAGATCATCGTTACGGATCCCACACGTTCAGCAATCCCAATTTTATATCATAATCAATAGTTTCATGGCATAGACAACTGGTCCTTAATTGTACCGAATTTTGACTTAAATTCTTTTAATTTTAATTTTAACTTTTTATTTTTATCATACTTTAATTTATTTTCAGTATTTTTCAAATTTTTAGAGTGCCATTTTTTAATTTTTAGAAACTTTATTTTTTATCATTATTACTAACCTAAAGCAGCCAATTAAAATTGTAAACATATACATAAATTAAGACGAAGAGGTTAAGAGGTCTATCCCCATTGGTACTCCGTAATCGGTACGCCAGTTGTCAGAAGTTGCCAGCATTGATTATATTTGCAGAGTTTAGGCGAGGCTGTGGACACTTAGGGCACCTTGCCATTCTACACTTATATTGAATTTTGGATTAATGGCTTTGACTAGCATCTAAATTCTGACTGTGCCTATAGCGGCAGATTTGAATGCGGAAGGTTGCAATAAAATATATATTCTCAATAACACAAATCCTAGAGAAACAAGTTACTAAGTGGATGTACAGTTCCCGTGGTTCGATCTTTTAATCGTGTTTATGTCATTGCTTTTCACTATTCATTGTTTTTCATTGCTTATAATTTCATTCATTGCTTATCATTGCTCGTTTTATATCATTGCTGTTTTTTTGTAGATCCAAATTTTTTATTAATTTTAAAAGAATATAAAAAAATGTATATATAACTTTCTTGAAAAGGGTTTCTTGACAACCGGAGTTGCAAACAAATTCCATATTACTTTTGTATCCTAAATATTATTATTAAAATTAGATACAATAGCTAATATTGATTTATGTTGCTCAAAATTAATAGATAATTTTAATTAAAGACTATAGGTAAAAATTTTATAAAATAAATACAATTAAAAATAAATTATCAAAACAAAAATAATAATTATAAGTTCAGTTAATTTATCTTAATATTTCAGTCGATATTTCTTTTTAAAAATCTGATGTGTCAAGTCTGATCGCAGCAATTATTTAAGATATCTTGATTTGCTAAGTGTGAGAGATATTTTGACTTGACAAACTTCAAAGTTAAATATAAATATTGACAGGAATATGTTGCACGAAAAACTGAAAATAGTCTGCAAGCTGCTTTATTTGAATTAGGACAAAAATAAAACACTTATTTGACCATCTGTCAATCGCTCCAAACATCCAATATCCTTATATACTTTTACTTCTATTGCACTTTCGCTTACCGAACTTTCATCAATTTCCAGAATCGTACCAGATCCATCAAAAGTAATGTTCTCTTTCATAAGGACATATATGCAAATTTCGCAACAAAAACTCTTCGTATCAGTTACGGTATTCAGCTCACATTCAATCTCATCAGCTATATCCGCAGTCGAATGCCTACTCATATAGTCATGCGTAATTCTCATAATATCGCATAAACTCACTTTTGAATCAGAGGACTACCAATTTTGACGAATGGATATCTTTACATTTTGCGCTGCAGCATTAAATTTCGATCTGCATCTCAACACACATACATCAGAACATCTTTTATTTCAAGAATCAAATCCTTTCCACAACTAGGACACGCTACATTCTTAGCAATACAACCAGAAAACACACAATTTAATAATTTGTAATTTACCCTGACAAAGGCAAAGGTTGTGTGATTGTGGAGTGCCTGGGGACAGAATCCCCCTACCTCCATTGCATAATTAAGAAAAATAAAATAAACTTTAAGAGAATAAACATAAGAGTAGTTAGTTTGTATCAGAAATGTTGAAAAGAGTGGATAATGAGGATGAGCCATAGCTCAGGAAGCAAAGTCCAATAGAATTGAAAGAGAATCGGCACTGTTCCGACCAGGTCGGCTAAACGAAAGCGATCATGGTCAGATGTGCCTGAACCCTGACATTTTAAATCCTTGAAGAAATCATTGCTGTAGCACTCTTCCTTCAATGTTAAGAAATGCATGGAATCTTTGTTCCCAAAGTAAATTCTTCAATATCAAATATCGTTAATCGAAATACTTTGATCAGCACTCAAGGAAAGAAAACAAACACAGTGTCATGAAATGGTAATGAGTGAAATGAATCGTTTTTAAAAATAATGGCTTTTAATTTTTCTTGAATTTCAAGTAATTAAATTAAAGAAAGTAATTAATCTTGGCCAATCTTAAACCATGTAATTAATATTGGCCAACCAGGCATTAAGAAATACGTTACCACATTTCGCGATTTTCAGCCACATGGCAATAAAAAACGTTCCCTAATTATAAAAAATATATTAAAAAACAAAAAATATTCTTGCCTTCTAATCCAAATGTTTTTCCAATCTTCCTCCAAACATTGTTCCTCAGAACTTTATTTTTATGCCTTTTATCATTAATACCATATAGATGAGAAAATTTTTGTATTTTTATTAATAGAAATTCTGCTTTCAAAAGCACGTTTACTTAGAAGAAAAAAATTGAACAGCAAAAGCTAATCCGCATATCGTAAGAGACAAAAAACGACAAGACCAAAGAATAAACACATTTGTTAATCTTCTATTGGTTGAATTATTACCGTTCAGCCTTTTGCATGGAAAAGTTTTGTGTTTTTTTTCGTGTTTTTATTTATTTCCAATGGCAAGGCAAGTACAAGAAGAATAAAAATAGTAGTAATATCAGAAATAACAAGGGAAAAAAATAAAAAAGAATAAACGTTTAAAAAAAGTAAAGATGACCGAAGTCATTGCCTTGTGGCGGTATTGTAAAGGTTGCGTAGTGTTATTAAAATTCAGACGGCAAAATAAAAGACGATAATCAATTTTCACAATTACGACATGTTTATTCTACTTCGAACGCTTACTACGTTCTATTTTTATTCTAGCGGGAAAATTCCCTTTTTAACAGTGAAAGTAGAAGTCGTTCAATTTGTATTCCATTTTACATCAATAGGTGTCGCTACATCACTCCCCTATTTGCAAACAATTCACGGGTCACCAAGTATGTGGCGGTATTGTAAAGGTTGCGTAGTGTTATTAAAATCCAGACGGCAAAAAAAAAGACGATAATCAATTTTCACAATTACGACATGTTTATTCTACTTCGAACGCTTACTACGTTCTATTTTTATTCTAGCGGGAAAATTCCCTTTTTAACAGTGAAAGTAGAAGTCGTTCAATTTGTATTCCATTTTCCATCAATAGGTGTCGCTACATCACTCCCCTACCAGTAACAAAGTTACGTTACTTTGAAAATGGTAGACGAATTAATATATCAATACAAATAATAGCGAACAAATACACATTGATACAAATTTAAATTGCACAAAATAATTACAAATACAATTACATATAAACAATTACATACAATAAATCAAATTAATTTTTTAAAATGGAATGGATGAATTATAAGTTTGAAGAAAAGTCAATAATGTCATTGAAACGAACAGGAAGTTTTACTTGTCTTCCACAACGTGTTGTTGTGTTTGGTTGTGCAACTTGCTGACTTGGTATAAATGTTTGTTCACTCGGCACAGATGTATGATCATTTGATGATGTTGGATTCAGAAGTTCATTAGGTTGTAACACATATGCCGGTTTTAATCTATCCACTGAAATATTAACTTGTTTATTTTTAATTGATAGAAGAAAGTTTTTCGAGGATCTTTGCAATACCAAATAGGGTCCTTCATATGGGGGGTTCTAATGGTTTTTTAACTCTGTCAATTCGCAGAAATACATGTGAGCATGTGTACAAATCTTTTGGAATGAATATCTTTTGTTTACATTTGTTTTTGGATTGGTATGGTTTTAAGTCGGCCATCTGTTTTCGGAGATTGCTTACGAAATTATCATCAGATATTGGAAATTTGGATTCTTCAAAGAATTCGCCTGGTAATTTAATAGTTTTTCCATAAACTATTTCAGCAATTGTATACTTACAGTCCTCATGTGGAGCAGCTCGCAAACCCATAAGAACCGTTGGTAATGCGTCCGTCCAACGAACGTTGTTATGACATCTAATAGCTGTTTTCAAGGTACGGTGAAGACGTTCAACTTTTCCATTACTCTGAGGATGGTAAGAAGACGTATGGTTTACTTTAACACCTCATAGCGCAGCTAAACTTCGAAATAGTTCTGAAATAAATTGAGTGCCTCTGTCAGTAATAACACAAGTAGGTACACCAAATCGGGTGATCCAATGCTCATAAAAAGCTTTTGCTATACTTTCTGCAGTGATATTTGATAACGGTACCACTTCCATCCAAGAGGTAAATCGATCAATACACGTCAAGCAGTATGTGTATCCATTAGAAGGTGAATAAGGTCCAATTAAATCTATATGAACGATACTAAACCTTTCATCTGGTGCTTGAAATTGTGAATATTCGGATTTTGTATGTTTAGTTATTTTATTTTTCTGACAGTTGATGCAAGTTTGAGTCCACTGTTTAACATCTTTTTTCATATTTGGCCAAATGAATCTCTTAGTGATTTCTTTTACAGTAGTTCGAATTCCAGAATGAGCTAAACTGTGAATTGTATTAAATATTGTCATTCGAAAATTTTTTGGTATGAAGGGTCTGATACTGGAAGTAGAGGTATCACAATACAAAAGCTTTCCTGATGGCAATTGGTGTTCTTTGAAATGTAATGATTTGGAATGTAATTTCAATTGTTGCAGTTCATCATCATTAATTTGTGCATCAGCTATCAAGTCATAATCGACAATAGGTGAATCGATGTTCTCAATTCTAGACAGTCTGTCTGCTACCACATTGTTTCGACCACTGATATGGTATAGGTTAGTAGAGAATTGTGAGATATATTGTAAGTGTCTTAGTTGTCTGGGGGAGGCTTTATCATGGTTTTGCTTAAAAGCAAATATTAACGGCTTATGATCCGTATAAATATCGAAATCTCGACCTTCAAGTAAATGCTTAAAATGTTTAATGGATAAATATATACCCAAAAGTTCACGGTCGTAAACGCTGTAATTTTTCTGAGCATCATTAAGTTTTTTAGAAAAAAATGCAATTGGCTTCCATCCATTTGGTTCTTTTTGTTGAATAACTGATCCAATAGCCCAATCAGATGCATCTGTGAGAAGTGCCAGAGGGTAATCCGAGTTGGGATATGCCATTAACGCTATTTGAGCAACATCTTGTTTACATTTTTCAAAACTTTGTCTAGTTTCATCGGTCCATGGTATTTTGCGTCGATCTTTTTTTGTAGATCCTTTCAAAAGTTCATGTAGAGGGGCTTGAGTTTTTGCGGCATTATTTATATAATTACGATAAAAATTGATCATTCCTAAGAAGGAACGTAATTCTTGCATAGTTTCTGGTAATGGATATTCTATGATAGCTTTGATTTTTTGAGGTTGAGGTAGTGAACCTTCCGCAGATATTTGATAGCCTAAAAAATCTATTACAGGTACTCCCAAAACTGATTTGCTAATATTAATCTGTAGACCATATTTATCTAAACGCTGGAAAACTATTTTAAGATGTGAACGATGTTCTTCCTCGCAAGAAGAGGCGATCAACACATCATCTAAGTATGGAAATATAAAGTCTAAACCATAAAGAACTTCATTTATAAACCTTTGAAATGTTGCAGGGGCATTTTTAAGACCAAAACTCATCACATTGAATTGATAAAGTCCAAAAGGTGTGATGATGGCAGTTTTTGCCTTATCTTCATCTGCTACAGGAATGTGATAATATGCTTTAGTTATATCAATTTTAGAAAATATAGTTTTATTAGTTAAAATATGCTGAAAATCCTGGATTCGAGGTATGTTATATCGATCAGGTATAGTTAAATCATTCAATCTTCTATAATCACCACATGGACGAAAAGAACCATCTTTCTTTGTTACTATATGTAAAGGACTTGCCCATTCTGAGCTAGATGGACTAATGATGTTATTGTCTAGCATATATTTAAATTCTCTTTTAGCTATTTCCAACCGTTTTGGATCTAATTGTCTTGCTTTACAATTTTTAGGTTGTCCTTTAGTTACAATATGATGTTTTACACTATGTTTAACATTTGAAACAAGAAAATTTGGTTTTGTTATATTGGGATACATAGAAAATAAATCAAAATATTTACATAAGCTGCTCGTTGTATTTACACATTCATTAATAGAGATGGGTGCAATGTTACCATAAACTGCAAGGTTAGTTACACCATCAATTAATCTTTTATGCTTTATATCAATTAATAAATTGAACTTATTTAAAAAATCTGCACCTAGTATAGGTTTACTAATTTTGGCCACAATAAATGGGAATTGAAATTCTCGACGTAAACCTAGATCAAGATTTAAAATTTCTGTACCAAAAGTATCGATTGCAGTATTGTTTGCAGCATATAATTTATAGTCACTAATAAATTTGTGTTTAGAAGTATAAGGAATAAGACTTACGTCCGCTCCACTATCAACCAAAAAGCGTAAACCCGTTTTTTTGTCGTTGACAAATAGACGGTATTGACGGCAATGTTTTGTATTTTCAGCAGCAGAGTCTGCCGTTAATTCTGTTGCTGATTCTGGTTTTCCGAAGGATTGTTTTTGCCATGCACATGGAGCTTTGCATTTATCAGGAAAACATTTTTCTCGAAAACGAAAATGGTAATAACAGTATTTGCCTGAAGGATTATAAGAGTGATTGCGAGACTTACTTCGATGAGAAGAAGTGTATCGACATCTATTTCTAGGTTGGGAACGAGAGTTCCTTGTAACACTCAGTTTTTCAAGTTTATTTTCCAAAGATGTAATTTGTTGTTGTAACTCAGTCATGGCATCTGATCCTGATGAAACATTGCTTACGCGGTAAAGTTCTTGTTTTGGTTGCATTTCAAGAATACGATCCGCCATTAATGCCAGTTTTTCAATTCCTTCATCACTAACCAGTAAAATATTCCGCACGGAATCAGGCATTTTTTGTAGAAATAATGTTGTTAGTACCTTATCAGTTATTCCATCAGTAGCCAGGTTTCTCATTTTTTGTAAAAGTTGACTAGGTTTAAGATCTCCCAAGTCAAATCCTGTCAGCAGTCTCTGAAGACGCTTATTTTCGCTTTCTGTAAATGTATTCAGCAAACGTTCTTGTGCAGCGGTATATTTTGTTCTATTATGATCACTTATAATGTCCCACAAACTTTCAACAAATTTCGGTTCTAATTGCGAAACTAAGTAGTTGAATTTTGTATCCTCGGCTGTTATTCCACAAATTGAAAACTGTGCTTCAACTTGAAAGAACCATATTTCTGGTTTTTCAGCCCAAAAAGGAGGTATTTTGACACTTACCCGCGCTACTTCATCTTTTTTCGCCGATTCATTAGATTCAGTCATTTTGTAAATAATTCACTGTTTGCAAGCAATTCACGGGTCACCAAGTATGTGGCGGTATTGTAAAGGTTGCGTAGTGTTATTAAAATTCAGACGGCAAAATAAAAGACGATAATCAATTTTCACAATTACGACATGTTTATTCTACTTCGAACGCTTACTACGTTCTATTTTTATTCTAGCGGGAAAATTCCCTTTTTTACAGTGAAAGTAGAAGTCGTTCAATTTGTATTCCATTTTACATCAATAGGTGTCGCGACAGCCTTAAGAGTTCCCTCGCACGCCAGTAAAGCGCTGTCTCCGAGTCGCCGTCAAGTACCGCACATCGTTTGAGGTGGTCTCTGTTCATTGGGACTGTTGAACCACATAGGGGGCAGCCAGGATTCGAAAAATTTTAATGCGATGGAGATGTTCTGCTAGACAGTCATGGCCGGTCGGAACTGTGTGACAGCATGTCGTCGCGGATTGCTGGATATTGCTAAAAGATCTTCAGCTCTCCAACGCTTTGATTTAATCACATCTTGAATTTGTAACTTGTGGATTTTAGTCATTATTTGTTTGATAATAAATTTACAAATTCAATATAATAATATACAAAATAATTCATTTTCTGTTGCGACTACAAATAGTTACAATCCTTTGCTTCGGGGGCATAACCTTACTATTTTTTTAATCTTCATATCTGGCAACACTGATGCGCAACCAAGTTTCTCTTCGAATTTGTCAAGTAAATAATTGAATTTTTAAGATAGGATTAAACTGATAAAAATTTTAAAATGTAATTTCTTTTATAAGCCTTTCGATTTTTGATGTTATCTAAGAGAAATATCCTCTATATAAGCAATGATTGATAGCCAATTTTTAAGAAGAAGATTTTTATTATTGTGTAATGTCATCATTTGATTTATTTTCTTATGAAATCACTCCTTCTGGAGTGATAGAATATCTTTATTCATTACTTCCTGTTGAAGTTATTGAATTTTATTTTTCCACTTTATCGACTTTTAATACAATTGATGAGTTTCAGTTGAAAATTTTACGTATCTCTGTTGTAATCCTGTGTGTAAATTTAGTTTTTATTTGGATATCGTGGGGAAAGTATGGGGATAAAATAACTGAAAGATTTATGAAACCAGGTGTGTTTTCATTTTCATTTTCTATTTAAAAATGCCTTTTTTTTTATTATCTTGTAATTTTATGTGCATTTGAACAGCATCTTAAAAACAATAAGAAAATTTGAGTATGAATTTTTTTTTATTATTATTAATTTGAATAATGCACATTTGCTGGTTAAATTAAAAAAAATTCAGTTATAGATTTGTATTAAATTTTGCGAGCATAGTTTTCATTAAATTTGCCATATGTTTTGATAAACATTCACTTGGAAAGAAAGTAGAAATACAATTTTGAAGTAAATTACTCAAATCACTCAATTAATTACTCGCACAATTAAATCAATTTTGAAAAAATTGAAGGTAATGTAGAATTAAAAGAATAGTTTTTGTGTTTTAAAATTTAAATAAACCTGTGATCTTTAAAATTTAAAGTAAAATAATATTTTATCCTTGCATTAAAGATTTTGATTTGCAAGATGGGAAAAAGCTTAAACAAATAAAGACTGCTTATTTTAAAGGATTTTCATCTCATTATTTCTATTCCAGCTTTTTTCCTTCAAATATTAGTATTAAATTAGTATATTTTTTTATTAAATAGTGTATATTGGTATAATTCGATTTTTTTTTTTTAAATTTTATTTTTTTATTCATTTGAATATATAATACTAATATATAGCAACATAATTTTGTTAATATTTATTAAGTAAAATATTTTTATTCGTTAATAGTTTAATGTATGTATTAGAATCTTAAGTGTAATATTAATACCCTATTTAATGGTATGATATATATTTTTTCTATAGTTATTCTCTAATAACTTATGTCTCAAATTATTTTTTATGTATATACTGTCAAAAATGAGGATTAATATCTAAATTAAAAGCTCAAAATGTGCACATTTCAGAAACATTATATATATCTTGAATCATTTTCAGCATCCAGTAAAAGTCTTGAAGATTTAAAGCGTGAAGCCACTGAGTTAAAACTTCCTAAAGAACATACACCAAGGATATAAATTGAACATTTGAATAAAAATGAGTGCAATTCGAGATTTCTTTAAGAAAAAGAAAGCTGATTTGACGTTTAAAGGGGCAGGACCTGGACGCAAGTTAAATGAATCTGCTAACACTTCGAGAAATCACAGCCACTCTTTACCAATTACAACCCAACCATCACGTCATCAACCTTCAGAAGGAGTACAACGAGCTGGAGCCGCAGCATTAGCTCGTATTGAACAGAGACAAACTAATGTTAATTGGTTAGTTGTATTTTCATATTACTTATCCACATTAAAAAGTATGTTCTTAAAACAAATATTTATAATTTTGTTTAGGAATTTTTAGCTAATGAAATGTTTGTAACTAATTTCTCATGTATACTGAATATAATATTAAAAAACTGAGGTATTTATATTATACACTTTCACTTACTTCTCTGTAATCAAAATCATGTAGATTAACACTTTTGTTATTAAGAACTTATGCATTCTTATATTGTGTCCTTAAATGTTTGGAAATATTTTAGCAGTAATTGAAATATTTGAATTTTTGTTTTTTACAAGTCATCTAAAATTTCTTACTTGTTACATAATGTTTTAAGTATTGAATATTAGTTAATCTAATTTGGATATATAAAACAGAACCCCTCCAGTTCATGTTATTGTTTTATAATATTTCTCACAAAAGAAATATATTCATCAGATTTTATTGTTATATCACAATTTTTTATTAATTTTTTTCAAGAAATAAGGAGTTGATTACGTATGGAATACTCCATTTCAAAAAAAAATTTTATTCCAAAAAATAATTCTTTATATCACACAAAGTGCTTTTGGAATATTAATTACCATAATTAAATGAAGATATAATTTTCAATATGAAAAAAATAAAAGATCTTATATTATCCTCAGGAGATTCTCAACTGTTTTTTAACATAGCATGTAAAAATCAAATTCTATTTTTATGCATATGGCATACTAATAAAACATTTTTTAGTTTTAAACAACATTTTTGATGACATAATTGTATATAAAAATTTTGTTATATATTTAAGATAGCGGAAACTAGAAAAAAAGATACCCATTTAAGAACTAGGGGGAAAGCAAAAGAAACTGCATTTTTCTGACGATTTATGATCTTATGATTTACTAGAAGGATAAAATATTTTATCAGCATCACAATTTTTTATTTTACTTCTTATAATGCATTTTTAATTCTTATCAATAACTCAATACCAAGTCTATTTCATCTACTAACAAACATTTGATTTATGAAGCATGCCACATTTTGTTTATTTTATAAAAGCTTTGCTTTCTTCCATCTTCCAAAACTGTTGTGTTGCTTTATGTTTAAAATATTTTTATCTTTCCCCACATAAAGTTTATTAATTTTTGTTGCTGGGGAAACAGTTTAATAAGAATTGATTTTTATGAAATTTAAAAGAAAAAAAAATGAACCTCCTCTCTCCTTCGAAAAAATCCACAATGCAAAATTTTGAAGTTTTTTTTACTGTATAATACATAAGTTATTGGCAAGATATTACAGTATTTAAAATGTTTTAATAAGGAACTGTTAACCTTTAGATTTTTGACAGAGTTTAATTATTTTATTTTTGAATAGATTGTGCTAATTAGTTTTTATTTATTACATTTAAATTCTTCACAATTGTTTAGGTCTGCTCAAGCCCTTAGAGCACAGGCTAAAAAAGAAATGGAATTGGAAAATGCATTAAAGAACCAGCAAATCGCTACTGCTTCAAAGAAAGATATAGTAATTTTTTTTTTAATTATCCTTAAAATAAAATTTTTCTCCCCGTTGTGTAGCATAAGACCATAATTTATCAATAGGTAAATAATTAGAAAATCAATCATAGCTCTTTAATATTTCATTAAAAAGGGTTTTTTTAATATATTTATTCTTGGAAAATAAGTAAATACATGTGTGTGTGTTTACTTATTACTTATCATGCATTTAATTTTTATTTCATTTATTTATTTTTGTTATATTTTTGATTACTTACTACAGTGGTTTTGAAACTTCTAATTTCTGTTTCCTTTAATAAGAAGAAATTCTCACCTATTAACAACCAAGAATTTAGCTTCCCTTTAAATTATTTTCATCTCAAAATGTCATAGTAGTTGTATTAACAAGATAAGAATAGCAGCATTCCTTTTTAACTCAATTTATTTTGAAATATTCACAATATACTCTTGCCAAATATTCATTATTTATTTGCTAATAAAAAATATAGATATCATATTATACAATGTAATAAATAATTAATTTCATGGGACAAAAATATTTTGAAGTTTAAATACTAGTGAGTCATCTATGGAATGATAGTTTGTTTTTTAAAAATAAAATTTATTATTTATATATAATTATCTCTTCATTATTAAAAATGTTTAATTTTTATTTGCCTTAACAATAACAAATGGAAAAAAATATAACAAACAAAGGTATAAGTTTTATTTTAGAAAAAATAATGCACAAAAGTATCAAGTAGTATCAGGTGAGTCTTTAAAACGGAATGTTTTTGTTTAAAAATCAGGAATTATTTATCAATACCTTAGAGGGTAGTTACTTTAAAATTTATAAAATTTAAGCCTGTGATTATTACGTTCTGAGATTATAGTTCTTCTAAAGAATTTTTATTTTGCTTAGTTAAAGCTAAATAAAATATGTACTCCTTCTTTTAGGATTGGTTCCTACAATTTGAGAACTACTGATAAAAAAAATATAAAATAACATTTATAAATCCTAGTTGCTCAGATAATATGTTTCAGTGATTTTATTGTGGGAAAATATGTTCATTATGTAAATTTGCTGCTTTGATATTTTAACAGGTTGTACAAGAGGCCTGCCCTGCTTTAACTGTTTCTGGCGTATACTTTAAGTGTCCTTTAATTGGTCCTGAAGTTTTGCCTAAAAAAGAAATTAAAAAAAGAATTAGAGAGTTCTTGTATGAGCAATTAGAGCAAGAACAAGGACTTACTGCATGCCTAATAATTCATACTGTTAATCAAAATAAAGAAAAGGTATTTATTAATTTTGCATTTTTTTTTTTTTAATTTCTTATCATAAAATATGTATAATTCTTTCTTCTTGAAGACATTCTTAAACAACAATCCTTAAATATACAAACAATATTGCTTAAAAGTTTGAGACATTTCTTTTTTTATTATATATTAATAATAAAATTTTTAATGCAAGAAAAATATTAAACAATAAAATATTTTTCTCTAGATTCAAATTGGAGTTGAAACACTTGCAAGATATCTGACTAATATTTTGGATAATCCTGAAGAAGAAAAATATCGTAAGATTCGATTAAATAACAAAGTTTTTCAAGAAAGAATCATAGGTCTGGAGGGGGCCTCTGAATTTTTAGCTGCAGCTGGCTTTTCTAAACAAAATATTGATGGAGAAGAATATCTTGTTTTTAAAGGGTCCCATTTAGACGATTTTGAAAATTTACAAATGTTAAAAGAAGCTGTTTTGAGTGCGGAACCTATACTTCCATGTTTGGATAGAAATTTGAGAGTGTTGAGACCTTCAGAAGCTGCTGTTCAAATAAATTTACCGGATGATTTTTTCAACTTGTCTGTCGAAGAAATTAAAAGAGAACACAATGAAAAGTAAGTTTAATGTGTGTTTTATTACTTTTTTATTGAAAATCTTCATAATTTTTCAGGGAATTAAATTACTTTTCTTTTTGTGTTTTTAATGATTGACAGTGTCATTAATTTATAAGAAATTACCACTTCTGCATTAAGAAAAAAGATGTTTAAGAGGTTAAGAGAGAGATGTTAAAGATGTAAAGAGGTTTTATCAAAAATTTTCAAAACAAGTTTATGATGTGACAGGTATACTTAGGCCAGGCTTATCTATTGTCTGTTAAGAAATGCTTGTATATTTACAGACTGATTAATGTAATTTATTTAGAATTAAATTGTTTTAATGTTTCATGATATCTAATTTATTAACTGCAAAAAAAAAAAATTTCAAAATCTATATTAGAGGCTTATAAAAATAATTAATGTACAGTAGACCCTCTGTAAGTTGAACTTCAAGGCAGACCTCAAATAATTCGAGTTATAGAGCTTTTGACTTATGGAGGATTTCGACTTACTCGGATTTTGTAAGGAAATATTCGACTTGTAGAGGTTTAGATTCTTTCTAACTTATTTTAAGTTAGAGAGGTAAAATAAATAAAAATTAAAATTACAGAGGTAATAAACATGTTTATTTTCAACTTAAAAGTTATTTTATGTACTACAATAAAAAATCAAAATAATTCTTGCTTAAACCATTTAAGTAAGCACTCCTCCAAGCCGGGAAATTCTGCAATTTTTTGTCTTTTACAGGACAAACTTTGACCGTTTTCATTTTTTTTCATGGTGTCCGATTTGTTTTCTATTGTTGACAGAGTGCTCATTGGTAGGCCAAATTGTTCAGCAACATCTTTCTTTTGACAACTCTTCACAGCTACGAGCACTTCAAACTTTTCAGCGAGAGTCAAAGTTTTCAGTTTACGTTTCACAGCACTAATTTTTTAACAATATTATTCGTATACTGTTGATAGAGGTGTATTGAAGTAAAACCAAACTACTTCTGTTATTTTTGCTATCAACAACAAAAGATAAAATCAAACATTGCTAATGTTCGAGGTACAGAGGTCCATTTTTTTTTTTTTTTTTTTTTTTTTAATAGTTACAGAGGGAAAATGGCTTGTCGGGATTGACTAATTATTTCAACTTATGGAGGGTTGAAATTTCGAGTAATGGAGGTTTTGGGGCTTGAAGGGAAGGGAACAAATAAAATTTTCGAGTTGTGGAGGCTTTCGACTTAAAGAGGTTCTACTGTAAAGAACCAGATGCAGAGAAGTTTTTCTTTTATAAAATATTTTATTTCTATTCATTTATGTTCCATTTAACTTTTCTTTGAATGAAACATTATCAAAGACTGACATGTTAATAAAAAACTTTAAATCTCAACTTTTGTTTTTATTTTAGAACTGAATCTGTAGAACTTATGACACAGCTTCGTACTAAAGCTATGAGAGAAAGGGATGAAATAAAGGAGCTTCATGTGTATAAATATGCACTCATCAGAATTAGATTTCCAGATAATAATATTCTGCAAGTAAGTTTTTCAAAATAAATATTCACAGCATTATTCATTTGAACTTAAAAAAAAATATATATGCAAAGGTAAAAGATTTTAAAAATAATTTTGTTTTGGTCAGCTATTTTTGTAAGTGTTAACATATCATAAGTTTGGAAGAATTAAATATGTTTTTCCATATTTAATACATGAGCTTGAATTGAATTAAATTATGAATAATTATATATTATCTTGTAATATAACAATTTTATATTAATCTTTGTTATTAAATTTTCATTAAAATAATGGGTACTTACATATTAACGCCACCTTAGCTACAGATTTGGCGGTTTTTAAGTGGCGCCAATCTAACAGCTACAGATTTGGCAATTTTTAAGTGGCGCCAATCTAACAGCTACTGATTTGGTGGTTTTTAAGTGGCGCCAATCTAACAGCTACAATGAAGTGTAGATTGGCGCCACTTAAAAAACCACCAATTCTGTACCTGCGGTTGGCGTTCAAAAGATAACTGCGTGCGCGTGCAAACAACAAGATTGCTCTTTATTGGTGCAACTGTAGCTAAGGTGGCATTAATATGCAAGTACCAAATAATGTTATTAAAGGTTGTTCCCCCCCCCAATGGCAGATTATGAACAGTTACAGCAAATAAAGATCAACGAAAACAAAAAAAACATACAACAACAACAAAACATGCTGAAACAGAGTTCATTAATCTAACAATAATGCCAAGTTGCAGATCTTTTAGCCACTAAAAAGTGTTACCAGATGCACCATGGGGAGGGAGATCTGCACACCCATGTTATTAAAGTTTATTTTCTTAATCTGAAATTTAAAAAAAATATTAACTGTGTTGTATAGAGATCAAATTCATTATTTGTTAATAATGCAACTTCATAATGTACCCATTCCTTTGCACAAAATGTAAAAAATATTTATTAATTCCATTTTTTTATTATATTGTATTTACTTATTAAAATTAAGCCTTATTTTTGAAGTATACAGTCTAAATATATATATATATAATTTAATTAGCTGTATTTTTAGATAAACAGAAAATTAGGGGTTCATTTTAGGATACTTACAAAGTAGTATGTAAATCGATGTGTAACTTAAAGAAAGAGTAAGTGGAATCTATATAATGTTGTGAAATCTTGACTATATTTTTTTAAAATAGAAAATTTGATATTGAAATCCCAATCATATTGGCTTTGATTTAATGGTATTTGTTTTAGAATTAAACCATGTTTTAAAAAAATATGTTCTCGGAAATCTACAAAATAATAGAAATGAACCAGATTGAATTTAAAAAAGAAAATATGAATACTCAATAATATTTTATACTTAAAAAAGAAACTATTTATAGACAAATAAATTGCTTTCTCATGTTAATGAAATTATAGTGATACTAACAGTATCAAATAAAAAGTTAAGGATGTCATATTCTAACTACGCCAGTAAAAAGCCTAATTTCTCCAATATTTTTTTTTATTTATGTTTAGAGGAATTAATAAAAAAAGTAAATGTTTATTAAACTCTCATAATTACAGCCTGTTATTGAATGTTTGGAATCTTGTTAGAATTCATTGTTGTAGTGGATGCAAGTATGGGATGCCCCATGTTGGGCACCAATTTGTAGTAGATGCGTAATCGTATGTTTGTGCAGCTTCAATTGGGTGTGGACAAATCGAGTCCTAAGTCCAATAACACATTTATTTTGATGCACAAGTACTACAGTTGCAATAAACGATATTTAACATACAGCATGTATATTTAAAGGACATTCAATTAGATATTTAGTGGAAGGATTCAACTTCTAACTCTCGGGATTGTCATTCAGCGCCAGTTACGCTATGCGTCCTCTCATGTGAGAGTCTGATTGTCTACTGATGATTTCTTCTGTTTGACTCTAGGGACTCTCTTGCAGTGTGTAGGTGGAACCATGGTTACATTGTGTAATTTAGAGAGGGTGCCCAAGGAAGTTTTAAATATTAAAATAAAACTGCATATCACCAGACTTAATATCTGAATGTTATATACTATAAATATTATGATTAATGATAAATTTATTTCTGTTTTAAATTTCAGGGCACATTTTATGTTCATGAAAGACTATTTTCTGTAAAAAACTTTGTTGCTGAAAATTTGTGTAATCCTGAAAGAGAGTTTCACCTCTTACTTCCAGGTGGTATCAAGCTAACAGATGAGGCCTCTTTACTGGAGTTAAAGCTTGTGCCTGCTGTGTTATTAAATTTTTTGTGGTCTGATGGTCTCAGTGATTCAAGTTCAAATTTTTTGAAACCAGATGTAATGGCCCTTCTTACAAATCTTAGTTAAAATATTTGAATTCATTTTTTTTCTTATTTTGATTGCTTTAATTTGTTAACTCTCTAATTGTATGTCATTCTAATTTTCATATCTATATAATTTATTTTGCATTACTTTTATTTAATAATTGCTGCAACCCAAAAATATTAGATATGTATTTATCTGCTTTAAAAACTCAAATCTTATTTTGCCAGTTTTCAATATTTTAAAAGATAAGTTTTTCAAACTGACTTATATGTTTATAAAAATTTTAATTTATATTATGTATTGTTTGTAAAATGAATGCTTTATTTGAATTTTTTTGCTTAAACTTTATAAATACTTTTTAAAACTAAAAGTGTTAAAATTCTCTTTGTATTATGTTGATAGATAAACATTGATATAATTTAATCTAGTTTTGTTGAAGAGTGTGTATGGTTTACTAATAATATAAAATTGAAACAACTCTATGTATATATGCCAAGCAATTGAAATAATTAAACATCTTGTATTATGGACAGATTTTTTTGTGTTTATCTGCCTTGTACTTCAGTCAATTATTAATACTTTAATATTATTTAATGAAATTATTTTAAATGGTATGACTGCTTCATCTTAGTCCGCTTAGTTTAAAAATGAAGAGAATTTTTATAATAGGCTGATAATTTTATAAACTTCTTGGACATCCTTATTTTATGTTTATTATTATTATTTGAACAACTCGAGGGGGTTTTTTTTAATTTTCTTTTTGACTAGTTGATATTAAAACTGCTTGAAGTCAGATTGAATTTTGCATTACTTTCAATTATATTTTACCTCCTTATTAGAAAAGAGCTTATCTTGAAAAGAAACCCTTTTCCAGACTTACTAACATTACAGATATATTCATATACATATATTCCAAATTAAATTCAGTTTATTAGTCATTTTTAAAGTATTGATAGGATTTTTTTTTTTTTTTTTCCTTATTTCACATACCTGGATTTAATTGACTTTATACATATCTATAAGCCATTATTTCTTATCGATAATACCCCAATGGCATATATCACAAATGTTATAATAAATAGAATTAAATTAATGATAATAAATTTATATGCAGTTTATGCAATAATTTTATTTTCGTATCAATTTATTTCTGTTTAAAATTTCAGGGTGCATTTTATGTTTATGAAAGACTATCTTCTGCAAAATACTTCGCTGCTTAAAATTATCAGAAAAGTACTATTCTCAAAAGCTAGGAAAAAAAAATCAAAAGAAAATACAGAAAAAGTTTTTAATAGCGACTAATCAAGTCATTAAGTAAATCTGGCACTTTTGTGCTCATGGCAAAATACTAAAGAAAAGCATTAAATCTATATTACATAGGATTATATCAATATATTGTATAGGATTAATGCTTGAAAACATAAGGAAATATAAACTTATAGTTTATGTAAAAGATTTAGGGCAAAACTAATTAATTTTTGTAACAATTATATTCTTCCTGCTCTTAAATATGTTAGAAGAAATGCAAAAGTTATTTCAAATATATTTATCAAAATTCAATCTTCATTGTTTTATGTAAAACACATAATATTCAACAAACTTCTTTGCTTATTTAATCTCATTTCTTCTTTAATGTATAAATTTAAAACTAAGTTTATCTTAATTACATAATAAAGTTAAGTTAATTTTAAAATTATAAACCAAATGTTTACCAAGATTAGAACATTTCGCCTTTGTCTCGTTGGTGAACGGTCCATTTCATGGAAGCTCGAAAAATGTTGGACTTTTCATATATATATATTAAATATTATGTTATAATTAAGAAAAGAATAGATAAGAAAAATGTTCAAAGAATGTTCAGTGTTTTTTCCCTGTGCAGCAAATTAGAAAAAAAAAATTAAATTAAACTGGAGTAGGGCACTGTGTTTCACTCTCCTCAATATATTGTTATATAATTAATGCAAATCTATATTAATGAGTTAAACAATGTGAAACTTTTAAGGTAAGCTTTTTTTCTCGATAATTTTTCTTAATATGACACATAATCTGAAATTAATTATAGGGGAATGGATGAAAATTATATTATTGTATCAGTATTTTTCTGTAGATTTCACTTAATTATATCAGAAGTGATTGAGGTATCCCACAAAATATTTCAACACTTATACATATAATGCTTTTTTAAATAAATTAATACATATTTAAATTTCTCTATGAAATAAAAGTATTGACAATGTATATACATAAAAATATAATAAAGAATACTGAAATGCATAACAATATAATTACACAAACTACTTAATTGAAAACTACCTTCTCAGTGAATTGATTAGTATTGCACATGGAAAAATTTAATTAGCCATTTATTTTTAATATTACAAAAATTGTAGCATATATTATAGGGATTAATAGATTAAAAAGCTTATGATTGAATACGTTAAGTTATATATATAAGATTATGCTTTTAATTTCAGCACGAAAGCAAATCACATCAATTACTTATGCATTTTTTTTTATTTTCATGTAAATTTGAAAATAATATGAAGTATAAATTAAAATGACTTTATTCATCAGACTTGAGTCCTTTAAATTACTTTTTCTGGAATTTCTTAAAATAGGATTAAAATTAAATGTGTAGTCCAGTGTGAGATTCTATAGCTGCCACAATTTTTATTTTTTCTTAATAAGACTATTTTTGTATAGTTTATCATTCATTAGAAAGAAGTATAACTTCCCTATTATTTAAAGCTTATTTTCTACTCTTAACAATTAAATAAATTGCTAATAATATGTATTTGAAGTAATTTTTTGCAAGACTTTCATTTTTCCAACCGAAATCTTCGAACTTGATAGTTTGGGTTGTAAAATATTCTTCTTTCTCATGTTTTAGTTGTAAATGTATAAAGAATTTTCACTCCATACATATATATATATTTTAAATGTTAACTTACAAATCGAAAAAAGCCTAAACAAATAAATTTTTATATTTTTTAACTTGAATATATTTAGTGAGATTATTAAATTAAAATTTATTTTTTTTTGTTAATTACTGAAAAATGATTTTAATCTCAAAATTATGAGACTTGTTTGGCCAAACATATAGATTCAAAGATAAAACATATATTTATATAGATCTTTGAACAGTTTGAATCCAAGGGGTATATGGGGATGCGAATCAACAAGGACTATAATCCCCTAATCCCTATTTAATAAGTCATTATCCACAACTCTCCAAGATCGGGACCTACGGTTTAAAGTGGACTCCGAACCACTACAAACATCCATGCCACTGCCGGGGCTCAAACTTGAGACCTGTGGTACCAAGCGCTAGCCATTCGGCGGTTCAGATCCTCCTTGAACAGTTTACAATATTATACACATAAATGCAGCACGTGGGAAACAATTTAAAAACAATGAAATATGTTCTATACTTTTATTGGCTTGATGCAAAATAATATTTAGAAAAGAAAAAACGCTTTATCATAAAAAAGCTTAATTACTTACTTAATTAAATTACATTCTTAGGTAAATGTGTGAATTGTTTTTTTAAGGGTGATGATTCAATCTTATATAGCTCTATTTATATTAATAATTAGAAATTAGATATAATATTATCTGACTTAATAAAAAAAGGCAGAGAAAAAAATGAATGTGCTGAAAATAGACAAACAATCCATTACCAATTATAATGCACTACATGATAATATACAATATGATCAATGAAAATAGAAATAAGTCTTTCAATGATACAAGCTATTACATTATTGGGATATTGCTGTGAGATTTAAATGACAGCATTGTTTCAATCATTCTACATGACTTTTTCATTCTTTTTGGGTGAAACAAAACTGAGCAAGCTTGTCCTACAAATGCTTGATTGTATAGTATTCAAGAGATTTTAATAGCCAAGGAAACATCAGAATAACTTGCAAAGTCATGCTCATTGTGGGGGGATACTCATTATCTTGTTGAATAATAGCTTTTTTATTATCTCTACTAGTTATGTAGTGCTACTAACTTAAAGCAGTACATCCTATATGAATTGTTGATTTTCGAAAAGCATTTATATTTATAGTATCCTTAATCATAATGACACATTGATAAGATATTCATGAATTTAGCAGGATTAATTCTTTCATCACATTGCTTATAAATTCTCACTTGGATGCAATTGTAGATTGATGTATGATTCATCACTTTACTCTGGGCTAGACCAGTAGGTTTGTTCTGAATACCATTACAGTCTTGGTGTCAAAAATAGTCCTACAAAGGATGATTTGACTCCTACTTGGAAGAATTTCCCAGAAAATATCCTCATTTAAGCTAGAAAAATCAAAATTCTCTGCACTTTGCAGAATGCCAGTTTGGGACTAATTTCATTGATTATTAAATGCAATTGAATGTTTACATCGTTGCAATTACATTGCATTGATGGAAGCATCCTAATATTCACCAATATATATCTGTGATTCTTAATATTTTCTTGGTTAGTCCATGGTCTCCAAATTCTCATTGAACTTATGAAGGTGTGTTTTATTTACAATAAAGCCATTCGGCAGTACATGATTTTAAATGAAATTTCTTGTAAATTCTTTAGTTCGATAAAAACATATTTCTCCATTGAGATAATTTTTTTATGTATGTTCATCTGACTCATCTTTTATTTCATTTATTGATCCCTTAACCATCTAAATTTGAGATCAATTGCACATATTGTAGAATTGTGTATTTTTAGGAATTTGTATATTATTAAGTTAAAACTATGGTGTCTCATATTCTCCATAAAATAACACTCGATTTCAATTTATTTTAATTTTGAGATCTAATTTTTTTTTCGTAATAAATCCATATAGCATCTTGGTATTAATAAAATAATTCAACTTAAGCCTGATTGCAAGAATGTTTCTGCTTTTATAAGACCACAGTATTATTATTTCGCCTATATTGCAACTCCTTTAGTCAAAGGTTAAGGAATTTTTTTCTCTTTCACGAATGTCATGCAGTTTTCTTAACATTTCAATCAAAATCTTAATTTTCACATTATTCATGTCAGTGAGTTAAAATCTTTCTCTTGTGTATTTTAGAATTTACGATTTTACACATGAACTTCGAAAAAAAAATTCTACTTCAGTATTTTATATTGACATTTGCTCTGGACAAAATAAAGAGTAAAAACAAAATAGAAAAATAACAGTAATCCATGTAATTATTTAATGTTAGATTAATTTTCAAGGAAATATTTTACCGAACTTTTTCCGTTCTGTTTTCAGTATCTAGCATTTTTTAATCAAAACGTAATATTTATCATTATAAATAGCCCACTATTTTGCTTAAATAATCTTATTCTATCATCCCCAAACTATAGCTCTTGAAAGTAATCATTTTATGTAAAATAATATAAAATTAATATTTTTTCTCCATTAGAATTTTACATTAATTGAATATCAAAATAATTTATTTCTAGATTTTTTTGTGAATGATAGAAAGAGTGTAAGATATGCACAATAAAGAGTTATTTAGAAAAATCAATTCAATATTAAGCATTTTTTTGTAAGGATGTTATATTTTATAAAAAGAACTATATCATTTTATAGTTTTTTTATACCTCCATTACAACGCATAAATTAGTATGAAAACGAAACACGAAAGTAAGAGCTTTAAAGAGTGCGGGGAGGAGGGGGGAGAATCATCCCATTTATGTAAGTAATGTTCATGCTACAATCACTCAAAGACTAATTTTAGATCAGTTGTTAAGAATTTTTACCAAATAATGTGAGGAAACTAATTCAGAATTAAACATTATGAAAATTGAAAAAATTTATTTGGTTTTTCACTACTTACAATCTACTTTGTTGGTCTAGTCTTTTAATTATTAAATGGTGTGGTTAAGGACTGATAAGGATTAAAAAGGCTGATATTGTCGTGGATTATTTTAAAATATCGGTTATTTTACCTTTATTAAAGACATTCGCCACACTAGATTGGAATGGCAGATATATAGAATATTCAACATTATCCAGAATGTTATTGCACTATATCGCCTTTGAGCCTTCATAATTTGGAACGAACATTTTCATTAGGGGCATCTAGAAAACTAACACTTTAGACCTCAGACCGGTGGTATTACAGGCTTCAAGTTCGATTCCTGGAGGTGGCATAAATGTTGTTAGTGGTTCGGAACCCACTTTAAACTCTAGGTTCCGGTTTTGTTTAGCCTTCGTGTGCACAAAATGAGCGACAAACCAAACCAAACCTCCAAGACGTCTAATGGACCCAGGCAATCCAATAGTGCCTGTCCCTCCTTAGAATTTTTGTTTCAGTTTTGCTTGACGGGGTTTCAAACCGATCTCACTTAGGTTTCAAAGTCATCATATTGCTTATGAGACTAAATCAAGACTCAACGTTGATAATGAAACACAACAATATTAAATTATACTAGATACTGAAAGAAACTGTATTGCTATTAATTATATCAATTTTATTTATAAGACATTAAGGACTTAATGCTGTGAGACATGACTTAAAGTTATTTTAAGAAGTGTAAAATAATTTATATATCATTGTCATCTATGTATTATAATGAATTTTGGGCCTGATGGCTCTGGCGCTCGGTACCACAGATATCGGGTTCAAATCCCAGCGTTGCCATGGGTGTTAGTAGTGGTTTGTAAATTATACTAGATACTGAAAGAAACTGTATTGCATTATATCAATTTTATTTATAAGACATTAAGGACTTAATGCTGTGAGACATGACTTAAAGTTATTTTAAGAAGTGTAAAATAATTGATATATCATTGTCATCTATGTATTATAATGAATTTTGGGCCTGATGGCTCTGGCGCTCGGTACCACAGATATCGTGTTCAAATCCCAGCGTTGCCATGGGTGTTAGTAGTGGTTTGGAATTCACTTTAAACCGTAGGTCCCGATCCTAACAGAATCATAGAGCGTTGCGGGGGCATTGTTACTCTGCGTCCGTGGCTTATCTTCAAGTTACACGCGCCCCCTGAGTAGTGGAAAGTGAGTAACGTCGGTGCAGCCCTTATGGCATAAAAAAGATCACGGTCTATTTGCCAGCTGCATTAGAAAGAAAAAAAAATAATGAATTTTTCCCTCACTTGCGGAATTATTGATTGAGCATGATTAGGGGGGAGGAGAATTTTCAAAACAGTTTTTATTTATTTATTTTTTGCCGCATTTGAAAAAATATAAACAACGAACGTTTGAAGCAGGAAATGAACAATTAAACGTTCACAAGTCTGTCGACCAATTTGTAAACATATGGCGTCGGCCACCCTCGAAAATCAAAACAATACTTCTGATAAATGCTCCATAAAAGATGGCAAAACTACGGAAGATGAAATTGATTTACCTAAAGACTTTGAACCTGGAGCTTCCTCAGGTGCAGTTCTCTTATCCACTGGATCCTTCGAAGAAGAAAGTGTGTCAGATGAAAATTTTCATGATTACCATCATCGAAAAAGTAGCTGCATTAGTGAAATTGAAAAGAGAGTCTCTGATGTTGAACTGAATGATTCGTTAAATGAAGAACCTCCTCCTGATGAACGAGGAAAAGGCAAAGATGAAGTAATTTAGAATTTAATTTCCTCTGTTACGGGAGTTTAATTAGTTCGATTTAATTGAAGATATATTACACTTAGTAGATTAGATTAGATTAGATTTCGAAGTGAAAGCAATTTCAGATGATGTTTATTGTTATTGTTTTGTAATAAGTAGTTTATAATGCACGAAAAATGATTAATTGTATTGAAATGTAAATTATTAAGTGATGAACAAGAAAATTTATTAGAGACATTAAATTCAATATATCATTATAATAATTTTGATTTATATTTATAATGGTTAGTACTTGAGGAGAATGTTTTTAGGGGCCCTATTAGATTATAGAAATACATAAATATTCTCATCATTATTAATTATAAAGAAGGCTTATTATATTAGAAGTAAAAACAAAAAGTGTGTGTTTTTAAAATTAGAAACAATTTTTAATTTTAAAATTTGCATAATTTATAATCCTTTAAAATATTCTATTTAAGCTATTTTTATGCATCAAAGTATTTACATATGTAAGCAAACTTGCATTCAATTTGTAGCACCATTAAAAAAAAAAATTTTTTTTTCATCTGTTTAAAAACAATCAGTTTGTAACTACAATGAGCTTATATTAAAATTTATCATTACAAATTATGTTCGTTGGGGATATATACTTTTTTAAAGTAAAATTTTAACATAATAGTACATAAATGATTAGAAATTTTTCATCTCATAATAAACATTGAATTTATTATTCTTTTCATTTGAATTTGAACATAATGATAAGAAAAACTAATAAATTTGAAAAAGGTTTTCTCGAAATCTGCATTATTATTTACAAGATAGAATAATTAATAAGAAAGAGTGTACTTAATTTGTATATATCTCATTGAATAAAAATAATTTTCCTAGTTATAGGCATTTCATAACATGGTACTAAATTATAGCCATCTTCATGATAAAATATGTAATTTTCTAAATAATTGACTAAATAAGTTTATTTTAATTGAATAAGATTTTTTTACAAAAAATGATAGAAAAATTAACTTTTTTTTAAACATTTAAGGAAAAATCTATAGTGTCTAATGTAGAAATAATATAATCTGTGTATTTACATGTTATTTTTAGAGAGGTAGGTATGTTTAAAAGTATCTTCACCATGAATATATTTTTTTCTAAAAAATTTCAATTACTGAAAATTTGATTTTATTCCAATTTTGTATATAATTATTGTGTAAAAATTCAAATAAAAATATTAATAAATTCAATGATTTATAATGAGATGAAAATTTTCCTTACCCACATTCATTTATCGTTATGTTAATATCAGTAAATAGTGAAATGTACTCTTAAATAATTGCTTTTAAGAAGACATTCATTATTTTTGGAGGGCATTACATTTTTAATTATGTTGCACAATTTATATTACATTAATTTTGTAACTGGAGTATGCAGAAAATTCTCCCCATGCACTCTGTAATTGCAACCACACTTGCCTTTGCCCTATATCAGGTTGTTATATATTTTTTCCGATATAGAAGATTTATCAAAATACAAAATTATATTTTTAAAAATTAACAAATAACCCATGAAGATTAAAGAATAATATAAAAATAGTAATTTGAAGAATCTCTAGAACTCAGTCAGTGCATTAGAAGGATTTTGTTGGCAACCAAAACTTTCATTTTTTTAGCATATTCTGCAGACATATATAGGGCTGCCCTAGATACTTTCTATCATAAAGATAGCATATCTTTTCAAATTAATGGTACCCCTATGAATGTTATTAGAGTTTGGTAAATGCATTTGACACTTTCTACAAAATACACTTTGATAATTTGATTACTGACATCTGGCAAATGAAAGCATTTAAAAAGCTTTCATCATTCTAAATATCATCTTTACTTCTTTTCCAAATCTTTAATTTCAGCTTCCTTCTTTCAAATCGTTATTCATCTTTATCTCTTTTTCATTTCAAAAATTGTTACATATTAAAATATTATAAATTATTAATTATTTATTATAAATTATTAAAATATTTACATAACATAAATAAAAAAGCCACATTGATTCATTTTATCTCTTTAAAGGTGGAAACAAAGAGCGAAGCATCTCTACCACTGACCGAAGAATTAGAGGAAGATGAATGCGGTGAGTTAAATGACCCTTCATGGAAATATAAAAGGAATCATATTTTTATTCTTAGTGAAGCTGGAAAACCTATATATTCTAGGTATTAAAAAGTTTTATTGTTTTTATGTAAAAATCATTTAAATATTTTTCATATAAAATGTTTTAATTAATGGAAAAATGTGAATTTATAATAACAAAAATAAATAGCTTGGTTGAAAAATAAGAATATTCTCATATTGTAGTGTTTTAAATATGCTGATTATTTTTTTATTATGGTAAAAATAAGTTTTTTCTTGAAGGAGGACTTGTAGCATTGAATAAATATTTATTGAAAAAAATATTTTTATAATAAAAATTATGTTGTACACTGCTGTATGATTTTGTGGAGTATTATAATCATAAAGAAGATATGATAAGAAAAAGAATAACCCTACTGCAAAACATTTTATAAAAAACATATCATCTTGTAGTAAAATTAGGAAATTAATTCTGTAGAGAAACTAATTAGCAAACATAGAATCATATATGTTTATAATAATTTAAAATTGTTGAAAATTGATATGTTGAGTTTTGTGTGTATAAAGATTTGTATGATGGAATAAAATTGTACATTTACATTACACATCGTACATTTCACATTGTACGATTTAGTTAGTATGACCTTGTGAAATTCTATAAATATAAAGAAAATTAAAAGATAGCCTTCTAGCAAACCATTGTATAAAAAACTAACTCTTCTATGGTAAAATTAGAAAATTATTTCTGTAGTCAAGGCATTTATAATATACTTAAAGTCCTGTATATTTATTATTATCCCTGAAATGAATTCTTCGAGTTTTGTGTATATGAATATTGGACCATGTACTGTATTCATTTTTGTTGATAATTTACTTATCCTGATAATTTCTCTTGTTTAAACTATTATTCTAATGATCTGTGCAAATAGCATTAGATATATCATACAGACCGACAATGAGTTTTGTTCTGAGGTGTCTTTTTTTAGATGAAGACTCTTTGCTGACATTTGTTGCAGCATAGATATGTCTTGTCAAAATTTTATGAATCCAATCCCTTTTTTTCTTTCTTCCTTTTCCTTTTGTATCTTCCTCCATTTACTTTTTAATAAAACATTCAATCACATACAACATATATTTCTACTGATTGTTTTATTGTTTGCTTATTGTTTCTTTTGCAAACTTGGTTCAGATCTTTTCATCATAAATTTCATTTGGAATTTGATGGAAAAAATAGTCTCTGAAAGTAATCAATTTACCTTACAGTTTTGCAAGAAGTCTCGTAGAACAGCATCTGTCAGCTAAACAAATCAATATTATACTTAAACTAATTTGTAACAGTGTTTTTAAAGGTAGACTAGTGTCCTATTGGCTTGTTCACTGTCTATAGCTCTTTGTTTTTATTTTTTCATTCAGGTATTATTTATATTATTATTATTACTTTCGAATAATTTTTTTTTATTTGGTATACTTTTTTTGTACATGTATATCATTCATTTTTTGGTTCCAACTGGATAACTCTTTGGTTTGTTAAATTTAAAAAATATTAATGAAAATCAGCTATTTATTTTTATTTTAAAATATTTTGTTTGTCTTTTCCTTATCGCAATATTATTAATATATGATAGTTTACAATTAGTGTTAGATACATGTTGATGTGTATAAGTTTTTAGTTAAAAGTATTTATATTTATATATTTTCAATATTGATATTTGTTTTTAGGCATGGAAGTGAAGACCATCTTGCTACTCTGATGGGAGTTATTCAAGCTCTGGTTTCCTTTGTACAAAGTAGCGGAGATATGATTCGATCTATTCACGCAGGTGATAGAAAATTTGTCTTTCTTCATCGCATGCCCTTAATTCTCGTGGCAGTCTCAAGTTCAAAAGCTTCTGTACCTCAACTCTTAGGCAATCTGACTTATGTGTATAATCAAATTGTGTCTGTCCTTACTATGTCAAATTTAAATAAAATATTTGAGAAAAGAAGTAATTTTGATCTTCGAAGACTATTGGGTGGCTCAGAAAAGTTTCTAGATAGACTGGCAGACATGTTAGACAATGATCCTAGTTTTTTATTAAGTGCTGTAAATTGTTTATCTTTGGATAACTCCATAAGAGAAGTTATTGGACAAACATTAGCCCAATATTGTGGGAAGATCAAGGTAAAATATTTTATTTTTTATTAATAACTGTTATAATTTTTGACATTTTTAATATTTAGATTTCTCAGTTTTCCTTTATTATTTTTATGTATATTCAGTAATAGGCATTATTTTATTTATGATATCATATTTTATTCGCATTTTGCTGTTAAAATATCTCCAAATATTACTTGAACAGAAAATACCTTTTAAAGTATTATATTAGAAACAATTAGGCAATCTACAATTTAAAATGAAAATTTCATGCATAATTAATGTAGTTGATTTTGGTATTTATGTTTTACTTTTTTAGATCACACTCACTTCAGATTAATTATTTTGATTTAAATTTGTAATATTTAATATGTTAATTTTAGAAGATTGATTTGATGTTTTTATATTAACATACCAAAAGTTTGGGATTTTAAAAAAATTATGTTAATTTAGTTATTAGTTCTTATATAAAATAACTATTAACATAAAATTTAATATGATACACTATTTGATATCTTCTTTTTTGTGATCTGGATTTTGTTTGAATAAAGTTCCATTCCTGTTTAGTTTAAAAGTTAAAATTCATAATAATTCATACATAAACTTTAAATGCAAATTATTATGAAATAAATTTATCTGAATTGAATTTGCTTTAATCTTCAATGTATTGAATATATTTAATTTAATTTGATAGAAAATATGATAATTTTTATTGCATATTTTATTTTCGTAGTTGAAGATTTTTTTATTATTTGAATTTTGTTTCTTTGTAAATGCTGTGTGTTATGTTTGATTAGTTATTGTTACAAGTACTATATAGGGTGCTGAGAATAAATGTCCAAATAAGTGTTCTCGACTTTTTTTTATTTATTATCCGTGCTACATTTCTTATAAGGATTAGAACCCATCACACATGTTTCATTTAACATATTGATATATATCACAGTAATGATATATTTTATTATCTGTCATCTAATTTAGAAACTTAAAAATGGGAGATGAAAGGGCCTCATAAGTGGAATAGCCTGGACCTCTTTTCATCTAAATTCGGCCCTGTATACAACTGATATTATTATTTACTTATGTTTTCAAAACAGCAGAATAATATCTAAAAATAATTTTATATTGTGCAATTTACATTATCCTAATATGGTTGTAGTGTGTTAGGTGTAAGGCTGATGACTCTACCTTGTAAAAAGGAAATATCTCCAGTCTCGAAATCTGCCTGTAGGCAGATGGTCTTGACCCACCATGGAGCTGTTGTGCCAATGAAGAAGAAGTAGAAGAATTTACACTATCATAAAATAATTTTTTTTTAAGCTGAAACACTAAATGAAACATGATATTTTTTGAGTACTTAAGTAAAAAAAAAATTTTTTTTGCTTCTGTTTGTAAATTAAAATGAAGTTTTGTTGAAAATTGTGTTTCTTTTTTAGAGCATAGTGTTTGCTATTTTACTGGTTGAAAACCAGCTTGTAACCTTAGTGAGAATGAAGAAGTATTTTCTTCATCCTGCTGATCTTCACATATTGATGAATCTTGTTAGTTCATCAGAGAGTTTCAAATCTGTGGAAACATGGTTACCTATTTGTCTTCCAAAATTTGATTCCAGGTAAGTTTTATTTTATTCATCGAGTCAATATTAAGGGAATTTTATTTTATTTTTAAACTCAAATACTTAATCAAAATTTAATTAATTTCTACTTCAGAAAAATGTCTTTTAAGTTGGATAAAGTTTATAAATCATATGAATTCAATAATTTTTATTGATGTATCTTTCTTTATATATATATAGGAAGAGATTGCAATTTCAAACTATTAGTTTAAAAGTCATTTGTAAGAGAATTGGGAATATTAAATAATATCATTGCTCTCTTGAATCATATTAGATGTGATTTATAATTCATATTTAATATATTTTTATTTTTAATAAATCATTCATAAATACCTCAATAAACAAAATTGACAATTGTTTTTTATGTCTTTGAAATTGTGTTCCAATAACATTACCTGCTCATATTAAATGTTCTTTATATAGGTTCAAATTTTATTTTATTTTGTCATAACTATTGTTTAATTGTTTCTGCTGTTTTTTCCCCTTTTTTTCAATTAAAAAAATTTAAATACCATTTAGTTGTTGTACATGGTTATTTGTTATTTTAAAATACAATTTATTTCATATCTCTATTATTTTGAAATAATATTGATTTTTTTGTATTATTAATTAATATGAGACAATTTATTGCAGTAATCTAAAGCAATTTACATGGGAAACCAAATAATTTAATTACAGTTTTCCTAACTTATATTTGTATTCTCTAAAAATGTATTATGTTGACTTGCTGACCAAAGAAAGAGTTTTCTAGATGCTTTCTTATTTTGTTTTTTCTTTTAATTCCATGTTTTTTAAAAATATAATTAGTATTTTAATTTCATTGCTATATTAAAACTACACACTCTGTTGATATTTAAATGTTCTCCAAGCCAAAGTATCATTTAATATAGAATTCTTTTAGGCTTTCTGAATGACAAAATTTTTATTTTAATGTTACTATATGAACATGGTTTTCTGACAATTTTTCTTTGTAATTTTCATGAATATATTTTTTTTAATTACAGTTTTAATCAAAGTAAAAAATATATAATTCCAAAGCTGAACCATATCTGCTAGATAAAATATTATTTATAAAATTTCAAATGCATTAAGAAACTTTTTAATGAAAACAAAATTCTATGATTTAGTTTTTAGTCTTTTCTTAAATAAAAATTTTTGTTGATCAAAAGTTAAATAACATAAAATATGCTCATGAGATTACTTCATTCAAAATTCTAATATTTTTATTGTTAAGTATTTCATATTAAACAAAATTATTTTTATATTTGATTAAAAGAAACAAATATTATTTAAATTTAATCTTAAATAAATGCTATTAAAGATTATTGTCTATGAGATTCATGCATTAAATGTAAACTCTTGTAACAATTTATAGAATAAACTGCTCTAAAAATAACTAAAGATATTCACATAGTTTATCTAAAAAAGCTTCAATACCTGGGATTAAAAGCTTGAAAAGAAAATATTTTGTTTTGATAATAATGTGTAAAGAATACTTGATTTGATTTATATATATAGAAATTATTCTTTGTTACTTTTTTTACACAATCAAAATTTAGAATATTTTTGATGCAATTACTCATAATATTTTTTTTGTATTTTTTTTAGTGGTTTCCTTCATGGTCACATATCCTATTTAGATGAATCCAATAAAGCTTGTTTGTTAGTGTTGTCTGTTGACCAAAATAAATTCTTTGAATTAAAAGAATGCCGCAATAAAATTGTTGAAGTAAGTAATAATAACTATTATTATATGTTTTTTGTCTGAAATGTTGTATATTTTTTTTATGAAAACCATCATTCATTTTCTTAAAAAATCAAAGTATTATTTTGTTTATTTTTTTTTTTTTTTTTTTTTTTTTCTTATTCTCTGTAATAGTATTCTTTCATAAAAATAATGTGTTGTATTTGCTTAACTTTTTTTTTTAGTGCATTCATGTAGTTTTATATTGAAAAAAAATGAGATCAGCAAATTCTAAATAAATTTTTTATCATAATATAAAATGGTTAATAGTGACATTTCTTTTTGAAACTTATTTCACGTTTTTTTAGCACACATTTTTCCAAATGTTTTACAATATATATGGGAATTACTCATTTTCTAGGGAATTGAAACTGAACTGGGAAATCAGAGATATCAAGGAAAGGAATTTTAAAAATTTGAAAAAAGTCAAGGAAATTTGTAAATACTTAAAAATCAGGGGAAATGCTGACAAGAGCATTTTGTGCCAAGTATGCATACATTCTGCGATTTTGCATCATGATATCTCTATGTGCAATATTTTGAAATTTCATTATAACAAGAAGAGCAATAAGCTGATGAATGTAGCTAACACTAATCCTAATGAAACTTTCAAAAAGATAGATTTTCACTCTCTTTTTATTTATTACTTTTAGAATATCATGAATATGCAAGAAGTACCTACTTATAGATATTTGGCTTATTGTTTTTTGTGCAACAAAAACCTAATTTAAGCAATATGGGGTGGAAAGCCATCAAAGTACTATTGGGCATAAAGGGAAGGAAAGAGGTGCTTCCAAAAGTTATAAACTTTTTTCCCCAAGTCAGCATACTGCTAATCCAAATACAAGTGAATCAGAATCTGGAGGAACACAGGATAATCAAAATAGTTATTTAAAAAATTTAATTATAAATATAAAATATATTACAACTTAAATAAAAGTATATAATATTTAAAAGATCTTTGAAATTTGGTATATAATGATGTTTGCAACAATTCTGTGAGGTGCTGATTGGTCAACTGTGACCAGTGCTCAACTTTAATAACTTTATTGTGGAATACAGAAATTTGCAGTGTGGATGTTTTGATTCTTGTATGAGTTTCCAAAATTCAGTTATAGAAGTAGATTTGTGCTGCATTTGAAAAGCCTCATTCTCCTTCATTTCGAATAACTCCAGTTTCCCAGCCATTGTTAAATAAGAGAAATAAATTTCAGTCTTTCGATAAGATTTATTTGCAGTTCATGAAAATGGAATCCTTTTTAAAAAGACAGATGATTTAATCAAATAAATATAAAGTAATAATACTGTATATTTTAGTATTATTCTCAGAAATTAGAAATCCAACTTCAATAATGTCACAAGTAATGGAAACACAAAATATGCAAATGTATTTACATTTTTTCAAATCTTTAAACTTACTATTTTTGGCAAAGAGAGAATTTGCCATTCTTATGAATAGGGAAAAAAATCCACTCAAATATTATTTTTTACATTCAAATAATTGTTACAGAAAATAGCAAAATATCTATATGTAAAAAAAATAAAAACATAGAATAGTTATTTAAAAATATACAATGTAAAATATTTCTGAAATAATTTAAAAAAAAAAAGGTTTTTAATTCTTAATAGTAGCTGTATATTTGCACTGCTGGTGTATTTATTTGGACCTCCCACTCAAAAATGTATTTATAATGCTATTTTTTTATTATAACAATGAAAATATACTTTCAAAAATGTAGATTTTTACGTTTTTTAAATATACAATTTACATCTAAAACCAATTGGATTTAAGATTTCTGTGAGATTTATTTACAGTTCTTGAAAATGAAATCCTTTGTAAAGAAGATGGGTGAATTTAATAGTATAATAATACTGCATATTAAGTATTTTATATTTATTACAACTTTTAAATTTTTTTATAGAGATTGAGAAAATACCATTGTTTAGAAGCAATATACAAATCTGTAAATAGTAGAGGCTATTCAATTTCTCAAGTTGGTATAACTGAAGTTCGACACTTTCTGTACAAATCTCGCTCTGCTGCTCAATTTACTATGCCTGGAATGGAAGCTCCATATGTTACTTCTGAAGATTGGACACACCTGTTTGGGCTCTATCAGTACCTGCATCATAGGATGTGTAAAAGTTCCCGCCCACTCAAAATGCTGTATTACAGTGGGGAAAGAGAGACTATGGTTGGTTGGGTGAGTATCAAAATATTTTTAAATTTATTTCTGTCTTAAAAATATAATATTTATGTATTATAATTCTTTTAACAAATACTATATAATATTTAGCATATTTGGTGAAATGTTTCCTTGCGTTATTAGAGCAAGTACAGTTTCACATTTTTTTTAGGTGTTACACTGTGGTTCTCCAAATTATAGTGCTATATTCTTTATAAATATTTTCCTGTAATTGAAAGAAAATCTGGATAATTTATTAATTAATTACTGCAATAAATTATTTTAATTGTAATTAAACAATTTGGAGATAAAATCGATATATTAAATATTTCCGTTTAAAACAAAAAACTTTATTACAAATGTTTTTATAAAAGCTTTGAATTTCTGCCAGCACTTATAAACGAAGAACTTAAAAAATCTTGCTTCTTTTTCTTTAGTGTAGTAAAGTATTTTCATAGTTTAAAAGTACCTCAAAATTTTTATCTGAGGTACTTTTATTTTGTAATTGTTTTGCTTAATTTTTTATAATAAATGAGTTTATAAAACTTTATAATTTTAAATTTCATTGTGATTTTTTTAAAAATTTGTACTAACTAATAATTGAATGATAACTAATTATAGGTATACAATTTTAATTGTATCTGTATGTTAAAATACTTAAATGTATTCTTTTCCTAGTCCGTTATTTACTATGTTTTAAACTCTATTCTAAATAAAAACGATGTAACTAGATTTACAAGATTTAAAAAAGTTTAAATTTTTGTATTTCACAGCATATGCAGGGTTTTGAGCTGTATGCTGCATTTGAACCATTGGTCACAAAAACAGATGCTACAAATGCAATGAAAAAAATCGTCCATTGGATAAAAAAGGAAGAAGATAAATTATTTATTATGAATGCACCAACAATTTAATAAAAAAAACTTCACTCTATTCCATGTTGTATAATCATTTGATTTATTTTCTGTTTATATAAATAAAAAAATCATTCCACCATTTATATATCTAATAAGATAGCTTTTATATGTTGGTAATTTTGTCATTTTTTTTTTTTTTTTTTATGGAGTAATTTACTGTAAATTAGTATTTGTTTCACAATGATAATAGAGCTTTTATGAAATTCATACATTTTTAGTTTTAAAACTTCTATAAGCATGTTTTGAATTTTTTATAATTATGCTTTTTATAAATTTTGAATTTACATTCATATTTATTCATTTGTTTTTCATTTACACATCATAATAACTCAATATAGTGTTACATCTTTGTAAATGGTTTAATAACTAAACATGGTGCTTTTATAAAGGTTTTTCAATAAAAAACAATGTCTTTAAAATGAAATTTTGTTTGAAAAATGCATAACAAACCATTCATTAAACTGTATTAAAATATTAATATAATTATTTGTAGAGTTAAGCAACCAATTATTTGCCATTTTTATTTTAAAAGCATATAAATAACAACATTATTCATATTAATCTGGTTTATTTCAGTGATTAGTTTTTCACTATTAATCACTAACTCTCATTTTTTGTTTTGATTTATGCTTAGAAAATTCCTCTGTTATCAAGTACTCAAAAAAAAGGATCACAATTATAATTTTTTTCTAATAGAAATATATTGTAGAAATGTTCAGTATGTTTTTTCTCGTATTTCTCAACTAAAAACAATCCTAACATAAATACTATCCAAAGTAAAATACTGGTTGAGCACAAAGTCTTGCTCTAATTATAAAAAAATTATTACAAAATAACCATTGGATAGTTCACTTTTAACAGTTTTTTTGGTCCAATAGATTTGTACAGAATTGATGCAGAAAAGATTACATAAATTAAATTTGTTTTTCTTACGAATCTTTTCAATACATAATACATGGATCTGGGAATTGGAAAATCTAAATTTCTGCATGGGTAAGCGTGATACAGTCCTAAATTAGTATTTGGTGTGATGATGTGCATAAAAAGGTTATTGGCTGTTTTTCTTCATAAAAAAAAAAAACATCACTGCTAATGTTGTTGTGTCCCTCATGGAAGGAGGGAGGATGGGTGCAGCTTCTGTTCTAAAGGAGCACTTCTAGGTAGAAGTCTGACTTCTGCTCCATGACGCTCTTACCGTCATAGGAGACCGGGACGTACGGCTTAAAGTGGATTCCGAACAACTACAAACATCCATGGCACCGCCGGGACTCGAACCCGAAATCTCTGGCGCTAGACACTCGGCCTGCTAATGTTTACTTAGACTTATAACTGGGATGCAATGAATAGTTCCAATAAGAATTTCAACCATGGATTATTTATCAGCAAGATGAGGCACCTCTTCGTTGAGGTTTCTTAGTTTGCGAGTTCTTAGGCATTTGCAGGCAGTGGATTGGAAGAGATGCACTTACACCATGACCTCTTGATATTACTCCTTGCAATTTTTCATTTAGGGCTATGTCAAGGACAGAGTCTTTGTCGGACCAGTTACTGACATTGATGAACTGAAGGCTAGGATAAAAGATTCTGTATGTACTATTACAAACAACATATTAAAGAACACTTGTTAGAGCCTCTTTGACATTCTCTGAGGGGCCACATGTTGAAATCTACAGAAGTATGTGATCTTATCAAAAACTTTATAATAGTAGAAATGTATATACAATGTATCTAAACAAACACATGTCTAATTATACAAGTTTCTGCATAATATATTTTTATAACCACGGCAAGACATTGTGCTTACTATGTGTAATGTAATGATAGACGTATATCATTACATTTTAATTAATGACGAAGTTATTAAGACATTTTTTGGATTATTCATTGATATTTTCAAAGGATTAAAGAACTGGAATAAATTTAGTTAGATTATATATTTAACTTGATAACAAAAATTGAATTGTTGTTAATTCAAATATTAATTAAAAGAAAATCAATGAAACCAAACACTCAAATTAATTGAAAAACTTTATTTTTACTATAGCACTGACTTAGGTCACTTTGTTGAAACTTCTTAACATTCATAATAAGAAATAAAAACATAATTTTTTTTTTTTTACTAGGAAATATTCTATATCCCAGCAATAAATCTATTGTTCTAATGCAATTTTTCTCATATAATTGTATGATTTTAAAGAACATTTATTACATCCACACTGAAACAAAAGAATAAAAAAGACATTTTTGTACAGGAGTTTTAAAAAAAAGAACACTCATTTCTAATCTCAAAAACATGCATTTTTATTTTCTTCCTAAAAAGAAATAATAATAATAAATGACAACACAGTGAATAACATAAAAATAACCTGAATTTAATATTAACTCAGACAAAAATGAATGTACACCATTAATTATTAAATTTCAATACACAGAAATTTGATAAACTGTATGTGTATTGAGAAAAAAATAGATATAATTTCTACTAGAAAACACAACTGAAATATTAATTGAATATTCATTTTGCATTAATCTAATAGATATGTTTATGTAATAAAATTTTTAAAAATAGTAAATTTTTATATATATTTAAACTTTTTTTTTCTACACATTAACAACTTAAAATAAATTGACAGTTATTTACTGGTCTAAACAGTCTTATCAATACATATGATTAAACTAATTGAAAATAAAGAATCAAATCTCTGATATGCCAACAACACTCAAGTGACAATTTTTAATTCCCACCCTTACCCTTAGATATGTTAAATTTGTAAAAGCTGCCTATACAAATATTTATTTACATCACTTGTAAATAAAGAATTGGTGTTACATAAAAGTGTTTTACAAACACTAACATACATATAAACAGAAATATATGAAAAATGTAAATTTAAGAAGCAAACATATTATACATTATATCAAAATATTTCCACCATAAAATAGGTATAGCAAAACTGGCATATACAAATAATAGTTGCCACATGCTTAAGGTGAAATAATAATTAATTTTTTAATATCCATTTTGTTTTACAAATTCATGCGTTCATTTAATCCACGCAAATTAATTAAAAGAAAATAATTTCTTGATTTTGTAAACAAAGTAAAAATTTTCAAGTTTTTTTCCATTTAATAAAAAATAGACAGTTTTACATTAGAAAAAATTATCAATGTCGCCATAAACAATATAAAAATGCTATCACTGATATTTAATTTTATTCAAATAATAAGGTGTTAACACAACAAAATAAACATTCACATTTAAGTACAATTAAACAGTGAAATTTTAATGTAGAACAAATCCACATTTTTTTCCCATTTATAATCCTTTAAAAAAATAATAATTGTATAGAAAGTATGCAGTAAAGTATATTTTAATGAATTTATATTATTAAATTATTATATTTTTTTACGCAGTGCACTATTTAATATACAAAATAAAGTAATTTAGATTAAAGAATATGGCATTTCTACATGAAATGTGCAATTATGAACTTTATTGAAAATTCCAATTTTTTTTCTATATAAAAGCTAAACATGCTACTTACAAGTACATTTTCATAAATGTTAACATCACTATTTGTCTTGAAAACCCTGTAAAAATATCAATTGATATATTAAATTGATTATGGAATTTGTTATGCCAGTTCCAGCAGAAAGTAATTTTTCTGAAATTTATTAGTTCTAGATAGAGTAAATTTATTGAATAATTAATAAATATTTATAGAAGTTATGTAATCAATCATAAAACAAGAAACAACTCCTTATTTAAAGTATGGCATTTCATATAAATAAATGTTCACATCTTTAAAATTATAATAAATCAATATTATAAATTTAATGATAAGTTTTAAATAAGATTGTTACTTTAAAGTAATAGAGTCCAAAGATTTTTTTAAAAAAGTATAATTAATTTATATCAAATTTAAACATTTGAAGAGAAAAAAACTTTTTAAGTACACAACATGAAGAGATCACAAAATAACATTCACATAATTTTCCAAGTAAATAAAATGTGTTTAAAATCATTCAATTTGATTGATGATAATATTAATCAAAAATACAATAATCTTCAATAAAATTGTACACTTTTTTTACGGCTTTTTATAAAAGAAATCATTTATAAAATGATTTTTTACTGCATGATTTAATAAATTTATCCATTTATTTCAGATCTTTAAAATTGTCAGCTTTTTTCAATCAATGCAAAAAAATATTCTGCCATTTTACAGAAATCCAAATATTTAAAATTATAATTAATAAATGATAAGTTGATAAATTACAAAAACGAAAAAATATACATATACAAATCAAAATAAAGTTTAGATAAATGTGAATATATTTTCTTACAAAATATATCGTCCAAATAAGTATAAAAAAATCTTTCAACTAGAACTGACAAATGCAAGAACAGATTCCTTTGTGCTTGAAAGAAAAACATGCATAAGTAACTAACTTATTCTTAAGTATTTATTTTTATAAAAGCAAATTATAAACATTCTTTATAAGGAAAAAGGATTTTTTTAATTACTCATTAAATATGACATACACAGCTTTATTATTAACATACATAAGAAAAAAAACATAATTTGAGTCAACTGCATATAAAACTAAAATAAATCAAGAGATAATAATATTTTAAACATTAGAAAAATTAAATAGAACAGTAATTGACGTACAATACATATGACTATAATGATGGTGATTAAACAGCCATTATGAATAGGCACAATAAATTCTGCAATGTTCAATAGCTGACATTGTCACAATTTGATATTGAATTTCATGCTACACATACATATAAAATGAGCATACATTATAATTAAAGAATTGTCAACCTTATAAGCAGAATAAAAACTAGTTTTTTACACTTTAACACACAAAAAATTGAGAGCATTAGCCGTGCAGCCACAGCTTCACATATTCAAGGCAATTTTTAAAAATCTTAACATAAAATTCAGTATCAGATTTTTTTTTCGTGGTTTTTTTTTCTTTTTTTCTCAGAAGCTCTTTTTCACAGCGAGAGAGAAGAGCAGGCATTGAATAAACATGAATATAACATTAAGGTAGAGTACATATGAGTAGTCTTTCTTTGGCAGGTGAAGGCACAAATATGCCCACTCTGCAAGCCTTAAAAAATATCCTTTTTAAGGTGGAACAGGCGGCATGTATGGTGGAGGCTGCCGGTATGTTGGTGTGCCTTTGTTTCGAGAATTCTTACTGTCCCTATTCGTGGTAAATGGAGGAGGTGGTTGATATGGTGGAGAGGGATCTATATGAAGGTCAGCATTTGTATTCCTGATGTTGGCTTGTTCTACTCGATCCAGATGAGGGGTTGAATCCCTACTGCTGGCTGAAGAACGCAAGTAGTCAGGGGGAGCAAGTGGAGGTTTCTCTTCTCGCATTATAACTGGAGGCTTGGCAGGATCTGGCTTTTCTTCCATCTCGTCTCCAAAGATGACAGGAGCTCGATTTCCAATGAAAGTATTGTTATCTTGCATGTTCAGCTTGCCTTTTCGTTTCTTTCTGTAAAGGAAACAGGCCACAAGAGCTGCAATGATAAGCATTACGGCAATAACAACTGCTGGAATTATTGTGGTGATATAAATGTCGTCATCAGTTGTTGCAGCGGGCTCAGGTTTCTGTGTAGCTGCAGGTGGTGCAATGGTGACAGAAGTTGGTGTCACTTCACCCAGACATATACCAAGAGGCATGGCGTCAGCTTTAATTATCTTAAATTCTGGAAGCATAGCCTCTGTTAATTTTGAAGATAAAGTCCCGTCTTCATTTATCATATTCTTGACTAGTTTGTCAATAGTCCGTTTGGGACAAGGATCATGAGGTAGAGTGTTGTTGGTCCAAGCATAAACGACTGAACCTTTACTTATAGAGCCTACTGTCAGATAACGAGGATCGGGATCATCATACAACTTGGCCAATTTCCAGGCCACCAAAACCTTTTTACTTATATCTTTACTGAATTCTTCATAATCATGATCAATATGAAGACTGAATTCAACATTCCACTTCTTGGGTGGCCGTGGATGTACTTCAATAACAAAAACATCATTAATTTGCAATCCATTGTTGTCCATAGCCACCAATTGAAATTCATGTCTTCCAGCATCGCCATCAAAAGGCAATCCATATAGTTCTTGAGATTTGTGGTCAAACTGAACCCAAGAGGATTTTGGAGGACGCACATTTTCGATAGTTAAGAAAGTAAGAGTAAGATATCGAGTACTTCCATCTTCAAAATCATAAAAGGTATCATCTGGTATTTTGAAACGTAAGATTTCACCAACTGTTGTATTGATTCTTTCAATAGGATTACGAAGCATAGGGGGAAAGTTAGAATGAGTTGAAGACGTAGTAGAAGCTGGACTGTGACATACACCAAGAAAGTTAACACTAGCATCAATAATATTAAACTCGGAACCCATAGCTTTTCTAAAAGCTACTGATACTTCATTTGTATTTTCATCAATTAATTTATTTGTTAATTCAGCTATCTCTTCATTCGGACATGGATATGTAGGGAGTGAATCATTAGACCACATGAAGGTTGTTACTGGTTCTGTTACGACGGATTGCACAGCAATATTGCTTTCATTCCTATCTCCATAGTAACGCGACAATCTCTTAGCAAATTCAATGTTCCAATCAATAGTTATTGGATATTGCCACTTGTTATATTTCAACGAAACTGAGAATTCATGATGTTTGGCTCTAGCCGATTGGTGTTGCCACACATGTATATCCAATCTATCATTGGTTGAAGCTCCTTCACTGTCCATTGCTTCCAAAATGAATTCATATTTACCAATATGTTCATCAAGTGGCAAAGCATAAAGCATTTGTTTTTCAGGATCAAACTGAATCCAGGAGTTAGGTTGAACTGCTGTGCGCTCAGCGGTCATGAATAGCAGTTTCAAATTTCTGGTATTTCCATCTTCTAAATCTGAGAACGTATCATCAGGGATTTGGAATTTCCATACTTTTCCAGCTACCATCGTCAACTTCTTTACGCGTCTTTCAATAGTAGGCTTGAAATTAGGTATACCAGGAGGTTTCTTGGTTTTCTCCACAACTGTTTGACTCTTAGTGGGTTTAATTTCTGAACTGACACCATCCACGGATGATATAAACGTCTGGATAGGAAGCGTTTCAGTAAAACCGACCACTGGAGTTGGAATGAACATAGATGAAGCAAGATCAACTGCTGGAGTGTGTTCTTCCGGATAGTAACGGCTTGGATAGAATTCGTCGACTATAGGTGTCACTGGAATGTATTTTGTTGGTCGATCTGGAACAATCACTGGAGTAGCTCCAATAGGTGTTACATATGCCGAGTGCATGCGATGGTGTAGAGTTGGTGAAGTAAATAAAACTGGCGAGTCTACTGGACGATGATGATGGCCTCTTTCCAAACCAAACTCACCATGACCATGCCTATGGTGATGAGAAGGCTGCATAAGAGTTGGCGAGGCCATAGTTGGAATTATTCTAGTTTCAGGTGTTACAGTATCATCTGTAATTTCAAACTCGTCCACCCTTTCAGTAAATCGAGGCCATTGAGTAGGTAGGACACCAGGAACTGGGGTTCCTCTTCCAACTTGCCTCTTGTCTCTATGTGTTACTTTTGGAAGAACATTAGTAATATGCCAACCGATGATAGGATATCCAACAGCAGAAGATAAGCTTTCATCTGCTGCTGCTCTTTCAAGCTTGGAAATCATAGCTTTTTGCTCATTAGAAATGGATGAAGAACAGCCAACTTTCCATTCAGCAACTCCGCCAGTCTTTGTTCTAGTTTTAGCATTGCCTGGTCCGGCCAGCACGGCATTAAGATCTAAAGAATTTTTATCCGTTTTCGGAAGCAATTTAAACTTTTTCAATGGTATATTGAGGAAATTTGATAGTTTTTTCAGAACGTTAATTCTGTCGGATACATTCAGTTCCTCTAAGTTCATATCAATGTTCAGATTAGCAACGGTTTGACTTTCGCCATATCCACATGACCCAGACAAACCTTCGGTGTCACTAAATCTCGTGTCCGGAGAATCTTCAACAACTTCAATAGAAAAGACATCTTTAGCTGACGGAGATTTATCTGTAAAAAAATATGCAAATTAATTGAATAAAAATATAGATAAGTTATAACTATATATATATATATAAATGTATCTACAAATTGCACATGTATTAGACCAAGGGTGGCCAACCCAAATAATCGTGATGGCCGCTTTGGAAATGCATCATAATTCCGCGGGCTGTATATAAAATTATATATCCCCATATTAGATTTATACCCATTATAGTCATTTTTTGGAATGAAAACTTGAAACATAATGAGTTATTATTATAGTGTTTACTATTATTTTACATGTAAACATAGATAATATAATAATAATAATATTAATAACATTAATAATAATAATAAAAGCACATTTGTAAAGCAATATATAACACTAAAAATGAAATATAATAAAAATTATAAATATAAATGAAATTAAAAAAAGTAAAATCATTAAAAAATATTTATTTTACTAGTGCGATATTTGTTTCTCCACTCATCATGAGTTCGCAGAATATAATTTAATTATTCTGCGAACTCATAACTGTAAACTCATAAATAAAACAGGCACTATCCGTCATATATTTGCAAGAATATTATTTTAAAATCAAAGTTAATTTTTTCTCCTAATTTCGGTAGTTAATTTTCAAATATATGGATGCACACATAATGTATTTTTTTAATACATCCGTTTTCACTATTTTGATCATTATAAAACAAATTTTTTTTGTAAAAGTGTGACAAATGTCACGGGCCAGAAAAATATTCCAGGCAGGCCGCATTCTGGTTGGCCACCCCTGAATTAGACTCTCGACTCATGGTTAACTGTTGTCAAAAAGCAAAACGTAAAAAAACTGATTGTTGATCTCGATGAACCAAAATACTTATAAACTTTCTTCTTTCAAACTTTTTTAAAAATTTTATCTTCCGAATTTGCTACTATTTTATTCATTGTTATTTATTTTATTTATAATTATAATTTAATATTAGCACACTGACTAATTAAGTGTCACTGACAATATGTTCTCACTGTTATCTGATGATTTCAATTATTAGACAGTCCAAATCACGCGATTGTCGTCGTGTAATCGGAAGTATATGATTCAAATTAAAAAAGGAATTACAACAACAAATTTGATTAAAAAGCTATAAGAGTGGAAAATGTTTCAAAGATAAGGCTAAATATTTAAATGCACATGTTTTTTTTTAACGATTTTTTTTTTTCAATTTAATAGAAAAATAATTGGTTTTATATACGTAAAAAAAAACTCTCAACGTAATATTAATATAATATCAAAACTTTATTTATGTTTTTACAATAGTTTCTTACCGGAATTCATATTTCAAAATCTTTTTAAAAATATTTTAAGAATCTATAAACTGTCTTTCTGTCCTGTTTCTGTCTTACTAAACTTACCTTCTTTTGGTATGTGAATTAAATAAAAGATATGCATTAATCGATATCAAATCGATTATTTTGATATAATATCCAAACTTTATTTATGTTTTTACAATAGTTTCTTACCCGGAATTCATTTTTCAAAATATTTTAAGAATCTATAAACTGTCTTTCTGTCCTGTTTCTGTCTTACTAAACTTACCTTCTTTTGGTATGTGAATTAAATAAACGATATGCATTAATCGATTTCTACAGGATACTTTAACCCTTTACACTCGAGGGCTCCGGAGCGGAGCCATTTAAAATTTGTCTTCAAGCTCGAGAGCTCCGCTACGGAGACAATGCAAATAACAATATAAATAAATGCGTTTCTTTTAATGCGTATATCTAACTTACATGTGGGTATGATCTTTTCACTAAAATCGCTTCGAGTTGCTGGTAGTACGAAGGAAAAAAAACTTCGAGTGCAAAGGGTTAAATTAAAGAAAATGATTCTAAAATCTACATTAATTAATAAATAAATATAATTAAAATAATATAAACTTCTTATGGATAGTTCCTTTAATTGTAAATAATCATAACTACAGAAAGATCGTCATTATCATCATCATTGGCGTAACAGCCCCAAGGTGGGCCAAGGCCGCCTGCCTACTGGCAGATTTCGATAGATGACATATTTTTTTCTTTTTTACGGAGTAGGAGTAGGGTTGTCAGCCCAACGTCATATTAGATAGGGACCTATTGTTTAAATTGGATCCCGAACCACAACTAATATCCATGGCACCATAGGGACTCGAATCCGAAACATGATGCACCGAACGGCAGAGCGCTAGTCGCTCGGCCATCAAGCCCACAAAAAGTATATTAATTTTAATAAATAAATAAATACATTTAAAAAATGTATTTTATGATAGTATAACAATTTCATAAGTCATATAATTTCGATTGACGTTTTTATTATTTTATTAAAAAAAATAAACATCTCAGAGAAAAAAGAAAAAAACTGAATGATAAACTTTTTCAAATTCTAGAACAGTAGCGCATAAAAAAATTTAAACAATTAATTGTGTATTCCAAAAATACTTCTTTTATTATTTTGTTTCATAAAAGGAAAGTAAAAATAATTTTGTTTCAATCGACGACAACAACAAAAAATTTTTTTTTTTTTTTTTTTTTTTAAATCCTTGAAACAATTTCGAAGTAAAACACTAAACGAAAAACAAAGGTCAAGCGATTGCTAATTATATTAGAAATGGAATTCGACTTTGAGCCATTTTTAACATTTGGGCAGGTTGCCAGATTAAAAAGAAAAAAAAAAAGCAACCAAAATTTTATTTTATCTCAAATTCAATTACGTTTTCGAGTACTTTTTTTTCTTCTTATCCGATTTGTTGCCATGGTTTAAATTAAAATTAAACAAAATGAGTTCGAAAATAAAAAGCCAGCAGTGTTGCCACAAATAAAACTAAATTTTAAGAAATGAAGTCAATTGAACTAAACTTACTCTGCGTATATCCCACTGCCTTGACGCTGATGTAATATTGACCAATGTCTTTGACTAAAGGAACTCCTGAGAATGTTTGCGAATCTTCATCGTACAGCAGCCATTCAGGTAAATTTGCTTCTCCTGCCTCCGTTACCTGGCATTTAAAAGAAAGAAAGTATGAATTAAAATGATATCCACAAACACAAGAAACATACTACAATCGAAACATAACTATAAAATGCATATATCATTTTGTAGCAATATCTATTTCAGGGGTGGCCAACTCGCGGCCCACCTTGAATATTTTTCCGGCCCGTGAGATTTATCACACTTTTACAAAATATAATTATTTTATAATGGCCAAAGTAGTGAAAACCAATGTATTAAAAAATGCATATATATATTCCAAAATTATGAGAAAAATTAACTTTGATTTTAAAGTAATATTCTTGAGAATATATGACTTTTATTTATGAGTTCTATGATTCACTCTTAAGAGATCTCAGTGACGCAGCGACCTTCCGCACGGATACGTACAGTTGATTGTTGATAGAAGAGTAAACAAGACTCTTAGTTCAAGTTGTTTTTGGTTTAACTTACGCCTGCGAATCGTTTTTTTCGAAAAATGAAATTGACCAAACACAAAACACGCTTAAACATAACGGACGCTAACCTGTAACACCCATTACAATGTGTAAGCACACAAATTGAGATCGATTTGCAAAAGCTAAGTGAAAGAGTGTGGAGAAACAAATATCATACTAATAAAATAAATATTTTTTAATGGATTCATTTTTTTTTTATTTCGTTTATATTTATCTTTTTTTATATTTCATTTTTAGTGTTACATATTTCTTTACAATGAGCGTTTAATATCATTATTATAATATTATCTATGATCATATGTAAGAATAATAGTAAACACAAAAATAATAACTCCTTATGCTTCCATTTTTCACTCCAAAGAAATGTCTGTAGTGGGACTAAATCTAATATGGAGATATATAATTTTATATGCGGCCCACGGAGTTAAGATGCATTTCCAAAGTGGCCCGCAAGATCATTTGTGTTGGCCACCCCTGTTCTATTTAAAGAAGGAATTTTTCGAAACTGTCTTTTCAGACTCTTGTATAAGCCTACTAATGATATTTGATTTAATTCATAGGTAAAGGGTTACTAGATTTTCATTGCAAAGCATTTGTTCTTTATACTACCTGCCCCTCCGCATACAACCAAAAATAATTTTATTTTTATTATAATATATACGTACCACAACATAGACTTTTGCAATTTTCATTACATAAAAGTGGCAAATAAAAATAATAATGCTAAAAAGAATTGGTTAATTAAAATCTTTCGTAATAAATAATTTATTTTAATGGAAATCACATTTAAAAAACTGTATAGTAAATCAGTTGTAAGAAAATGTTTTGTAAACTTTATCTCTCCTTTCAATTAATATGTTACAGATGAGTGAATTTACTTATAAAGAATCCTAGATTATTAATCAATTCACGAAATTTTGAACAGTTCACATTGGAATTTTATCATTGCATTATTATACTGTAGATATTATATTGTTTATATGTTAATGTATTATATTGGAGTTTTATCATTGTATAAACATCAAAAGATAAACAGGGGGAAAAAATTAATCGGTTAGGTCGATATATACAGGTTGCCTATAAAATTTAGAATTTAATGCAAGAACAAAACGCATAACAGTAATCATAAACAAAGAAATAAAGAAAAAGTATCAATAAATCCTATTCAGGCCAATAAATTATGTTTTATCAGTTATCGTTCAAAACTGAAAAAAGAAAACAGATTAAATAATAAAAAATACAAATTATAGAATTCCGAACGATTTTATAAAAAAAAAACTCATGAAAGCAATTAAATAAACCAATAAGAATAGATCGTGAAAAAAATTTAAAAAATAATAATAATAAACCAATAAGAAAAGTTGAAAGTGGTCTAGGACTTCACCTTCACTGATTCGCTCTCCCCAAAACAATACCAATTTATTTAATGGGTAAAAACCTTTCTTTTACATTCACCTTTTGATGCTAGAGTGCATAATGATTTTCTATTATGTCAATGTAGCTGAGCCAGTCACTGGGACTTGAATGAATACATTTTGAATTTTCATTTTCTTTCCCTTTTTTTCGGTAAGTTTTTATGATGGAACTAACTAGCATATGGTAGTTCCGTGGTGTAATGGCTAGTAATATAAACTGTGAATCCGACGATCCCAATTCAAATCTCGGTAAAATCTGTTCACCTTTTATAAGACACATTTTAGGACCTGATGTCTGAGTGACTAGTGTTCTGGCGCGCCGTGCCACAGGTACAGATTTCGAGTCCCGGCGGTGCCATGGAATTTGTAGTGGCACTTTAAACTGTAGGTCCTGGTCCAATATGACCGTGGAGAGTAGGACTGCCAACTCTATCACGTAAAAGAAAACATATCATGTTTCGGAATCTACCAGTCGGCAGACGGCCATGGCCCAACATGGGGCTGCTGCATCACTGAAGACTTGGTTTGGTTTGTCGCTCTACGGTCTTTGGGCTAATTACACTGGGACCTACAGTTTAAAGAGGTTTCCGAACCACTCACAAAAATCCATGCCACAGCCAGGATTCGAACGTGAAGCCCGTGCGCGTCACTGAAGAACTAACATATGAAAATTTATGTGTAACGAATGCCATTATACAAAATTGACTGTTTTATTCTTTTTTTTTTTCTTGTGGTTTTTATCCTGTGAGTGTGTGTATGATGAAACCCTACATTAAAATTAAAAGTTAGAATTCTATAATTCTATCTCTAATGCGTTGAAGGTGCTATATCAGACCTAGACAAAATAATTAAAGAAAAGTAACAAGGTTTTTAATTAAAAAAAACATACAAATACGCTATAATTCATCTTTATTAACTTGGGACATATCCGACTTTTTATAACGTTACGTCTTTTCCGACGTATATCCGACTTTTTATAACGCAATTTTTCCATAGTTAAGGTTTAACTTCGTGACTATTGGGCTTGTCTCTTTGGTAGTACTTCTAACAATCCATAAACAGTTATGAAATAATAATGAGGAATGACGAAAACAAAACAGAAAAAATAAGCGCAATTCAAATAAGTAAACCAACGAAGTTTTTACGAGCTTTCTGGGAAGATGGTGTAGGATTCGCGACAGGAAAAGACTGGGCGATGACACCGCCCGCCCACAGAAATTTTTAATTGCCCAGACGGAGTGAGATCATCCGGCGTGGGAGGTTCAATGTCTTTGCTGGCACGTCTCGTCACTTCTCACGCTAGGAGGGAGTCTTCAGTCGCACAAGTCAAAAGGATAACCTCGACACTTCTGCTTGCTTCACCAGTAGCTTTTTCCATTGACAACTATTCGCAAGAAAGACATATGGAATGTCGAATTACAAAAGAACAAATTGAATTTTACCCAGAGAAGTCAAAAACATTTTTGGACACATAATTCAAACCTGGAGACACAGATAACCCATTGTTTCGTTGCAAAAATTGGTGTTTGAAAAAATTAAATTTTTTTCAACAAAATGCATATAGTCTATATCAGGGGTAGCCAACCCAAATGATATACAAAGGAAAGGGAGTCTTTAGTCAAAAGGAAAACCTCGACACATTCTGCTTGCTGTACCAGTAGCTTTTTCATTGACAACTATTTGCAAGAAAGACGTACGGAATGTCGAAATACAAAAGAACAAATTGTATTTTACCCAGAAAATTGTTCGACACATAATCAAACCTGGTGTCACAGATAACCAATTGTTTTGTTACTAAAATGGACGACAGAAAAATTTAAATTTTTCCAACAAAATGCATATAGTTTATATCAGGGATGGCGACATTATTACCCTCTTTAATAAAGTCCTTAACCACATCATCAAATAATTAAAAGAGTAGACCAGAGGTGGCCAACTCAAATGATGTTGCGGGTCACTTTGGAAATGTATCATATCTCCGCCGGCCGCATATAAAATTATATATCCCCGTATTAGATTTAGACCCACTATAGACATCTTTTTGGAGTGAAATAATGAGTTACTATTTTTGTGTTTACTATTATTCTTACATGTAAACATAGATAATATAATAATAATGATACTAAACGTACATTGCAAAGAAATATATAACACTAAAAATGAAATATAAAATCATTAAAAAATATTTATTTTGCTAATACGATATTTGTTTCTCCATTCTTACACTTAGCTTTTGCAAATCGAATTCAATTTGGGTATTTATCATTAATTAATTTTAATATTTTTAAATTCCTACTATTAGTTCACACTCTCCTTATATATATCTTGTTCAAATTTTCAATCGTTAATAAAATACTTTTTATTCATCCACTCAAGTTCAAATACAGTTTTTTTCAAATATTAATTCATTAATTAAATTTAATTAATTAATTTTAGTTTTTTTAGATTTAAGTTGCATGTATCTAATAATAGATGGCGCCAGATGTAAGAGGAAAATTTCAACTTTATTTGTAAAGGACTTTTCTGCAAAATAGTGGGAAAAAAGTAGGAATTGACTTTTCACAAATATGAAGACACATTTCTTTAAATAATAGTGAAATTAAAAAAAAATAAATAAATGTAAATTTTCGAATGTTTTAATTTAGTTTAAAATACAAATGACTAAAAAAAAAAAAAAAACATCTTTTTAAATAAATAAAAGCAAAAAAAGAGTAAAAACATTTAACACAAATAATAAAAAGGCAAGGCACATTTAAAGTGAAACTTCCCGAAGTTGTTTTTTTTAGAACAGAAATAAAACAAACAAGTTTCTTTCCTTTTCCAAAGCAAAAAGTTCCGGCCAAAGAAGCATTCGACCTAGTGTTTGTTGCAGTACATATAATTCCTATAACCGTTATTTTGTGCAAACAAAACTTGAAAAGCACCGCTTGTGAATTCAAAGTGGGGGGAGGAAAGAAAAAAAAAAAAAAGAATCCACCCTGGCTCGTCTCCAGAACACGGCGCGAAATGTCGTTTGGTCTGGTGCCAGAAATTTACGATTTGATCCTGAAGTAATACCGAAGAACGTGCCAAGGACACACTTTTTTTTTCATGCTCTGATTCGAGCAGATTTATTTCGGATATATATATACCCGAGTTTGATTAAACATATTATAGAATAAAATAATTTTGGAAAAAGAGTTTTAAGTTTTAAAAATAGAACGGCTAACAAATTTTAGAAATTATTATTCTTTTATTAATAAATTTTCTCTCTCGAAGAAAATAATACTCAAAATTTCCATTGTTAAATGTGCATATGATAGAGAGCATTGCAATCAATGCATCAGTGGAGATAAAATTAAGATTAAGACGACTGTTGCTAGTGCTTCGTAATGATGATCGAACTAACCTGTGGTAGTTTTCTGGTTTTTATCCCATATGATACGCAAATGTAGGGCATCCTACCGTAAGGTAATAACCATTTCTTTATTTACACTTTAAGTTTGTGTTTATTATGCAGAACACACACACAGTATATATATATATACGTCATTGGGCGGCCTGATGGCCAATTGGCTAGTATTGTGGCCTTTGGTACCAAAGCCGTCAGGTTCGAATCCTGGTGGTGGCAAGAATGTTTGTTGGTGATTCGGAATCCACGTTAAACTAGCCCAAAGTGTGCAAACAAAATGGCAGTAGAGCGACAAACCAAACCAATCTCCATTGGCGCAACAGCCAGTTGGTGGGCAAAAAGGCCGTGGCAGATTTCGAGACGGAGATTTTCTTTTTACGGGCTAGGGTTGTGAGTTCAACACCCTACGATCCTATTAGACCGGGACATACGCCTTAAAGTGGATTCCGAACCATTATAAGCATCTATGACACCACCGAGACTCGATTCCGGTGGCACCCGGGGCCAGAGGAGCGCTAAATAAAAATATTTAAATCCATACTAAAATACTTATATATTTTATTTTATCGTTTTGTATCAATTATTAAAATAAAGAAATATATAATAACTAAAGTTGGTTTGTGTGACAGCAGGCAGCAGGATATTTCGTAATGCAAGGAAGCCGAAACGATTATGGTATAAAAAAATCAAATTGGCTTTGGAATAATTAATGAAATGCATTAAAAAGCAACGATTATGAAAAAACTTTTAATTATATACAGAAAAAACGAAATTATTCGTTTTTTTATTATAGAGCATTATACTTTGACTCGACTCTTTAAATTTTAAGCAATTTTTATTTAAATTAATTTTGTAACTTGAGGTATGGGGATATTTTCTCAGTCACTCTGTAATTAATGCCACCTTTACCTCACCTCTCAGCTAATATTTTGCAAAATTTGAAAAAGCACAATGCTATAATAGCGATAGAGACGAAGAAATTAAAGTGGACTAGCACAAGAAGAAAAAGTCTGAAAAACAAGAATAAAAAATTATCTTTGACAGTGAAATTCATGGAAATGATCGACAAAAATAATAATAATCAAAACGCGAGACTAGTTAAACAGACTATTGCCAGACTACTTAGACAAATCTAATGAACTTTTCATACTACATTACACTACACATTAATCACTTGCAATTCTGGAAAATGTCAAAACAACATGGAAAAGTTGCACATCATTAACAACCATTTCTTTCATTCTTTTTCATTGTGCAAGAAAAATTAGAGCAAAATAATTACTATCGCAATTTACTAAAATATCCTCTAAAATGAAAAATAACTATTCATCAAATATTTGGCAAATTTTCACAATTTAATAAATCGAGAAATGCAAAATTAAACTTAAATATATAGAATGGTCATAGCCTTATTTTACCGGCCAATCGAATATTTCAAAAACTTATTTTTAATTTATTTTTTTTTCAGAAAGGGGGGAAAAATCATACAACGTACGTTATGTCGACGGTTTAATTTTTTTTTAATGTCTTTCGACATAAATGGTAAAAATATTACGATATTTAATATTTATTAAATTCCTACTATTAGTTCACACTCTCCCTATATATATCTTGTTCAAATTTTTAATCGTTCATAAAATACTTTTTATTCATCCACTCAAGTTTAAAAAAATGTATTAGAACTTGTAGTGGATGACACTTGATGTTAATACCGTTTTTTTTCAAATATTAATTCATTCATTAAATTTAATTCATTCATTTTAGTTTTTTTAGATTTAAGTTGCATATATCTACCAATAGATGGCGCCAGATAAACTTAAGAAAATGAATGAAAATTATTTATAAAGAACTTTCTGCAATAGAGTGAACCAAAAGTAGGAATTGACTTTAAAATTTTTTTTTTTTTATTACTTGTTTTTAAAAGTCACTTACTATAAAATAAGAAGAAAAAAAAAATTGATATTGTCTAAAAAAAAAAAAATGCCAACAAGATGCTGCAGGTATACTTAACACGAAAGCACTTTCAATTTAATCAAACGGATACTAATCTCAAAAAACGAAGAAGTAATGGAAACTTTTTTCTTTTTCTTTTATTGAGAATTAAAATAAAAAAAGAATTATAAAAGAAGAAGAAAGGAAAGAAAAATCCGAATTCTAAAAGAAAAAAACTCTGCAAATCTGTCTTCTTTCACATGCGTTCTCATTCCATCCGAAGTTACAGTATTCTAAAGAATGGCGTCGTCTTTTCAAATAAGATTGGGGGGTCTTTTTACGCCGAAGCGGTTCGCAAACGACTTCTTTCCAAATGAGAAATTTCACCCAAAAGGGATTTGAAAGGCAAATCAAATCGGAAATGCCAAGCAGGCCATTTCTGCTATCTTGTGTTGCTTTATTTCCGACATTTTTCCCTTTCTGGTAAAAAGAGAGAGAGAAGAAAAGTAATATTGGGAAAAAAGTAGTCGAACATTTACGCAGCATAATCCACCTTTAGAATTCGGAAATGCAAAATCGTAAGATTACTTTGGATATAAGTAAACGCATGCGTAGAGTTGAATTTTAGGTAGAAAAAATAAATAATACAATTTAATTAAATTAATAATAATTTAATTAAAGTTTAAAAATAAATATATTAATAATAAATAAGTATAATAATAAATATATTTAAATAAATATAATAATATAGCAATAATAAGAAAAAGTAGTCGAACATTTACGCAGCATAATCCACCTTTAGAATTCACGAATGCAAAATCATAGGATTACTTTGGATATAAGTACACGCATGCGCATAGTGGAATTTCAGGTAGAATAAATAATATAATTAAATTAATTGGATAATAAATTAATTAAAATTTAAAAATAAATAAATATATTAATAACAAATAAGTATAATAATAAATATAATAATATAGTAATAATGGGAAAAAGTAGTCGAACATTTACGCAGCATAATCCACTTTTAGAATTCACAAATGCAAAATCATAGGATTACTTTGGATATAAGTACACGCATGCGCATAGTGGAATTTCAGGTAGAATAAATAATATAATTAAATTAATTGGATAATAAATTAATTAAAATTTAAAAATAAATAAATATATTAATAACAAATAAGTATAATAATAAATATAATAATATAGTAATAATGGGAAAAAGTAGTCGAACATTTACGCAGCATAATCCACCTTTAGAATTCAGAAATGCAAAATCGTAGGGTTACTTTGGATATAAGCACGCATGCGTACAGTGGAATTTTAAATAGAATAAATAAATAATATAATGAAATTAAATGAATAATAATTTAATTAATTTTTACAAATAAATATATTAATAATAAATATTATTAAAAATTATAAAAATTAAAATTATTGTTATTTATTATAATAATTAAATATATTAAATTATTAGAAATAATAGTAATTATATTTAAATGCATATAATAATATAGTAATAATGGGAAAAAGTAGTCGAAAGTTTACGCAGCATAATTCACTCTCAGAATTCAGAAATAAATATCATAGGATTACTTTGGACATAATAAGTACACGCATGAGTATAGTGAATTTTAACTGGCAAAATAAAGAAATAATATAATTAAATTAAATGCAAAATAAACAAATATAAATATAAAAAAAAAATAATAAATATTAATCACAAATAAGTAAAAAAATAAATATATTATATTAAATTTATAAAAATAAAAATTATTATTATTTATTATAATAATTAAATATATTTAAATAAATATAATTAAATTTTAAAAATATATTTTTAAGTGTAAATGAGAAATTATTTTGTTAAAAATCTTTTAACAACTAATTTGCATACAAAAAATTTATATGGATTATAAATAACTATTATTTATACAAAATCCTCACCCCCTCATTTTTTTTTCATGAAAATATACAGTGACATAAATTTAAAAAGACTGATATATATATATATATATATATTAAAAATCAGTCCAGATCAAAACTGTTAAAAGGAAATAGTAAAAACAAGTTTCAATTGTATACAAAATATTTTTCATGGCTATTTTTTTTTTTTTTTTTTTTTTTTTTAATATTTTAAATAAATAACTAAAAATAAGTAATTTAATTTTAATTAAAAGTGCAATTTTTTTTTTTTAATATTTAAAATAAATAACTAAAAATAAATAATTTACTTTTAATTAAAAGTGCGATTTTTTTTTCAAAATAAAATTTACAACAGCAATTTATTATAATTAACTTCGACATCTTATATATTCTCAAAATTATTCTCTTAGTTTATTTATATTTTCTTGATTGGTGCTCCTTTATTAATAAAGGCTTGGTTACTTGGTTTGTCACGACAGCTCTAGGCCATCATCTTCACAACGTTTAAAACACGGGGGGCTGTCATAATAAGGAAGTATTCCTTAATCTAATTTAACAACGTTGTTTAAGATTAAGTAAGCATTTCTTACAATAACAAATCAAGGTTATAAGAAACATCTTTTACAAGTACAAGCAGAAGGATAATAGGCAATCATGAATACAAAAATTATTATATAAGCTAAATACAAAAAAAATCTGGTAATTATTGTTGAAAAGTTTATAACATACATTGGAAAATATAATGGTTTCAATAATATGAATATGACAGTTAAAATCACAAGGACATAATCCACATCAAGACGAAAAATTACAATACGCTATGAAAGTGGTTTTCTTTTTACAAAATAAAACTATTTAGAATATTAAATTTCAAAAGAATCAGTTGTATTATTTTCATTTTAAATAGGTGTATTGAAAGCAAAGATGATTATCAAATACTTATTTAAACCGATCTCTGAAAAATGAATGAAATATTGGGTTGGCAAATAAGCGGTTTTGACAATGTATGCAAATGCTGAAAACCAAAATTACTTTTTGGCCAACCCAATACTTAAATTTGTTTAATGGGTGCCCTAATACTCTTTTTAATATTTTATTTTGAAGTAAGATTTCCAAGCAACCAAAGCCAAAAATGCATAAGTTTTTGTGAAACGGAAAGGGAACTTGGAATTTCTTACGCGTCACAAAAATATAATAATAATTAGTAAATTTGAAATTCCTGATAATAAAAACCCGTGACCATCAAAATTGTTGGATTTATTTCAAGTTTTTGTTATTTTTTCAATCGATTTAGAGTTAATCAGTTTTATCATATAAGTTATCTTAGATTATAATGAAGTCTTAGCTCTTTATCATAATTTTTTTTTTTTTTTTTAAATTACTTCGCTGTGATATTTTTTACTTATTATTATAAAAGTTTTACTTGTATATATATATATATATATATATATATATATTAAAAAAAAAAAAAAAAAAAAAAAAATGGGTAAATCAAAAAATCTAATATATGTGGTAACAAAGTTACAGTTTATATAATTTACGCAACCATGACAACAGAGAGCAAATCCTTCTATTCTTATATCAGTAATTTGCTGTCTTTATTCTGAAAATTTTCTACTGGTGCTTGTAATTGATTTTGTTTATATATAAACATATGGAAAAGAGGTAACCACAATTTTAAATCATAGCCTGGGAAATATCTAAAAATCAAGCACAGAAATCAATCATAAATCATCGCATATATGTGGTTACAAAATTACAGCTTTTATAATTTACGCAACCAATAGAGGGCAAATCCTCCTATTCTTATATTAGTAATTTGATGTCTTTATTCTAGAAACTTTCTACCGGCGCCTATGATTAGTTTTAGTTATATATAAAAAAAATGGAAAAGAGGTAACCGCAATTTTAAACCCTAGCCTAGGAAATATCTAAAAATCAAGTATAGAAATCAATCATCGAATATATGTGGTTTCAAAGTTTCAGCTTATATAATTTAAGAAACCACGTGAACAGATGACAAATCCTCTTATTCTTATATTATATGCTGTCTTTATTCAGGAAACTTTCTACAAGCGTCTATGATTGGTTTTATTTATACATAAAAAAATGGAAAAGAGGCAACTACAATTTTAAATCCTAGCCTGGGTATATAGGTACTTTCCTTTATGGTACGATTCTTTTATTTTCTATTACATAACCTATTCTCACAATCCTGGATAACCCAGAGATGAAATCAATCCAGATTTCAGACACTGGACCTTTGACTAACCCATGCGTCATCTAACACTCTATCCCTCTCCCCCTCAGAGGCTATAGTCACTCCGAGGGGTCGAAAACCACCCCCCAGTTCTGCTAGAACAGCGACCCTTTTCTGACAGCGCAACAACATTTATGAGAAAGGCCATTCACACTTTCTGTCAATGGCGTCATAATCATGCCTTCGGAATTTTCGCCAAGGCTGTGTGTGAGCCCGCAAAAGCAAGTGTGGGGCACAAAAAGCAAAAACCCCAAGGACACTCCACTTCTGAAGCGAGTCTGTAGGTCAGTGGCACTAGTAACCTGAGTGCTCCTTCCCCATGTGCAGTGAAAGTTTAGATGAATAAAATGCACTTAATATGCCAAGAGGCGGTGCTTTTGTCCCCACCCTCCCCTCCTAGATGATACTCTTTAACCTCTTTAGACAGGAACTGGTGGTACTTGTTGGGGTTACAGAGTCTCACCATATAAGTTACGCGGTCTAGTGAAAAGAGCCAAAACATTATGTTCTGATACATAATTCCGGTTATTCCTTTGGCATTTCTTCAAATTAAAATAAATACATTTAAAAAAGAATACATTTCAGATAAATTTAATAATGCCCATTGAATAAATGTAGACATTAATAAATATTAAAATAAATTACATAAATTAATTCAATAATATTTTTCACGCAGGGGTTTGATGGCGTTGTGGGGATAGTGTTATCCGTCCATAGCATATCTTCAAGCTACACTTGCCCCCTGGGTAGTGCTAAATGAATTACAGTGCTTGCTTATGGCATAAAGATTAACTGTCTCTGTATTGCCAGCTGCATTAGAACAACTATCATACTCAGTGGCGTAACAATATGGTGGCAAGACGGGCAAATTGGCCCGGCCCAAGCAGAGAGGCTACGAGTACAGTAAAGTATTAACATTTATTATTACAAAATGAAGTAAAATTTATTAATTCTGTATTTAATAAATTTAAGTTGCTAAAGCGATAAATTAAAAAAAAATGTGTATGAAGATTTGAACTTATTCATTTGTATGAAAAATATATCTCATCTGGTAGTAATAGTAATAGAAATAGTTACGCACGGGTAATCCCGATGCTAGGGACTTCCACGATTTGTGGTTCATGAATAGATACTCATACAATAAAAAGTGGGAATTACTGCAGTCACCTATGTGCCACTAGGCATTTTTAAATTCATTTGTTATGGAATCCATCGGACATTGCTTAGCCCGAAACTTGAACTTTGATGCTGTCATTGATATTTTCGCTGATCAGAAATCCAGCAAAAAGAAATTTTAATAAATAAAATGTTTTCTAATATAATCGGTAATTTTAATTCAATACTCTTTTTAAATTAAAAGTTAATCTCTTTTAATTATGTATTTAATGAAGTATTGTACAAAATACTTAATACAATTGAAATAATTTCAAAAAATATTTAAAGGCACATATTATGTAAAAAGTATGCGAAATTTATAATTTAAAACCTACGCGTAAATGATATCACTACAGTTGGTAGTATTATACTGAATTACTACTACACGAAATTTGAGCGTAATCTGCCACTCATTGTGTTGACGGCAGCTGTTTTTGTAATCAGATATTTTGAGTGCTCTGCGATTTTTTTAAAATAGGAGAATTAGTTGTACAAAAACGTTTGCCTTAAATTACGTATTTTTTAAAAAATGAAATTTCGATTGTCGAATCGTTGACAATGTTGTAATAGGCCTAAGGTGGATCGTGCATGTAAAAAACACAAGTATATATATGAATGGTATAAAGCATTCAAAGAAGGCCAAGAAGAGGTAGTTGATTTGCTTCGTTTTGGGTGGACTTTTAACTGCTATCACCGACGAAAATATCGACAAAATCAAAAAGTTGGGGATCAAAAATCGTCATGCAAAACTTAAAATGGCGGCTTAAGAGGTGAATGTATCTTTTAATTCCGATCATAAGATTATAACTGATATTTTGGGTATTAAACTTGTCGACACATGACTCGTTTTGAAAGAGCTCAGTTTTATTTAAAAAGGTTACCGAAATCAGTTCGATGAAGAAATGATTTACCGAGATTTTACGATCTCCACGATCATAAAACATTTTTTTCATCGACCAAGCACCGTATTCATCTGATTTATCAATATGCGACTTTTTCCCTGTTCCAAAAGTTAAAATTACTTCTTAAGGGAAGGTGTTTTGACTCGATTGAGGCCATAAAAGAAATTTTGCTGAATTTAACTGAAGGCCATACACCTTAGTCTTCTTTTTCATTGGCGCAATAGCCCCATGGTAGGCCAAGGCAGTCTGTCTACTGGTTGATTTCGGGGCAGGAGCTGTTTTCTTTTTACAGGGTAGGATTGTCAGTCATATTAGACTGGGACATACGATTTAAAGTGGATTCCGAACAACTACAAGCATACATGGCACCGCTGGTACTCGAACCCAAAACCTGTGGCACCGAGCGCGAGTCACACGGCCATCAGGTTCCATCCTCAACTAGCCCATCAAAAATGTATGGAGGTTTGGACCAAGCGCTGTCAGAGTTGTATTGCATTTGACAAAACAAATTTTAATGAGTGATTAGATTTTTGCGTTTTATTTAACAATTCCGGATACTTCTTACATAGAATGTATTAAGAAATTAACTTCTTTTAAAAAATAGTTTAATAGTGATAAACATGTTATGATTATTGCAAAATAATTTTAAGTGTCTAATTATTTTAATATTCATTGCAAAATATTTTTAATCGAATGATTATTTTATTATTTAAAATTTTTTACAGATATCAATAAGACAAATTGTTTTACAGATAAAAAAACATTTTTTTAATAAAAAATATATGAAGAAAACAACCTAATTAATTTCAAACAATGGAGCTAAATATAATTTTGCATCTATCAACACAAATCCAAATCGAAAATTTAAATCGCACAAACATCAAAACTCTTCCAAAAAGCGATAAAAACGAAAACAGCTAATTAACCGAACGATAAATACCATTAAAACAAATCTAAACTTTATATAATTAATTAAGCCTTAATCTCCCACATGTTTTGGAAAACGCTAGCACTATCGCCATTTAATCGAGCCGAAAACTTCTGGGAAAATAGCTCTTTCCGGATGGTAACGAATTTCCTCCCGCTCCCCCCCTTCCCTACTAGCCACTAAATGTAACGTTAGTCATCGAGGAAAAGCTATAACAGCCAAAGAGAGGGAAAGAAAAAAAAGAGAAACAGATAGGGGAACTAGAGAGTGCATTGCGATGATGTGAACGAGCGAAGCATATCTGTATGTAATGACACCAGGGTTAATGACTTGAGGTTTCTGAAAGAAAGGCGAGCCGCAATTGGTTGTCGGAAGAAGCGTCAATGATGTATTTTTACCCAAGAAAAAACATCGATCAACTTGGGAAATGTAATGGGAGCTATGTCAGTCAGACTTGCAGTAGGTTAAGGGTGCAAACAAACAAACAAACCAGCAAGTGCATTCAGATAGTTTTTAAGATGCATCCTGTTTTATTACTTAGTTCGAAAGTGAATGTAGGCGTACTGTACTTAAAAAGAGCATTATTTCCTTCAGTTCTGGTAACTCTGCTTTTGATTTGATGATCATGTACATTCTTGTCCTTGTATGATCATGTATATGTTATATCCTTGTTCAGAAATGGGGAGGAAAGTTTCAACAAGAGCATACTTAGCATACTCGATGTGACCACAACACTTAGCAACCACAATAATAACTTTAAAATAATGCTGACCTTTGTAGTATGCAGGTACGGGTGGGCCCCACGTTGGGCGCCAGATTGTAGTGTTGTAGATTGTGCAGCTCTGGATTGTAACTGGGTGTGGCTGGGTTGAGACTTGATGATCATGTATATCCTTGTTCACAAATGGGGAGGAAAAATTCAACAAGAGCATACTTAACATACTCGATGTGATCGCAATTCACAACCACAATAATAACTTTAAAATAATGCTGAGAAAAATGACTTTGTAGTGTTCAGGTACGGGCGGGATACACATAGGGCGCCAAATTGTAGTGTTGTGCAACTCTGGATTGTAACTGGGTGGGGCTGGGTTGACATTTGAGACAGAGGTTTGAGAACACACAGTTTTATTTACACGCGCACACATAGCACGCACGTACAATTAGAGACATGCAATATTTAACACATTTAAAGACATATAGGCCAACTGTTACATAATGTTGCGTTGATATATATTTCCTCTCGGGATGAGAGATTATAAACTAAACGTTTCTGTGCGGAAGCGCCGGCTGCGCTGTACTTCCTCTCGGGTGAGAGTTCCGAGGCCTACTGACCATTTCTCCTGAACGCCACAGGAGGCGGTCTCACCAATACATGGTTACAGCTTGATTTAGGATTTAAACATGTAAATTCCAATGTGGGTTACAGCTAAAAAGGGGGGGGAAGAGTGAAACACACGCATAATTAAATAATAATAAAATCCGAAAAAAATAATGAAAAATTAAATGTAATGCTATAATAAATTGGAAGCGAATTTATGTATTTATTCAGTAGGCGGGGAAAAAAAAAAAGATCTTTTCCAAATTGAAATTCCATCGGTTAAATAAAATAATATTTTCCAGAATGCAGACGGCTTTGGCCTACCATGGGGTTGATGCGCCAATGAGGAAGAAATAAAATAATGCCTACAACTGCTAGTAGCTAACTAAAAAAGAAGTTTCTGTAGTGAAAAAAATATTAATTCCATATCTTACAGCATATATATATAATCATTGGCGCATAGTGGTCCAAGACCGTCTGCCTACTGGCAGATTCCGAAACAGGAGATATTTTTCTTTTTACGGGGTAAAGTTATCAGCAGTACGCTAAATGCTATGCAGTCATTATTAGACCGGGTCCTCCGATTTAAAGTGGATTCCAAACCACTACAGGCATCCATGGCACCGTCGGGACTCGAATCTGAAACGTGTGGTATAAAAGGTCAGAGTGTTAGTCACTCGGCCATTACGCCCATTCATATAAAAACTTTCTTTAAAAACTAACTTTAAATAGCTTTTAGTAAACCTAGATTTTGTAACTAACGAGCAGTAAAAGAACAAAAATTACAATCCCCCAGGAAAAAAAAATCAAAGAACACAATTATTCTTCCAATTATGTCCAAAATTAAACATCGATGGTCTTTTTAAAGATCTTGTTTCAAATAATCCCGACATGTCGTTTCAAAAATAAAAGAGTCATTCTATTTCTTAACTAATTCTGCAAAAAAAAAGTATTACTAATGAGCAATATAAGATTTCAATCACACAAGATTAACTTGAAACGACATTAACGAAAAAGAAAAAAAAAAAAAAAAAAAAAAAAAAAAAAAATCCTCTATCACGTATTGGTATAAAAAAAAAAATTCACCACCCAAACCGCAAAAATCGGGTTCTGCCACCAATTTATCCGATAAGATTTCATTAAAAAACAAAAAGAAAGAAAGACTAAAAGAAAGAAACCCAATATAAAAAAAAAAGAAGTGTTAGAAAAATAAAGGAAGATTTAAATATCTGGAATGGTAGAAAATCGCCAGCAGAATTTTTATGAACCTATAAGCCCTGCAGGAATCTGGGGGCTTCTTACTTGTCTTTTCAAGAAGTGACTGCCTTCCTCTTCATCATGATCATTTACAGCTTCCTTGTCATGCTGAACTCCTACGCCAAACGCTTTACAGTCATATTAGACCGGGTCCTACGATTTAAAGTGGATTCCGAACCACTACAAACATCCATGGCACAGCCGGGACTAGAATCTGAAGCCTGTGGTATAAAAGGCCAGAGCGCTAAACATTCGGCCATTGCACCCATATATATATATATATAAAAGCTTACTTTAAAAACTAACTTTAAATAGCTTTTAGTAAACTAAGATTTTGTAACTAATGAGCAGTAAAAGAACAAAAATAACAATCCCCCAAGACAAAATCAAAGAACGCAATTATTCTTCCAATTATGTCCAAAATTAAACATCGATGTTCCTTTTTAAGATCTTGATTCAAATAATCCCAACATGCCGTCTTCAAAATAAAAGGCTCTCTATTCCTTAACTAATTCTCCAAAAAAAGCACTACTAATAAGCAATATAAGATTGCAATATGAGACAATGAGCAATATAAGACAAAGATTAACTTGAAACGACGTTAATGAAAAAAAAATCCTTCAGTTTTTATCACGTATTGGTATAAAAAAAAAGTTCACCACCCAAACCACAAAAATCAGGTTCTACCACCAATTTATCCGATAAGATTTCATTAAAAAAAACGAAAGACTAAAAGAAACCCAATAAAAAAAAAAAGAAGTGTTAGAAAAATAAAGGAAGATTAAATATCTGGAATGGTAGAAAATCGCCAGCAGAATTTTTATGAACCAATAAGCCCGCCAGGAATCTGGGGGCTTCTTAGTTGTCTTTTTCAAGAAGTGACTGCCTTCCTCTTCATCATGATCATTTACAGCTTCCTTGTCATGCTGAACTAAGCGTCTCCCTTTTCTCATATTTCCCCCTTTCTATTATTTTTTTTTCCCTTTTTCCCTACAATGGCACCAGAGAATTTCGACTACTGTCACTTCTTTGGCGCGCCCACCCCTGGCGATGAAAAATGCCCGGATGGTTGACATCCCCCTCTCATGCATCAAAATCTAAAATCGGACACCAAGTTTTTCTTGGTTTGGGAGAGGATGGTGGAAAAACGGGACTTAACTGCTGAGTTCCAGTTTCGGAGATGATGTAGATTCATAGAGGTTGACTCATAAATTTCAGATGGCTATAAATGACATCTTTTGAATCTTTATTTTACAGCGAACACGATACTATAAAATATATTGAATAACAAAGAATCGATATCATGCAAATGTTGTAAAAGGTATTAGGAAAAAAAAAGGGTGCCAAAGAAACTGAAATTATTACAGATGGAAAGGTAAAAAAATTTATTATGTAAACTAATCGATTTTAATAAGCACCTAGAGAAGCTAGAGGGTTAGAGTGGTTAGTTAGATGGTTACAGGATTTGGTTAGAGAACTCGAAATTTAAGAAGCAAAAAGAACCATAAATTTCCGCGTTTAGGCCGGGTATTATATAATAATTGTCTATGATTTGGTTTGGTTTGTCGCTATACTGTCATTTTTTGCATACTTTAGGCTAATTAGACCAGGATCAACAGTTTAACGTGGATTCCGAACCACTCACAAACATGCATGTCAGAGCCAGAATTCGAACCTGAAGCCTGTGGTACCAATGAACAGAGCGTTAGCCAATTGGCCATCAGGACGCTTGTATCTCGAAGAATTAAATAATAAATTCAAATTTATATCTGGAAGAATTAAACAACCAAGTAATATTGATAGTTGTTTTCGTCGTATCCCCTGAAGAGTACAAGAAAATCAAATGTCGTGGTGCTCTTGAATAATATTAGCTACGTTGATTGCCAGCTGGTAGTATATAGTTTTCCATGGGATTGTCCAGACGGCGGCTGCAACAACTGGTTTGGTTTGTCGCTGTACGGTCATTTTGTGCACATTTTATGCTAATTAGACCAGGACATAAAGCTTAACGTGGATTCCGAACCACTCACAAACATTCATGCCACCACCAGGATTCGAACATGAAGCCTGTGATACCAATGGCCAGAGCGCTAACCAATTGGCCATCAGGCTGCTTGATAAATGTCTAAGACAAGAAACATTTTTATAAGATTCGAGGAAGCGAATGAACGATTGTAAACCATTCAGATTATGTTCTTTTATAATATTGTGTTACGAAGAATTTAAAAATAAGCTATCTATTTCACTCATCATCATCGTCATTGGTGGTGCAAAAGTCCCATGACGGGCCGTCTGCCTACTGGCAGATTTTGAGACAGAAATGTTTTCCTTTTACGAGATAGGGTTGTCAACCCTATGCCCAATGCTCTACAGTCATATTAGACCGGGACCTACGGTTTAATGTGGATTTCAAAGTACTACAAGCATCCATAGCATAGCCGGGACTCGAGCCCAAAACTAGTCGCACCGAGCGTTGATCACTCGGCCATCAGGTCCCCTATAAAATATCTGCTGCATTAAAAAGAATAAAATATGATCTTACGAAAATTTTTTCACGATTTCAATTTCTTCTTTATGAATCTTATTTTTTATTTTTATTTATTTATTAATTTGTTATTTACAGACGACGATTTACACAAGCATCAGGACATAAACCACCCAATTTATTTCAACAATTCGAAAATGAACACAAATATAATGGCATCGTTGTTACACGCTTTTAAATATTAACATATGTTTTTAATGCTATTATTCAGTATTCTTTCAAATTAGATTCGAGTTATCTTACGGAATCACGTAAGAAGTATTAAGCGATCGATTGCTTCACTGCAAGAAGCTGGTGTAATGAATATTCAATCCTTTGTTTATGATAGAAAGGAAATGAATAAAGCAATATGCAAAACATGTGCTTTAGAAGATTTGCATCTAATATAATGAAATCCTTAGATAAAATTATTTTAAGAGATTCTAAATGGAAGCACGTAACAATGCATGCTAAAAAATAACAATAATAAAGCCGCTTCAATAAGAAAATAATTGTTGTACTTAAAATTATAGAAAGAAAAAAAAAACAATAATTACAATAGGAAAATTATCGCTAACATTTTAGTCAAAAATGCATGTATTATCCATAATACGAAAATATTACGATCATAAAAAAAGTCTATTACGATAATCTTAAATTTAGTTCATAGCTGTTCTTTAGTAATATTGCATTCTGTAACCATGCTTTTCTCCTACATGCTGGCAAGAGCTCACCTTGTGGCGTTCAGGTAAAATGGTCAGTCGGCGCGCCGAGACTCTCATCCGAGAGAATGTGCAGCGCAAACTGCGTTCCCGCTGAGAAACATTTAGTTTACAGTCTCTCATCCAGAGAGGAAATATATTTGGCACACCCCGGCGCAATACTTGGTCTACAGACTCTCACCCGGATAGGAAATATACTTCGCGCTCCCTGTGCGTAGCCGAGTTTCGGCTTAGAAGTGGAATCCTTTCACAAATCTACAATTATATGTCTTTAAATATATTAAATACTGTCTCTAATTGTATGTTTGTGTCAATAAAGCTGTAAGTTCTCCAACCTATGGCGCCAATAGGAGGATGTTAATACCCTTAAAGCAATATAGAATTAATTAACAGGTGAAAAAAAATTCTCGAAATACTATCTCTTTTCTTTATTATTAACTGATTTCTAATTAAAATATTAAAAAAATAATAATAAACCCCCGCATGACACGCATGAAAGGTTTATAATACCAAATGAATGAAAGAAATTTTAAATTTCCATCACACAAAAGACAATGGCGCAAAAACTCGAATAGAGATATTTTCAAGTAACCTGAGAATATAATAAAAGCTTTTCTGTTTTCTAATAAATAAACAGAATGAATAGGATACATTTTTCTAATGAAAAATAAGTAAGATAAAAGAAGTGTAATCCTCGTATCTTAAGTGCTTCTGGTGAATAACTTTATAATGAAATCTCCATCCTTAAAAAAAATATATATAATGAATATAATGTCGGAAAAACACACACGAATTTCTCTTATTTCAAAATCAATTGAATAAATAGAAATACACAAGAAAAAAATAAAGACAGAACCTTTGCTTCGGGATATTTTCTTACAGTGCGCGGCGCTAAGTAGCTGTTGAAACCACTTCAAAAATTGAATAGGAAGTAGAGTGTGGTAAGAGAGAACGAGAAATCTATTATGAGAAACTCTACGCTTCTGAATGAAATCTTTTCTTTGTTGTTAAGTAACATAGTTTCTTAAAATGTAGAGGAGTTTTTTTTTTTTAAATTCACAATTAGGGAGCGAAGATTACAGTAATATAATCATGTAAGAAGATACAGATTTTAAAACTTAAAGAAGTGTTAATAAATGGAAAATTTAAAAAAAAAAATGGCTCGTTAATTAATTGAGAAACATGAGTTTTAAAAACTAAAATGCTTTTTTAAAAAAATTTTTTTTTATCAAGAATAAGTTTCAGATTTAGAAAAATGTTTTGAATTTTTCTATTCAAATTAATAGATTCAGAAATTATTCAACTAAGTATTTTTAGTATGTCGAGCATTTTACATAATTATTTGCTTGGATGGTTCTAAAAAAATATTTAAAATATTAAAACAACAAATCCTATTATATATATATATATTTAAAAGTTGTTAAAATATGAGATTAAAATAAATTTGTAATGAAAGTAAATTAATTTTGTTGATTTCCATTTCATTTTGCTTTTTTCTCCCATTAATAGCTAATCAAAGTCAAATTATTAAAGAACTATATTTTTAATATATATTAATACGAATAAAGTCTTCAGAAAAGTTTTAATAAATTTATTATCACTCTGCAATATGGAAAACATATATACAGCACTAAAGTGCTGTACTAAAATTTTATTTTAACTTCTAATACAAGCTCAAGTAATCTTCCAGCGATAAGAGTTTAGCTTGGTTTGTCGCTCTACGGTCATTTTGTTCACACTTCAGGCTAATTAGACTGGAATCTACAGTTTAAAGTATATTCCGAACCACTAACAAATATCCATGCCACTGCCTGGATTCGAATCTGAAGCCTGTGGTACCAAAGGCCAGACCGTTAGCCAATTAGCCATCAGGTCGCCCAGTGAAAAGAGTACGTAGGTAGGGTGCAGAAAGGGGTAGGTTCCAATTTATTTTCGGCGCATGGTTTGGAGTCTGATGGGGGTTATTACAGAAAATGTTCGTGTCTCGCATCAACAATTTGTCTGCCTAGTGGATGTTTACCAAGTTATCTATCATATGGAAAGCAAACCGGATATAGTTAACCTTAAAACATATTTTGGAACGCAAAAAATGCAACTCTATATCAGGGATTGTTCGTGGTATACTAAACAAAATGATAAACAAAATGTCCTTGATGAAGGGGGAGGGGGGATGAGACACTAAAGGTAAAAAAATACTGAAAATAAATACCTGACATTTATAAAGAAATAATGAATAATTAATGGTGACTGTTAATAATTAAACATATATGACTTTGATAATTTATTTTTAAATATTTTTCACTGATTTCTTTTCCTCATTTTAGATTCTCCATATTTTATGGACTATCCAATATTCCATATCCAGAGCTAGCCAATTAAATAATCAAACTTGAAAGGTCATGTACTTTTTGTGATATACTGCATAATATATAAAATCTCTGAGATAAAGGGGGAGGAGAAGAGAAAGAAAGAAAGAACAATAAAGAAAACTCTCTTAGAAGTCCAGGAATCGCCAAACCCAATTGAAGTAACGACGTGAGCTCGTACATTATTCTAGGCACCTATTGACCAAATTGAAATCCAAAAGAAAAAAGTAATAAATAACACTAATAATAAATGAACCCAGAAGCCACAGCAGTAATGGCAGCATGATCTTTTGTAGCTTTCGTGATCAACAAAGAAAAAGCAGCAAGAAAGAAAGAGAGGAAGTACCCCAGATTTGATCGTTTCCTAAACGATAGTTTAGCACGAAAGAAAACGAGGCTCTGCCTCAAACAATGTCCCCCAAACGATCCTGTCCAACATCAACGGCACCTCACATGGGATCCATTTTCTATTTCTAGACACCCCTCTCCCATGACACACCCCGAAGACCAAATTAGCCCATGCTTCGTTAAAACAACGAGCCTGCTTCCAGTACAAGTTGAGAACAGCAAGCAAGCACCCCCTTGACCAACTTGGCCTCGCCGTGCAGAGAGGAAAATTCGTTATAATGTGTTGTTGTTTGGCCCCAAGGCCGCAGGTACTCTACCGGAAAGATTGGCAAGATAGCTAGGGCAGAAGATGATGGCGGTTTGAACTCAACAGTTGCTCAAGATTTTTTTTTTTTTTTTTTTGCTTCCTTTATCCACTCCAAAAAGAAACATTGAACAGTTTATCTCCAATATTTATGGATCATCTGTTGACTGAGTAGTCTCTACTCGTGATAAAATAAATTGCGATAGATATATATTGTTACTCTTGAAGAGAAAGTACACTCCATGAAGGTCGAACGCTTTTTGTGATATGATGGATCTATTAAAAATTTAAACGAAAATAAATCTTTAACGGCAAACAATACCTGCCAAATAACCTCTGAAAAATGGCTTATGCATAATTCTGATCTTATTAAAGGTACTTTATTTGATTTTCTTAAACATATTTCCAGTAAATTAACCATAACAATACGGCAATCCAGAAGATTGAATCATATATTCCTAATAATGTTCTTAAACGGTTTTTAAAATGTTCTTAATTTTATTCTTTTTGAATGTTTTTGTCAATTTGTAAATTTATACTGGCCAACATTCAAATGTTTTCAACTGTTTATTTCCTGTTATATCGGAGATGGAGCCCTCAGGGGATACATAGCTCCAAAATCTTAAACGTTTACACTCATAAAAAAAAAACACCCCTATCTCAATAGTATAAAGCACTGGTTTTTAATCTATTCCCTCTCAACATGCTTTAAGTTCCTTTAAATAATATATTTCTATTCGATCTAAACCACGGTGGTAAAATATCGGTAGAAATATTTTAAAGTACCAAAATATTTAATTTGTGATTTTTTTTAAAAGAAACTTCAGTAAAGCTTTTTATTCACATTTATAAATGTTTAGTAGGTTAAAAAATAAATTTTTCCCTGAAAAAAAAAATGACTAAAAGAATAAAGGAATAATAAGAATACATAATCTAAAAATGAAGTCACTTTTTCTAAAACTTCTTTCTTTCTTTTTTTTTTTTTTTTTAGTTTACAAGGAATAGTAGTACATTCCTGAATAATTTATTAGCTTTTAGTTAAATTTTTTTAACATTTTTTCCGAGAATAAATGCTTTTTTATTATAATATATGGAGAACTGTACAGAATGTAAATGTATTTTTTAAATTATTATTTTTTATTTATAGGACGTATAGGTGATAATTTTTTTATATTGGAACACGAAGAATTACAAACTCCAGCACAGATAATTATCATACAAGGTTAAAAACTTTAATATTATATATATCATATATTATTAAAAACTTTAGTATTAAAATATACAATAAAGGTTTAATTTTAATTGATTAGCAAAAACAATAAGAATACAATAATTTCAGCCTTTCTTTTAAAAAATAATTTGAATATTTAAATCCATTGATTTAAATTTAATACATAATGATTGAATTTGACATCTTAAAAATTAATTAAGAACATTTTAAACTCTTATTCAAAAATATATTGCGAAATTGGGATTTTTTTTCTCCTTTATTTATTAAGACTATCAAAGTATAACAAAAATCCTAAATACATTTATTCCTGAACATTATAAATGCACAATGGTTTATTAAAAATTAAATAGTTTATTTATTTAATTTTTTTTATTGGCAAAAATCGTTAAACAGTTAAAAAAATTTTATCTTATGACAAACAAAAAACAGAAAAGCAAAAATATTTTATCGAAAAAAATATATATATATATATATATATATATATATATATATATATATATATATATATATATATAATAATACATAAAACTATCACACAAAAAAATGGGTGGCGGTTTAAGGCCACAAGCTATTTTCTTAAAATCGTTGTATTTTTTATAAATTTTTATTAAAACTCCCAAAAAATTATTTTAGAATCACATACCTCAAATGCAGTTTTTAGGGAAGGATGATAAAAAAAAATAAATAAATAAAAAATAAAAAATAATAAGTCCTCCTTGCCCTTTTTAAAAAAGGAGATAAAATGTCCCATAAAGGTCAAGCGTCGATATCAAATGAAAACGTCAAAGGCAAAGTTCAAAATACACCAGGCACAAACTGAAAAGGATTTAAAATACTTACTCAATCTTCTAAAAAGAGGTCCGCATAATGCATGAGTATTTTCTTTTCTTGACAGGGATAAAGGTTTTCCTTTGCCTTTCCCTTTTTGGCCTACTTTCTGAAATCTTTCGCACAAAAGTAAAAACTCAAAAAAACTTTGGGGGAAAAAATAATAATCTAACAGTTGGAAGCAAAGATATACTTCTTTATTAAAAAAGTGCAAAGAGAGATCGTCTCTGCAAGAAATGGGGGAACAGGAGCTGAAGGTCAAGATTAATTACCTCAATTATGTGAGATACGCATACATGCCATAGTTAAACAGTTCACCGTGGCGAGGTTATAAGAAGAGTATCACATCCATTATATAGTGAAGGGGATGCCCATGGGAATGTTGAGAAAAAATACGCAGTCTTAAGTGAGGTGGGATGCCACCGAAAAAAAAAAAATGAAGCTTACAGGGACAATATACAGTGAAACCCTAGGGTTGATGACCCATAAAATGGCGGGATGGGAATTTCAGTAAATTCTGGATGTTCACATAACAAAATTATACAGTAAAAATTCCCCGATCATCAATTATCCACTTATTAAAGCTCAAGTCTTGTACATTCACAACGATAGAAAACACAGATATCCATACTCAACAACATAATGGACATTACTGCTCAAACAATCATAGTAATCTATCCAACAATCTGCCACAACCTTTGGTACCGCATGCTTCAGGGTCGTATCCTGGCGGTGGCATGAATGTTTGTTAGCGGTTCGGAATCCATGTTAAACAGTAGGTCCCGGTGTAATGAAAAAAAATGTGTAACAGTAGAGCCAGTGACAGTACGACCAAACCAATCCATACTCCTTTCAAACATTTATCGGTCTCCTCATTCTAAGAAAGATTAATGTAGTAGATTTCTTCCAAAAATCTCTAATTGATTGTTTATCTTCTCCATCGGTTTTGTCAGTCAATTGTCAGAATGTCCGCCGCTGATAATTAAGCGTTAATATTTGTGATTTCGGGTAGTATCAATATTACCGGGTAATACTAAAACAGCATTAAACTAAACAACATCTTACTGAATGGCGAAATAGTCCAAAATATTTTTGTTACTAAAGGCTTTTGTTTCCGATTATTTTAAAATATGTAATATCATGCATGTAAACTAATTTAATACTATATGAATTGTGGAATTAAATAACATGTAATTCGTCATTTCCAATTAATGTGTGGCTGCATTAGTTGGTTTGCAACGTACACGGGTATCCTGGCGGTACTTCCGGGTACTTCAGCTTACTGCAGTGTTTTCTTTTAACTCATCACTCTTCCTTCAAAGGACAAATCACTTTTCCTTCAAAGATCAACAACGTACAAGGGTCCTCCACTCCAAAATCCTATCGCTGTGATTCCTGGTTCTAATTCTGCGCCAACGCTACTGAGTTGTAAGTTGAGCAAAACTACATTAATGACTGATACTCAAAGACAGTATTCAATCTTTGATCCTAGATGCCAATTAATGTAAGAATAGAAAGTATTTTTTTAAAGAATCAAATAATATGAATATTTGTATCTAAAACTGGAATAAACAATGGTTAATTTAAAGTTTTTTTTTAGATATTATAATAACTTTTGAACAAATAGAAAGTCCTTTACCTAAACCACGAGGAAGTTAGGAGGAAAAATAAATAATAAATAAACTCCCAGTCAAGCAGTCACGAAAGTCGAGTCGTCGTAAACTTTCATTCAGCAACCCCTCCAGGCTAATTAAGATGACTTTCTCAAAATTTATCCTTCATTATTTTTCTGCGTTTGCCATCGAAATTTTTTCTTCTGCATGTAATAAAATTCATTGTGATTGGGAGGAAGAAGGGAGGCAGAATGACAGACATAAGTTGTGTTGGCAATATTCTTTTTCACCGTTAAAAAAAAAAAAGGGCAATAGTTTTTGTTGGCACATAAAAAAGAAACTAGCATTCTTCGTTTGACTTTTATTTTATACATAAAATAAAACAAGTTTCCATTGAGAAAGAGAAAAACAATTTTATTTGTTTCAACGTATTGTGGCTCATCTAGATAAGTGACTTCGTACATGATTGTTCAATAGAAGTGGTAACATTAAAAGTATTTAAGTAGTTAAATGTTGAATAGCAAAGTATCAATGATTGACCGCGATCTGCTGATACTTTTTATGCGGCCTGTTTCTGTCCATTTTATTTAAAAAAACATAACTAATAAGTTCCTTAAAGATTTTCCTATTTTAATGGGGTGGAAAGACATGTTATTGGAAATAAGTTAAAATTTAACTATTATAATATATAACTAACTCTCTAGCACAACAGGCCATTACAATATATGGTAGGCAAGGCAGTCTGCCTAATGGCAGATTTCGAGACAGGTGACGGTTACTTTTTTCCAGGTTAGGGTTGCCAGCCCTCCGCTCTACTGTCCTATTAGACCGGGACCTACGGTATAAAGTAGATTCCGAACCACTACAAACATCCATTGCACCGCCGAAACTCGAACCCGACACTGAGAGCCATAGCGCTAATTCTTCGCCCATTAGGCCTCAATTAATATATTAAATAGAATTGTGTCTGCCAATAAGGCCTTTTTTGTGTTAAGAAATCTGTTTAAATCACAGTTCATAAGCAGAATAAATTCTTGTTATATAAAACCCTTATTAGATCTATTTTGGTCTACGGCTCTGAAACTTGGACTTTGGCAAGATCTGATGAGGCCCATTTGGATAAATTTGAGCGGAAGATTTTAAGGGCTATTCTTGGAGGTGTTAGGGAAAGTGATTGTTAGAGAAAAATTCTATAAAGACCCAAATCTTATAGAATTTATTACTATCAATAGATCAAACTGGGCTGCTCATATATTTAGAATGAATGATTTAAACCCTGTAAAAATGCTTGTTTTGGCAAAGCCAATGGGACAAAGAGGAAGAGGACGACCCAAGTTGCAATGGATAGACGCAGTTGAAAAAGATTTTCCTGTAGTAAAAATTAAGAATTAGAGGATCATTGTCACCCAGAGGAATACATGGAAATCTCTTCAAAGGAAAGCATTGCCTCAGTCTGGGGTGTCGTGGTATTGGCGATAATGATGATATATATATATTTCCTTATCTAAGTAATTTTTTATACAATATTTATTACCAAAAACATGCTCCATTTTAAAACTGCACGAAACAAAATAGACGTGGTTGAAGCTAAAAAGTACATTAAAATTAGTAAGCCTGTTTGAATTAACATATTTGTGAATAAACATTTTCAGACCTGAATATAAATAAATAATTTAAAAGAAAGAAAAGGATAAGTATAAACCATTTAACCAATCATTTTTGCACTTGGTTATAGCGAAAATCGAATCAAACACTGAAGCTTCTTATTAAATTTGTGCAATATCACGTAAAAACTTTTTCTTTGTTTTTTTTATTATTATATTACATTATTTATTTATTATTTTTTGTGAGGGCGTGATTAAATTAGAGAGAATTTGCTGCCAGCAATCCCGCACAAGTCTGTGTATCCTTGACATAGAAAACGGTAATCCAAGATTTTAATTTTACAGATAAAATCTTGGTGGCACAGGAAAAAGCTTTCATTTATTTTTAAAGTTAAAAAACCCGGCTTTATATATAAAGCATGGTTTAAATGGGTTGAGGACAAATCATCATTGGGGTTAATTTTTTTTTCTAGACAATCACAGACTTCTTGCCAATTTTCAAGAACAAACACGGCCACAATCACAGTTTTGTTAAAAGTCCTCAATGAATGACTTCAGAGAATATAAAAATGTATGATTCAGTTAAACTAAGTAGGTCAAGTGACTAACTGTTAACTGCTGCTACAAGCAAAATAATTATGTAGGACTTTAAATCTTATGAAAATAATTGAAGAATAGCAATCAAATAGATAAAAATTTCAATATGCATTTTTAAAGTGACTTATAGATAATGAAAAATACTTTTCCATGCCTTTCATGTGATAGAAATATTTGAAATTAATAATAAATAAGTAATTTTTATCAATAAAGATAAGGTGCAACAAAGTTTTCAGAATACAATTAGAAATTTTTTAGCAGTTAATTGTCATCTATGGAAACTGGTCAATTTAAAACAATTTTTAAGACAATTGGTAATCAATTTTAAGATTATCCTTTTTTTTCTAAGAATAAAATTACTTGTAAACTAACCTACATATAAAAAAAAAAAAAAAAAAAATAGAAATGACAAAAATAACAGATCGTGAAATTTGCTTATGCGTGGCTGATTTACTACTGAATAGCTCATCCGTTATTATTTGGTATTTTGTATTCAAATATTTCTAAGCAGACACAATGGCAATTTATTTTTAACTGATTTCATGGATTATTTTTATTGAAGTTCGCTACGATTGTTTAAACAATATATAGAAATTTTATCAACAATTATAATAATACAATGGTTACTTATTCCCTAACGTTAAATAAATAAATATGTATTCTATTATATTATATTATGGGAAACGGATATGAATTTAAAAGATACTTTTGTTCAATATTGTAAAATATACCATACTTTTAGTTATAACGCAAATCGTTCCACATTCATGTACAGCTATCTTGCAATTTAAAGAATAACATCTTATTTTCAATTAAAAACATTTTATTGGATTTACGTTTGATTTAAGATGTACAGATTTTTAAAACATTCGTAGGATACATTTCATGGCTTTATTTTGTTTCTTTAATTATTGTAACAGTCCGCTTATAATTGGTGCTCATTTATTTGTTTATTTTTTGAAGAAGTTTCATATAAAAAAAACTATCATCAAAATTAATAAAAATAAAAATAAAAAAATAACCGTCACCTAAAAATTCCTCCAACAAAAACTGACTGTGCGAGAAATAATATTTTCTCGTATCCTACTTCTGTATAGTATGTGCTAGTAGATGAAAAATTCGTGGATTGAAGTTATAGAAAAGAATCGAAAATGCTTTTCACATCAAATTAATAATTATGATACTCTTTAGCAAAATATGTAGATTAAAAAATTGTCGACAAAGTGTCGTCTCTTGTTTTCAATAGATTTGTGAAAAGTTTGTTTCCACTATTCTTAATTTATTTATAATAATTTAAAATTAAAAAAAGATTTATTTTAAATTTAAATTTATTTTCATATGATGATGACATCAATGGCGCTCTCTAAAACTGAAAACGTTTTGCTAGTCTTTTTTTTTCCTCTAATGCAGCCGGCAATTACATAAGACTTTGTCTTTATGCCATAAGCAAAGGCTGCACTGACGGTACACACTTAACACTACCCAAGGGACTCGTGTAGATTGAAGATAAGCTACGGACGCGGAGTAACAATACCCCCGCAACGCACTACGGTCCTATTAGACCGAGACCTACGGTTTAATAGGAATACGGAATAATAGGCTGCGGACCCACGGATTCCGAACCACTACTACTACTACATCATATCACACCACATCACATTACTGTGTCTAGAGCTGAGTTGCCCCTTTAGAGTTTGGGAATTATGTGGGTGAGAAGTCTGATTGGGCTCTGTGACGCTCTACGGTCGTATGAGACAGGGACTTACGGCTTAAAGTGGATTCCGAACCACTACAAACATCCATGGCACCAACCCGAAACTGGTGGTACCGAGGGCCAGAGCGCTAGCTACTCGGCCATCAGGCTCCTGTTAGTCATATATTATAGATATAAAAACAAAACTTGATTTGCATTTTGCAAACTACGCCTGTGTGTTTTACGGCACTACAGATTGTATTCAATAAATCACAGATAATTATTGAAAAACGCTTACAAATAAGATCAATACCATCTCGAGTGACACTTAAAAGGGTTTTATTTTAATTAAGTCAAAAGAAGAAATGTCACTTTACAATATATTTAAAAAAAAAAAAAGTTTAGTTAAAATTCCACCAATCCAAATTACCAAAGCCCAGAAACTGTAATTGGTTGGGTTGCATTCAATTCTTTTTCCGGTCGCTTTAGAAGAACCAATTAAAAGAGTCTTAAGTGTTTCCTTTCTTTCGATAAATTATCGAATGAGTTGAATGAAATAATAAATATAAAAGAAATAGGGGGAGGGTACAAGGGGGCCGGCTCCTACAAAGAACTTTTGCACAGCTGGTGAGGTAACTGTTTATTCCAACGCGAAAAAGCGGCAATAAATGTGGAACCATAATAAAATAAACTTTAACGCCAAAAGGACATAAACTCTCTACTTTACGGCTGCTTCCGGATAACTGGAAATGGGGGCCCACATATAAATGTTAAAAGTGGGGTGGTGGGTGGAAAAGAACCAATTATTTTCGGCCAATAGGATTGATAGCGGGTGTAGGGAGAGGATGACGTCATCATGAAGAGTGTCATAAAAGTGAAAGATGGGGGGGTATTAAGAGAGAAGAGAAGAGGAAATAACCGAATTAGTTCGGAAGATTGGTTTTTGCTTCAGAGTCAAGGAATTTCGAGTCGTCCGTAATTAGTTGATCCGTTTCAAAAGGAAAAAGGAGGAACCGAATCAGATAGAAATTCATGTATAATATGTTAATCGTGATTTCTTTTTTTTAATAAAAAAAAATATTTTTAGTTTCTTCAGTATTGTACATATTATATTAAAGGAGAAATAGTTATACCATGGGTTAATCGTTAGATTGTAGTTAGACACTTAATTATTGGGGAAAGAGTTTACGGATTCGATTTTCACTTGTGGCTAACAAGTACTCTTTAAAAATGTTAAATATTCCTTTTGGCAATATGTTTCACCATTAAAATGTACACAAATTGGGTGTTTTCCTGATTTTTCTACCATGAGCAGTATTTGAAGCAATTCTCTTTAAATAAATTATCAAGAACCAATTTCATTTCTCAGTTTGTGTTATAGTATGACAAGTTCCCTTTCCTAAATAACACTGCATTCGAAAGCTGGCCCAATGTAGATTGTCTAATTTTCCTGCCATCAAAATTGCGTTATAGTATGATTGGTTTCCATTCCTGAGTAACATTGCATTAAAAAGTTGGCCCAATGTAGATTGTATAGGTTTCCAACAAATAAAATTATGTTATAGTATGACATATTTCCTTCCCTGAGTAAGATTGTATTAAAAAGCTTGTCCAATGTAGGTTGTATAATTTTTCCACTAACAAAATTTGTGCAATTTCCATTTAAGACCTACAGGAGATATCAACCCTAACCCCCCTTTCTTTTTTGAGTGCATGCCTATCCCACACAATGCACTTGAATGCAGAATCCCTACAAGTTGCCAAATATTGTAACGTGTGTTTTATTACATTTCTCTTTTCTCTCTTCAAAAAATGCCACAAATTTTCCTTTTTTAATCAATCTAAATAACATATTTTCTATTTCGTATAGAAATATAAAGTGGTTTTCGAGGATTTGATACGAATCTGTTCATTTGGCGATCCATCAAATTTACTTAGAATGACAAAAGTTAATGACAAATTGCAAGGACTGTCAGAAAATGGACCACAAATGACCGAGAAAATCCGGCACACAGCCAAAACACTTAAGAACGAAATTTACGTTAACAGCCTATTTCTAAGCATCTCAAACTTTTTATGTTTACGACCTTTTTGGAACGGAACAATTCTTTTTTATGTGACCCCCTTTAGATGGAGACTTTTATTTTCAGGGCACGCGGGATAAATCTGTTTGCAATTGTTCATTCTATGGTAGGATATTTGGCAGGTTGTTATTCACATGTAATTAAAAGTCCTTTAGTAATTAAATATAGAGAAAAAGACTGATATTTTAGGAAGAAAAGGGATAAATGTTATTTGGGAATGGTATTGCTTATTTTATTAGCAATTTTTATTACAAAAAACAAAATTGCATTGCCATCATACAGGTAATCATTTAAAATATGTATTCATCTTAAGACCTCTATATTTATTAGATTCTTTCACCGATTCATCATATTGACAGTCAAAAAATGTACAATTCATCGTAATAACGATAAAAATTATCACAATAATAAAATTTTTTTCCTCGATAATAGAGAGTTTTTGCATACCATACGTTAGTTACCGTAGGACGTCCGTTAGCTTTTTCTCCCTAGCGCGCATGCTCATAGGAAACTGAGCATGCGCGCTAGGGAGAAAACGCTAACGGACGTCCTACGGTAACTAACGTACGGTATGCAAAAACTCTCTAATAATAAAAAATTCTTAAGAAATCTCACTCAATAATATTGAGATAATTTTTTTATAAATAAAAAAAATTCTCTCAAGAATAAAAAAAAAAATTTCTCGATAATAATAAAAAATTCTCTCAAAAAACACTCTCTAAATAAAAATAAAATATCTCACTAATAATAAAGAATTCTCTCAATAATATTGAGCAATTTTTTAATAATAAAAAATTCACTCGATATTAAAAAAAATTCTCCCAATATAAACAAAATTTTTTTCAATAATAATAAAAAAATATCTGAAAAAAAATAAAAAAAGATTCTTTCAGTCATCTTAAATGAAAACAGAATTATCAAAATTCCTTATTTTTACAAAATTCAATACTAATTTTACATTTATGAAGCACTATAACAACCAAATTAATATGAAATAGAAAAATATGTTCAAATCAAACAATGCAATAACAATTAAAATAATAAAGAAAATATTTCAGCTAAGTTAAAATGAAAACAGATCTATCAAAATTCAATATTATATAAAAAAAAAATATCTTGCATTCTTTATTAAAAAAAAATTCAAAGGCCTTTTTATGATTTAATGGTGAAATCTTTTAAAAACAATTATATATTAAAAATAAAGCATGCATATATTAAAATTAACATATATATATAAAATGAAATAATTATACAGTGTCAGGTTTCTGGAACTTAAAAAAAAAATAGTATGTAAAGTAGTACAACATGTTTTAAAAAAAATACAATCGCATATTATTCCTAAAAGCAAATAAAAATACAAAGAATATACGAACCAAGAAAAATAAAATGCATTAATATTAATCATCCAATTGAATGAAGAGAGAGGTAAAAATAGAATAACAGCTTCAACACCGTTGCCAAACAAAAGATGCTAATTAATATTGGAATAACTAATTTAATCGTTTTTCAAACAGATAAATTTAAATATTTGAGAAACACATTTTTTTGAACAGGATACAAAAGAATTAATTTTATACAATGCCATCAAGCATACTAAAATAAAATAAATAAACAAAAAAACTGAAATCTGATCGGCAAATTTCAACTTTTATTTGAACATTAGAGAACGGATGAATAAACTCAGGAATATGCCAATGTTTAATAACGCACGAGATACATGAAACAATTGATTGGAATATTACAAGAATGATCGAATTCAATAGCCACATGAATATAGTAATGTTGAATAGATCAAGAACTTCATGAAGAATGAATTGTACCAGAATCTGTAAAAGAATATACAAAAGTAAGATAAATGTCGTTGCATCCGAATTCTACAAGAAACACTATAACATTCAATAGCCAAAAGAATATATCAAAGTTTGAAAATTCTAGGCATAAATGAAGAATGAAGTTTTCCAAATACACTAAGAAGCACTATACAGCTCAATAGGCATAGAGAAATGTCAAAAGTGATAAATATGAAACTTCAAAAAGAAGGAATTGATCAACTCACTACTAGTGTTTATAGCCATTGGATATACAAATGTTTAAAATCCCAACCCAAAACATGAAAAGTAATTCAAAACCATATTACAAAACACTTCAATCAAAACCAAATTCTCCAGAAAATTCCTCAGGATTAACGTTATTCATGAATCATTTCAAGAGTTAACAGGCCAAATTATCATTTTCAGTTAGAATTTGCAATGGAGTTTTATTTTCTTGACCCTCATTTTCGGATAACATCACAGACCCCTAACCAGGACAAGATCATGTTTACACATGATAATAAAAAAAAAATAATAAATAAAACATAAAAAAAAATTAGAATAAGTAAAGCAACTTCAGACGATATAAAAATACCTTGCTATAAAGTAGTAGAAAGCAAACGTTTGCTGCACAAAATTCCAATTTTTCAACAACGCATTTTAATATACAAATACACAACTTTGAACAATAACTTTAACACCTACGAAATTTTAAAAAACAAAATCTATCATAAACTTAAAACGTTTTAAGTTTTTAAAAACACTTTTTAATGATCTTAACCAGTTGCAGGTTTCGCTGTAAACTTGAAAATAGTTTAAAGTAAAGGATAAGTGAAAGTTCCACGCAATAAAGGCATGCATTAAGTATAACGTAAAGGTGGTAAGAATTCACTTGGCGTAAACTGCGCCACCCATTATAATAAACATTTTTAAAAGGCTAAGAATGAAAAGTGTTTCATTAGCTGACATTTATTCACGCCGCAGTGAAAATTAATGCAGATTTCGGGACGCGTAGGATGCGTTTTAGAGGTCTTTTCAGAGAGAATTATTCCTCTTAAAAGTGCCGGGGAACAAGGGTAATTGGGAACTTCAATGACACCACAGAAAGCTTCCTTGTTGAAAGCAGTGTTTACTCGCAATAGAAAATGAGATACAAAAGGTCTTTAAACTTAATGATTGATGATAACGGCGGTGATAATTTCATTAAACGTGAGTTATGAGATTTTAAACAAAGTTAAGAAGTCAACATTGGCCCTGCATTTTGGTGTTTATGTGGAGTTAAATTGCATTTAGTTGCCATATGTTTAACTTTAAAATCGTATACTTGTATGCGGAACATGCAGTTTTATGTAGCATTTTTTGTGCATTTTATGTACGGTACATAAAATTAATGTTTCACAAGAATTTTTACATGGTAAAATAATCGACCACATTATATATGCAGATTCATAAATACAAAACTATAAATTCTTCTTGTGCATTGACGCATCAGATCCATGGCGGGCCAAGGCCGCCTCCTTATTAGCAGATTAAGAAACAGGTGTTATTTTTCTTTTTACGAGGTAGGATTATCAGCCCTACGCCCAACGCTCTTCAGTTATATTAGACCGGGACCTACAGTTTAAAGTGGATCCCGAACCACTACAAGCATCAATGGCACCGCCGGGACTCGAATCCGAAACCTGTGGTACCCAGCGCTAGATCTCTAGTCACTCGGTTACCAGACTGCTACTATAAATTATCATCATTGGCGCACCAGCCCCATTGTGGGTCAAGGACATCTGTCTACAGGCAGATTCCGAAACAGGAGATGTTTTTTTTTTTCTTTTTAGGGGGTAGGGTTGTCAACGCTACGCCCAGCAGTTATATTAAACCTTGACCAACGATTTAAAGTGGATTCCGACCAAAAAATCAGTGGCGCCAAACGCCAGCGCATAGTCACTCAGCCATCAGGGCCCTAATGTAAATTCTAGGGTAATAAAATTATAAATTTTACACAATTAAAACATTTTTTATAACTTTTAAAATCGTACTGCAAACCATTTTGTCTTCGTAAAGAATGGAATCAGTAAATCCATAGGTTGGAAAGTTTTAGCATTGCATTGGAATAGGACGATCACTCGAACGCAATCACCGAGATTTAGTTTGGCTACGGTCATTTTATGCACACTTTAGGCTAATTAGACCGGGACCTACAGCTAAACATGGATTCCGAACCACTAACAAAACATCCAGGCTAACATCAATGCTACCGCCAGGATTCGAACCTGAAGCTTGTGGTACCAAAGGCCAGAGAGCTAGCCAATTGGCCATCAGATTGCACAATCACTGAGAAGGGCAGCTGGCACCAAATTGAAATGGTATAAAAACAATAATATATTAATATTAGACAATATATATATATATATATATATATATATATATATATATATATTAATTAATATTTAGACAATATTGATTTTATATATATGAGAAATATAAACCATTATCAATACAATAATTATTAATTAAAAAAATAAAGTTAGTTATTCAAAAGTAGTAAATTAATCTTCACAAATGTAGCATTTTTTAAAACACTGTATGAAAACTACTTTGCAGACGGCACTGGCCCAACGTGGGGCTGTTGCGTCAATGAAGAAGAAAAAGAAGAGGAAGAAGATAAAAAATACTTTACGGAAATAAAAAAGAAAAAAAGAAAAGAAAAACGTAAATATAATATCTTAAAATTAATATTCAGCTATCTAATAAGATGTCTTTTTTTCATTTAGGAACATTGATACAAAAAAAAATATATATTTTTAAGATATCATTTAATTTTTTTTATTTTTCATTTTTAATGTTTGAAAAAATAAGAATTTTCTCTTTAAATAAAGCAACAAAACAAAAAAAGATTAGAAAAATGTCTTTTTTTTTTTTATGACATCAGAAATTCCCCACGGTAAAATTTAAAATTATTTTTTTTTCCCTATCCCTCTCCAATTCATACTGATAAAAAAAAAATACATTGAACAAACTATGAGAACATTCTTTGATTTTCTTTTCATTAGAAGCGAAAATATTTCTGTCACGCAAAATTAATTCTGTAAACCAGATGGTTTTCTTTAGAAAAAGAATAAAAAAAAAAAAAAAAGGAAAAAAAAAAAAAAAAAAATCAGGCCATGCCGCCGATCTGCAGCTACACTTAAGGAAAAAGACGTCTCCAGTTGCTTCTAATTAAGACATTTTTTTTTCTTTCTTCAAATTAATTTCACTTTTTATCTTTCAAACCAGACTTGAAAAGCAAACCTGGTTTATTTCCCGCAGATTACTTCCTCCCCCCTATCTACCAACACCTTAGTCATTTAACGAAAAAGAGATTTATTTTCAGGAAAAAAAATATTAAAAGAAAAACTATTTTTTTTTTAAATAACTATAAAGCTAACATTTATGCAAACGGTTTTAAGTTTGAAAAAAGATGAGATCCATTTTTAGAATAAAGCAAAATGAAATTTAAGTTAGTAATTATGAGTTCTTTTTAAGCAAATTGTTTCCTACGTAAAGTGATTTCTTTTATTATAATTAACATTTCACTTTTAAACATCCTTCATAAATGTTCTTTAATTTTAATGAAGTAATCGGATATATCAGTATTATAAACAATATGTCTGTTTGCTTTGTCGCTCTACGGTCATTTTGTAAACATTTTTGGCTAATTAGATCTGGACCTACAGTTTAACGTGGATTCCGAAACACTAACAAGCATCCATGCCACCGCCAGGATTCGAACCTGAAGCCTGTGGTATCATATTAAAATATGATTCTAACTCATCGGTTTTTTTTAAACATTTTCAAAACCAACACGTTTTTAGGCATGAAAGTAGCATTACTAATTTGCAAATTTATTATAATATTAATTTTTTCTTTAATGGCGCAACAAACCCATAGTGGGCTAAGGCCGTCTGTCTGCTGACAGACTCCGAAACATGAGATGTTTTCATTTAGCGGGGGTAGTGTTGTCAACCCTACGCCCAACAGTCATATTAGACAGGGAAATAGGGTTTAATGTGGATTCTGAACCACTGCAACCATTGCTGGAACTCCAACCCGAAACCTGTGGCACAGATTGCTAGTCATTAGGCCATCAAGTCCCATAATATTAACTTAATAAATTTTTATTTAATTAAAATATATGGCAAAATAACTAAAGTAAATAATATCGACTATAGTATATAAAAAAGTATTTTCTTTATAAAATACTCAGCTTCATATCAAAAACTATCTATATATATTATGTCATCATAAACGTATAACAATATATCTATGTTATATATTTATGATGATATAATATATAAGCAGTATTCTGAATAAATGTATGCATGATTTGTTGTGAAAACTTCCATTATGAACTAAAGCTTATATATTTAATCCTATATAAACTGTATTCTATAAACACTAAAATTATCAAAAATATTATCCTTATTATGCATTTCATAAAAAATAGTAAAAATTATTTATGGCTTGCGTATCTATCTCATCAAACTATTTGGTGGAGATATAATGTCTTATGATTGTGAAAAATGAAGGTATGTGTTGGTTGGTTTGTTAATTTAAGGTTATTTTATGCACAGTTTAGGCTAATCAGACCGGGACCTACAGTTTAAAGTGGATTCAGAACTACTCACAAACATCCATGATAAAGCCTGTTCGATCGCTCACACATAAACAAACTCCAATAATATTCGACACAGTGGACTGTATGTAAATAAAACTCCTTTATTTAGGCAGCCATCAAGCTCGTAGATGGACTGCCACACGCAACCTTTCTCGTTGGTTACAGAAGTTCAACTCTTTTAATTATGCAGCCATCATGCTCGAAGATGCACTGCTACACGACCTCTCTCTTTGGTCGCAGTTGCTCAACTCCCTTTACTTACATTCTTTCTCTCTCTGGCCCTCACCCCCCGCCAGACACCCCACAGACAGGGTGTTTTTCTGAACAGGGCGTTGACCTCCCCTAAGCAGGGGAACCTGGGTTTCGACGTAACAAAGCCAATTAAGCATGTTATAAATATGATCAGGATATAAGGAAATACATACGTTCAAAGGTTCATGAAAAGGTTAAACATATAACGAATCATAAGAAAAAAAAATAATATCCCATATTTATCGGAATTTTTACTCACCATTTTTTTAAAAAATTGTCAATATCTTTTACTATCGACTTAAAAAAGGATTTATTTTACCAACATGTCATTTTCCAGTCTGTTATTGGATGAAACATAAACTTATTATTATTATTTTTTTTTTGAAATTCATTAACTAAGTTACAATTGTTTTGCAACTTACATAATAATTTATTCATACATTATATTTCTGATGAAAATTTATCTGGCTACTTACCATTAATGCAGAAAATACATTTAATGAAGCAAGCTTTAACCGATCGCAAGAATTATTATAATAAGAAAAATAAATTAACTATTCGCTGCTACATTACGTACAGCATTTCTTTTACATATAACAACCTTACAGAAAATATCGCTACCATCTTTAACGTTATTGAAAAACACCATTTGCTTTACCGCAGTAGAACTTATATAATAAGCCAGACGCATATCATTAAAAGAGATTGCTAAAAGCTTTTATCGATTCCTATTGCATTATAAAAGCCTGTCTTTTCACTGAATACATTTTAAACATGGAGAAGTTAATGCACATCTCTAATGGATTTTCAACACAGGTTGTTATTTATTATACACAAGCACGCTGAAATGAGAGCTATTTATCAAGGACGGTATGCATCAGGGGGTGGCCAACCCGCGGGCTGCCTTGAATATTTTTCTGGCCCGTGAGGTTTATCACACTTTTACAAAATATATTTATTTTATAATGGCCAAAGTAGTGAAAACCAATGCATTCAAAAATGCATCCATATATTCAAAAATTAATTGTCGAAATTATGATAAAAAATTAATGTGGGTAATATGGTAGTTCATTAAATTTGGACACCGTTGAAGAAGAGTTTTTTTTTTTTTTTTTTTTAACTTTCTTTTTTTGAGTTATTTTGTCTAAAACTATTATCTTTTTCAATTTAAATTCTGTACCAAGTTTCAGTGTAAAACCAGGGCAGACTAACCCGCGGCCCGCCTTGAATATTTTTCAGGCCCGTGAGGTTTATCACACTTATGTATTTATTTTATAATGGCCAAAGCAGTGAAAACCAATGCATTCAAAAATGCATCTATATATTCAAAAATTAACTGTCGAAATTCTGAGAAAAAAATTAACGTGGGTAATATGGTGGTTCATTAAATTTGGACACCTTTGAAAAAAAGAGCTTTTTTTTTTGTTCGTTTTTTAACTTTCTTTTATTGAGTTATTTTGTCTAAAACGATTATCTTTTTCAATTTGTATTCTGTTACAAGTTTCAGTGTAAACCAGGGGTGGCCAACGCGCGGCCCACCTTGAATATTTTTCTGGCCCGTGAGATTTGTCACACTTTTACAAAATATATTTATTTTATAATGGCCAAAGTAGTAAAAACCAATGTATTAAAAAATGCATGTATATATTCAAACATTAATGGTCGAAATTATGAGAACAAATGACCTTTCAATTTAAAATATTACTCTTACGAATACTTGACAAATATTACCTGTTTTATTTATGAGTTAGCAGAATATTTAAAATATATAAGTGAAAGAGTGGAGAAACAACTATCGCACTCGAAAAATAAATATTTTTATGATTTAATTTTTTTTTATTTCATTTATATTTATATATTTCTTATATTTCATTTTTAGTATTATATATTTCTTTACAATGTGCGTTTAGTAAGTATCATTATTATTATATTATCTATGTTTACAAGTAAGAATAATAGTAAACACTGAATTACGTTTCAATTTTCAGTCCAAAAAATGTCTATAGTGGGTTTAAATCTAATATGGAGACATATAGTTTTATATGCGGCCCGCGGAGTTAGGATGCATTTCCAAAATGGCCCCTAAGGGCATTTGGGTTGGCCACCCTTGATATACATAATGAAATAGTATATCTCCAATATACTTTTATGAACGAAATTTTAGAACATGATTTCTGAAGCATGCAGTTATCGATATTTCGAACACGGATCGGATGTCATAAACGTTTAACACTGTGCAAAAAGAAGAACAAGAACAATAATAATTCATTATGTTCCAATTTTTCATTCGAAAAAAATGTCTATAGTGGACCTAAATCTAATATAGGAACATATAATTTTATATGCAGCCCGCGAAGTTCTGATGAATTTCCAAAGTGGTCCGCAAGATCATTTGGATTGGCCACACCAGATATACATAATGAAATAATATATCTCCAATACACTTTTAAGAATAAAATTTTGGAATATGATTTCTGGAGGATGTAACTATCGATATTTCGAACACGGATCGGATGTCATAAACAAGAGTTTAACACCGTGCAAAAAGAAGAACACGAGAGAATATTTCCCGTTTTTAGCGGCAAATTAATTCCGTTCACGTAGTACCATTCAGTTGGAAAGATTATAAAAATAAAAAAAAGAGGGAAAATTCACTTCTCCATCAAGATACTACAGAGCAAATAAATTTTTCATTTTAGTGTTCTTGGTCGTCTGCGATGCGATACCCCAGAGGCAGGAGCGGGACAACTCAGCTCGGTTCGGGAAAGTTTCCGACTGATTTTGGAACAATGGCCAATGGCTTGCTATGGAGTAATGGATTCCGGCGAGATAGAATGCAATTACCGCTCGCAGCAGTTCGCGCGTATTGTCCGCGGTTACAGCAGACAAGGCATTGCTAAATTGAGTTAGTTCGCTGGATTCAAGTTCTTGGTAGTTTATAACGGTTGAAGCAGTCTTGTAACCTAGATCGAAGGAAGAATAGAGTAAGGGAATTTCTGTACTTGTCGTCTTACGAAAGATAAATTAACTACACGAGGCAAAATTGACAATCCAGTGTAAAAAGTTTGTCAAGATTCAATTAAGTGTGTAACAATATATCTCATAAAGATTCAATTAGCCATAAAATTTTTATCATTCAGTTATTTGCAGAAAGTTAACCAATTAAACAGTGTAAAAATTTAATTTATAAGAATATAATTATTCATTGTCAGAAAATTTTAATCATTTGGCTAAATCGTGAACATAGAAAAATGAATAACAATGTAATAGTGAATAACATAGTGAAAATTAATAGCAATATATGTAATAGTGAACATAGTGAAAATTAATAGCAATGTACAATAGTGAATATAGTGTAAAATAATAGCAATGTAATAGTTAATAAAGTGAAAATTAATAGCACTGTAAATATAGTAATGAATTGATTTCTTTCTGTCTCATACCATATGCATATAACGTAGGTTATTCCATTTTCTTCCACATTTCTGAATCTCGAAATTTTTTGTTATATAAATTTTATTTTCCTGTATTTTTAATTTCTGATTTTTTTTGTTGGCATAATCAAAATAAAAGAAAGCGTTTATGAAATAAAAAAATAATAATTTTTATTTTTAATATTTCAGAGTAAATTGTAGTATTGACTTCCTTTCCTTCTTCAACTTTTGCCTGTCAAACTTAATGGGTAAATTAATTACAAATATTTGCATTTTATATATAATATTTTTGCTGCTCATGGTCAATACAATGAATGAATAATCCTTTATTAAAATAGAAAAACTCAATATAAATAACATTTTTGGAAATGTCTTTTATACAAAATTTTAAATTTTGAAATCAAAAATATTTTCAGTATTTTTTTCGCACCACAGGCTCTGTATAAAAATCATAGCATTGAACAGGAGATGGAAGAATTTTATATTAATATTTTTTTGATACTGAAATATAATTAAACTACAATAAAAAGTCACTATGAACTACAATAAAAAGTACTAACTATTATTAACTAGTTAGTAACTATTAAACTACAATAAAAAGACACTATGAAAAAAAAAAAAAAGATTTAAAGAAAGGGCTTGATGTGGAATGATTCAGAGGTGTCCGATTACTGAAGTAACGCACCCACGCATTCCATAATGCATAATGACATTGACTGTCTGAAGTATCAACAACAAATAAAATTAGGCTGGGATCAAATACCACAAGATGAATGTTCACAAAACCAACATGCTGAATCATACTAGAGAACTATGTCAGGCACGTCTAATGAAACTCATCTAGAAGAAATGGAAAATATTTGCATTTCATCTCCTTTAATGAAGAGAATTCTTAAAAGAATTCATACAAATGCTTATTAATATGAAAGAAAAGACACTATATCTCACTTTATAACATATTTATCATAGTCCTTATAAATCTTGAATTATTTAATAAAAATTTTAATGGTAAAAAAAATTGTCTTTAATAGCAAACATAAATGAATAGATATTTTCAAATTTTATAAATTTATCTAACAAATTTTGAATTTGGAAAGCATAAACATTAAATATTCAAATAATTAAATTGATACGAAATCTTTTTCAAAAGAGTAAAAATTGCGCTTTTTATATTTTATTTTCTTCCAATTTATTAAAAAAATAATCCAACAGTGGAACACTTTCTTAAAACAACCAATTCAATAATATATATTGTAACCGTGCTTGTGGCGTTCGGGAGAAATGGTCAATCAGCCTCCAGACTCTCACTCGAGAGCAAGTACAGCGCAACCTGCGCACCTGCAGAGAAACGTTTAGTTTATAGTCTCTCATCCCGAGAGGTAATCTATTATAAGCAACCCTGTGTATTAGTTGGTCTACAGACTCTCACCCGGAGAGGAAGTACCTTTCGCGCCCCCTTGCGCGTACCCGAATATATCATTCTCGGCTTAGAAGTGGGATCTTTCCACGAATCTATAATTATAATTCTTTAAATGAGTTACATATTGTATGTCTCTAATTGTCTGTGTGTGGTGTTTGTGCGTGTGTCAATAAAATTGAGTTCTCCAACCTGTGCTTCAAGTATTTCAACCCAACCACACCCAGTTATAATCGAATTGCCCAACCTGCACACTACAATATATAATATATATCTTGCTTTAGCTAAAGCGCACTTCGAATCTTGAAACAACTTTTTTTTTTTTTTTTTTTTTTTTTTAGATGTCTGAATGTGAGGCACATCAGAATCTTTGTATTGTGAATGCTGTATTGATTTGTTATAGAATTTGCGTGTAGCGAATACTGGTAGTTGTTTTTGGATTGCAAAATGATAGTGCCTCTAATTCACTCCTTGTTTGTTCTCCTACATATATTCTTCCTGCACAGATAAATTACATTGAAAAATTTTACTTGATATTATAATAAATAACATCACACACACACACACACACACACACACACACACACACACACACACACACACACACACACACACACACACACACACACACACACACACACACAAATTTATAAAAGAAAAAAAAATGATTCCCCGCGAACAATGATTCAACTACAACACAACCTCACAAACTAAGTATCACTATCACTATCATTACTTCATTCAAGGAGAACATTCTAATGACTCTAGAATACACGGAGTCAAGTCATTATCACACCCCAAACATAATGACAGCTCAGCCACAGTTGAGTAACTCCAACAAGCACTCACCTCATATCTTTTGATCCTGCCGGTGAAAGCATCTTCTGGTATAGGATAGCTGAAGACTTTACCGGCCACAGCTGTTGCATCGGACACGCCCCAATGCCTTTTCACAATGTCCTTGCCATCTAGGACCCTGTCCGTGGGTGCCTGGTCCTGCAACCCACTATTGTCTAGGTCCCTCAACAACAGGTTCACATAGTTCGTTTCGTCGTCGTCATTTATCGCAATGCTGCACGACACTGTCATAAACAGAGCAAACAGCAAGACAAGACATAACTGACCAGTTCTGGCGGTAGACGACACACGTAAAGCCATTTTTTTTTTTTTGGATTGAAGGTTTTCTTCTGTTCAGGCTTGTCTTTCTCTATTCTTGTCCTAAGGAATTGTCTGATTACATTTTATGTCGGTAGGGAAGATTTGTTTTTCTTTTTTCAGAAGTCCATAGTCTAAATTCGCTGTTAGAAGTTCTTTGAAATCTAAAAAACAAATAAAAACAAGCATATTAATACTAATTCAATACATCACATTTAAAGATATTTTAACTGTTTTCAACATATACACGAAATGTAGTACAGAATATAATAGTGTACAGTATACAATCTGTCTGTCGGTATCTGTCACAGAATATAATCGGTATATACAATAAAGAATCTGTCTGTCGCAGTGGTTCTTAAACTGGGCCCTCGGCCCTCTATGGGATTCCGCAGGATCATTTAGTTGGAATTTTGGACTATTTCAGACTGTTGCAACATCTCGTTTTCATCTTTGTGAATTTTTCTTTCTAAATAATGCTAATTATATTTTGGATGTTCAATTATCTTAATTATTATGTCTATTCAATTAAGTTTTAAATTAATTAAATTTCATAGTGTTATCAGTTTAACAGTCAACATTAACATTAAAATGGTAATGGTAAATGGTTAAATGATCAATTTAACATTAACGTTAAAATGGAGCCAAGTGGGATAAGAAACAACAACAACAACAACAACAACGTTAAAATGGTAATTTTTGCTATTTAAAAATTGTTTTTTACTTGTCCTTTTATGTTTATTAACAGTTCCTTATAAGTTAATTCTAGATCATTTAAATTTAAATGGATTTGTGAAACATCAAAGAAATTTTATAAAGACTACTACGCAAGAAGTCTATAAAAAGCTTGAGAACCACTGGTCTATCTGTAAAATTTCGTTGAGATTTGGCCAATATTTTCTCAAAACTTGACAAGAGGGGGTTCAAAAACATCACTTTCATATAAAATAATGATAACAAGATCCTACGTTATTTGTGATCTTTCAACTAAAAATGTTTTCAAATTCATTAACTATAGAAAATATTTTGAACTTGAATCGGGAATGTATCTTTAATTTCATTTTTCATATTATGAATTGATTTCAATGTTCCCGCCAGACTATAAGGTCAACGCTCGGAACTGTAGAGGTAAAGTAATTAAAATCATATCAACAACAAAATCAGTATTAATTAGACAGCTGAACAACTTCAGATCGTTGATCTGAGTAGATAATAGACTGGAGATCTTATTTAATTACTACTTAAAATTATAAAATTAATGATAAAAAAAGGTGCATTTAACGAATATGTAGGGAAAAAAGCATGTTAAAAATTAAAATATTATAAAGAAAACATTTCTTCATTTTTTTAAAGCACAGACGCAACACTAATTAAAATTATTTATGCTTCAATTATCATAAAATAAGTTAATTAATATTTCATTACAAGATTTATTAAAGCATTGAAAGCCATTAAAAATTTGTAGTTTAGTTTCAAGGTGAAAAAATATGGTTTAAAATATATTATTATTATTATTACATTTTAGTTTACTCTAAAAAATTACTTTAACAAAAAGTAAACTTAAATGAATTTTACAATTATTTTTTGAAGTTAGCTAAATATTACATTTTGATTTTTTGAAATGATAAAATGATTAAAAATCAAGATTTGAATACATTGACCTCAGTGTGTCAGACGAAGAACATTGTAAATTAATTTTACTTTTGCGTGTTGAGAAAATGATAACTTACACTTATAGTAAGACATACTAAAAGATGACACACAAATCCCTTAATCTCATAATACTTCTTTTAAATAAAAAAAATAAATTTAACTCAGTAATAATAATAATAAATATATTTACATTTTTCTTAAAAATCCAAAAGGAAAATAAATGAAACTTTTACGCAATGATATAGCTAATTTTAATAATAATAAAAAAACTATTATGAGAGAATGAATTATTTTAAATTCAAAAACAGAATATTAATGAAATTGTTCCCAAATCACTAAAGCGCATTAACTATTCTTATAAAAATAATGCCAAAATACAAATTAAAGCACCTAATTTACCTAACTCAATTTCAAACATTACGTTATTATTATTTTTTTAATCATTAATTTTGCGAAACCTTCTTAAAAAATATCTTCCGTTATGTTCTAGGGGAAAAATAAATATATTCACTGTTCTTAAAAATTCAAAGGAAAATAAATGACACATTTACGTAATAACATACTTATCTTGTGACACAACTAATTTTAATTAAAAAAAAAAAAAAACTTAAAACTTTACAAAAATATAGGCCAGGAGAATGAATTATTTTAAGTTTATAAACAACAGAATATAATTTAAATATTTCTAAATAACTAAAGCACATTAGCTATTCTTATAAAAATAGTATAAACAATACATATTAAAGCACCTAATTTACCTAACTGAATTTAGAGAATTTCAAAAATTACGTTAATTTTTTTTTAATCATCAATTTTGAAAAACCTTCTTAGAAAATACCTTCCGTTGTGTTCTAGAAGCAAGAATAAATATACCCACAGTTCTTCTTAAGAATTCAAAAGGAAAATAAATGAAACGTTCACGTAATAGCATACTTATCTTCTGACATAACTAATTTTAATTTAAAAAAATCATTAAAAGTGTACAAAAATATATGTCAAGAAAACAACAGAAGCACTTTAACTGGTTTTATAAAAATAACATCAAAATACAAAACAAATTAAAGCACCTAATTTACCTAACTCATTTCAGAGAATTTAAAAAAATTATGTTAATTTTTTTTAATCATCAATTTTGCAAAACCTTCTTAGAAAATACCTTCCGTTGTGTTTTAGAAAGAAGAATAAATATATTCACAGTTCTTCTTAAGAATTCAAAAGGAAAAAAAATGAAACGTTTACGTAATACATACTTATCTTGTGACATAACTAATTTTAATAGAAATAAAAAACTATCAAAAGTGTACAAAAATATAGGCCAAGAAAATGAATTATTTTAAACTTAAGAACAACCAAATATAATTAAATTATTTCCAAACAACTAAAGCACATTAACTATTCTTATATAAACAATACAAATTAAAGCACCCAATTTACCTAAGTCATTTCAGAGAATTTCAAACATTACGTTACTTTTTTTTAATCATTAATTTTGCAAAACCTTCATAGAAAATGCCTTCCGTTGTATTTTAGAAGGAAGAATAAATATACCCATAATTCTTTTTAAGAATTTAAAATAATATGAAAAATAAATTAAATGTTTACGTAATAACACTTATCTTGTGACATAAAAAATTTTAATAAAAAAACTGCTAAAAGTGTACAAAAATATAGGCCAAGAAAATGAATTATTTTAGATTCAAAAACAGAATATTAATGAAATTATTCCCCAAAAAATTACAGCACATTAACTGCTCTTATAAAAATAATATCCACTATACAAATTAAAGCACCTAATTTACCTAACTCAAATTAAAGAATTTCAAACATTACGTTACTTTTTTTTAATCATTAATTTTGCGAAACCATCTTAGAAAATACCCCCCCCATTGTGTTCCAAGAATAAATATATCCACAGTTATTCTTAAAAATTCAAAAGGAAAATAAACGAAATCTTTACATAATAACGTACTTATCTTGTGACATAACTAATTTTAATTTTAAAAAAATGCTAAAAGTGTACAAAAATATATGCCAAGAAAATGAATTATTTTAAACTTAAAAACAACAGAATATAATTAAATTATTTCGAAAAAAAACTAAAGCACATTAACTATTCTTATAAAAATAATACCAAAATACAAATTAAAGCACCCAATTTACCTAACTCAATTTAGGGAATTTGAAACACTAAGTCACTTTTTTTTTAACCATTAATTTTGCAAAACTATTGTAAATAATAACTTAAGTTGTGTTCTAGGAGGAAGATATGAACCCACCAGATGCCATTAAGAGTTTTTTCCCCACAAAAATTAAGATGGCAAAATGTAGGAGTGATGTAACAGGTCTTTCTGTTGGGCACCTTGGTTGACGCTGAATTGGCTATGCTTCTGCTGATCTATGATGAATAGGCTAAGTGACAAAGTGCCCGCAATTAAAAAAACCACGACTAAATTGTCCAAATTTATTAAGCTACCCATCTTTAAAATAAGAATGAATTGTTAACCTTTTTAATAATAAAGTTGGAAAAAATAAAAAGGATTCTTATTTATGTTAATTATTTCATAACTTTTCCCAGAATGCAAAAATAGGAAATATTCCTCTCAAAGATTATTTTAAAAATCTTTCGTTTACTCTCATTTCCCAATTTTCAAAGCTTAATGCACTTAAACACTTACATTAGAATAAAAAATAAGAGATTCCAGAAACAGACATTAAGGATTATAAATTTTTTATTCCAATAAAAGCTTTTAATTTTGTTACTTAATTGATAAGAAAGATTTTTGGATTTTTAATCCAATTAATTTAATTGATCTAATAAAAATTCTAAATCTAATTAAACGCTTTGATTTAATTAGCAGGTTTTTTCAGGTCTTTAGATTTTCCAACATTTGTAAATCAGGAGTTTATATTCATCAATTAATAAATAAATTACAAACCTGCATTTTTATTAATATTTATGTATTTATATATATATGTATATAAATATTATTTTTTATTTCACTTTTCTAATTTAAATATTAGTCGAAATTTTTTTTTATTTTAAATTTTTTTTCTGAATTAAAAAAATGATTTTATAAATTTTTAAAACAAACAGAATGTTTTTAATTTTTTAACTATACAGAATATTCTTAATTTTTTTCTTTTAATAAAAACTTTTGATTTTGTTACATAATTGATAAAGATTCTTGAATTTTTAATCCAATTTGGGTATTTAATTAATCTAATAAAAATTAAATTCTTAATCTAATCAAACATTTTAATTTAATTAGCAGGCTTATTTAGAAGGTCTTTAAATTTTTACAACACTCGCAAATTAGGAGTTTAAACTCATCAATTAATAAATAACAAAATTGAACTATTTTACTGTAAAATCAACAAAGACATTTTTAAAAAATTAATATAAAATTATACAAAGTATACAGAGTAGAAGTAGAATTTAAAGAAAAAAAATAATAATAAGATTCCCCATTTTGCCAAAGGGAAAAATCAATATATCAGAAAGAGGGGGGAAAAAAATATTTTCTTTTGTTAACCTATCTTGTCTTCTGTCATTCTTTCAAAAAAAAAAAAAAATTTTATAAAAAAAAAAGTGTTTTAAAACTGGAGATGTTCGAATAAATTCATTAAAATCATTGTTTATGGTTTGCAACCTCCTATACTCTTCCAGTTTTCTTACACCTCAGGGAATTTCATTTTAGTAAAAACTTTTTGAAGGGGAAAAAAATCACCATGTTAAATTAATAGTTGGACGGTGGCAACAATAAAGAATGTTATTACTTCACTTCTCATTCTTAATTAAAATTTTGTACACTAAATATTTCAATAAACAAAATTTATCGACAGATAATAATTGTTTCTTTAAAATTTTTTTTTCTTTCTTTGTGAAGCAACAAATTAAAGTTTCGTTAAAAAAAAAAACTTTTTAAAGTATTTTAATTACAATAAATCTAGTGACACGCAGATTTTTTATCGTATAATGCTCTAGATGTTTTCAATTCCTTTTAACTTTTAACAACGTATAAACAAACATTCGAAAGTTGCAATTTATATTTACTGAAAATAAATATAGTGCATGCAATATACATAAATATATATTTCAGTACCTGAAATTGAATTGAAAAAAGTATAGGCATAATTTATTTTCTGGAATTTATAAATTACTTATTGCAGCGCATTGGAAAATTCAATAAAGAAATAGATATTGAAATAAATATTCAGAAATTATTTATCAAAATACATTTATGAATACATCCAAACTATAAAATAATTCTAAATATAGCAAAAGAAAAAAAATTTGAAATATATTTTATGTATTTAGATTCTTATAGTAAATTATCTCTAAATTTATCTTTTGATCAATTAAAAGTTTAAGCTTTGAGCAATTTTGTTATATACTTTTAAAATGGTTTATGTAAAAAAGTATAAAAACATTATCCTTTATTACTTGAAATAAAAACTTTAATATGCTTTTCTGCATCAAAAGTATACATCTATGAAAAAATTTAAAGCATATAAAATTCTTAAAAGTTCAATTATAAAAAAAAAATATAAAATGTTTTAAATATTTCTGATAACATAAAATACAAGTTCTCCGCAAGGAATTTATTCTAAAGTTCAATGATTTTTTATAACAAAAACTCAAAAATGAATTACAAAACGATGGCTATATTATTCCTGAAAGAATTTTAAATTGCATGAGAGGAGATAGTAAAACTGTTATAAGACAAGTTGCATCTACATTAATATCAAAGGTTACATTTTTGAAATAAACCCTTTTTTATTGTTACAGTTTAAACTTAAGAGGTGAATTTAACAATAAATGTTTAAATAAATGTATATTTTATAACAATGGGTGTATATCATTAACTATATATAAACTATAATAATATTTTAATTTATTTAAAAAATTATTATCAATTATGAAATGTATTATTTATAAATATATATGTATATAAATATTATTTTATTTTATATTTCTAATTTAAATCGAAAATTTGTTTGTTTTAAAATTTTTTATAAACAGAATAACAGAATGTTTGAACATGAATGAATTTTATAACAGAATATTTTAATTTTTAACATACAGTAATAATTGAATCAATATAGCCAAACTATATAATGTCTTTTGTGCACACACACACACACACACACACACACACACACACACACACACACACACACACACACACACACACACACACACACACACACACACACACACACACACACACAGAAAAGCATTACAGTAGCAATAAATAATATTTTGTATTATCTCTGTTCTCCCTATTCTTAATGAAATTTTTTTTATTTTTTAATTGTATTTTTTTATGTTAATAAATAAAACGAATGAAAACTAAACAAGTTTATGGATCATTTGGATTCAAATCTAAAGTCCTATAATAATAGTCTCTAATAATAATCCCTAATATATGGATAATTTGGATTCTATTTTAAAGTCCTATAATAATAGTCCCTAATAATATATGGATAATTTGGATTCTAATTTAAAGTCCTATAATAATAATCCCTAATAATATTCTAATCTAAAGTCAGATACGCATTTTATGCTTCTTTTACATAATCTCCAAACTTTATTGTGAAATAAACTGGCAATAAAAATCGGTCACCATGATACTATTCGAATATATTTATAAGGGAAAAAAAAAAAAACGAATTTTCCCAAATCAATAGCGTGGAAAACAGTATGCGTTTAAAAATGAATTTAAATATGTATTTAGAATAGTTAAGCGATCATTACCTTCCAAATAAGCTTTTAAAAAAACAATTTCAGCTAGAATGAAAAAAAGCAACCATAGTTAATTTCAATACATTCGAAACAACTTCTGTTTAGACTGAGATTGGAATAGAATTCAAACTGTAAACGATAATCGTTTTAGACAAAATAATTCGAAAAAAAAAAAAAAAAAAAAAAAAAAAAAAAAAAAAAAAAAAAAGGTTAAAAAACCAAAAAAAAAAAAAAACCGGCTCTTTTCTTCAAAAGGTGTCCAAATTTAATGAACCACCATATTCATCGCTCAGCGAAATGAGGAAATAAAATACTATTCGATAAAAAAAAAAAAAAAAAGACAAAAAAGCCTCAGAAAATTTATACTCCTCAACTCTTTCAACGGCAAAGAACCCTTTCGTGCCCCCTTCTTATTTAACGCCTTCGCCATTTCTTCTTGATGAATGTCAGCAGCTATTTTTCACAACTATGCCAACTCGGTTGCAAAGGAGCCAAGGTCGCCAAAAGATCACGAAAAAAAGAAAGAAAAAAAGTTACAACAACGATTCTCGCCAATTTCGATGGAAAATGAAATTTTCGTTCTTTTTAGATTGGAACAGAAATTGCAGGGGGTCTTTTCTTTTTTATTTTTTCTTTCCTTTTTTATTTTTTAAGTGAGGAAAATTAGGAAAGAATGCACACGCGTGCAGGAAATGTGGAAATGACCCACCAGGGAGTGCAAGGAACGGAAAACGTGGTAATTAAAGGGTGGAAAAAAGACTAAACTGCAATACAAAAGAAGGTTTTTCAAAGTATTTCTTTAATAATAACAAAAAAAAAAAAAAAAAAAATTGTATTTTTTTTTTTTTTTTTATGTATAGTTCTTTTTCACTCAAAAAATAAATTATTCACGAGTTTTTAGGTCGACAAAAACTTTGAAAATATCTAGTTCGAAAATGTCACGAATTTATAATTGGGATTTAGAATAATCAATTAGAATAAGTGATCTGAAAAAAAAAAGAATAATAAATAAAACGAATGGAAGTTAAACTAGTTTATGGATAATTTGATTCATGTCTATTATCACGTATGCATCTAGTAAAGCATAATACAAATAAATCAGATACTGCATTTACTTCAATAAGAAATAATGAAATAATTTACAGCTTACATACATGTAATAAATGTAACCGGATGCATTGTTTTCAAATTTGAAATATTTAAATGCTTGATAAAAATAAAAATTAAATAACTTGAACATGAAAAATAAATACAAATATTTTTTTTAAATCATGAACTGATTATAGTTGGAAATAGATTAAGCGATTTTAAACTGTAGCATTTATGATCAACTGCATCCGAAGCTAGAAAATACATATTTAAAAAACATATCTTCTCTCTTCAAATGCAGAATGTATATCATTAAAGAGAGAATGAGTTCTTTTAGTTATTCAATTTGGGTCTTAAATCATTTTATTCCTTAATCATTAATTATGTTATTAATTTATGAAAGTTATTTTAAAAAATGAGATCTTAACTTAATTCTAAGAAATTTTATATAGCCAAAAATCAAACTAACTCTTCGGCATTACAATCAACATGGACATATTGGACCATGGCCTCCCTAACAATACGACTCCAAAGTCGTCTGTCTGGAGCTTTGTTTTTCCAATTTGTGATCTTTAGGTTCTTCAGATCATTTTCCACTTCAAAAATCCATCTCTATTTTGGTCTTCCCTTTTTTTTTTCTTTGGTTCTGGCACTTCCCCTTGAAAATCTTTGTGTTTCTGTTATCGTCCATTTTCTCTATATGTCCTAGCCATTGAATTCTCTTTGACTTTAGACAGTTCATGACATCCTTTTCTCCAAACAATTTTGCAACTTTATGATTAATAACTAACAATTGTCACAGCAAAATATCTTTATAAATAGTGTAAGTCATCTGTTTTCTTTGGCCCTGGCACTTCCTCTTGAAAATCTTCTTTGTACCTCTACTATTTCATATTCTTTCTATGTGTCCTAGCCATTGAATTCTCTTTGAGTATAGATAATTTATTGATATCCTTTTCTACAAACAATTTTGCAACTTCATGATTAATAATCAATAATTATCACAGCAAAATATCTTTATAAAGAGTATTAGGTTTTTTTTTTTTTTTTTTTTTTTTTAATTCTGGTATTGAATTTTAATCATTGCCAGATTTTCTTCAAAAGATATGATAAATCGAATAATTAAATTAAAACAAAAGAATCGTAAAAAAAAGTGGCATTTGACTACATAGCCAATCAATGAATAAAGCAAAATCTGTTTTTAAAAAAAATCGCTGCTTTAGTACTCTGGTTCTTTAGAACATGGTTCTTCCCCATCCCAGGATGGCAAAAACTATTAAGATTCGAATGCGTTGTGAGGTTTCTTCATTTTATTTATCACCGTTCCTTTACAAATTTAATACAATGCATTCAATTTTTAACGCCGTTCAGAGGAACATGATGTAAATTAAAGACAGGACACGAAATTGCTTCCAGTAAAAAGTTGACAACAAGGCAATTTTTTCCATCAAACAAAAGTTCATTTCAAAAAGAAGGAAGGATTTATTGAACTATATAAAGAACTTCAAACGCTTTTACAATTCCCTACGAAGAAAACGGAATTTATCACGTAAATTCTGCTGCAAGACGGCCATTAAATGTTATGGATCTTCCGACTGAGCTTCTCAAGATTAATTCCGAGAGTTCTTTTTACTCATCCCCCCCCTCCCCAAACCACCCACGGCTTCCACCCCAAGCAGAAAACGAGAAAGAAACTTTTAAAAGAACTCGAACAGCAAAAAGGAGAGAAGAAGAAAACTTATGGGCACACCACGAGTTAATGCCCAATCCCCTTTTTTCCCCCCACCTTGCTTCTTACTTAATCCAGAGTCTGATTTCATTCCTGATGAAGTTTGAATCCTCCACACTGTTTGAACCGTCTTCTTTTGATCCTGGCAATCTGTCTTAGCTCCCAATCCGTTCCCTCCGCCAAAATTTATAGTCATTATTCTGTATTATGTAGAGAGAGATTGGCTGCTGGTGTCGCTTTTTATTTTACCGCCGTTGTCTTTCAAGTTGGCTTCCAATTTCCTTTACTAGTGGTGCTTTTTTTTTTGTTCTTTCATATATGGATATAGGAGATATTGATGCAAAGTCGTGTGAAATGTTTTATTGGTAATCATTGTCTGTGGATAAAGTTCTGAAATTTTAAGATGGCTTCATCAATGGGATATCCTTGAAAAGAAAACGGTACAATACTGCAGCAGTTTGAGAGTAATTTAAAATCGGACGATTAAATCTTAAATTACAATATAGTGTATCATTGAAAAGGGTGAGAAACGGCAAATATAAAAGATAATATGCATATAGTTACAAGTATATTATTTATTATTATTCTTTACTAGCATTACATCCTTGTACAGGTTTGAGCCTCCAACACAAAAGCTCTTTATCTGTCTAGTTCCAATGCCAATCTCTTCCAGTTGTCTAAGATCCTCTCCGACACTATCCTTCCACCTTTCCCTTGGTCTTCCTCTCTTCCTATTGTTGAACAATTTACATGATATAATCCTTTTAATGATGTTTCTCTCATCTATGCAGTGTACATGTCCGGGCCAGCGGATTTTTTGTGATTTGATGTATCTCGTAATGTCTCTATTTTTAATTAGGCGTTCAATATCTTTGTTTGATTTTCTAATCATATATTATTGTCAACTCTGTCCAAAAAGTTTTCTTAAAATTCCCCCCTCAAAGCCCCTGATGTAATCCAAGTTTTTAGTATTTAATGTCCACGTTTCTCTAACATACGACAATCGACCTTATTAGAATCTTATAAATCAAAAGTTTTGTTTTTCGTGAAATAAATCTGTTGTTATACAATTTTTTATTTACGTAAAATGCTCGATTACCGGCTTTCACTCTTTCACTCTATTGTCGTTACTTAAGATAGTTACCAGATATTTGAAATGTGATACTCCAACAAAAATCTAACCTCCTATTTTAATATTTCTTGGGTTTTTTTTTTTTGGATTCATTGGGTGATGTAATCATATATTTCGTCTTACTTTCATATTATTAATTAATTTCATCAAAAATTGCAAATCTGATTAAAATTCATGCATATCAGTTCATTTTTTTAAATACAAATTGTGAATCATAATGAAGATCCGCTTTTATAAAGTGCTTTCAATAAATATATAATGAGGACAAAAACATTTCACTTAAAATTTCATGCCTAAAACCCAAGTACATTGCTCAATTTTTTTTTGTATGTTCCAAGTCCCAGAGATTCTCCATGATTATTTTTTGCGAGGGATGGTAACTTGTGCATCGATCACCTTTTGTTCTGCGTCATTTCTTCCAGTGTTTTGATTCGGTACAAATGTTTATCGAGGAGAATATGATGGCCTTTTTATTCGCAATCGGAAAAACGATAAAAAAGTAAATAAATAAACAAATAAAAACAAATGGACACCGTGCACTTGTGTGGGTTAAAGCAATCGAAGCGTTGATAAAAGATCATGACAGATAAATCGAGCATGATAATAGTGTATTTTAAATTTCCTTTCTTTCTCTTCCTTTAAAAAAAAAAAAAAAAAAATGGAATAATTCCACGATGTATTATGTTTTCAAGATGAGAAGTAAACGAGCAATAACGGAATGAAACGTTATGATGATGAGCTAGAAAAATTCACTCGCGTGAAATGGTATCGAATGAATTTTATATTTAATTACAAGTTGTCTTAATGTTGAAATATTTTAATAACGACGATAAAACTTTGCAGCAAATCGATGTTAAGTGGGTAGATAATCGTTCCATCTAAGAAAGTGGGATGCATGAGGTAAGAAAAAATAATAATAATGAAATTGCTTAATGTCTTCAATAAATTTATAATGCACCATTGGTTAAAAAGAGTTATGAAATAAACAAACATTGTTAACATTCTTTTTTTAAAAAAACATTGTTAATATTCTTTAAAAAAACATTGTTAACATTCTTTTGAAAAACCATTGTTAACAAGAGTTTTTTAAACGAATGTTAACATTCTTTTAAAAAATTGTTAGCATTCCTTTAAAAAACCATTGTTAACATTCTTTTAAAAATATTGTTAACATTGTTTAAAAATATTGTTAACATTGTTTTAAAAAAATATTGTTAACATTGTTTTAAAAAATATTGTTAACATTGTTTTAAAAAATATTGTTAACATTCTTTAAAAAGAAACATTGTTCACATTCTTTAAAAAAACATTGTTCACATTCTTTAAAAAAACATTGGTCACGTTCATAAAAACACATGTTCTTTAAAAAATAATTTTAACATTCTTTAAAAAAAGTATTGTTAACATTCTTTAAAAAAAGTATTGTTAACATTCTTTAAAAAAAGTATTGTTAACATTCTTTAAAAAAAGTATTGTTAACATTCTTTAAAAAAACAAAAAATGTAGCACGAGGAATGTATAAATTATAAAAATAGTTCATTTTTATAGCACTATATTTAAAAAAAATTAATCTATGAGTAATTAAGATTCAATTAGTCTATACAAAAGAAAAATGCAAGGTAGAAATAAAATAGTAATAAAGACTGTTCAGAATTTTTAAATAATAAAATCTGACTAATTAATAAACAATTTTTAATATAAACGAAAATTAGTACACAGTTAATTTAATAATAAGTAAATGTAAAATTCTGAAATCTCATGCATATATAAATAATAATTAATACTACACAACATCAAAAATGCCCAATAAAAGTATATTTAAAATACAAATGTATTAAAATTACCATCATTTAAAATACTGATGATGTAGCTGTATTAACGATAACGATCCTTACAGAGTTAAGATGCTGGATAGTGATTTGGAAGATCTAAATCCAAAATAATGCAAGGTCACAAATTCCTGCCCAATCTTTACGTAGCACAGAACACAACACATCCACCAAAATCAACGCCACCGCTTTCCAAAACACATAACGAAAATCTACAAAGGGCATTTATTCCATTAAGAAATCCGAACGGAGGTTGAAAACAAAAGAAACCCTAAACTCAAAAGAGTTTCCTCTCAACAACAACTGCTGCTAATGCAAATTGCAACGAACGACAACTACTAGTCGGCTGGCAGAAAGAACAAACGAATGATTCACTCGATTTCTCTCCTTCCGAAACTTTTCATCAAGAGAAATCAATTTAATATCAATGAAAATCAGTACACAGTTAGTTTAATAATAAATAAATGTAAATTTTTGAACCTCATGCATATATAAATAACAATTAAAACTACACAGCATGAAAAACGCAAAATATAAATGTAAGTTTAAAATAAAAATATATTAACATTACCATGATTTAAAATACTGATCCTGTAGCTGTATTAACAATCCTTATAGAGTTAAGATACTCGATATCAGCTTGAAGATTTAAATCCAGAAGAATGCAAGGTCACTAATTCCTACTGAAGCTTTACACAACACAGAACACAAAAATCAACGCCACCACTTTCCAAAACACATAACGAAAATCTACAAAGGGCATTTATTCCATTTAGAGATACGAACGGAGGTTGAAAACAAAAGAAACCCTAAACTTCGCTCAACAACAACTGCTAATGCAAATTGCAATGAACGACAAACTAGTCGTCTGCCAGAAAGAACAAACGAATGATTCACCAAATGCCCCTGGGGTGGCAATTTCTCTCCTTCCGGAACTTTTCATCAAGAGCAATCAATTTAATATAAATGGAAATCAGTACACAGTTAGTTTAATAATAAATAAATGTAAAATTTTGAACCTCATGCATATATAAATAACAATTAAAACTACACAATATCAAAAACGCAAAATAAAATAAAAATATATTAACATTACCATGATTTAAAATACTGACGATGTAGCTGTATTAAGATGCTGAATAGTGACTTGAAAGATTTAAATCCAGAAGAATGCAAGGTCACAAATTCCTACCCAATCTTTATGTAGCACAGAACACAACACATCCACAAAAATCAACGCCATCGCTTTCCAAAACACATAATGAAAATCTACAAAGGGCACTTATTCCATTTAGTGATCCCAACGGCGTTGAAAACAAAAGAAACCCTAAACTCAAAAGAGTTTTCGCTCAACAACAACTGCTAATGCAAATTGCAACGAACGACAACTAGTCGTCTGCCAGAAAGAACAAACGAATGATTCACCAGATGCCCCCGGGTGGCAATTTCTCTCCTTCCGGAACTTTTCATCAAGAGCAACACAAGGTCCCGCATGTGCTGCTTGCCGGACAGACAACTCAAATCAAACGGAAATCTGTAATTTCTGAGGCGGCAGCTGGTAGGACAGACGACTCTCTCTCTCTAAGGGTGGGTGGAGGGATGGAAGCGGGAAAAAAGAACGATCTTTCTGAGGGTGATGAGTCAGCATCCAATGAAACGCGTGTCACTCATCGGATGGTGAAAGAAAAATTAAAAAAAAAAAAAAAGTTGGTAAAATGACTGCACGATATTTTAGTTGCTGTTCGCTGCTTCCCAGGATGGCTATCAACCTCTTAAGGATATAAAAAAAATGATAATAATAACAATAAAAAAGCTGCGATATTTTTTTTCCTTTGAACTTCGAACTAATTGCCTAAGAACTACTAGATGAAGTGAATGGTTGTTTGTTTTAAGTAAAGTTTATTGGTATTGTCGTTTTATAAATAAGAAGATTTGTACTAAAATAGTTTATTGATGGCGTGTGTAGGAAGTAAAAAAAATATTTAAATGCATTGTTCTGAAATAATGAGTAAAAATTTGTTAGTGACTTTTTCAAAAATTAACTAATAGGGTTTCATATACTAAAGTAGTTTTAAAGTAGCGGGCCACGCATATTCACTGTAATTCAACTGGGTTTGGGTTTGTCGCTCTACGGTCATTTTGTGCACACTTTGGGCAAATTAGTCCGGATTAACTGAATTCCAAACCACTCACAAATATCCATGCCCCAGGCCAAGATTCGAACCTGAAGCCTGCGGTACCAAAAGCCAGAGCGCTAGCTAATTGGATATCATGCCGCAACCACACACCGTAGAAAAACGTTGCATAAATACACATACACGAACTCACAAAAAATACTTAAAACTTTGAATTATTACTTGTCATATCAACAATAATAATAATAAACGTTCCGATAGTTGTAAAAACATTATGAATAGAATGAAAGGAGTGGACACTGAGCCCTACTCGTGGCTCAGTTACAACGGGCGCAGCCGGTGAACATTACGGTTGATATTCAATCCGCTGGCGGCTTTGTAGTAGACACCATTTCAGAAAAAGGAGGAGACTCGAAGGCGTTTGTGATGCTCAGCACCTTGCCTCTTTAGTCAGACTATATGGTGGGAGTTTTCCGGGTTTTCTCCCATACGATACGCAAATATTCTAAATGTTCCCTAAAAGTCCTCCCGGAAGGCACCGCCCTCCTTTTTCAGTGACTCGGAGCCAAATCAGACTTCTAACTACGGGTACTCCAGCACAACAGAATCTGCCCCTTCATCCATGAGTAGATTACTCATGGGATGTCCTACCCGCACTGCCGGACACTAAGGATTAGACACAATAAACATAGAAGAGGAATATTCTATAAAATATTAAAACATGTGCCGAACCCAATTTGGTAGCTATCTGGGTTGAGCAACAACTGCACTTACAATTCATAAATACACAGTGGTATAATTATAAACTGGTAATTCCTTTTTAAAGCGCACATACTAAGTACAAAAACATTACAATCAGAGTAAAAACCTATAATTTCTACTAATTTAACGTGCATACCAAATGTAACATTTAAACGTCACCAATTCCGACATTAACATTCCTCGATCAGTAAACAAAGACTTTAATCATTGTCCAGAAAAAAAAAAACATTTAAAATATTTTAAATAAAAGGCGAATTATACAACATTTTCCAATACACCAATAAAAAAATGAAACACTTTTGTTGTTTTTAACCAAGGCAATGGCTTTAAGCAGTAATCCCAAGGACACGAGATATCCATTTCAAAGCTTTGCCGCATGCATAAGTCATGTTAAGTAAACACCCAATATCCTTGATCAGGGCTGTGAATGAGATAAAATCTAGGTCAGATAGCAGCTAATTTACTATTCAAACGTAAACCCACCTTTACGTGAATGGAGTGAACGTAGGCAAAGATTTGCAATCTCGATTAATCATTATTTTCATCAAGGCGTTAACACAAAACGATTAACTGATATTTTAAAAACACTGTAAATTGTCCTATAAAATCTTAAAATTTTCATCTTTTCTTTTTTAAAGGAAATGTCATTAATATTTTACTAACATACATTCATCATCAGATTTTTTGTACAATACAGCTAGGTTTGAAAAATTCGCCAGTCATTCTAACACATACACAATTTGAAGAATTTTATATACATTCTTTAATCGAATTTTGACCTCTTCCGTAAAAATTGAAGAACATTAAGAGATGTATACTGAATATTTATCTGAGCTATGTTTTTTAACTTTTGATTCATATCTTTATTCGAAAGGAATCGTAATAATTATTAACAACATGCTTCGTTAGAAATTGTATTGCTATAAGCATTATCTCAAAAACTATTACTTCCGAAAAAAAAAAAAAAAATGCTTGTAGGCAACCTTTATTATGAATAATATTTTAGTTCAAAAAATAAATAAATAATCCCTTCCTCCAAAAAAATAAAAGTCTGATTTTCGTTATATATTTCTCAACTAGCAGATATGGCACAGCTTCAATGAAATAATATATTCTTCTTTTTCTTCAATGCCGCGAAAGGCCCATGACGGGTCAAGGCCGTCTGCCTACTGACAGATGGTATTATACATTAATAAACGACAAATATCAGCGATGTAATTAAGATAAATACAAATTTTAATGAAACTATACATAATCACATAATCAACGTGTCATCATTCGAAAAGATTGGCTTTTAAAGGATTTTAGATTAATTAACGTAGATTTGACGACATTTTTAAGATCATCGGCGAGCTAAACATTATCAAGTCATAAATTTAATCTTTCCCTCTCTCTTTTTGTGTATGTAAGAGATTAGTAATAACAATTAACAATCTAAAATTCTCTACAATGCAAAATTAGAGAAAACGTTATGGGTGACTTTTCTTATGATAGCAATGAGAATGAATATTGATTGAATTATGATAGAATTGAGAATGAATGCAATAATCCACAATACTCTTAATGACATAAGATTTATTGGAAAATATACATAATAATATAATCAATATGTCACCATTCGAAAAAATAAGTTTTATATCCCTTAAAATTCAAACATAGTTTTGACGATGTTCTAGGACCCTCTGCGAGCGTAGCTTGGGCTTAAACATTATCAAGTCATAAATCTAAATCCCAGTCTTAAATCTAATCCACACTCTGTATGTGTGTGTAAGAGATTAGTCATAACAATTAATCTAAAATTCCATATAATGCAAAATTAGAGAAAACACTATGGGTGGCCGAGCATATGGTAAGAAGAATACGTGCAATAATCCACAATACTCTTAATGATGTTAGACTTAATGAAAATATACATAATAACATAATCAACATATAACCATTCGAAAGATAGGTAGCCTGATATCCTTTAAAAAACAAACATAGATTTGGTGACATTTTAAAATCATTTGGAAACATAGCTTGTGCTAAACATTATCAAATCATAAATCTAAATCCAAGTCTTAAATCTAATCCACTCTCACTCCCTCTGTTTGTAAGAGATTAGTCATAACAATTAACAATCTAAAATTTCTTACAATGCAAAATTAGAGAAAACGCTATGGATAGCCTAGCGTATGGTAGGAAGAATACGTGCAGTAATCCACAATACTCTTAATGATGCAAGACTTAATGAAAATATACATAACATAATCAACATGTCTTTGAAAAGATAGGTAGTCTAATATTCTTTAAAAACCCAACATTGGTTTAGTAACATTCTAGGATCATCTGCGAGCGTAGCTTGTGCTAAACAATATCAAATCATAAATCTAAATCCAAGTCTTAAATCTAATCCACTCTCACTCTCTCTGTTTGTAAGAGATTAGTCATAACAATTAACAATCTAAAGTTTCTTACAACGCAAAATTAAAGAAAACACTATATGTTAGGTGGCTTAGCGTATGATAGGCAGAATAAATTGAATAATCCACAATACTCTTAATGATGCAAGACTTAATGAAAACACACATAATAACGTAATCAACACATGTCACCATTAGAAAAAAAATGTAGTCTAATATCCTTTAAAAACCAAACATAGATTTGGAGACATTTTAAGATCATCTGCGAACTAGCGTGTGCTAAACATTATCAGATCATAAATCTAAATCCAAGTCATTAATCTAATCAACATGCTCTCTCTCTCTCTCTCTCTCTGTTAATTGTTCTGACTAATCTTACACAGAATCTAAAATTCCCTACAATGCAAAATTAGAGGAAACACTATGGGTGGCCTAGCGTATGGAAGGAGGAATAAATGCAATAATCCACAATACTCTTAATGATGTACAACTTCGCAGGGAATGGAAGATGGGCTGGTACCATAGGTGCGTGTAATGAGTTTCATGGGTGCCCCTTGACCTTTGGGGTGTGATCAGATGGATTGAAAACAAAATCAGAATTATGCCACGATGCTTAGCAAGTCCATTAAGGTGTGGTGTTTTTGTAGGCGGAAAAAAACTAGGGGCCGTGCTGTATTTTTTTTTAACCGAAGAGATGATGTATTATGGAAGAAGCCCATGTAACACCCAATGACAGTTTACTAATCTGAGAAACACCTTTAAAAATATAACTAACTACATCAGATGATTGGTAATGAAGCAATCATATATTACGTGTGCCTTCAATAAAATAATTTTTTCTTTGTCCTGTCATCTGCCCTCCTACTCAAACTTCAGAGGTTTCAACAAAAGAATATAGATTAAGCAATTGCAGCAACTATGGTTTTTTTCGGTAACCTATTTTCATTGCCTACAAAGAATCGTACTTGATGGATTTGAAATTTGGCCTTTAATGTTCGCATTAGCAATACAATTCCATTTAACTTGGGAAATGAATTTTTTGTTATTGTTTAAGTCTTCTGTTTTTGAAGAAACCAAAAAAAAACGTTGTTCGGATGTTTTATATATTATATAACTAGGTTAGAAAATAGAAATAAAAAAGACATTTCTGTGATTATTCACTCACTAAAATTTAAAAAATACCAATAATTCTGAAACTTTTTTTTTTTTCTAATGCAGCTGGCAAATAGACCGTGATCTTTCGCCATAAGGACTGCACAGACGTTACTCACTTTGCATTACCCAGGGGACGCGTGTAACTTGAAAATAAGCCACGGACGCGGAGTAACAATGCCCCCGCAGCGCTCTACGATCCTATTAGGATCAGGACCTACGGCTTAAAGTGGATTCCGAACCACTACAACACCCATGGGCAAAGCCGGGATTTGAACCCGATACCTGTGGTACCGAACGCCAGAGCGAGCCTGGAGCCATTCGGCCATCAGGCCCCTATTCTGAAACTTCATAGTGGAAAGTATACAATAAGCATAACATTGTTGCATATGATTTTGGTATTGTTGCATATGATTTTTTAATTAATGTTTAACCATACTGAAATAAATTTAAGTAAGAATAATTTAAGAAGTCTTTCTTTAAAAGAAATATACATAAGAACTTAGAGTGTCATTCAGCGGAAATACAATATCTATAAATAAAAAGGGAACAAAAACTACAGAAAAACTAAAAGCAGTAAGAAAAAATTAAAATGGACAGGGGATACAAAATCATTTATATAATAATTATCATCATCGGCGCAACAACCCGTTGGTAAGCCAAGGCCGTTTGTATACAGGCAGACTTCGAGGCAGGACATGTTGTGTTTTTACGGGGTAGGGTTGCCAGCCCTAGTTTTAGAGTCATATTAAACTGAAACCTACGGTTTAAGGTGGCTTCCGAACCACTAAAACATCCATGGCACCGCCGGGACTAGAGCCCGATGCTTATGGTGCCGAGCGGCAGAGGGCTAGTCACTCGGATATCAGGCCACTATTTATAAAACAATGCCCTAATAAATTTAATTATACATGAACTTTCATGTGTTTCACACATACATGCATGTACATACTATATGCATGCATACATACATACATGCACGCACATACACACAAATAAAAAAAGTAAGAAATATGCTATCCAGGAAATCAGTCAAAAAATTTTGCTTTGAAGCTGAATCTAAGACTAGTAAAACATATTACTGCTTGATTTTGCAAGCTTTGTTGCAAAAAAAGAAGTCCATAAAAGTTAAAATTCTTTCAGAAACAGACGAATCCCCCCTCCACATTAATGTAGGGGGGGACATTTTGAATCACATAATTCATAATTCAATGAGCAAATAAATTCTTCAACACTTAATTAAATTCACTAAAGATGAAGCGTCACCTAAGGCAATGGAAAAAAATTGTCACTATCAGAACTACAAACTGTCGTTACACGCTTTAGTATTAGAGATTCACATGCACACACAAAAAATAAATTCTGTTTACCTAAAGAAGACTCGTGCCCTGAGACTGCAGAAATTCCCCCTTTCCTTACACGGCATTACAAAAATTCAAAAGGGGAGAAATAAATTAAGTTTTACATGGGTTTGGAGCAGCAAATACGAAGATTCAAAAACAAACTCTTTTTTCCAGTTCCATTAATAGAAAAACAAAGAGCAAACTTTTCACACCAAACGAGCTGAGCATGTATATTTTTTTCTTTCCCTTCCTTTTATCTTATTCTCCATTCTTTTTTCTCGCCCTCTGAACATGTAAAATGGTTTAAAACTGCATCAATTGAATTTTCGGTATAAACGCTTATGCATGGAATTGAATTGAAGGCTGGCAGCGCACGAGGGAAAAAAAACAAAAAATCATGAGAATCTTTTCAGGCGAAATTTTATTTGAAAAACACACACATGAAAAAAAATAAAATGCATAAAACCAGGAGCTGTGCCGTTGGCGTTGAAGTTTTAGATTCGTTTCCAATACTTGGTTGTTTTTTAAAAGAAAATATATAAAACTGAATAAGGAGAATAAAATAGGGAAATCTGTATAGGAAATAGGGATCTGCTGTTTTTGATTTTAAATCACAAATTCCCAACTTAATCCAAGTTATTCACATAAAGGGATACAGATTTTTAATTTTATGTGCATTAATCATTTTTATCATAAAAATGTAACAATTGGAAATAAATAACATTTATTTATTTTGCTAAAATTGAAAAATATTTTTTAAATACGGCTGTGTTAAAAAAGCTAGATGGTTCCTGATGGCGGCGTGACCATCGCTCTGGTGTTCGTTCACACAGATTTCCGGTTCGAGTCCCAGCGATGCCATGGATGTTTGTAGTGGTTCGGAATCCACTTTAAACCGTAGGTTCAAATCTAATATCACTACTACTACTTCTATATAAAATATATTTATATAATACAAAAATAGGAAATCAAAAATTTTTTGCACTGAAACTAAATGCGGCCTAATAACCAATTGGCTAGAGCTCTGGCCTTTGATACCACAGGCTTCTGGTTCGAATTCTGGCGGTGGCATGGATGCTTGCGAGTAGTTCGGAATCCACGTTAAACTGTAGCTCCCCGTCTGTTTAGCCTAAAGTATACACAAAATAACTATAGAGCGACAAACCAAACCTGAAGCTGAATACAAGACTAGTAAAACATATTACTGCTTGATTTTGTAAGCTTTCTAACAAAAGAAAAAAAAAAATTCTATAAAAGCTAAAATCTTTATAGAAACAGATGAATTCCCCTCCCCATTAATATGGGGGACATTTTGAATCACATAATTTATAATTCAATGAGCAAATAAATTCTTGAACACTTAATTAAATTCACTAAAGATGAAGCTGTCACCTAAGGTAATGGAAAAAAAAATTGTCACTATCAGAAATACAAACGGTCGTTACACGCTTTAGTACTAGAGATTCACATGCACACACAAAAAAGAAATTATGTTTACATAAAGAAGACTCGTGCCCTGAGGCTGAAGAAATTTCCCCTTTCCTTAGACGGCATTACAAAAATTCAAAAGATAAAAGAAATAAATTAAGTTTTACGGGGTTTGAAGCAGCAAATACGGAGATTCAAAAACAAACCCTTTTTCCAGTTCCATTAATAGAAAAACAAAGAGCAAAGTTTTCACACCAAACGAGCTGAGCACATATGTTTTTTTTTCCACTTCCTTTTATCTTATTCTCCATTCTATTTTCTCGCCCTCTGAACATGTAAAATGGTTTAAAACTGCATCAATTGAATTTTCGGTATAAACGCTTATGCATGGAATTGAATTGAAGGCTGGCAAGCGTACGAGGGAAAAAAAATCATGAGAATCTTTTCGGGCGCAATTTTATTTGAAAAGCACACACATGAAAAAAAAAATATATATATATATAAAGGCCAGGAGCGGTGCCGATGGCGTTGAAGTTTTAGATTCGTTTCCAATACTTGCTTTTTTTAAAAAAAAAATACATAAAACTGAATAAAGAGAATAAAATAGGGAAATCTGTATAGGAAATAGGGTTCTGCTTTTTCGTTTTTAAATCACAAATTCCCATCTTAGTACAGCTTACTCACATAAAGGGATACGCATTTTAAATTTTATGTGGTTTAATCATTTTTATCCTAAAAATATAACATTTTAAAATAAATATTTATTTATTTTGATAAAATTGAAAAAAAATATTTTTAAATACGGCTATGTTAAGAAAGCAAGATGGTTCCTAATGGCGGAGTGACCATCGCTCTGACGTTCGTTGACACAGGTTTCCGGGTCGAGTCCCAGCGGCGCCATGAATGTTTGTAGTGGTTCGGAATCCACTTTAAATGTAGGTCCTAGTCTAATATGATTACCACTATTACTACTATATAAAATATATTTATATATTACAAAAATAAGAAATCAAAAACTCTTTGCTCTGATGCTGAATGCGGCCTGATGGCCAATTGGCTAAAGCTCTGGCCTTTAATCCACAGGCTGCAGGTTCGAATTCTGGAGGTGGCCAGGATGCTTGCTAGTGTCTCGGAATCCACGTTAAACTGTAGATTCCGGTGCAATTAGCCAAAAGTGTGCACAAAATGACCGTACAAAGGCAAACCAAACTTGTAGCAGAATATACGACTAGTAAAACATATTACTGCTTGATTTTGTAAGCTTTCTTACAAAAGAAAAAATTCTATAAAAGCTAAAATACTTATAAAAACAGATGAACCCCTCCCCATTAATATGGGGGACATTTTGAATAACATAATTTATAATTCAATGAGCAAATAATTTCTTGCACTAAAGATGAAGCTGTCACCTGAGGCAACAAAAAGAAATTGTCACTATCAGAAATACAAACAGTCGTTACACGCTTTGGTATTATAGATTCACATGTACACACACAAGAAAAGAAAAAAAAAAAAAAAATTCACCTAAAGAAGACTCATGCCCTGAGGTTGAAGAAATTCCCTCTTTGCTTAGACGGCATTACAAAAATTCAAAAGGGAGAAGAAATAAATTAAGTTTTACGGGGTTTGAAGCAGCAAATACGAAGATTAAAAAACAAACCCTTTTTTTCAGTTCCATTAATAGAAAAACAAAGAGCAAACTTTTCACACCAAATGAGCTGAGCACATATATATTTTTTTTTACTTCCCTTTATCTTATTCTCTATTCTTTTTTCTCGCCCTCTGAACATGTAAAATGGTTTAAAATTGCATCAATTGAATTTTCGGTATAAACGCTTATGCATGGAATTGAATTGAAGGCTGGCAAGCGTACGAGGGAAAAAAAATCATGAGAATCTTTTCGGGCGCAATTTTATTTGAAAAGCACACACATGAAAAAAAAAATATATATATATATAAAGGCCAGGAGCGGTGCCGATGGCGTTGAAGTTTTAGATTCGTTTCCAATACTTGCTTTTTTTAAAAAAAAAATACATAAAACTGAATAAAGAGAATAAAATAGGGAAATCTGTATAGGAAATAGGGTTGTGCTGTTTTGTTTTTCAATCACAAATTCCTATCTTATAGTCCAGGTTACTCACATAAAGGAATGCGCATTTTAAATTTAACGTGCATTTATCATTTTTATCATAAAAATATAACATTTAGAAATACAAAAAAAAAAATATATATTTATTTATTTTGATAAAACTGAAAAAATATTTTTAAATACGGCTTTCTTACCTTCTTTTTAAATACGGCTATGTTAAAGCATGATGGAGCCTGATAGTCGAGTGACTATCATTAGTGACACAGGTTTCGGGTTCGAGTACCGGTGCCATGGATATTTTTAGTGATTCGGAATCCCCCTTAAACCATAGGTTTTGATCTAATATGAATGTTGATCATAGGGCCCGAAATCTACCAGTAAGCAGATCAGCCAGAACAAGGCAAATGGTTTCTGCCTACGGGTCTCGGTAGGTCTCGAAATCTGCCAGCAGGCAGATGGCCGTGGTCCACCATGGGCTAGTGCCAGGCAGTTAGTTCGTTAACTATTTTGAAATTTTAAAACTATTATTCACCGTTAGCATTTATCCAAGCTTAACTTTAGTATTAGCATTATTCACTAAAGCAGTTGATCAAACCCAATGGTGCACATTCATATATCGCTCACCATTAGAAATTCACAAAGTTTCTTGTCCTCAACAATAATTCTGTCATATCAACGCATGTGATGATGAAACAAGTTCAATAATTTAATGCACAACTTTTTTTTTTAAATGCTCCACATTAAATATCAATTATCCAATACAAAGTTAGATATCACTTATATAATATAGGAAAATAATTTTAAAGTAATGGTAATCTCCTACATTGTGCAAGTACAAAATTATTTTACTTAAAACAATTTTAATTGTAACAAATTCCTAAAACTTATGAATAATTCATTTAAAAGTATTCCTTTCTAAAGCAATTTAATTATACATAACATTAAACTAAAAGCAGCAAATGTATCCAATAATCGTTACTAGCTTCACAAATCCACACGAATTGCACAATTACAACACGCGCAATGGTTTAAGAACTTGAAACCTATCCTAATCTGTATTCCGTTCAAGTAGACAGACAGTCCACCTACTCAATATTGATTCTGGCAATTTCGAGGCTATGCCCACGGAGCATTTTGAGACACCTGCGTGCCATAGAATCCACATGTTACAAGATTCAGATCGCCTACTCCGTTTCAGTTTGAAATTAAAACGCTTGTCAAATACAAATAAATATTTCAGTAAGTATCGGCATCGGTTTCGATTAGAGAGTAAAGGGTTCCAGCAAATTGGCATGTAAATAAGGAAGAACACGTTCATATTTAAACTAATTCAGAAAGGGAAATTGGTTTTACGTGGGCACTTTTTTCCTCGTTGTGGTTCTCTGACATTAAGTCATGATTTTCGTTAGAAACTAGACACTTTCTCTATTTAATTATCATAATTGGAAGTTTATTTTTAAAAATTGCTAGTAAGCAGTATATTATACATCTTTTATAGAATTTTATTTCGATGCGCTGAAATAAGTTTTACAAAATTATGTAACCAATTAATACAAAACAATATTTAAGATAATAAGATAAATATATATTCTTCTTCAACGGCGCAACAGCCAAATGGTGGGCCAGCGGCCTCATGGCCAATTGGCTAGCACTCTGGCCGTTGGTATCATAGGTTTCATGTTCGAATCTTGATGGTCTCATAGATGTTTGTGAGTGGTTCGGAATCCACTTTAAACTATAGGTCCCGGTCTAATTATCACAAAGTCTGCAAAAATGACCGTAGAGCGACAAACCAGCCCATGAATGGCCTAGGCCAGTCTGTCTACTGGCAGATTACGTAACATTAGATGCTTTTCTTTTTTCGGGGTAGGGTTGTCAGCCCTATGCACTAAGGTCATGTTAGACCGGAACCTATGGCTTAAAGTGGATTCCGAACCACTACAAGCCTCCATGGCATCGATGGGATTTTTAAAAACCTGTGACACCGAGCACCAGAGGACTATAAATATATATTACACTAGCAGACCCGGCCATGCGTTGCTGTGGCGTTTTTGTATTTCGTTCAATTATTAGATATTATAATTGATATTGTTAAGGAAGTGATTGGTAAAGAATGATAAAACGTTCAAATTAAGCTGTAACGAATAGAAAATGTTTAATTTTTATTAATTTAATGAATGAGGTAAATAATGTTGATTTTTAACACTGTTTTATAATTATTTTACCAATTTTATTTTTTAATAATCATTACTTTCATTTATCTAAGAACTAAGCGATGAACAATATTTCTTGTTAATCTGTCTTTCGTCAAAATAAAGAATTTCGTTAAATAATTTAATAAGTTGGTTATGATTTTCTAAAAGATTTTCCAACAATTATACAATAGCTCTTTGTACTGCTTGTTCGATAAAATTATACTGACATCGCGTTGTCACACGTTCTTCAGAACTGGCCATAAAATAAATTTGAAGAAATTTTGGCTCTTCGTTAGGTATTGGCATCAACGACCCGATCTTATAGTACACCTGACCTTGTATTTTGAATGTACTTTCAAAATTACGTCCATCGGATGAGAAATCGCAAATTTTAGTTGCGCCAAATGACGTCAATAGCGCCAAATGACGAAATATGAAAATTGTCCATTTTGCATTTAAATAAAAAAAACTCTGAATAAAAACTATCCTATCTCTCAAGTTGGAACAAAACCCATATTTAAGAAAACAAAAAGTTAAAATCGGATTGTTAGTTTCAGAGTTCATCCCGAACAAACATCGTGACACGGGAATTATATATAATAGATATAGAAAAAATTCATTAATATTTAAATTCAGGTTTAATTTTTTTTTTTTTTTTTCGGATTTAAAAAGAAAAGTACAATACATTTTTTAAAAGTACTTTTTAATAACGAAATATAATTTTTCTAAGAAATGTATGTTTTCTAGGAATATAATTCTAGTAATATTTAGACAGTGAGTGTTAAAATGCTTATCATTTAGACAAAGCAAGAAAATCGAACATTAATGAATTATATATAAAATATGATGACAATGATCATTGATGACAATAAATAAGATATAAAATATATGCAACAAATTAAAAAACTATGTTTATAATCTTTATTTAAAACTTTTAAGAAGTATCTTAAATAAAACTGATGCATCCACTAACTTATTTTGAAGGAAATAACTTTAAAAGAATACATATATTCACTTCTTTCAAATGGCAGATTTCTTTTTGTATTAGTTCATGAATAATTTATTATAAAAAAAAATCAGATAAAAACATTACAAACTTCAATTCAAAGCCATTTAATTAAAAGAATACGTCCGACTAGTGGGACACAAAATAAAGTAATTTGGCATCGGACGAAATGTAATAACGACACCACTTAAGACGCCAAGAAAGAAAAACTTTTCTTCAAGAAAAGGAATACCAGAGAAGCCGAAACTTTTCCGAAAAGAGACTTTGCAAATAATTTCCATTATCCAAATCGGAAATCTTGCGAGCCTTAACACAATTTCCAATTTTCCACCGACGACACTAGCAGTCGGTGGATTAATCAGTGACTTCTTTAATTGTTGTTAAGTAGCTTTTATCGTAATGAGGAGGAATTTCGGGCTAGAAGGAGGAGGAATAATCAATGTCGATCGAGGAGGAGTGAGGAGAGAGAAGTCGGTGCCATGGATGTATGTAGTGGTTTGGAATCGCCTTTAAACCGTATTTTACTCTCTCATATGACTCTAGAGCGTAGGGCTGACAACTCTACCCCGTAAAAAGAAATCATCTCATGTTTTGGAATCTGCCAGTAGGCAGATTACCTTGGCCAAGAATGGGGCTGTTGCGCCAAAGAAGATGTAAAAATTTATTAATATTTAAATTTATGCCTGATTTTTTTTTTTATTTAAATAAAAAAGAAAAGTACAATCAATATTATAAATACTTCACGCGTTTTCTAAGAATATAATTATTTTAATTCTTAAACAGTGAACATGTCAAAATGCTTATCATTTACACATGACAAGAAACCTTAACATTAATGTATTGGGCAGTATTTAGAAATAAAATACATGCATCATAATGCAAAAATTATGTTTATAATCATTACTTAAAACTTTTAAGATGCAACTTATATAAAACTGACGCATTCACTAAATTTTTTGTTTAGAAGGATACATATTCATTTCTTTCAAATGCGTTGACTAAAACAGACAGATTTATTTTTGTATTAGTCATGAATAATTCATTACAAAAAAATCGGATAAAAACATTAAAAACTTCAATTCAAAGTCATTTGATTAAAAGAATCCCTCCGTCACAAAATAAAGTAATTTGGCATCGGACAAAATGTAACAACGACGCCACTTAAGTCGCCAAGAAAAAAAAACTTCTCTTCAAGAAAAGGAAAACTTTTCGGAAAAGAGACTTTGCAAATAATTTCCATTATCCGTTCCCATTTTCGGAAATCAGAAGAAGTCTTGCGAACCTTTAACACGATTTCTAATTCCGGAGGATCAATTAGTGACTTCTTTAATTGTTGTTAAGTCGCTTTTATCGTAATGAGGAGGGATTTCGGGTTAGAAGGAGAGGAATAATCAATGTCGATCGAGGTGAGAGTTTTATAAATACTTCGCACGATTTCTAACAATATAATTATTTTAATGCTTAAACAGTGAGCATGTCAAAATGCTTCTCATTTATACATAGCAAGAAAATTGAACATTAATGAATTGGACAATATTTAGATACAAAATATATGCAACATAATACAAAAACTTTGTTTATAATCATTATTTAAACCTTTTAAGATGCATCATAAATAAAACTGACGTATCCATTAAATTTTTTTTGAAGAAAATAACTTTAAAAGAATACATTTATTTACTTCTTTCAAATGGTAGATTTTTTTTATATGAGAATCATGAATGATTCGGTATAAAAAAATCGGATCGGAAACATTACAAACTTCAAACAAAGTCATTTGATTAAAAGAATCCCTCCAACACAAAATAAAGTAATTTGGCATCGGACAAAATGCAATAACGACGCCACTAAGTAAGTCGCCAAGAAAGAAAAACTTTTCCGAAAAGAGACTTTGCAAATAATTTCCATTATCCGTTCCCATTTTCGGAAATCGGAAGAAGTCTTGCGAACCTTTAACACAATTTCCAATTTTCCACCGACTACAATAGCAGTCGATGGATCAATCAGTGACTTCTTTAATTGTTGTTAAGTCGCTTTTATCGTAATGAGGAGGGATTTCGGGTTAGAAGGAGGAGGAATAATCAATGTCGATCGGGGAGGAGTGAGGAGTCGACATTTAGATTATTACCAGAGGACGATGTGATAGATTGTTTGGCGCAATTTTTGACATCGAAGCGAGTGTTCTGGATGTATAAGACTTATTAAATGTTTATCCTAATAAGTTCTGGCACGCTTGTATTTATCACAAAGCCAGCAGCAAAGGAAAGTCAGAATTTAAGATAGATGAGTTCCGAATCGGGATAATCAATTTTCGGGAATTGGATTTCTTACGAATGATCATGCATCAGAGAATAATTTTGTGAAGGTTGTGATTACTGGTATAGTAAAAGAAGGACTTGTAGCTGTTTTCTGCGACCACTATTCATAGTTGACACATAATTTATATTTCTGGGTTATTTACAAAAACACTTACCTGTCTGATACTAGTTGTTAAAAATAATTTTGGGACATACCATAGCAAATTCATTTAATAATGAAAAATAGACTGCTTGTATGAATTAAATAATGATTCAATCAAATCACCTTTTTAGTGAAAACTTTCGAATTAGAAAAGCTATAAATTATTTTTTTTTATAATACCATATAAGTTAAACAAAATTTACTTTAAATTATAAATTTATCAATGGCGGACACTGACTGTGTTTTTTAGCTATGCATGCAACAGATTTTGTAACAGTTTCAGTGTTATCCAGGTAACTAAGGGCAGAGGGGTTATTGCACTTATACACATAAAAAAGAAAAGTAATGGGGACATATTTTCCTAGAAGAGCTTCAGGGATAATAGTCAAGCCTTTTTTTTTTCCCGTTTGTTATTGAACGTTGTGGGGTTTTGTGTTTCACAAAAATATGCCACGAATAGTCATCTGAATGACGATGAGAATTGTCTTCCGGTGGGACTTTTAGAAGTAATTGCTCTGCATTTGCGTGCTGCATGGGAGAAAACTTCCACTAGACAAAGTAATTATCGATGCGAGACATTTAATACAATTTTCATATTGTATTGAAGAAATATTGAAAATCTCATCCAGTTTACTATTGATACGATAGCTTATCCAGCTTATCATTGAACGATCACTTAATCACAATTACCACCTAGTCTACATGTTTTTTGAAGTTCGCACTGTAACCGAACAACGAATGGTACTCAAATCAAATAGTGAAACTCATGGTTTGGTTTGTGCTCTACAGTCATCTTGTGCATACGAGGGCTAAACAGACCGGGACCTACAGTCTAAAGTGGATTCCGAACCACTAACGAACATCCATGCCACCGCCAGGATAGTGAAACTCATGATAAATATGTTTAACTTAAAAGAAATAAGAACGAATATGGATTTATAAGATCTAAAACTTTTCCAAAGGAAATATCAGAGAAAACAGAAAAGTAAATTTTATAAAATAAAAAAAATAATAATAAAAAACAGTATGATAATAATAGAAAACTGGTTAAATACTCTGTAGCATTAGAAATTTCAAATACATAATGTGTAACAAACCCAAAAATTTCTTGTGAAAATAAAAAGGAAATAAATAATATATTAAAATAACATAAGACTTTAAATCTTGATTAACAAGAAACAAAAGATTAAATTCATCGCTAGATGAAGTTTTCTTTTTATCTTATCAAAATAAATTTATCACATCGATAAAAATAACACTTTTAATGGGGTTTAAAACTTATAATTTACTTAGAAATTATTAATCCTCTGAAGTAGAAACTGTTTATAATTAAGTTAAATGATTAGAGCAGTTAACTTTAATTTTATACAGTAAAAAAACCCTTTTATCTAAGTACTTCAGCTTTTAAGAATAGATGCAAAAAACAAAAGACCAATAGATAAGAATTTATTTATATTTTTAAAGAAGGAAACGAAACTTTTTTTGTTGTTGGTTTATCATTGTTTTATTATATCAAAAATGTATTCTTTAAACGCGGAATAAATCAACGTTTGCTAACCGTCATAAAACGTCACTGTTAAATTTTTACGACACATTGTATTGATATCGCAAGGTCATTCTAGTTCTACGTGCTTTGCAATACCTTTTATAGGATTACAAATAACAGGGGAATGAAAGAGACAGACATATAAATAAATAAATAAAGCAGAGAATATAAAATAATTTTATTTGGAAATATTTTTTTAGTCAAGAATATTTATTTTAAAAATTTTAGGAAAAAAAATGTGTTAATTGGTTTATGTTTTAAATAGATGTATTTCTTTTGTAATACATTAAAACACTTCTTCAATGGCGCAACATTGCCATCGTAGGCCAAGGCCATCTGCCTACTGGCAGATTCAGAAACAGATGTTTTTTTGTACGAGGTAGAATTGCCAGCCCTAAGCCCAACAGTCTAATTAGACCGGGGCCTACGGTTTAAAGTGGATTCCGAACCCCTACAAGCATTCATGGCACCGCCAGGACACGAACTCGAAACCTATGACACCGAACACTAGTCACCCGGTCATTAGCCCCCCTATTAAATATTTAGTTTCAGAAAATCAAATTTCAATTCAATGAAGAAACAAAGCATAACAGGAAAATAACATTTTATAACGAATAATTATGCTTTATTTTAAAATTGTGATCATAAATGTTTTAAATAATCTATTATCAAACAGTTCAGGGTTTTTTTTTACGTTGATATGGAATTGTGAATAACAAAACAATAATTGATATAACTTAGCATCCATATATATTTGGATACTATATAAACTGAGATAAACATTTATCAGATGTAAAAGAAATATTAAGAAAAACTTGATTTTTTATTTATATTTAATAAACTGAGATTATATATACGTTGTTACTTAGGCTTTATTGGAACTCAATCTATACAAATTTGGCCTCTTACCATAGAAACAAAAAAAACCATATAATCAAATCAAAATTACAAAGGGAAAAGACCACACATCCTTACCAAAAACGACTTAAAAACAAGTTAAATGCTATAAGGTAAAAAATTTAAAAAGCTAGAATCACCCTAATAAAAGTTGGCGTGATCAAGATATGTTTTCTCTGGCCCTCCTGTAAAGATCACACAAATCACCATTGGGTTGTGAGTTCAGAGTCCAGTATTGAGTAAACAAGTAGATGGGCCTTATTCATTTTCTTTGTCTTACATAAAACACATATATCAGAAATCCCTATTTGGCCAGATGTTCGGCCAAGTGGTTCTTAATCTAAAATTGGCAACAGCGACTCCCCACAAACAACTCTTTGCGAGTTTTTCCACTCAATTCTTTCCAGTCGTCCCCGATTGTCTCCCAGACTATATAATAATTCACTACTACACGATGATTTAATTTGTCTCGTGTAGTTCTCATAAAAGAGTCAAGAGGGATATGACACTATCCAGGAACCTCTGTTCCTTTGTTTGTCTTATATATATATATATAAATGATGATATATTTTTTTCGAATTTCTTTCTATTGTTAACAACCCCTTGGTTTATTTTTATTTAGCTCTGCTTAGATTAGAAATACGTTTTATATGGGAAAGGAAAAAAAAAAAAAAAAAGAATCGACTGTGAAATCTGCCATTACAAATGTCAGAAAGTATGCGACTATAAATATCCAAACAAAGTTAAAAAAATATGAAAAAGAAAATATACGAATTAGTAGAACGAATATTTATTAAACCTTAAGAGATTTTACCGAATAAAAGCCGTAAAATTTTAAAACATCAAAAATCTATTTGTCCGAAATACTAATGCCGTAAATAGAAGGAAAAAAAAAAAAAAGATTGCAGAAAAAGTCTGCAATTAATATCTGAAATTTATCAAAAGTAAATAACAAACACACGATTCAACTGATAACATTCAAACCACCAACCGCATTTAAAAAGTGAAAATCAAAATCAACGAAGGTATCTCTTATTCCATAGATTACAGAACTTCTAATTTAAACCATCTTGAAATAACAGATAAATAATGAAAACGCAAACAGTGAACATGCACGCTCTTGTGGTAAAAGGTAGCAGTCTCAAATGTATTTCTATGAATGAAAGACAACCACTCTGAGAAGATAAGGTCTGTCTGTCTGTTTGAAAAGTACCCGCGCGTTTTGCTGAGCAACTGGCGCCAGTTGTTGATTCAAGCTATCTTTTTCCCGCCATTTCCTACGATTTCATTGTTCTTTGACGAGCAGCTACACGTGAATTTGAGATAACAGATGATTTCAAAGACAACCACGGAAAGGCAGAACGTTATTGTATATAAACCTTTATTTATTTTTTATTTTTTAACGGCGGTAAGAAATCGTAAAAATTCTTTCTAAGATCGGAGATTTTGGAGAGAAAAGTCTGTCATAAAATGAAATATCTCAAGAAAAATTTATGTACGGATTGCCCTTTTCCCAGGGCATTAAATGAAGTACTATCGTAACTCCAGGAAACAAACTCTTAAGACGGTAAACTAAAATAAACAAAAAGCATTCGACGGTATCAGGGTTTTTAAGTAGGGAAAAAATATCTCACCGTTCTAAAGCCATTGGCTGCGAATGAAAAATAAACCTAACCACCAGACAGCAATGTGTGTGGTCTCACTTAAGACAAGTAGAACTTAAAAATATCATAAGAAATAAAGGATAAAAACAATTTATTAAATAATGATGTATCCTCATTTAATTCTTTATTTTCCATAATAATACTAATATAATACAGCCAATTTTATTTCATTATCTGGATAATTTATATAAAAAAAGAAAAAAAATTAGAAATTTAGATTTTCTAAAACCGCATAAAATTAAAGCAGTGAGGAAGACTTTTTAAATTAGAATATATATATATATATATATTATCAAAAATATTGGCGCTATTTGACAATAGTATACGGCACTGTTTGCGAATAAGTATGAGTTGAGATACAGCAAACACATCCAGTCTGTAATAGTATTAAAGACAACGGTTCTTGAGGGTTGACGTTTAAGATTTTGGACTATTTAGCCCCTGAAGGTTCGATCTCAGATAGAACAGGAAATAAACAGTTGAAAACATTTAATATTGTCCAGTATAAATTTACAAAATCTTAAAAAAAAATTTACAGAAACATTCAAAAAGAAAAACTTACAGTAAAAATTTACGCAGCAGTTTGAATCATATATTTCTAATAATGTCCTTAATCTCCTGGAATGCAGTATTGTTATGGTTACCAAGCGTGTTAAAGAATTTACTGGAAATATGTTTAAGAAAATCAAATAAAGAAGGAATGCTAATAGCTATAATAAAATCAGGATTACGCAAGAACCATTTAGCAGAGGTTATTTGGCGGATAGTGATGTTTTATAAGGTTCCAACAGTTTTAAAATTAAATTTATAATCTTAAAACTCTTGAACACTACAAAACATTACTTACTATTGTACAAGACTAAACCGAACAAGCGTAGGTTAAGATAGGACGAAGAATGGCAATATATAAAAAAATTTATTATCTCTGATCATAGTTGAATGCCTGTTAATAAGAGGATAGAATTTACAGAAAGCAGTACAAAATTTTGTTTCAGTATGCAAGAAGTGTTGTTTCCAAGTTAAAGGGTGATCCAGAATAACGCCTAAATATTTAGCTTGAGTACTCCAATAAATTTTAACATTGTTGAATTGATCACAGGCTTCTTAAGTTAGTTACCAGCAGAAAAAAGAAAGCTTCAATTTTGTCAACATTTAAAGAAATTTTTCATTTATTGAACCAGTTAATGGTAACATACGTTTTATTTTAAATTGATGCTTAGTTTTTCTTCTTAAAATGCAACGAATTATTTAAAGTTAGCTAAGCTGATTTTATTAATATTTAAAACATCTCACAACCTACAAAAATTTAATCTTTAACCCATACTGGAATATAAAGGATCTTTCGGAATATCATTTTATTAAAACATGACATTAAAAAAAATAATTCAAAATTCATTTTAGAGTTTAAGATCCACTAAATTATTTTAAATTTATTTGATTAATGCCTTAATTTTCTTTTTTGCTATCACTCACTTAAAAAAAAAGAATTTCTCTCTCCCCCTAATTTATCATCGCCTGCTATAACTGCTCTGAAGAGGCTTTAAAACGAGTTGTTAAGCTAAAAAGAAATCACTTAAAAAACACATTCAATGGCATTGTTAAGCTGCTTATCCCAAGGTATATGCAAATCTCACCTACGCCTATCATGTAGTTTATCCCTCCAGCAATGAACAGAGGCGAACAAACCAGTTTTACAGTTGATTTCCCGCCTTAAGCGATATTGATGAATGGAATCCAGAAAGAATTACGATTATCGAAACGAAACAAAAAAAACACCTGACCTCGGAAGAAGAAAAAAATACAGCTGTTCTAGTAAGAGAAAGAAAAAAACTAGGCTTTCAAAACATCCTTCAATTTTCACACCTTCAATAATATAAATTGGCTAAATAAACCAACAATTTTACTTTCAAACTTTTTATTTTTATTTTTAATATATTGTTAATATTAGAATATATTAGTGTTAATTTGGAAAGCAAATTGAAAACTGTTACTGTAAATTTTCTACATTATTTATTATTTTTTTAAATAACTATTTACGGCGCCAAGCAGTTTTTAAGGCTGGCCTATATCTGATGATAAAAAAAAATGTTACGGCAATAAAAAAATAAGGTTTTTATTTAATTAGAAATAATTCATAAATATTGATTCGTAACTTTTCGCTACTAATTTTCGGAACGAAATAATAAATTCAGAGAAATAAAACTGAATTAAGTGTTATAAATTTAAATAAGTTATGTTGTGACATTATACATAAATAGAAAACACGAAACCAACGGCCGTACCATGCTGAATATACCGGTTCTCGTTAGATCACCGAAGTCAAGCATCATTGGGCGCGGTCAGTACTTGGGTGGGTGACCACCTGGGAACACCGCGTGCCGTTGGCATTCACAAATTTGGGACCTGAATGGCCGAGTGTCTAGCGCTCTGTAGTGGTTCGGAATCCACTTTAAGCTGTAGGTCCCGGTCTCCTATGACTGTAAGAGCTTCACGGAGCAAAAGTCAGGCTTCTACCTACGGGTGCTCCATCACAACAGAAGCTGCTTCCTTCCCCTTCAATCATGAGTACGTATGGGCTCGTGGGCTTGGCCAGCCAAGTGGGATAAGAAACAACAAAACAAAAAACACGACTATTTTGCACAACAAAAGCCACTGCCGATATTAGCTCCACGCAAATTATATAACAAAACTATCATAACATTCTCAATATAAAAACCATAAACCTCTATTTTCCCGCATCCTCTTAATTTAATTATTTCATTTTAGTTATTTAGCACCTGCCACTTTTATGTTGTTTTTCTGTAGTAGCTGTATTTCTGTCGACATTTCAGTTCTGTAATTTGGTATTTCATTTTAATACTAGAATTAATTACAAATTTAAATTTTGCCAAGGCATTTGCAAGGCCCCAAAAGACCGATACCTAATATCGATGCCAAAGAAATCCCCTAATCGATACACGTTAGCTAGACCACAAAACATGACAAGGGTTATTTCGTAAAGAAAACACTAAGACGTTCATTAAAACACGTATTTAAAAATTTAAATCTCTCTTGTTACGATAGCAATGGAAGAACCTTAATAGTCTATTAGAACATTCATAAAATTGGCTGACGAAATCTATTATTAATTGTTGGTAAATAAAAGACATATTTCCAAGTTTTGGAGAGAATTCAAGAAATAAAACGATCCTTGGGGAAAAACGCCACAAAAAGGCCGATACCTTATATCGATGCCAAAGAAATCCCCTAATCGATACACGCTAGACCACAAAACGGATTTTTTTTAAAAGTGATATAATTTACAAGATCATACTTGAAAAACCTTTATTAAGAGCCTGTAAGGCAGACCTTAAGTCAGTGAAGATAGTAATTTTCAGATATTTAAAAAAATTAAATTTTAAATTTAAATTTGTCTTGTTGAGAAAGCAATCAAAGAACCTTAATTATCTATGATTCACAAAGCTGGCTGGATCTATTATTAATTATTCGTAAATAAAAGACACATTTCCAAGTTTTGAAGAGAATTCAAGATCCTTGAAGATCCTTGATGAAATAAAACGATCCTTTGGGTAAAAAACGCCCCAAAAGACCGATACCTAATATCGATGCCAAAGAAATCCCCTAATCGATACACACTAGTTAGACCACAAAACACGCAAGAGGTATTTATGGTAGGTATTTAAAAATTTAAATTTAAATCTGACTTGTTAAGAAAAAAATGGAACCTTAATTATCTATCATAAGATTAATAAAGTCGGCTGACGAAATCTATTATTAATTAATGGTAAATAAAATACATATTTCCAAGTTTTGGAGAGAATTCCAAGAAATAAAACGATCCTTGGGGTGAAAAACGCCCCAAAAGACTGATACCTAATATCGATGCCAAAGAAATCCCCTAATCGATACACGCTAGCTAGACCACAAAACACGAAAGGGGATATTTCGTAAAGATATATATGAAAGTCGCACATGGGAGGACATATGAAGTTTGCACACGGAAATCGCATGCACACAAGCGATATGCGTTTCCATATTAGGAGCGCTGGTCCGGAACTGATGGTGCGGGATCCGGCACTATCAGGAACGCATTTCGGAAGGGGCTTTATTTTCTCTTTGCTCAATTCCGGAACCGGGGGAAATAAGAAGCGATTTTTTAAAGAAAAGAACAGAAAAAGAAGGAAGGGGAAAAAGGTTATTTCTTCAAATCTTTCACAGCTGACGCCATGCAGGTTTGTTTATGAGCAACGATTTTCGGTAGCTGATTTCCGAGGCTGTTTCTTTTTTTATTATTATTTTTTTTTTATTCGTAGAATCAAAGCGTTTTGCTTCAAGAAAGTTGTGAATAACATGAATAAAAAAAATTCTGATACACATGGTAGTAACTGGAAGTCGTTGCTGAATGAATTAGGAGGAGTCCTGAATTCGCTTTAAGAAAACGATTGTTCATGAACTTTTATTTTATAATAAAACAAGCAAGAAGTAAATGATAAAAATAAAATATAGATTTTTTTTTCCTTCATTCTGAACTTTTTTTTTACTTTTCTTTTTTGCGAATTAGTAATTAGATCTTAAGTTTCAATATCATTTTTCTTTTCGAAGAAGTGATATATATATATATATATATATATATATATATATATATATATATATATATATATATGTTTGCGTAAAAAGTTCATTTCTAACAATACGTGCATGTGCGTTTGTGTGTTAATTATAGCTAAAAACAAGTTAAAATTCGTAATCTACCATTAACAAATATGGATAGTATTATTATTGTGTGTATTATTATTATTTTTTATATTTTATGTTAAATAAATAAAAACATTTTACATGAAATGTAATAAAGAATTAAAATTATAATCAAAGCATAGATGCATATTTGTTTTTACTACATTTATCGTTTTTCTAACATTTTTTTAACTTGCTAAATTCAGTTAACATGAAAAATATAAATAAATCAAATAAAAAATAATTTGCCTTAATTTACAAATAATTTTAACAACACTTTTAAAGTAAACTTAATAGTTATGTACATACAAATCGATCACAAATAGCACAAATCCATGTCATCTATACAAATGTCTGACCACCACCAGTCAAACTGAACTTCTTAAGCCAGCCCAGACGCATGGCATGGTTGCGCAGATATCAATCTTCACTCAAATACCAATCCTGTGAAACACCAGTGGTCCAGAATAAGCACTAAATCCAATCAAGTGCGGAGGACAGACCCATCCGTTCGAGTAATCCACCTAACTATTGAGAGCCCACCAATAGCAATAAGCCCTTCATCCCTCCCAATCATTCAAGAGGCAGAGATCCCCTCTACAACAGCTGAGCCCCAGGGTCCAATAGGTCCAAGGGTAACCGGATACGTGATTTCCAAAGGGGTCGGGAGGGGATTTGTAGCAGAAGGTCTTCATCCGTGGAAGACGACAGGTTGGTTGGCAGATATAGATGGTAGCAGCACTTGAGAGCTGCTGTCTTTGGACTAAGACACAAACAGGGAGGAGGGTTGGGATCGAACCGTGAATGGTGGGTCTTCTAGGGTCAAAGAACCCCTGGAGACACTTCAGGGGTCGTGCGACCTCTTTCGGGGCAAGGCAGCAATTTGGTAGCGTATAATTTGGAAAGCTTAAGACTAATTTGTGAGTCGGCACCGAAGTGAGTATATTGCAAGAAGCATGTAATTTCGGAGGATGGGTAAAGGGTCATTGAAAAGTTGTTGGTGTTAATGTGAAACATAAAGGAACTTAACAGTGAAAGTTTTTTCTCTCACCATACATAACATTTATGTCGTGAGAAAAAAATTCTTCTCTTTTTATTCTTAAAAAAAATTAATGGACCTGGAAACTTTTTTCAAGGAAAGTTAAGTAAAGACAGGAGTTTAAAAACTTAATAAATAAGACTTTATATAATATCAACTATAAAATGAAAGGTAAAAAATGACACACACATATATATATGTTTATATTTACATCACTTTTAAATTATTTTTAAAAATATAAAAATATGCTTATGTAATTTTGAAAAATAATGATAAATATATATCAATAGTGAAATATAAAGGATTTTATCCATAAAAGGGTTTTTTTCCCCTCTATATATAATACTTTTAATTTTTAGAGGAAAAAATTATGGACCTTGAAGCTTTTTTCTGGATAAGTTACGGAATGTGACAACTACAAAAAAGGTATTCATTAATAATTTATACAATATCTTCTTCTTCGTCATTGGCGTAAAAGTCCCGTGGTGGACCATCTGCCTACCGGAAGATTTCGAGATAGGAGATGTTTTTCTCTTTTTACAGGATAGGGTTGTCAGCACTACGCCCTACAGTCATAGAGAAGGCGCTAGTCACTCGGCCATCAGGATCATTTTTAAATAATTAACTTTATAGGATTTTGTAGCAAAATTATTAAAATTTTAGCTATGTAAAATAAATGGCGAAAAATAATTATAAAACTGCATTAAATTAAGGTTGCAGGTCGATACAAAATAATGTAGGTAAGAAAATAATATTTTAATATAAATTGTCACATTCAATATTTATTTTAAATTATTTTTAAACAAATAAATTAAAAAAAAAAAACGAATATACCAATATTTAAAAGTAAAACATTATAAATAAATAAATAAATAATATTAAAAAGCAAACCAAAAATATGAACTTAAAGTACTACTATTGGACTACCCTTGATGATAGAGTTACATATATTAAAATGTAGACAAATTTAAAAGAAGTGATAAGAGTTTCATTTGAATATCCAAGATTAATTCTTTCATTGATAAAATTTTTTTAGTAATTATAATTATAAGAAAATACATTGTGTCAACTAATAATAGAACTATTTATTGAATTAGTATAAAAGAATATTCGCAAAATTCGATCAATTCAATTAGAAGACTCTTTCAGTTCTCTAATTATTCTTTCTTAAGAAAAAATTTTTTTCCCTGATAGAATTACTATAAGAAACCTATAGTGGCAAAGCTAATTTAAATATCAACTAAGTAATTTTTTTTAAAAAAAGCTAGAATTAAAAACTATAAAAATACTTAAAAGAAGCTAAGAAAAATTATATGCAAGAAATTATGGTCAACTTGAGTCTCTTGTCTGTATGTCTAAAACAATTTCAGTTATAATACAAACTTTTAAGGGAAAAAAAAAGTCAAAATAAAATAATAATAATAACGAAAAATATTTTTTTTCATTGATGAACTGTATAAAAGCTTCATTTGTTACTTTTCAGAAAAATTCATGAGAAATTTTATAAGTAAGCAGTAAGAGAAAAAAAAATCGAACTATTAAGATATCCAATATAAAAGGAAGAAAACTCAATACCTTGAAAAACATAGTTTCGGTTATCAGAAATTCTGACGATGACAAAGCGTTGCCAAACTAATCGAGAAACTTTTAAAATCTGCAATAGACAGCGTCACCGTAGATTTAAAAGTTTTCAATGGTCGGGAAATTAATGATGTCATAGATTTTCCTGGCAGAAAATTCTTTCACTTTCGCTGTACCGATATTTAACATTATACATCATTTAAGTATTTACTGAGTCAGGAAAAAATATAGATATATCTATACAAAGAAGTTATTTATAACACAAAATTTCAAAGTATAAAAAAATTATTAGCCTTGTTTAAATATTTTGGAATAAGTTTGATTTTGAAAACATCATTTAAGGTATATGTTTTCAAACTTACAGAAATTTCTTGTTGCATTGCCATTTCGGAATAAATTTAAGCCATCATTTTGAAGTATTAATCTTTACGCTAATGACAAGACAGCATTGTCTGTTGGAGCTATGGAATAGTTAACAGTCAGAGGGGAGCTATCCAGACTGACATTTGTAATTTAACCGAGATAATTGTAAATATGAATTTGTCCTAAGTGTAATATATCGTTATGAGTGCGTTCTAATTAAATTTGCTACTATCCATTGTGTCATTATTACAGAAATATCATTTCTAAAATGAGGTGTTCCTTTTAATCTTTGTGCACACCTATAGGGAAAATTTTACCCATATTTTCTTATTTATTTAAAAATTTGGAAATTCTTTATATTTTGGGGGAGTATAATGAGTATATAAAATTAAGAATTTAAAAAAAAATTATCTTTATATTCTGGAGTATAAAATATTACTGTAATTCTGTAGGTTTTAGGATATTTTAATTTTAATGGTCTATGAGTACAGGAAAGGTCTGACATTTAATATTACGAAATAAAATAACATTTATTAATTCTGTTAAGTGATTAATTCTGTAAGTTGCTAAAATGATAAATTTAAAAAAATGTGTCTCAAGATTTTGATCGTATTCGTTTGTATGAAAAAAATATATCGCATCTGGTAGTAATAGAAACAGTTAGTAATAATAGTAATAGAAACAGTTATTCACTAGTATTTCTGATGATAAGATATTCCACTATTTCTGGTTCGTGGATAAGTACTTACAAAATAGAAAGTGGCAATTCCCGTTGCCATCCATGTGCCACTGGAATATTTTTAAATTCCATTGTTATGGAATTTCTCTGATACTTGAATAGGTGCTTACAAAATTAAAAGCGGAATTCTCGCTGGCAAGTCACAGACTTCCAGAAGGCGGAGAACTCCCTTGTTTCGTGGATTCTCCATGTGTCACTGTTATCTTACTTTTTGTTTCATCGGATACGCGATCAGTCTTATCTTTATGACTGATTATGCAGTCTTTATGACTGTTGATTGTGGAAATTAGGTAATAACATGCATAGTAATAGAAAATATCGTAGTTGAAGGGAAAAACGAAAGCGAATGACAGAGTTTGAAGAAAAAATAAGAACCTAAAATAGTTACCTAAAATAAGTCAATATTTTGAAAGAGAGGAAGAAACAGTGTGACGGAAATGAAGAAATTAGCAGAACCGATAGTTTTAGTATTGCAGTCCCCAACACTGATCCAAAGAAGTCCCACAGCCATATACGTCATCAAATTCAAAGTGAAGTAATTGAAATTGACTTGGAAAAAATTACATCTTCATCATACATTACTGAAAAGGGTCACTTTAAAGTACTAAATGATAAAGTGAAACGGTTTGTCATCGGAAATGGACATTGTAAACCCAAAGGCACCTTTAGGAAGTACTTTATTAAAAAGAAAAAAAACGATGATATTTTGCAATAAGAGACTCCTTTTCAAAAATTTGTGATGGGCCTCAGATTGTATAGTTACGCCACTGAGTACTAGATTGAGAAGAAAAACCTTTGGATGCAGAAATGGGGGGGGGGACTTAAGTCCCTCTTACACTGATGTTTTAAATATTGAAAGAATTATATTTCTTTTTAATGTAGGCAATATATTTGTTTAAAGCAAGTTAATTATTTGCTTTTACGACTTATGTTCATTAAGTTGTAATTTTTGTAAAACGGGATAATGTTGATGTTGATGTTCCGTATTAATGTTGAAAAAGCTATACGATAACATTTAAACAATAAATGTATGTAGATTCGTATACTTAAAATTTACTATAATAACTATTAGAATCTTATTAAAATGAAATTAATTTAAAGTATCAGTAGGTAGTTCCAAAATAAAATCCATGTAATTCGCAATAAATTTTACTCAGTAATATTTCAAATACATTTATTGTGACCTGTACTATCAATACATCAATTTAAAACGAAAAACAAAATTTAAGAACAGTCAGTAATTAATTAATTATAACTGTCTTATAATTGATTTATTCGTGATTTATTACTTAATTATTATTGGTTGAATTAATTTTAAATCAGTAATTTTCAACTCGAAATTTCGTAATGAATGTCTCAATAAAAATTACTATTCTATGAGACGATAATGAAATCTGCGTCCACTTACCACTCCACCCAAATGCACGAAAATATCACGTGATTTATGTTTCCCCTTAGATGTATCAAAACTCCCCCCACCCATAATCAATCTATTGCTGGATAGGGGGGAAATACACCTGTTTCTTGCCTGTATGACATTTGCCTCCCCCCCTCTTGTTTGAACAACTTTTACGAAGCTATTTAAAATTTCGATCATTTTCTACCGTAAAGCACCTTTGGTAATGTAAAAGAAAAGAAGAAAAAATATTCCAAGAATGAAAGTTTTAAAAGATGTTTAAATTATTAGTTGTTAAATGAAAGAAAATAAAAATCTAAATAAACATATTTAATGGAATGTCATATAATAAACATTTTAACATATTTAGTAGTTATAGTTTATAGAGCAGTAATTAGATAGTAGCATAGCAGTAGTAGTTAGATAGTAGCATAGCAGTAGTAATCAGATAGTAGCATAGTAGTAGTAATCAGATAGTAGCATAGTAGTAGTAATCAGATAGTAGCATAGTAGTAGTAATAGTTAGATAGTAACATAGTAGTAATGAGATAATAGCATAGTAGTAGAAGTTAGATAGTAACATAGTGGTTATTAATATCTGACTTTTGAGGCCAAAGGGCACATTGGACTGCATATTAACCAAATGACATGTTAATCCAAGAAATAGCGAGTTTGAAACTCGACAAAGTCCAACTAGAATCCTCCATGTGTTTGCCACAAATGGGCATGATAAATCCTTTAACTGGAAAATCTTTTCTTGGACGCGAAAAGAAAAGGGAGAAGGATAAAAGGAATAGAAGGATGTTAAAGAAATAAAGAAAGATGGAAGGATCATAAGTAAAAGAGGAAGGTAAAAAAACGAATGAGTAAAGGAGTAAATATGATAAGTAAAGGAGGATAAAAAGTACCAATCTACAAGTGTAGTTTCATGTGGAATCAATTTGGCTGTTCATTCAAAATTTTGCAGATACAAGGTATTTGCAGTGTGGCAACGCATCACTACTGATGGCATTCTTCCTAGGTTATGCTACACATCTGCCATTCTTGTGCATTTGCTATTAATGCTATTTTTCGTAATATTTTTCCTTTTGTCTTTTGTCAATGAATTTTTCCATGAACAATCCTTTGATAGGAACAATAATGGAGTGTAGGTGTGTGTCTGGCTTCTTCAAGAAATTCCAAAAGTATTTGTGCCGCATTTACTTGTCGTATGTGAAGAGGAGTCCAATAAAACATTTTGTGAATTAACACACTATATTTAATATATGGACATTTTATGGTAGCAAAATATTTTAATTTGAATATTATGTCAAATAACGCGTGGAAAAGTTTTCCGAAATTTAGACTAACAATGATCCATGACTGTTTGCTAAACCCTCTGTAAAGCAGTGGTATTTTTGATAGCTCAAATTATCCCGTAGTGTGGGAAAAACGAGTTCATGGATTGGCACCAAAAGCAGGATGCCTAGCCTTGCTTAAGGACTCCAAGGTGAAAAGATATTGGAGCAATAGAACTTTGCTGATGAGGCATTGACTTTTTTCTCTTATTGTTTTCATTTTTCTTGTGTGTGTTTTACACTTTTTTTTTTATCGTGTTAGAGTTTGGCATTGGAATTTTTAAAATAGTTAAATAACTTAATTTTAAGTCAATATATTAAACTTCATAATTTTTAAATTTGTGAAAAGGCTCTGAGGTGAAAAGATGTAGGAGAATTAGAACTTTGCTGAAGTTACATTGATTTTATTGTTTTCTTTTTTTCTTGTACGTGATTTACATTTTTTTTTTTATCTCGTAAGAGTTTGCCCTTTTCTCTTGCCATTGGAAATAAAACAAAAATATTAAATAATTTAACTTTTAGTCAATAAATTAAACTTCATAATTTTTAAAATTTAATTAATTTTTTAATAGCTTGATCGAAAAGAACATAACTAATTGTGTTTTTTCCTTCACTTAATTGTTCACAATTTTTTATTAATACGATTGAAAAGAAATCCACAACAACATCAAACTATTTTTTTTAAAATAGACCTATTTTAATATACAGTTCTCTTTTTTGTATACATGTTTCGTTATGATATACATTGTTTAAAATATTTTTCATATTACCTTGCAATATATTATATAGTTTAACTTCTCAATATTGTTCTCATATCTTTTGGGCGTTGTAGAATTCGCGTGTAGTGGGATCTAAATCCAAAATAAATTCTAAATAAAAAAAAAATTGATCATATGTTTATCTGATTCAGTCGATTTCAAAATCCTCTCACGCTGGAACTCTTTTGTAAAAATTCCACGAAATTCTTTCGGGACATATAAATAATATATTCCTCTGGAATACAAATGCGAGCGAAGTTTATAGTCCGGCTTCCGTTTTCTTCAAGCAGTCAGAGAGTTAAATAAATTTGAGCCTTATGGTGCAATTGCGTGTTTTTCGTCATTAACCCTCAAAATCTTCTTTTTCTAGACTTCCATAAATCTTAACCTTTGCGACAAAATTACTAGCTGGTTAATGAAGTTCAAACCTTCTTCTAACAAACATACTCATTTAAACTTTACGCATTAGTAAGACATGGTTTTCTTTTTTTACCTTACCCATTCATGTTTAACTAGAATGCATTTTTTTTTCTTTAAGTGGACGACGTCTTTAAGGAAATATTGATTAATTTGTTCTTCCGATATGTTTTTTTTTATTATTTGAAAGGCTAATAAATACTTTCAACATTGAAATGTTTTCTTTAAAACTAAAACTTCTGTTCTATTTATTTAATTGTATCTGATTTAATAGCCTTTATTTATTTTAATTATTAACTAATATCATTAATTGGCCAAATCGCAAAAAACTAACCGTGGGGATTTGGCAACTTTTTTGAAGTGACAACTGAGAGATAAGTCACCAAATGCAGTAAGCCGGATTTTTTGAACTGTTTGCAACAATCACATCTTTTTTCTTGGCGCACTTTGGCGAAAAGGTTTTTTGACACCAAAGCTCAGCGGCCCCTATTCTGCAATTTTGCCCATTAATTTATTTTAATATTTTAGTTATAACCTAATTAATTTTTAAAAAGTCTAAAAATATTAAATATCATTAGAAGAAGAGCACAATAGCATAGATTTCAAAGTGAAATGATGCGCATTGAAATTGATTTATTTTTATCTTGCCATTTCCCATTGAGCAAGACTTCAATTATTTTTGAAAACATAAAGAGTTGGTTCAACAATATGAAAGTTATTTCATCAATCTTTACATCATATTGCTTTACATAATTCACATAATAATCTTCAAGGTAAAATTGCAGAACAGGAACCATTGGGATTTGCTGTCCAAAATTCTTCTCATCACTGTCCACCAAATTACGGGTTGAGACTGTAAGTGAAATGAATTGCAAAAAGTACAAAAAAAAAAAAAAAAAAAAAAAAAAATCCGGGCTAGCACATTTGCAGACTTATCGCTCATATGAAGCCACGAAAACGTCACCAAATCTCAGCAACCCCTATTTTGTGATTTGGCCATCTTCACTATTGCTGTTCACAGATGAACGAGCAAATGAAAATTTCCAACTTCCAGCACTTTTAGCTGAACTTTAATCCACGAATTAAATATTTAATTTCTTTAAAATCAAACATTTTATTTTTATGCATAATAACTAGGTGTTTTTTCAGGGGCTTATTTAGGTAATGAAGTATTCAACACTAAAACAATTTTTTTAATAAAAGATATTGTAAAACATGAGTGCAAAATAGAATCAACCTTTTTGCTGTGTAAAACAAACATAAATAATAACTTCAAGTGTTAGATTGAGCTGTTCAAGTTCTTCTCACTGCTACAAAATTAAAATCAAATCATAACACTTTGTAATCGTTAAAAAGTGTTTTATTGAAACCGAAATTTAAACTAAATGATGGTTGTGATGGAAAATGGGAATGGGAAACAACCATTTCAAGGCTGAATTTTTATAAACATCCGTTTATTTTTTTTAAATATCTTTGGAAGTTTTTGACGTGCATTTAAAAACTTAGTATCCAAATTTTCAGCATAAACTAAAGCATAACATATAATTTTTTTTTCTGGAAAAATCGAAACTTTTTAAGTTTAAAAGGTGTAAGACCTCTTAAGTTTAAAAACCTAAAAATATTAAATTTTCTTTCAAATGTAAGCCTCTGATGGATTGGTGCAATAGAGTTGACAGCAATGAAATCGCATTCTTTCAAGAGGAAATTTTTGATTTTAACTCGTCATTTATTTAAATAATGCCAATTAAAATGTAAGCACGTTTTGGAACTATGCTTCATTATCATCATGGAAAAGGCTTGGCTATTTTCCTGCTTTAAATTTGGTAATTAGTTATCATTAGGAAACCTTTATCAAAACATTTCTGACCTCATTCCTCCTAATTGATTGTACGTTATATCCATAATAATTGGATTGCAAAATTAACCGAATACTTTTAATTCGCTAGCAAAATTGCGTATGTTTCTTTCTGATAATTTATAATTTCTGCGTTGGAAACAGAATTCTCTTTCTTTGGCGTTTTTAAAATGTTAAACGCCTTGTGTTTTCTTTGAAAGTCACAAAGGAAAGTTTATGTTCTGCCACAACATATTGATTTTAAGGCTAGGAATTTATATGTGTGCTCTTAAATACTAAACATAGTATTTTATTTTCATTTTATAGTTTCAACTATACGTTATAATATTGATTTATTTCGAATGTATTTCCCTTACGTGTAGCATAATAGGTTTTTTTTTAATTAGATTTTTTTATACTTTGAACGTGAGAAACGTGAAATTTTGTATGTATATAATAATATAATATAAACTGAATAAGCATATAATATATACTTATATGAAATTAGGAATATTCAAGTTTTCTTACAATTAATTGTTCATTATTTTATTATTAAATTTTTAAGGAATAGCATATGACATTTTAAAAAGAAAAAAAAAACTTCTTGAAATTTTTTTGTTTAAATAAATATAGTGTGTATTTTTTTCTAAAAGTAAATATTATATCAAGCCATTCTGAGTAATTTAGTTTAATTTTATCTCGTCAATTCCTTTTTCAAATACAAATAATTTATGCATCATGTCACATGGAATATTTTTCAATTGCATTTTTTTTAAAAATCAAATTTATTGTCATATCTTTCAGTGCACATGCTCGATACAGGTACGGCATTTTTTAGAATCGTTCATTAAATACTAATGTTCATAAATTAGTATTATGAGTTCTAATCCATAATATGAATTTTAGTTCGAAAATAAATACTACATTATCTGACTTTTAAAGCCAAATGTTACTTTGGATGGCACTTTAACCAAACGGCATGTTAAGCAAAGAGAAATCGAGTTCGAACCAGAATCACACATGTTTATGCCACAGATGGGCATGACAAATTCTTTAACTGAAAATTTCTCTCTTAAATCCTTCTGTAAATATTATTTTTAGTTCATTATTTTGTACACAAATTTGACATGAAATGTTAAAACCTAGATGCTTCTCAGAAAATGTTTTTTTTTTACAACGGTGGACTTGGTATTCAAATTTTGCATAGCATAAACAGTGTATTGCCGAGTAATGAAAACAGAGTATTAATGTCTGCGCTACATGACATATATATATATATATATATATATATATATATTCTATGACAGAAAAGCTAGGCTGACCGTCATTGCCTAGAGGCAAGACGTCACATCATCAACTCACCTCTTTTCTAAAAGTACAAACTGAAATAAGATTATTGTTTTAACTCCCAATTTCACTAATTGTAGATATTAAAAATCATAAACTTGTATATTATTTTGAAACAGGATCTTCTACTATCGAGCTGATTGAAAAATATCTGGAAATATCTAATGTGGATAATTTCCTTTAAGAAATTCAAAAAACGTAATTATCGATTCAATTTCAAGGTAACATAAAGCTATCCTTATTCCTGATAGAAACAGTTGAATATACTTCAAATATGTCCTATTGACAGAATACTTCAAAACGGATATTACTTGCAAAAAAGAAATGCATTGAATATACTAATATTTAATAACAAACGGAATATCGATTCCCATAATTTTATACATTATTAATTGCACTTTTAAAGTTATTTTTGGGATAACTGAAATGTGTCATTAACAAAATTGATTTTTTAAAATAATATTTAAATAAGTATCAATTAGATCATTTTTTCTTCATGAAGAATTAAATATTTATTATGTCTGAAAATTAACATTTAGGACGAAAATAATGTACAAAATTATTGGTTTGAATTATAGATAAAACTCCTGGTTCAACAACAATGATAAAAATATTTTATTTAATTAATTGGATGCTTTTAGGAACAGGTTTCTCTTCCTTTGAACTATAAAATATCCCAAATTAACATGGAAAAAAAGTTAATTGTGTAGTAAATAAAACTAATCATGGAAGGATATATTAAGTTCTTCCTGATAAATAAATTCGTTATATTATATGAACAAGAAGTCATTTTGGTAAATTGCTTAATTGGATTTCAAATACATAATAAAATGAAGATTTAATATAACTGCAAGTTAGGATCTCAATATAAATCATGTTATAGGGGAGTTTTTCTTCGTAAAAAGTAATGTAGTGGACATTATTATGAGTACAGACATATAAAATTGCCCAATTGATATTAATTGTACATAGGCTATTTAAAAGGCAAAACAAACGTAGATTCTGTAACATAAACGAACATTTATGGAAGCATATATTAACATTCTGGTTTTATTCACTAAAAAATTTACTTAAATTGTAGATTAAAAATAGATTTAGATTTTTTATTATAAATTGATTAAATTTTCAAAAACTTTTCAGTTTATATTTTTGTAAATGTTTCAATTTTAAATGACTGTTGAATTATAGACCACAATCCTTGATTGTAATGTTGTCTTTTCCCCGGAAGAGTAAAAGAAAAGCAAACATTGTGGTGCTCCCGAATAATATTGTCTATGTTGATTCAGTTCGGAGTATAAATCCTCTCCTAGGAATGGTCCAGACAATGCACGGCCACTGCAACAGCTCGGCAATCAGAGGCATGATGACGAGTACGCTCGACATCAGGCTGTTGCCACATTTTTGATATTTTTAAACGCCATCAGAAGAAAGTTTCATATTTTTGTGGTGCTTCAACTTTAATCTTGTGAGAGTAGTACCTGTTTTTATATCGACATTTAGCTCTGCAATTTGGTATTTAGTTTAATTTTAGAGAAATTGTAAGTTTAAATTTTGCCAAGGCAATTGCATTTGCAAGGGACGTATGAATGGTAGGTAATCCGACCCAGACTTCTAACATTAAGTATAATATTAACAGTATAAATAAATTTTATTTCATATTGTAAATAATAAAAAAAATTAAACAAAAAAGTATTTTGAAAGGATATAAATAAAATTAAGATTAATGATAGGTTTAATTATAATTATTTGATAAAAAGTGACTCTTAAATAAGATTGGGTTATCTATTTTCTTCAGGAGTCTTCATACCTAATTATAAATTAAAGTTCCATAATCAATAGAAAATATTTTAATATTATCCAAAACTTATAAACTATATTGACAGCATATAGTGCCTTAAAAATTTATGTAATATTCTTCCATGATAACTATTTAAAGATTATAAACTTTCTTTGGGTATAATTTTTTTTTTTTATGCATGGATTAAATTGAAAGATTTACTGATTAAAAGATCAACAGTAGCATTAACAAAACAGAAATACTTACCGAATGTAATTGTGATTTGAATGTGGGAAATATAAAATTTATCAAGCATATATTTTTCTAATTATTCTCTTTTCCATAATTCAAAATTCAAAATTTTCTTACTATTTAAGCGTTTTAAAGAGTATTTATATGGTTGATTTATATATTATTCATTAACTTCTAAAAGCGATTGGTGCTTTTAAAGAGTTTTATTTAATTACTTTCCTGAAGAATGAAACATTTTTTTAACTTTCTATATAATCATGAAATTTATTGCATGAAAACGGTATTGTTGATATCCAGAAACTTTAAAATTACCACGTATAATTGCCTTACAGAAAGGAGAAAATAAGACGAAAAAAAGGTCTTACAGGAAAGATGTCTGGTCATCTAAATGGCCAGAAAATGTTTTACAAGCACGAAGGCAATATTTTACTGTTATTTTGAAAGCGTTTCATGGATGAAATTTAAAATGTCTAGCTATCAAATGAAATACCCGAGTTAATAAGTCCTAATATTTATATATTATATGTTATTAAAATTAGTTTTACACTATTTCCTGGACGTTTCCAGACACAGATTCGCTAGTCATTGGGACACATCACAGAACTAGACCGACAACAATGCAGTCACACTTCACAGTGTACCTTGATGAAGAATATCATATGCTGTGAGAACCGTAAGTTCAGATACTATTCTCTGATATGCTTATCAATGGCCTTTACGATTACTATTGATCCGTTTACAGGTCAATACTTCAATAATGGTGAATCATGCGATGTGAGTATCTTTGACGATCGCTGTGCCTTTAAGTCGACCGCTAACTTCTTGAAGCAGTTTTTCCATGGTTTAACCATAATTTTTAGCCTTATTAAATGATGGTATCTTTCTGACACTTGTTGAGCGGTTCTTCGATTTGAACACCTATTGTTATTAGCCTAATCGAACTTCTTTGTCAAATGGCGACATAGTCTTTTACTGTCTGCTGCTTGCATGCGATGTGTTAGTGAATTCAAAGTGTGTAGGTGGAATAAAATTTAGATGAAAGCTACTAGTGAAAGTAGAATTTTTCCTTCTACGCGCCTTGTGGCTGTTCAATTGTGATGTTCTAAAACTCCAGCTATTCATTACATATTTACTGAAATTTATTTATTTGTATGATCATTAGGTATTGTAAATAAATATTAAAAAATGGATTTTAAATTACTATGACAGAAATATTCTCATATAGTAGATTTTAAAGTTAGCTCAATGTATTTAATTGATTTAAATGATCAATTAGTAATTTACTTGTATAATTATATAATATACCACATTTCTGTAACTCGTTAATTTTGAAAAAAATGTAAAAAAAACATTATGAATTAAATCTTTTTATAACTATGCAATATATTCTATATTTTAATTTTGAATTAACTCTTCGCACTCAATGGCCGTATAAATGAATAGTATTTATCATTTATTATTTTTATAATATTTTTTTCTATATGATGCCTATTTAAAATGCAATCTAACAAAAAATCTTTTTTTCCATATAACCATTTTATCCCATAATGCATCAACGGCAATAAATATTTATTCGATTCTTTGTAGTAAATATGATCTCTGATTGCCATTCTTCAAAATAACAAAAGAATAAACAAAAACCTGATTTTGCACCTGATGTTATTACAAGTGAAATTTCCTTTTCTACAAGTGTCGGCGTTGTTTTGCGAGCACAATTAAAGTGTTCTCCGGTATCTTAAGTGACCCTCAGCTAACAAGTAGGAATCACTGTCCATTGCCTAACTCAATTGCTGACAGACAAGTCAGTGATTACTACTCTCAAACACGTCACGTGTGTTTGTTAAGGTGCCCTCTTCCCCATGTTACGTGATCCGGCCACTAATTTAGGTCCTGTTAAGTCCGGTAATGACCATGATTTCGTTTCCACCTCCCCCTTTCTGTTTTTTTCTTTTCTTCTTTTATTTCTCTTCCAGATCTTTTGGAATAATTAAAATTAATTTGAGATGTAGAAATTGGAATCCAATGCTATGCGGCAAGATTGGGTTACGTTGTTGGAGATGGTAGCAATTAGGAGTTGGATGCTGTTGGGAATATTTTTTTTTTTCTGTATTTCGATTTGTTTGTGTTTAAAGACAGCTTTCCGGGAAAAATCGCCTGTAATTATCAGTAATAATGAAGGTAGTACATTTTGCTTAGAAGTATGTAGATCTATTTTAAGTGTTTTAGGGAATTTGTACTTTTCATAAGTATGTTTTTTTGAAAATTTCTTTGTAATCTTTCTAAAGAAAATTTCAACGGCAACGTAGATTATTTTTTTTACTTGATACAAATACATTTACGAATATAAGTATGTCAATTTTACAATTATGATGCAGTAAATCAAATATTCGAGTTGATTTTTTTACATGGAGGTAGGTAATTTTTAGATAATTATGGGAACTTTATACTAGGAATTATTTTTAATTTTTAATTATAGGAATTAGTAATTTTTAAGAAATTCTTAGGTAATTTTTTTCTTAAATTTGTAAATGAGTTGTAGATTTTGTTTAATACTTATCAAGAATAAAAAAAAAGATTGATATTACTATTTGAAAAAAAAAAATAGAATGAATATAACACAGTAAAAGTTTAATCTATTTTCAAACTATTTTTCCCCAAATTCCCCCTATACTTAAATTTATTATATTGATTACAATAAATGAAAAATTTGGCATTTTCTTTTGACACATACCATATTTACTCATGTTCATAGAATTAGTTGCTGAATTTTTATAGAAAAATTTATATTTATATAAAGATACCAATTTCTGTGACTCAAATAATTATTATGATCAGAATATCCTACAGATACTCTACAGAATATACTGTACAAATATTCAAATGAATATTTGTCCAATATAAAATGAACCTGGAAAATTTTGCTGTAATATCTTTATTTTTAATATCAACAGGTTATTTAAAATTTTAGCTGTATAAATCGGACAGTTTCAATAATAATGCATTGCACATGTTATATTAAACCTTATATGATATGACTTCTGTTTCTCATTGTAGCATTAAAATATGCAATGATAGTGACCAAAGCTATTAATATTATAACAAGTGTTTATGTTTAAGGTATTTTTAAAGGTAAGATTTTATTTTAAGTTGCCAAACATTGTTTGCTTTTATTGAGTTATTAAATATTTTACATAATAATTGATACTAATATTAAATATGATACATACACGATCACATACAAAAATGTATATTATTTACCAAAATTAAAAAATAGGATATATCTTAAATTGGAGAATAATTTGTTATTTTCATTTTAATTTACGCACAATGACACCAGTTTTATTTAAACCAAATATTTATTTTATTCTTCAACTAGATAATGGATTTTTAGTATATTGTTTGTGAAAAAGACCGTAAACTGAAATACCTAAAAAACGAATGCTAACAAAATAATCTCAAATCATTATTTAACCCTGCAGAGCTATGTGTCTCGAATGCTTAATTGATCCATAAAAGCAAACAATATGTGGCAACACATAATAAAGCCTAACTGTCATAAATACTCTGATCATAAACAGGCATTATAATGAAAATTTATCGCGATCATCGCATAATATATGTTAGCGTTAATATAACATTAAATTTCCCAGTTTCTGAATCATAGACTCTTACTGATATGGTCACAGTATATGTAATGAAAACTTATGTCATACTGAGGATTTGTGGAAAGTAATAAATTTTTATGCTCTCAAGCTTGATTTCTGTATCTCATATAGCTCATAATAAAGAATATTGTCTTAAAGGAAAACTTGATGTTGTAATTTCATTAAAGATATTAATTTTATTCATCTTGGGAATAGAATTAACTTCAAATTTCGAATGCTTAAATTTTGTAATGCTCGTAAATAAATACATTTGTCTCGAAATCTGCCAATATGCAGATGGTCTTAGCCCACCATGGGGCTGTTGCACCAAGGAAGAAGAAGATGAAAGATAGTGTAAATACGGACGTTTTGCTACAGAACACCCACAATTTTTACTAAATACTCCCGTCTTTAAGGTGGACAACCTCTTGTTTTAATACATTAGTAGACATTTCCAGAATAGGGAATTTTTACCCATCATCAGCATATTTACGGTTGTCGGTTTCGAACTAAGCTACTCTTTATGTTCAATTTTTTATTAGAAATAAATTGTTTTAAAGAAAGAAATTTGTATTATAATATTTTACACTATGTTGTTAACCAAATATTCTCAAATTAGTGCTCCGTGGTCCTTTAGTTAAAGAGATGATTTAGATGAGAGATTTCATGACGTCAAAGAGATGATTTGGATGAAATTTTGGGCTGTTTGCTAATATTGCCACTTCCCATTTTTTTTCTTGGCGATATTATCTTTTCTAAAGGATGTTGGTTATACATTGGATGACATATTCCATTCATAAATAGGTTTATTTAATCTAGTTTTCAAGCGATTAATTAATTTAATTTCCGAAGTACTATCAATTTAATAGTTAAACTGTTAATTTGCTTTTAAAAAGTGTTAGAAATGGGGCCATTCAATCCCCATGGACATCTCCAAGAATGTTTATTTAATTTAAAACCACTTATGAGTATGTGATGACTTTTTTTTTCACTATTTACATTTAAAAAAATCCCACAACATATTAAACGCGACAAATGACACACACTTATCAAATTCAAACCAAACTTAGAAGAACTGGTTCAGACAAAGCAGATGCATGTATATCATTTTTCGAGATTTATACAATGTTTAGTTTGACTATGATACACAAAAATTTACATAAAATGTTATTAATTAATCATAATTATAGTTTTCTGGGTGACAAAGTTGAGAAAGAGACAGGAGTGTGTGTAGGAGTGGATTAAGTGTTGGGGGTAAATAAAAGCGTTTAATTTAGAGTGTGAATTTAATCTTTAATGAGGGAATTTTTCTACAGTAAACAACCTTGATATGTGAATTTAAATTTGACAAAGACCTGCTCTTATGTGAGTAAATGATTGTTTGTCAAAAAATTAAATTGTTAAATGAAATTTGTTAAGCATAATAAAGTTGACATTGAGTACAGTAGGAGTGTGTGTATATGTAGATTGATGTAAATAAAGTCGTTTAATTTAGAAATTGGATTTAATCTTTAATTAGGAAATTTTTTCTACAGCAAACAGCCTTGATATTTGCATTTAAATTTGATTTAAATTAGCTCTTATGTGAGTAAATGATTGTTTGTCAAAAAATGAAGGTTTTAAATTAAATTGTTAAGTATAACAAAGTTTATATTTAATACAGAGAAAAGATTGTGTGTAGGTATAGATTAATGTAAATAAAAGCATTTAACTTAGAGAATGAGTTTAATCTTTTATTAGGGATTTTTTTCTACAACAAGCACCCTTGATATTTGAATTTAAATATGACTTAGATTTACTCTTATGTGAGTAAATAATTATTTGTCAAAAAAATTTAATTAACAATAACCTATTTGATATGTTAATTAGGTTAAGTAAAATTTTAAACGTTGAAAGGGTTCACGATCCATAAAAATATTTCAAAGACAACCACTTCACTAAGTTGTCCTTCAAAGCGTTTGTTGACAACCATTATTGTGAAGCATGTTCTCAACACTATCAGTAAACCTCAAATAAACTTTTCCGAGAAAGCTATAAAAAGTCCAAAAGACTGACAAACTGTTAACATAATGGTCGCCTTTAGCTTTTAGTCCCCCTGTAAAGTTTGATAATTCAATATGCTTGCATGGGAAACAAAGGGGCTGTCTCTGTTACCACGTCAACAAACTTGGACAAACGTAAAGAAACAATATCGATTGAGGATAGTTGACGTGTGCGGAAAACTGTCAGAACGATTGCTCTTTTGCACCATGCTCATGAATTATACATGAATCTAGTTCTCGAACTTTATTTAAAAAAAAAAAAAAAAAAATAGCTCTCAGTATAGAATTGGATTCAGTTCAGTGAAATTCAGGTTTTTAACTTAGTATTGCAGTGTTTTTGTTGTATCTTTTTATGTTGTGTTAAATAAAAGTTTCAAAAAAATATACTACTATTTTTAAACCAGTGATTTGAAAAAAAGGCTTGTTTTAATGACACGGGAAATAATAAATTCTTTATGTATTTAAATACAATTATAATATAATATACGTCAAACACACTTGATATATGAATTTATAATATAATATATACGTTTTAGCTATTTTATTATAGTATAAGTGTAACAATAGTATATTGTTCTACATTATTCTGACTTAACATTATTTCGAGTTTTATAACAGTTTTATAAATTTTATTTTTTATTTTTTTAAAAAAAGAAATAGCTTTCAGCATAGAATTCAATTCAGTTCAGTGAAATTCAGGTTTTTAACTTAGTATGCAATGCTTTTGTTGTATCTTTTTATGTTGTGTTAAATAAAAGTTTGAAGAAAATGTACTATTTTTAAACCAGTGATTTGAAAAAAGGGTTGTTTTAATGGCACGGGAGACAGTAAAATCTTTATGCATTGAAATACAATTATAATATAATATACGTCAAACACACTTGATATATGAATTTAAATTACTTGATATATGATTTAAATTTAAATTTGATTTAATTTTGAACTTAGATTTTCTCTCATGTGAGTAAATGATTGTTAGTCATAAAATTAAGTTGTTAAATTAAATTGTTAAGTATAACAAAGTTGAGATTGAGTACAGTAGAAATTTGTGTAGGTGTAGATTGGTGTAAATAAAGACGTTTAATTTAGAGAGTGGATTTAACCTTTAATTAGGGACTTTTTTCTACATCCAACACTTTTGATATTTGAATTTAAATTTGATTTATATTTGCTCTTATGTGAGTCAATGATTGTTAGTCAAAAATACTTAATTAATAATAGCCTATTTGATATTATAATTGGGATAAATAAAATTTTAAACGTTAAAAAGGGTTCACGATCCATAAAAATATTTCAAAGACAACCTCATCACTAAGTTGTCTTTCAAAGCGTTTGTTGACAACCATTATTGTGAAGCATTTTCTCACTACTATCAGTAAACCTCAAACAAACTTTTCAGAGAAAGCTATAAAAAGCCCAAAAGTCTGACAAACTGTTAACATAATGGTCGCCTTTAGCTTTTAGTTCCTGTGTAAAGTTTGATAATTCAATATGCTTGCATGGGAAACAAAGGGGCTGCCTCTGTTACCACGTCAACAAACTTGGACAAACGTAAAGAAACAATATCGATTGAGGAGGTTGACGTGTGCGGAAAACTGTCAGAACGATTGCTCTTTTGCACCATGCTTATGAATTATACATGAATCGAGTTCTCGAACTTTATTTAAAAAAAAAAAAGAAGAAATAGCTCTCAGTATAGAATTGGATTCAGTTCAGTGAAATTCAGGTTTTTAACTTAGTATTGCAGTGTTTTTGTTGTATCTTTTTATGTTGTGTTAAATAAAAGTTTCAAAAAAATATACTATTTGTAAACCAGTGATTTGAAAAAAAAGGCTTGTTTTAATGACACGGGAAATAATAAATTCTTTATGTATTGAAATACAATTATAATTTAATATACGTCAAACACACTTGATATATGAATTTATAATATAATATTATATATACGTTTTAGCTATTTTATTATACTGTAAATGTAACAATAGTATATTGTTCTGCATTATTCTGACTTACATTATTTCGAGTTTTATAACAGTTTTATAAATTTTATTTTTTATTTTTTTTAAAAAAGAAATAGCTCTCAGCATAGAATTCAATTCAGTTCAGTGAAATTCAGGTTTTTAACTTAGTATGCAATGCTTTTGTTGTATCTTTTTATGTTGTGTTAAATAAATGTTTCAAAAAAATATACTATTTTTAAACCAGTGATTTGAAAAAAAAGGCTTGTTTTAATGACACGGGAAATAATAAAATCTTTATGCATTGAAATACAATTATAATATAATATACGTCAAACACACTTGATATATGAATTTAAATTACTTGATATATGAATTTAAATTACTTGATATATGATTTAAATTTAAATTTGATTTAATTTTGAACTTAGATTTTCTCTCATGTGAGTAAATGATTGTTAGTCCCAAAATTAAGTTGTTAAATTAAATTTTTAAGTATAACAAAGTTGAGTTTGAGTACAGTAGAAATGCGTGTAGGTGTAGATTGGTGTAAATAAAGACGTTTAATTTAGAGAGTGGATTTAACCTTTAATTAGGGACTTTTTTCTCCATCCAACACTTTTGATATTTGAATTTAAATTTGATTTATATTTGCTCTTATGTGAGTCAATGATTGTTAGTCAAAAATACTTAATTAATAATAGCCTATTTGATATTATAATTGGGATAAATAAAATTTTAAACGTTAAAAGAGTTCACGATCCATAAAAATATTTCAAAGACAACCTCTTCACTAAGTTGTCTTTCAAAGCGATTGCTGACAACCATTATTGGGAAGCATTTTCTCACTACTATCAGTAAACCTCAAACAAACTTTTCAGAGAAAGCTATAAAAAGCCCAAAAGTCTGACAAACTGTTAACATAATGGTCGCCTTTAGCTTTTAGTTCCTGTGTAAAGTTTGATAATTCAATATGCTTGCATGGGAAACAAAGGGGCTGCCTCTGTTACCACGTCAACAAACTTGGACAAACGTAAAGAAACAATATCGATTGAGGAGGTTGACGTGTGCGGAAAACTGTCAGAACGATTGCTCTTTTGCACCATGCTTATGAATTATACATGAATCGAGTTCTCGAACTTTATTTAAAAAAAAAAAAAGAAGAAATAGCTCTCAGTATAGAATTGATTCAGTTCAGTGAAATTCAGGTTTTTAACTTAGTATTGCAGTGTTTTTGTTGTATCTTTTTATGTTGTGTTAAATAAAAGTTTCAAAAAAATATACTATTTGTAAACCAGTGATTTGAAAAAAAAGGCTTGTTTTAATGACACGGGAAATAATAAATTCTTTATGTATTGAAATACAATTATAATTTAATATACGTCAAACACACTTGATATATGAATTTATAATATAATATTATATATACGTTTTAGCTATTTTATTATACTGTAAATGTAACAATAGTATATTGTTCTGCATTATTCTGACTTACATTATTTCGAGTTTTATAACAGTTTTATAAATTTTATTTTTTATTTTTTTTAAAAAAGAAATAGCTCTCAGCATAGAATTCAATTCAGTTCAGTGAAATTCAGGTTTTTAACTTAGTATGCAATGCTTTTGTTGTATCTTTTTATGTTGTGTTAAATAAATGTTTCAAAAAAATATACTATTTTTAAACCAGTGATTTGAAAAAAAGGCTTGTTTTAATGACACGGGAAATAATAAAATCTTTTATGCATTGAAATACAATTATAATATAATATACGTCAACCACACTTGATATATGAATTTAAATTACTTGATATATGAATTTAAATTACTTGATATATGATTTAAATTTAAATTTGATTTAATTTTGAACTTAGATTTTCTCTCATGTGAGTAAATGATTGTTAGTCCCAAAATTAAGTTGTTAAATTAAATTTTTAAGTATAACAAAGTTGAGTTTGAGTACAGTAGAAATGCGTGTAGGTGTAGATTGGTGTAAATAAAGACGTTTAATTTAGAGAGTGGATTTAACCTTTAATTAGGGACTTTTTTCTCCATCCAACACTTTTGATATTTGAATTTAAATTTGATTTATATTTGCTCTTATGTGAGTCAATGATTGTTAGTCAAAAATACTTAATTAATAATAGCCTATTTGATATTATAATTGGGATAAATAAAATTTTAAACGTTAAAAAGAGTTCACGATCCATAAAAATATTTCAAAGACAACCTCTTCACTAAGTTGTCTTTCAAAGCGATTGCTGACAACCATTATTGGGAAGCATTTTCTCACTACTATCAGTAAACCTCAAACAAACTTTTCAGAGAAAGCTATAAAAAGCCCAAAAGTCTGACAAACTGTTAACATAATGGTCGCCTTTAGCTTTTAGTTCCTGTGTAAAGTTTGATAATTCAATATGCTTGCATGGGAAACAAAGGGGCTGTCTCTGTTACCACGTCAACAAACTTGGACAAACGTAAAGAAACAATATCGATTGAGGAGGTTGACGTGTGCGGAAAACTGTCAGAACGATTGCTCTTTTGCACCGTGCTCTATGAATTATACATGAATCGAGTTCTCGAACTTTATTTTTTTGAAAAAAAGAAATAGCTCTCAGTATAGAATTCGATTCAGTTCAGTGAAATTCAGGTTTTTAACTTAGTATGCAATGCTTTTGTTGTATCTTTTTATGTTGTTTTAAATAAAACTTTTTAAGAAAATATACTATTTTTAAAAAAGTGATTTGAAAAAAGGGTTATTTTAATGGCTCGGGAGAAAATAAATTCTTTATGGATTGAAATGCAATTATAATATAATATACGTCAAACACCCTTGATATATGAATTTAAATTTGAGTTAGATTTTCTCTTATGTGAGTCAATGATTGTTAGTCACAAAATTAAGTTGTTATATTAAATTGTTAAGTATAACAAAGTTGACATTGAGTACAGTAGGAGTGTGTGTAAGTGTAGATTGGTGTAATTAAAGACGTTTAATTTAGAGAGTGGATTTAATCTTTAATTAGGGAATTTTTTCTACAACCAACACCCTTGATATTTGAATTTAAATATTTGACCTGCATTTGCAATTGTGTAAGTAAACGATTGTCTGTCAAAAAATTAAGTTGTTACATTAAATTGCGAACAAAGTTGAGATTGAGTACAGAGATTGTAGGAGTGTGTGCAGGTGTCGATTAAGTTGCAGGTATAAATAAAGGCGTTTAAATTAGAGTATGGATTTTTAATCTTTAATTAGGGAATTTTTTCTACAACCAACACTCTTGATATTTGAATTTAAATTTTACTTAGATTTGCTCTTATGTGAATAAATGACTGTTTGTCAAAAAAAATTAATTAACAAAACCTATTTGATACGTTAATTGGGGTAAATAAATTTTTAAACGTTCAAAGGGTTCACGATCCATAAAAATATTTCAAAGACAACATCTTCACTAAGTTGTCTTTCAAAGCGACTGTTGACAACCATTATTGTGAAGCATTTTCTCACTACTATCAGTAAACCTCAAACAAACTTTCCAGAGAAAGCTATAAAAAGCCAAAAGGTCTGACAAACTGTTAACATAATGGTCGCATTTAGCTTTTAGTCCCCCTGTAGAGTTTGATAATTTGATATGCTTGCATGGGAAACAAAGGGACTGTCTCTGTTACCACGTCAACAAACTTGGACAAACGTAAAGAAACAATATCGATTGAGGATAGTTGACGTGTGTGGAAAACTGTCAGAACGATTGCTCTTTTGCACCATGCTTATGAATTATACATGAATCGAGTTCTCGAACTTTATTTAAAAAAAAAAGAAATAGCTCTCAGTATACTATAGAATTCGATTCAGTTCAGTGAAATTCGGGTTTTTAACTTAGTATTGCAGTGTTTTTGTTGTATCTTTTTATGTTGTGTTAAATAAAAGTTTCAAAAAAATATACTATTTTTAAACCAGTGATTTGAAAAAAAGGCTTGTTTTACTGACACGGGAAATAATAAATTCTTTATGTATTGAAATACAATTATAATATAATATACGTCAAACACACTTGATATATGAATTTATAATATAATATATACGTTTTAGCTATTTTATTATACTGTAACAATAGTATATTGTAACAATAGTATATTGTTCTGAATTATTCTGACTTAACATTATTTCGAGTTTTATAACAGTTTTATAAATTTTATTTTTTATTTTTTTAAAAAAAGAAATAGCTCTCAGCATAAAATTCAATTCAGTTCAGTGAAATCCAGGTTTTTAACTTAGTATGCAATGCTTTTGTTGTATCTTTTTATGTTGTGTTAAATAAAAGTTTGAAAAAAATTTACTATTTTTAAACCAGTGATTTGAAAAAAGGGTTGTTTTAATGGCACGGGAGACAATAAAATCTTTATGCATTGAAATACAATTATAATATACGTCAAACACACTTGATATATGAATTTAAATTACTTGATATACGATTTAAATTTAAATTTGATTTAATTTTGAACTTAGATTTTCTCTCATGTGAGTAAATGATTATTAGTCCCAAAATTAATTTGTTAAATTAAATTTTTAAGTATAACAAAGTTGAGTTTGAGTACAGTAGAAATGCGTGTAGGTGTAGATTGGTGTAAATAAAGACGTTTAATTTAGAGAGTGGATTTAACCTTTAATTAGGGACTTTTTTCTCCATCCAACACTTTTGATATTTGAATTTAAATTTGATTTATATTTGCTCTTATGTGAGTTAATGATTGTTAGTCAAAAATACTTAATTAATAATAGCCTATTTGATATTATAATTGGGATAAATAAAATTTTAAACGTTAAAAAGGGTTCACGATCCATAAAAATATTTCAAAGACAACCTCTTCACTAAATTGTCTTTCAAAGCGATTGTTGACAACCATTATTGGGAAGCATTTTCTCACTACTATCAGTAAACCTCAAACAAACTTTCCAGAGAAAGCTATAAAAAGCCAAAAGGTCTGACAAACTGTTAACATAATGGTTTGCCTTTAGCTTTTAGTTCCCCTGTAAAGTTTGCTAATTCAATATGCTTGCATGGGAAACAAAGGGGCTGTCTCTGTTACCACGTCAACAAACTTGGACAAACGTAAAGAAACAATATCGATTGAGGAAGAGGTTGACGTGTGCGGAAAACTGTCAGAACGATTGCTCTTTTGCACCATGCTCATGAATTATGCATGAATCCAGTTCTCGAACTTTATTTAAAAAAAAAAAAAATGAAATAGCTCTCAGTATAGAATTGGATTCAGTTCAGTGAAATTCAGGTTTTTAACTTAGTATTGCAGTGTTTTTGTTGCATCTTTTTATGTTGTGTTAAATAAATGTTTCAAAAAAATATACTATTTTTAAACCAGTGATTTGAAAAAAAGGCTTGTTTTAATGACACGGGAAATAATAAATATTTTATGTATTGAAATACAATTATAATATAATATACGTCAAACACACTTGATATATTAATTTATAATATAATATATACGTTTTAGCTATTTTATTATACTGTAACAATAGTATATTGTTCTGCATTATTCTGACTTAACATTATTTCGAGTTTTATAACAGTTTTATAAATTTTATTTTTTATTTTTTTTAAAAAAGAAATAGCTCTCGGCATAGAATTCAATTCAGTTCAGTGAAATTCAGGTTTTTAACTTAGTATGCAATGCTTTTGTTGTATCTTTTTATGTTGTGTTAAATAAAAGTTTGAAAAAAATTTACTATTTTTAAACCAGTGATTTGAAAAAAGGGTTGTTTTAATGGCACGGGAGACAATAAAATCTTTATGCATTGAAATACAATTATAATATACGTCAAACACACTTGATATATGAATTTAAATTACTTGATATACGATTTAAATTTAAATTTGATTTAATTTTGAACTTAGATTTTCTCTCATGTGAGTAAATGATTGTTAGTCAGAAAATTAAGTTGTTAAATTAAATTGTTAAGTATAACAAAGTTGAGATTGAGTACAGTAGAAATTTGTGTAGGTGTAGATTGGTGTAAATAAAGACGTTTAATTTAGAGAGTGGATTTAACCTTTAATTAGGGACTTTTTTCTCCATCCAACACTTTTGATATTTGAATTTAAATTTGATTTATATTTGCTCTTATGTGAGTTAATGATTGTTAGTCAAAAATACTTAATTAATAATAGCCTATTTGATATAATACTTGGGATAAATAAAATTTTAAACGTTAAAAAGGGTTCACGATCCATAAAAATATTTCAAAGACAACCTCTTCACTAAATTGTCTTTCAAAGCGATTGTTGACAACCATTATTGGGAAGCATTTTCTCACTACTATCAGTAAACCTCAAACAAACTTTCCAGAGAAAGCTATAAAAAGCCAAAAGGTCTGACAAACTGTTAACATAATGGTCGCCTTTAGCTTTTAGTCCCTTTATAAAGTTTGATAATTCAATATGCTTGCATGGGAAACAAAGGGGCTGCCTCTGTTACCACGTCAACAAACTTGGACAAACGTAAAGAAACAATATCGATTGAGGAGGTTGACGTGTGCGGAAAACTGTCAGAACGATTGCTCTTTTGCACCATGCTTATGAATTATACATGAATCGAGTTCTCGAACTTTATTTTTTTGAAAAAAAGAAATAGCTCTCTCAGTAATTCAGTTCAGTGAAATTCAGGTTTTTAACTTAGTATGCAATGCTTTTGTTGTATCTTTTTTATGTTGTGTTAAATAAAGGTTTGAAGAAAATATACTTTTTTTAAACCAGTGTTTTTTTAAAAAAAGGGTTGTTTTAATGACTCAGGAAATAATAAATTCTTTATGTATTGAAATACATTTATACTATAGTATACATTGTAACTGTTTTATTGTACAATAATTGCAACAATAGTATATTTTTTGCATTATTCTGACTTTCATTATTTGGAGTTTTATAAGATGGTAAATTACATAGCAAACTATTAAGTAAACTACTAGTAAATCTAGTACAATAAACTACTCTAAATTTTATTTACACTGATATAATATAAAAATCACAAGAAGAATTGGATCTTTTCATTTGTTTCATTTATTCATATCATTTGTACTACTTACAATTTTCCCACAAGAAGTGCTGTAAAGAGAGACATGTTTGACATTTGAATGCGTTTATATATACAGTCCTTTTTTTACATATTTTTGCAACACAGGTCTAGACTTCCCAAATATCCTCTAATTGTGTATAAGTATGATTTAGGGCAAGTGGTATTGGCATTGTTATGAATAATATACATTTAAATACAAAATTACAGTAGTTATTTAGCCAAAGACGATAAAAGTGAGAGAAAATCTCGTCTTTGATATTTGTATGCATCTATATATATATATATGTACTGTCTTCTTTCTTATATATTTTTCAACATAAGTCGAGACTTAATAAATATCCTCTAATTACTGCTGTATGAGTATGCTTTAAGGCAAGTAGTATTGTTATATAGCTAATATACATTCAAATACAAAATTACACTAGTCCTTTAGCTAAAGATGGTAAAGAGTGAGAGAGAGAGAAAATCTCGTCTTTGATTTTTGTATGCGTTTACATAGGTACTGTCTTCTTCTTTATATATCTTTGCAATAAGGCCTAGACTTCCTAATTATATTCTAATTACTGGTTTATAAGTATGCCTTAGTTCAAGTAGTATTGGTATTGCTATGTAATTAGTATGCATTCAAATACAAAGTTATAGTAATCCTTTAGCCAAAAGTGATAAAAAGAGAGTGAGAAAACTTCACCTTTGACATTTGTATGTGCTTATATATGTACTACCTTCTTTTTTTTTTGCAATACCTCTTTTTTACAATTCCTAAATATATTCTAAGTACTGGTGTATAAGAATGCTTTAGTGTACGTAGTATTGGTATTTTTATGTAACTAATATAGATTCAAATACAAAATTACAGTAGTCCACTTGCCAAAGACGGTAAAGAGAGATAGACAGAGAGAAAATCTTTGACATTTGTCTGCGTTTATATGTATATACACTGTCTACTTTTTTTAATGTATTTTTGCAAAGGAGGCCTAGACTTTCCAAATATTCTCTAATTACTGATGTATAAATATACTTTACGGCAAGTAGTATTGGTGTTGTTATGTAACTAATATGCATTCAAATACAAAATTACAGCAGCCAAAGATGGTAAACCGTTCTACAATTATAATCGTTATTCAAGTTTCGATTTTTCATAAATTTAATTGAAAAGTTAGACGTAGAATTTGATGCTTCATTATCATGACTAATAGGCGTTTTGATGCTTTATTATCTTAAATATAGGTGTATTTAATCTAGTTTTAAATTGATTAGTAAATTAAACTATATTTTATCCGTTATTATTGTAACTAACAGGCGTATAATTTTGATAGTTCGTTATCCTTTTGAGAATTTATCGTCCTTTTTATACTTCATTACCTAAAGTAATAAGCTTATTTAAACAGTTTTAAATTGGTTATTATATTTTATTTTAGTAGCATTGTCAACTTAACGGTTAAATTTATGCTAAAAATTGTGATTTTAATTTAAACAAAGCCAAATATAGAAGAACTGGTTTAAACAAAGTAGTTGCATCCTCTTCGTTAAAATTTGAATTTTTAAATTTGACTAAGATTTGCCATTTTCTAAATAATTTCAGTTCTACAATTATGGTCGTTATTCAAGTTTCGATTTTTCATAAATTTAATTGAAAAGTAAGACGTAGAATTTAATTTAAAATTGATTAATTTGTTAGGACTTATCCCCTCAACTATAATAAATATTAAAATAAGTAAAGCTGTTTATATACGTAAAGCTCATTTAAAATAGCGTAATAGTGTAAATATAATTTATTTAATATATTTACTGCAAAATAAATTTACATTAATAAAATAGTTCTTTTTATAAAAAGTTCTTAACTATCAATCTTTACTACAGTGACAGTTCAGCTGACTTTGGAGATTTTTGACAAATGAACATGAATAAAACATGAGTTAGGGTAGTTGTATTTCGTTTCTTTTACATTTTTTTTTCTGGAAAACTGCATTGAATTTTCTTTAAACAGATCTGCAGTTTTGATAACTTGAGAACACTTTGCCAAAACAGCTTTGATTTCTGCAATCTCAATTGATATTTTCTTCATCCTAAAATGGATTTTTAAGCACAAATTTAGAAGTATATCCCAGCACACTGAAAAAAAACCGAAAACAGATAATGTAAACTGTATAAGATGTGTCAAATGTATATGCATTTCGCCCTATATTTGATATTATGATCCACATGCGTGGTTGAGAGTGATAAAAAATTTCAGATTTTTTTAGCTTGGCCAAATCAGTGATTTCCAAAGTGTAATTCATAGTCTTTTAAGGACTGTTAAAGGAGGACTTGATTAAAAGTCTGCGCTGTTCGCTTCCCTTGTTTTTGAGTGCCATTTTCTTCTCTAAATAATACAGATGCTTTATTATCTTAAATAAAAAGTGTATTTAATCCAATTTTAAATTTATTAGTAAATTTCAAACTGGATTTGATGCTTTATTATCATGACTAATAATTTTGATGCTTAATTATCTTAAATATAGGTGTATTTAATCGAGTTTTAAATTGATTAGTAAATTAAACTAGATTTGATCCTTTATTATTATAACTAATAGGCGTATAATTTTGATAGTTCGTTATCATTTTGAGAACTTATCATCATTTTTATACTTCATTACCTAAACTAATAAGCTTATTTAAACAGTTTTAAATTAGTTAGTATATTTTATTTTAGTAGCATTGCCACCTTAACGGTTAAATATATGTTAAAAATTGTGATTTTAATTTAAACAAAGCCAAATATAGAAGAACTGGTTTAAACAAAGTAGTTGCATCCTCTTCATTAAAATTTGATTTTTTAAATTTTGTGTCTAAGATTTACCATTTTCTAAATAAATAATTGGCTGTCAAAAAGGTTTCTTTAATAAGTAGCTTGTGTTTTATTTGTAATTAATTTAAATTTTAAACAACAAAACTGTTTTCAATATACCACCACACAAGAAATCATAAAAGAAAAAGTTTCAGAACCACTAGGATTGATGTTAAGTAACCAAGATTTGTTAACCAAAATTGTTTACTTTCAACAATTCAACGTTATCACAATGCGTGGTTATGTGAGTTTATTATTGTTTATAAATTTTCAAAGAGGTGCATTTATAATAAGAATTGCATCTAACAAATTAAATTAGATGATCAATCGTTAACACAATGCATCGTTAAGCGAGTTTCTTGTTGTACATAAATTTTCAAAGATATACATTTATAATAAGAATTGGTAAATATTACAATATTTATGAAGCATCGTTTAAGCAAGCATCAAACTTAGCATAAATTTCCTTATTTAATTTTTAAACTTTTTCCCAAATGTTTCTAATGTATGTTTAGATATTTTTTGGGGTGAAATAAACTGCCCTTCTCTTCTTTTGTGGCATTTAGTTCTAAAAAGAGAAACCTTCACGTCAGCTTGCGAAACATAAAATTCCTCTTATCGAAATTTACGATCTCTCACAGACCAGAATAAAGCTCTCTGGGGGAAATTTTAGACAAAATGTTGCGAAAATGCTTTTTGAAGTGAATAAAAATGGTGGAATCGATGCCTGCTTAGCTTAGAAAGTAATTTGCGCTATCTAATAAAAGTGCTTATTGAAAATTTTAAGCAATTTATTATTTGTTTATAATATTTTCTGAAAAAAAATTAAGTAATCTCTTTTTTTAAAACCATGTTTAATTTTTAGTGTTGTATCCTAAATTAAAACTTAACGATGTATAATCTTGCTTTATAAATAGTTTAGTATATACCAGCTTCGTTCTAATGATTCATTTATTTCATAGATACTTTTTTAAATTGTTACAAAATTTACTTTCAGTAGCTTTTTAAGTTGTGCTTCCTCACAAGTTGCAGTATCACATTATATTGTAATCACATTTTATTGTTTTATTTTTCAGAGTCGGATTCATTTCAATTTTTTTTTCTCGTTGTTCTTTAATAGATAGATTTGTCTTTTTTTTTTTTTTTGAAAAATATTTGTCTATTTCGCTAATTTATAAGTCAAAATATAATGTAAAGTAATTTACCGCTAGTATCGTTAATATTTCATTTAAAAGTTCTGAAAAAATATTTAAAATATTCCAAAACATTTCAATTATCATATAAAACAATGCACTTAAAAAACCTAACACAATCTTGATTTCAAGATTTGGATTGATTATCTCTGATGCATATTTAAGGCTAATTAGAACTGGGCCAGAAGTTTAATGTGGATTCTGAGCCCCTTACACACACCCGTGCCACGTCCAGTATACGAACCTGAAGTGCCAAAGCCAGAGCGCTAGCCAATTGGCAATTAGGCTGCCTTGATTTCAAGAAGTAATTTACGTTCGATTTAACTACTTAAACAGTACAAATCCTAAATACGTTTATCCCCAAAATATGTTCATGTTCATAATTTGAATGCTATTTATCATGCTACAATTTAAAAATTGCATTGAAATAGCATTCATAGAGATTGATCAAGAATGCCAGAAGACACTTTGACATTTAAGACTGAGTGATGCACTGACATGCAATAATTGCCAAAAATTATTGAAGAGCTGAAGATTTAAATATTAAAAGAGCAGTAATTAACCTAAATAGGCAATAGAATTAAAAAAAACAAAGTAATTATCAGAGATCCTAATAGTCGATGTTATTTAAGCGTGGCATTAAAAATTAGAGTTGTTCAATAATGGAAAAAGAAATAAATTCATGTTTAAATTGCCTTCAATTGTAGAAATTTTAGCATGAAGTCTATCTGTTAGCATCCAAATATCACACAGGAAATATATACATAGTAGAAATACATCGAAAAAATACATAAAATACATACATGTTCAACATGGTAGTGTTCTCAAGCAGAAAGAAAACTAGTAGAAAAACGTGCCAAAAGGGCCATAACTGCTTGGAAAGTAAACCAAAGTTGGTACAAAATGACCGAATACCAAACAAACTGTAAAATATCGTTAATACTATACCATTTTCCTTATTTAAGATTATATTATTATAACAAATTTAAACTATGTTTTATTCATAAGAATTACTAAATTGTTTTAAATAAAAAATATTAAAAAAATAAGTGTATGTAAAAAAGAACATTTTTAAATATTATAACGACCATAATTTTTAAAGTGATTTTGATATTTTATTATTAAATATAAATTTATTAAACATTCAAACTTATAAATTTTATTTTAATTTTACGTATTAAAAACGAATGTTTAATACGTGTTTATTTTAATGTGTGCAGCAAATGTATTTCATTGTATTTTAGAACGGTCTAAATTCATTCACCAAATTATAATATAAAAATAATTATTATATTAATAAAATAATACTTTATAATAAAAATTAAGATGCTTTTAATACGCCTAATCGCTTAAAATACTCATATTTTGCAAACAGAGTTAAACATGATGATGTATAATGTATAGTATCCTTTTTTACAGAAATACTAACAAACATTTTTTATGGAAATACTAACAACACTTTGCAACTATTTAAACTTTTGTTTATTTTTATTCAATAGTAAAGAAAATAACTCTGGAAAAATTAAATGCATCTGTTTATTCCTATGAATTGGACTGTATTTAATCCTGCATTTGCATTTTGATTTTTGAACCACTTTTATACTTCGATTTGGACTTTTTGACATTGGAATGTATTTAAATCGTATTTAAAAAAACATTATCGCAATAATTAACTTAATATTTCAGGGTTTTTAATTTGACATGTATAGTAAAATTTGATTTTGTGAATATATTTGTCTTAACCATCATTTGGCATTAATTAATCGCTTTTCATATCGTTTTAAGTATTCATACCAAACATTTAAACACATTGATGTTTATCTAAAATACAAAATTATTTTATAGAAATACTAACAACACTTTGCAAATATTTAAACTTTTTTTTTATTCAGTAGTAAAGAAAATAACTCTGGAAAAAAAACATATCCCAATAATTAACTTAATATTTTAGGATTTTAATTTGACATGCCTAGTAAAATTCGGTTTTAATATTTGTCTTAACCATGATTTGACATTAATTAATGGGTTTTCATATCGTTTTACGTATTCATACCAAACATTTAAACACAATGATGTTTATCTGAAGTATAACTTTTTTTACAGAAATACTAACAAACCTTTTTATAGAAATAGTAAAAAATTTTATAGAAATGCACTTTGCAACTATCTAAACTTTTGTTTCTTTTTATTCAATAGTAATAAAAATAACTCTGGAAAAATAAATTGTATCTGTTTATCCCTATCAATTGGGATTGTATTTAAACCTACATTTGCATTTTGATTTTTGAACCACATTTATACAATTGGAATTGCATTTAAACCTGCATTTCCATTTTGATTTTTGAACCACATTTATACTTGAATTTCGACTTTGGGCATTGGAATGTATTTAAACCTTATTTAAAAAAACATATCGCAATAATTAACGTAATATTTTAGGATTTTAATTTGATATTCATAGTAAAATTTAAAAAGAAAAATAGTATTCCGCTTTAATATTTGTTTTAACCATCAGTTGATATTAATCAAGCACTTTTCATATCATTTTGTGTATTAATACAAAACATTAAAAGTCCAACAACATCCTATGTCTCTGTACGGCGCTAAGTGCAGAACAAAAGCTCTCAAAAGAGACAAAGGGTATCTCATATTTATAAATCGTAAGTTGCTATCGATGCGCGCCAAGAAATCAATATCGTTTTTCCGTGATGATACCTCTCGGTGTCAGGTACGGCATTTGGGTGTGGTGCGCTCGGCTCGAAAGGGGGGAAATCCCAATATTTAATTAATTTCGGGACGGAGGACTTCTTTTAGTTTGCGCGAGTTCTAAGAATGCCGCTGCTGTTCTTAAAGTGGAGGAATTGTTTTTGCAAAAAGCCTAATCCAGTATTTGTTTTCATGCATTTCTGTTCATTTTATAAACTTAAGTATACAGTTCGCTAGTATGTATTATAAATTATTTGAATGGCAATGTATTATAAATTATTTGAATTGCAAAATAAATTACGTATGGGTTTATTTTCCGTTTGAAACCGTTGATTTTTTTTTTTTTTTTTTTTTTTTTTTTTTTGAATCGGTAAAATGATTTTTTCCCCATCTGAAATAAGTTATTTATTAAAATTATTTTTTAATATTCAAATAGTTTTTTTTTAGGAAATGATTTTGTATATTTTGTATTTATTACTGATTGTTTTTTTTTCTTCAAATTAAGTCTTTGTTGAAAACAATATTATTACATAAATATTGGAAAGAGAGAATACATTTAAGAAAGTTAAGAAAATACTTTTTTTTTTAATATTCAAATAGGGTTTTTTTTAAAAATGATTTTGTATATTTTTAAATTTATGATTAATTGTTTTTATTTAAAATTAATTCTTTGTTAAAAGCATTATTATTATGCATATATGGAAAGAGAAATTACGTTGAAAAATGTTAAGAAAATCCATTTTCTGAAATTTTTTTTAATTATGTTAATACAAACGCATATGAATTATGAACCAAATTTATGATTAGAGGTAAAAACAAATTAAATAGATTTTGTTTATCCAAATAATATTTTCCAAAAACTTAGGAATAATAACATGACACGAATGAAAAAATATAAAATATATTGCGTCACTTAATCTAAAATTAATGAAATATTATTTAACATAAAATATTAGTATTTTATGTCTCAATAAATATTTACTGAAAATATTTGACTGGTAGTTGATATATGTTTCAAGATAATAAGATGAAATATGTTTCAGCTAATATACAAAATATTCACAAATACAATATATTTTCAGTTTTTGAATTAAAGTTCATTGTGTTACACCAATTTTTATAACTTACTGCACAATTCGATACCAAATAGGAAAACAGCAATTTATGAATACTTAGTTGCATTTTTGTCGTTTTAAACAATTTTTTTCTCTTAGAAACTAAAACATGAAATAAAACATTTGATGACAGTTCAATGTAAATTATAAATTAACATTATTGGAAGAAAGAGAACTTGTTCGTATTGCTTTGACCTCTTTCGAGAAAATTTATTATTTTAAAACCTACTTATATAAGTTCAATAATCATCATATTCGCAAAATATTTAATCGTCTTTGGATTAAATACCTTGAAAATATGATGATTAGTAAATAAAGTAAATAATCCACTTCTGGACATTATCATTATATATTCGTTTTAAGACTCAAAAATAGAAAATAAATAAAAATAAAAATGTGTATACTTAATGTATACAAGTAGAAAATAATTTATCAAAATTTCAGAAAAAAATAGGAGATTTATTCAATAATGAGTTCAGCGATTTAAATAAAGAGTTGATTTATTTATAGTTCAGCTTGTTTAGTTCGCATGGTTTAAAGTGCGGCATTAAACTATTAGATTTAATAGAAAAAAATAAATTCATTTATCACTTATCATTAACTTCAGCGTTAATATTTCGAAATTTTTGTCATATTTATATTTCGCCGTGGCATACATATGTGGAAGCCGAACTATAATATTATTCAACAAAAAATATATATTTATCGTCATTTATATATATGTTATAAGATGGGTTGAAACTTATTGAAAAATTCATTTTATTATTCAATAACATTACTATTTTCATTTTAGATTTCAATTTCCATTTAAATGCTGGTATACAACAGTCCAGAAATTGCAATAAAAAATTAATATTTAAATTAAATGTAAAAACGTTTGAAAAAAAATTATATCTTCATAAACCAGAATTATCACGGAACTAGTATTGTGATTTTTTTTTTAAAGCTGATTAGAAAAAACTACACGAAAGTTTAAAAAATTCATAGGGAAAGTAAAAAAAAAATATTTTAATTCCAACTTGAAATATAATATATAGTCAACTCTAGCAAAAATTTGGAATATTTTGATTTAAAAAAATGTAAAAAGGAAGTCTTTCAATAAAAAAAATAATTTTAAAAGAAAATTACTTTAAATACAAATACCCAATAATACCAAATAAGTAATACAATACAAATACCAAAAGTAATACAAATTATTTAATTTTAAAAGAAAATTACTTTATAATACACTCGCATTATTTCTTGAATGTACCTTTTCTTTCTGACATAAAACATTTAAACAATAACATCACCCTTATCATATTGACATTTAGTCTGCATGTTTTCTTGAATAATATTTGATTTCCTTTTTATTTTTACTCGTCATCGTATTCATTTTACCTTTCAACGATTCTCAATACATATCTCTAAAAAAAAAAGATTTTATAATCAGGAGATCTTGAATAAATCAGATTTGAAAGACCATGAACTTCATGCAAATAGACTCATTTAAGTCTTCTTGTAAAATGACCCACTACAATTTTCCCCTTCAGTTACTGGGGGAAAAAAAGAAAGAAGTCTTTGAAAGAGTTCTTTTTTCTTTTCCTTCAAGAATAAAAGAAAATCCGGATATTGATCTTATGTCTGAACTAAATGGGGTTGAATTTTGTTCTCGCTTAAGTTATTTAATTAAACGTTTTATAAATTAAATTAGACCGATCGATTATAGTAGTGTTTAGAAATTATATTAATTTCTGATTCATTTTACATTTTTTTTAGAAACTGAATTATGTATCGTGTTATATTTATCTTGAAATTATTTGCTCAGTTAAGCAAAGAAATATTTAAAAATTTGTTTTGTGAATTAAATTATAACGTTAGTTTAAAAGAAGTAACGATCACTTCCAAGAAAACTTATTAAAAAATTTAGCAAAACTAAAGTAAATAAAAAAAAACAGTGTTAATTAAACTCAAAACAGTGATAATTAACAATCATTTATTATCATTTACATATATGTTAAAATATGGGTTTGCAACTTATTAACAAATTCACTCTACTATTCAATAACATTACTATTTTCATTTTGGATTTCAGTTTTTATTTAAATGCTAGTATACAACAACCCAGAAACTGCAATAAAAAATTCAATATTTAAATGTAAAAAATTTTGAAAAAAAGATATATCTTTATAGTCCAGAATTATCCCGAATTTAAAATTGTGATTTTTTTAAAGTTTTAAGTAGAAAAAAATTAAGAAAATATTTTTTTTTTTCCAATTTGTAATATAACATACAATAATCTATAAGATCCAAAAAGATTCTTTAGAGTTCTGAAATATTTTATTGCATTTATCTATGAAATAATTAAAGGACACTAGAAATATGTTTAAAGACACCTTCAAATATTTTGATTTAAAAAATAAAAAGTAATTTTAAAAGAAAATTACTTTACGATAAAACCCCCCCCCCATTATTTCTTGAATGGACCGTATTCTTTCTGACATAAAACATTTAAACAATAACATCATCTTTACCCTATTGACATTTAGTCTGCATGTTTTCTTGAATAATATTTGATTTCCTTTTTATTTTTTATTTTTGTTGCCGTATTCATCGTACCTTTCAACGATTCTCAATACATATCTCTCACGAAAAAAAAAAAAAGATTTTATAATCAGGAGATCTTGAATAAATCAGATTTGAAAGACCATGAACCTCCTGCAAACAGACTCATTTAAGTCTTCTTGTAAAATCGCCCACTACAATTTTCCCCTTCAATTACTGGGGGAAAAAGAAAGAAGTCTTTGAAAGAGTTCTTTTTTTTCTTTCAAGAATAAAAGAAAATCGGGATATTGATCCTATGTCTGACTAAATGGGGGTTGAATTTTGTTCTCGCTTAAGTTATTTAATTAAACATTTTATAAATTAAATTAGACCGATCGATTATAGTTCTGTTCAGAAATTATATTAATTTCTTATTCTTTTCACGATTTTTTTAGAAACTGAATTATGTATCGTATTATATTTATCTTGAAATTATTTACTCTGTTAAGCAAAGAAATATTTAAATATTTTGTTTGGTAATTAAATTATAAGGTCAGTTTAAAGAATTAATGCTATCTTTCAAGAAGTCTTATTAAAAAATTTAGCAAAACTAAAGTAAAAAAAAAAAAATTAAACTCAAAACAGTGAAATATATTTTTCATTATCATTTTACATAGATGTTAAAAATGGGTTTGCAACTTATAGAAAAATTCAATTTACTATTCAATAACATTACTATTTCCATTTTGGATTTCAGTTTTTATTTTTCTAGTATACAACAACCCAGAACTGCAATAAAAAATTCAATATTTAAATGTAAAAAATTTAAAAAAAAGATATATCTTTATAGTCCAGAATTATCCCGTATTTAAAATTGTGATTTTTTTAAAATTTTAAGTAGAAAAAAATTAAGAAAATAAATTTTTTTTTTTTCCAATTTGTAATATAACATACAATAATCTATAAGATCCAAAAAGATTCTTTAGAGTTCTGAAATATTTTATTGCATTTATCTATGAAATAATTAAAGGACACTAGAAATATGTTTAAAGAGACCTTCAAATATTTTGATTTAAAAAATAAAAAAGTAATTTTAAAAGAAAATTACTTTACGATAAAAACGATAAATGAATAATGACTCATTTTTTAAACAATTAATTTATTCACAACGTTTTTACATGCAGATACCTGTATCTAGACAAAAAACAAATGTACACAATTAAAAAAAAAGTATACTTAATAAAAAAATTGGTTTTGACGATCTCATGATCAGAGTAAAAAGTAGAAGGACACTTCTAAAAATGAGGTGTACATTATAAATTAATATGGAATTCTTTTCCCGTTGACTCGAATTACTTCGAAGATCCTATTTGGCATCGAACTGTATAAAGATTGAATTTTTGTTTGGCAAAATTTGTCCCATACAAAGTTTAATGATTTCTGCAGCTCAGCTACAGATTCAAACTGCTTTCCACCCTCGTAAACACGACGTACAATCATTGCCCATATGTTCTCTACAATGTTGAGATCAGGACTTTTAGCAGGCCAATGTAAAAGTCGAACATTGTTTGCTGCAAACCAATCTTTAACACCATTTGCAGTGTGAATTGATGCTCCATCTTGCTGAAAAATCCAGTCATCTCCTCCTAACTCAGTGCCATACGGGAGAAGATTTGAGTTTAGAGTCTGGATGTAGTCTGTATGGTTCTGTCTACCATTTAGAAAGACTAAACTTGTCCTGCCTCCATAGCCAACTGCTAACCATACCATTAAACCACCTCCTCCCATCTGTCGAGTAGAATAAGTTTCTTCTTCAATACCAAGACAGTGCCAATAGTACTGATAACCATCTGGACCATCCAAATTGAATTTTTTCTCATCGGAAAATATAACTGAGGTCCATTCTGAGCTCCAGGACATGTGGTCTTTAGCCCACTGCAGTCGGTTCTTCATGTGTCCTTCATTCCACTTCGGATGGTGCATCCGTTTTTTGAAGACGAACTTTTTTGAGCGTTTTATGTAGTTATAGACAGTTCTTTTGGTTACATGTGTAATTCCTGATTGAAATTGCGCCTTGCCGACACTTCCACCAGTCTTTTTGAGTTCACGAATGATTTTTTCGTTGATCACGTTGGGTGAGTTTTTTTGGTCTTCCTGTCTTCTTTTTTCTTCTGTCACTTTCAGGGTTTCTTATGAAGTTCGAAACAGTATTAGGACTGATTCGTAGCTGCCGTGCAATCTCTCTCACACCTTTGCCTTCATTTTTATAGGCAACTATTTGGCCCTTCTGAAACTTACTTAAGGGTATTCCTCTGGGCATCCTAAAACCAACAAAAACTATGAATTTCTAGCTAAATATTTTATTCTTGTTAAAAAGGAATTAAAAGAGAAAAAAAAACACTTACCTATAAACTTTCCAACAGCTTCTAAATAGATTTTTTGGACGTGTCCTTCTACTTTTTTCACACACCCAAAGTTATTAAGTATTGCATTCCTAAGTTAAAATAGTGGTAAGTAAAAAAATCTCATTTAACTTTCACTTAACGTAAATTAAAACTCTAACAAAACAACTCTCTATAAAAATCAGGTCAAAAGCAGTAAAATAAAAGCATATTGTACAAAAAAAAATGACTGTCCTTCTACTGTTCTGTTCAGAAATTATATTAATTTCTTATTCTTTTCAACGATTTTTTTTAGAAACTGAATTATGTATCGTATTATATTTATCTTGAAATTATTTACTCTGTTAAGCAAAGAAATATTTAAATATTTTGTTTGGTAATTAAATTATAAGGTCAGTTTAAAGAATTAATGCTATCTTTCAAGAAGTCTTATTAAAAAATTTAGCAAAACTAAAGTAAAAAAAAAAAAAAAAAGCAGTAAAATATATTTTTATTATCATTTATATATATGTTATAAAACGGGTTGCAACTTATAGAAAAATTCAATTTACTATTCAATAAAATTATTAGTTTCATTTTTGGATTTCAATTTTCATTAAATGCTAATATATAACAGCCCAGAAATTGCAATAAAAAATTACATATTTAAATGGAAAACTTTTGAAACGAATTATATTATAAATAATCCAGAATTAGCCCGAAACTAAAATTTTGCTTTTTGTTTTTAGTTAATTAGACAAAACTACACAAAAGCTTAAAAAATTCATGGGAAAGTAAAAAAAAATATATATTTTAACTCCAACTAGAAATATTTTTTTTTTCCAATGCAGCTAGCAAACAGACATGGACGTTTTGGATGCCTTAAGGCAAGCGCTGCACAGACGTTACTCACTTTGCATTACCCAGGGGCGCGTGTAACTTGAAGATAAGAAGATAACATGGAGTAACAATACCCCGCAACTCTCTACGATCCTATTAGGACCGGGCCGTACGATTTAAAGTGGATTCCGAACCACTACACACATCCATGGCACCGCCGGGACTCGAATCCGAAACCTGTGGTACCGAGTGCCAGAGCGCTAGCCACTCGGCCATTCAGGCCCACCAACTTGAAATATAATGTACTATAATTTGTAAGATCCAAATCTTTAGAATTCTGAAATGTTTTTTAATTCGTTTGGCTACGAAATAAAACAGCACTAAAAATCTCTTTAAAGAAACCTTGAAACATTTTGATTTAAAAAATGTAAAAGAACTTTTTAATAAAAAAATAATTTTAAAACAAAATTACTTTATGACCCCCCCTTCCCCTCTACCATTATTTCTTCTTGAATGAACCTTTTCTTTTTGACATAAAACATTTAAACAATAACATCATCTTTATCCTATTGACATTTAGTCTGCATGTTTTATTGAATAATATTTGATTTCCTTTTTTATTTTTATTTTTTTCTGTATTTATCTTACCTTTCAACGAATCTCAATACATATCTCTCACAAAAAAAAAAAAAAAAGATTTTATAATCAGGAGATCTTGAATAAATCAGGTTTGAAAGACCATGAACCTCATGCAAACAGACTCATTTAAGTCTTCTCGTAAAATCACCCACTACGATTTTCCCCTTCAATTACTGGGGGGAAAAGAAAGAAGTCTTTGAAAGAGTTCTTTTTTTTCCTTGAAGAATAAAAGAAAATCCGGATATTGATCTTATGTCTGAACTAAATGGGGTTGAATTTTGTTCGCGCTTAAGTTATTTAATTAAACATTTTATAAATTAAATTAGACCGATCGATTATAGGCGTTTTTAGAAATTATAGTAATTTCTGATGCTTTTCACGCTTTTTTTTAGAAACGCCATTATGTATCGTGTTATAATTATCTTGAAATTATTTACTCAATTAAGCAAAGAAATATTTAAAAATTTGTTTTATGAATTCAATTATAACGTTAGTTTGAAGAAATAACGATCACTTCCAAGAAGACATATTAAAAAATTTAGCAAAACTAAAGCAAATAAAAAAAACAACATGATAATGAAACATAATAAAACATAAAGTGATAATGAAACATAATAAAACATAAAGTGATAATGAAACATATAGAATCTCGACTCAGTCAGTGCCAACGCGCGCCGCTGGTGAACATTAGGACTGAGGTTCAATCCGCTGGTGGCTTTGTTGTAGACACCGTTTCAAAAACTAGTAGTCTCGATGGCGTTTGGGATTTTCAGCTTCTTTTTCGTTAGTCAGATTACCCGGTGGGAGTTTTCGGGTTTTCTCTCATAAGATACGCGAGTCCCCCCTAAGTTTTCCTGAAAGGCATTACCCTACTTCTTCAGCAACACGGAGCTAAGTCAGATTTCTAAATATGGGTGCTCCATCGCAGCGGAAGTCGCTCATTTTCCCTCCTTCCTTGAGTAGACTACTGATAGGGTGTCCGGACATTGAGGATTAGTAACAACAACAACAACATTTTACCATTTTATGTGATCTTAAATAATGGCCACGGATATATTAACCACAGATGCTCTTTAGTATCTATTTTCCTGGTTTTCTCCCATAGTAAACGCAAATGTGGACAGCCAGTCTTAAAAAACCCCACTAGCGGGCAAATTACTTCTTTCATCGTCCGTAGATCGGTTTGGCATGGTATACATAAGTGAAAACCGAACTATTTTATTTTTATAACAAAAATATATATATATTTATCATCATTTACATATATGTTAAAATATGGGTTCGCAACTTATTAAAAAATTCACTCTGCTATTCAATAACATTACTATTTTCATTTTTGATTTCAGTTTTTATTTAAATGCTAGTATACAACAACCCAAAAATTGCAGTAAAAAAATTCAATATTTAAATGTAAAAAAATTTGAAAAAAAGATGTCTTTATAATCCAAAATTATCCCGAAACTAGAATTGTGATTTTTTTTTAAAGTTAAAGTAGAAAAAACTTAAGAAAATAAACAAAATATATCTTTTTTTTTTATTTCAATTTGTAATATAACATACAATAATCTATAAGATCTAAAAAGATTTTTTAGAGTTCTGAAATATTTTAATGCATTTATCTATGAAATAATTAAGAGGCACTAAAAATATCTTTAAAGAAACCTTTAAATATTTTGATTTAAAAAATAAAAAAGTAATTTTAAAACAAAATTACTTTACGACGAAAAATTTCCCATTATTTCTTGAATGGACCGTATTCTTTCTGACATAAAACATTTTAACAATAACATCATCTTTATCCTATTGACATCTAGTCTACATGTTTTCTTCAATAATATTTGATTTCTTTTTTTATTTTTATTTCTTGCAGTATTCATCTTACCTTTCAACGATTCTCAATACATATCTCTCACGAAAAAAAAAAAAAAAAAAAAGATTTTATAATCAGGAGATCTTGAATAAATCAGATTTGAAAGACCATGACTTCATGCAAACAGACTCATTTAAGTCTTCTTGTAAAATCACCCACTACGATTTTCCCCTTCAGTTACTGGGGGAAAAAAGAAAGAAGTCTTTGAAAGAGTTCTTTTTTTTTTTTTATTTCAAGAATAAAAGAAAATCCGTATATTGATCTTATGTCTGACTCAATGGGGTTGAATTTTGTTTTCGCTTAAGTTATTTAATTAGACATTTTAAAAATTAAATTAGACTTATCGATTATAGCACTGTTCAGAAATAACATTAATTTCTGATTCTTTTTACACTTTTTTTTAGAAACGCCTTTATGTATCGTATTATACACTGAAGTGACAAAAGTCATGGGATACCTCTTAATATCATGTCGGCCCTCCTTTCGCCCGGCGAAGTGCAGCAACTCGACGTGGCATGGACTCAACAAGTCGTTGGAAGTCTTCTGCAGGAATATTGAGCCATGCTGTCTCGATAGACGTCCATAATTGTGAAAGCGCTGATGGTGCAGGATTTTGGGCACGAACAGACCTCTCGATGATGTCCCATAAATGCTCGATGGGATTCATGTCGGGCGATCTAGGTGGCCAGATCATTCGTTGGAATTGTCCAGAATGTTCTTCAAACCAATCGCGAACAGTTGTGGCCCGGTGACATGGCGCATTGTCATCCATAAAAATCCCATCGTTGTTTGGGTACATGAAGTCCATGAATGGCTGCAAGTGATCTCCAAGTAGCTGAACATAAGCATTTCCAGTCAATGTTCGGTCCAGTCGCACCAGAGGACCAAGTCCATGCCATGAAAAACAGCCCACACCATTACGGAGCCACCACCAGCTTGAACAGTGCCTTGCTGACAGTTTGGGTCCATGGCTTCGTGGGGTCTGCGCCACACTCGAACCCTACCATCAGCTCTTACCAACTGAAATCGTGACTCATCGGACCAGGCCCCGGTTTTCCATTCATCTAGGGACCAACCGATATGCTCACGTGCCCACGAGTCGCTGCAAGCGATGTCGTTCTGTCAGTAAAGGCACTCGAGTCGGACTTCTGCTGGAATAGCCCAAGAAAGCCAAATTTCTCCGCACAGTTCTAACAGACAAGTCCCTTGTACGTCCCACGTTGATTTCTGCGGTTATTTGACGCTGTTTTGCTTGTCTGTTAGAATTTACGACTCTTTGCAGACGTCGCCGGTCTCGGTCGTTAAGTGCAGGCGGTCGACCACTGCGCTGTCCATGGTGGGATGTTATGCCTGAAATTTCATACTCTCGGCATACTCTTGACACAGTGGATCTGGGAATGTTGAATTCTCTAACGATTTCCGAAATGGCATGACCCATGTGTCTAGCTCCAACTAACATTCCGCGTTCAAAGTCTGTTAATTCCCATCGTGCGGTCATCATCACGTCAAAACCTCTTCACATGAATAACTTGAACAGAAATTTTAAGCTCTGCGCATTTATACCTGTTCTACGCGATGCTACTGCCATCTGAAAATTTGCATATTGCTATCCCATGACTTTTGTCACTTCAGTGTATTTATCTTGAAATTATTTACTCAGTTAAGCAAAAAAATATTTAAAAATTTGTTTGAGAAATAAATTATAAGGATAGTTCAAAGAGTTAATGATCACTTCTAAGAAGACTTATTTAAAAAGAAAATAAAGAAAAAAAATTTGTAATAATTAAATATTTATAAACCTGAGCGAAATATTATAATTGAAAAATTCGAATTAGAATATCTTAAGTAGTAATATCTTTAAGTAGTATCTTAAGTAGTAATATCTTTTTTAAAAAGTCAAAACTCACACAAAAAGTATAAAAGGACACATAAATTGTTTTAAATTATTTGATAAAAATTTAAATTCATTTTTTAGATAATAAAAAATGTCATCTCATAGAACTTAAATTTTCAACGCTGTCAAAAAATATGAGCCTCAAATTGAAGTATTCAAAATTTTATGAACTGAAATCTTTTTTTTTTTTTTAAAAAAAAAATGAATAAATTTAAATTTTAAATTGTATGCATTTTTTTTAAATAGTCGCTGTTTTTAACAAGTGATTTAAATACCTTTGTCACATGCATTTCTGTACTTAAAAATTTATAATACACTTGATAATTTATGTTTGTTTGTAAGCGGAATTAAATAATTATTGAACGTAATATTCTTAGGTATTATTTCAGGTTTTTTTTAATGAGTGCATATATATATATATATACACTGAAGTGACAAAAGTCATGGGAAACATCTTAATATCGTGTAGGCCCTCCTTTCGCCGGGCGAAGTGCAGCAACTCGACGTGGCATGGACTCATCAAGTCGTTGGAAGCCTTCTGCAGGAATATTGAGCCATGCTGTCTCGATAGACGTCCATAATTGTGAAAGCGTTGATGGTGCAGGATTTTGGGCACGAACAGACCTCTCGATGATGTCCCATAAATGCTCGATGGGATTCATGTCGGGCGATCTAGGTGGCCAGATCATTCATTGGAATTGTCCAGAATGTTCTTCAAACCAATCGCGAACAGTTGTGGCCTTTTGACATGGCGCATTGTCATCCATAAAAAATCCCAGCGTTGTTTGGGTAAAGTCCATGAATGGCTGCAAGTGATCTCCAAGTAGCTGAACATAAGCATTTCCAGTCAATGTTCGGTCCAGTCGCACCAGAGGACCAAGTCCATGCCATGAAGAAACAGCCCGCACCATTACGGAGCCACCACCAGCTTGAGCAGTGCCTTGCTGACAGTTTGGGTCCATGGCTTCGTGGGGTCTGCGCCACACTCGAACCCTACCATCAGCTCTTACCAACTGAAATCGTGACTCATCGGAACAGGCCACGGTTTTCCATTCATCTAGGGACCAACTGATATGTTCACGTGCCCACGAGAGTCGCTGCAAGCGATGTCGTTCTGTCAGTAAAGGCACTCGAGTCGGTCTTCTGCTGGAATAGCCCAAGAAAGCGAAATTTCTCCGCACAGTTCGAACAGACAATTCCCTTGTACGTCCCACATTGATTTCTGCGGTTATTTGACGCAGTGTTGCTTGTCTGTTAGAACTTACGACTCTTTGCAGACGTTGCCGGTCTCGGTCGTTAAGTGCAGGCGGTCGACCACTGCGCTGTCCATGGTGGGATGTTATGCCTGAAATTTCATCTCGGCACACTCTTGACACAGTGGATCTGGGAATGTTGAATTCCCGAACGATTTCCGAAATGGCATGACCCATGCGTCTAGCTCCAACTAACATTCCGCGTTCAAAGTCTGTTAATTCCCGTCGTGCGGTCATCATCACGTCAAAATCTCTTCACATGAATAACTTGAACAGAAATGAAAGCTCTGCGAAAGCACTGCGCATTTATACCTGTTCTACGCGATGCTACTGCCATCTGAAAATTTGCATATTGCTATCCCATGACTTTTGTCACTTCAGTGTATATATGTAACACATTTAAAGACATATACTTATACATTCGTGGAAGGATTTGACTTCAAAGCTGAAAATCCTCTTATTCCTCTCGTTATGAGAGATTGTAACTAATGGCTGCGCACTACTTTTTCTCGGGTTAGAGTTTCGATGCCTATTAATTATTTTTCTTAAATGAAGTAGGGGCACTTTCACAGTGCGTAGGAGGGAGCACAGTTATATATATATATATATATATATATATATGTGTGTGTGTGTCAAAGTCTTTCTACAAGTTATGTTTCTACATATATTACATCTGTGACATTTATTTGGAAGTTGACTTCTAGTGCCTGAACTCTAGTCACTCGGCTATCAGGCCCTTTACTTATATTAGAATAACAAAATATGTAATTTTTTTCTTAAATAAAGTGCACTATATGTGTTTTTAAATCGCCATACTTAAAATGACATGAACCAATCAGTTTATATAAAAAGCACATGACTTGTTGTAACAAATATGAGCTTTGACAAGATATTGTTTGATATAGCAAAATTTGTTGTCATGAATGTTTTCTTAAAAAAGTAATTCTTTAAGAATTCTCCTGTAAAATTTGTACTCTCGAAATAACATTATATTTTAAACAAAAAGCAGAAAAAACTCATCAAATCTTTAGCTAACAGACTGAAAATCGTCATTTTCTTTTTAGAGTGCCTCATTATTACCCAATAATTCTACTTAAGTGCTCTATAAATAAACGTTCAAGTCTTTCGATAGTCAAATTGTATGGCGATCATAAATATTAAGTGGCTTTCGTAAAAATTTCGTATTTGCGTGAGGATTGTCTAGAATTCCTCAAGCTGTGGCCATAGAGAAATCGTTGACCATTGACTTCGGCCATAAAAAGAGAACGGCCGCACGTGTGGCGTGCTTTGTAACTGACAGTAAAGGCTTTTTTTCTTTGACTTTTTTTCTGCCATAATTCAAAAACAGTACAGTCGTTAAAAGTTCCGTGATGGCCTTTCATTTCCGAATTAAAATGTCCGTCCTTTCTCCTCTACAAACGCTTTGTTCCGGTTTGTTTCATGAACGTTACTTTTACGTTATTTAATAAGAAAACGGAATACAGAAAGGATTAAAGGATAAAGGACATTGCTTTCCATGACTTTTTTTAATGAGCATGAATTACTGAACTTTCTGTCACTGAACGAAAATTTTGTTTTTTATGTCTTAGAAATTCATAAATAATAGCTTGCCTCGCATTTTAATTTTCAGTAAACACCCTTCTTATTAAAGTTATTGTAATCTGTTGTTTTTTCTTATCCCACTTGGTAGACTCCTAGACCAAGCTTACAAACCAGTATGGACTAAGATTGAAGGAAACGAGGTCATCTTCTATTGTGATAGAGCATCCATGAGTAGAATTTTGACTTGAACCACTTTAGCGTTCTAAGAGATCGGGATCTATGGTTTAAAGGGGATTCCAAAATATAACAAACATCCATGACACAGCTGGTACTCGACCCGAAATCTGTGGTATCGAGCTCCAGAACCTAGTCACCCAGCCATCAAGACATTTAATTATTCTAATATAACTTAATAAAATATGTCATTTATTTCATAAATAGGGGGCCTAAATGGCCGAGTGGCTAGCGCTCTGGACTTTAAACCGTAAGTCCCGGTCCTAATAGGAGCGTTGCGGGGCATTGTTACTCCGCGTCCGTGGCTTATCTTCAAGTTACATGTGCCCCCTGGGTAATGCAAAGTGAGTACGTCTGTGCAGCGCTTGCCTTAAGGCATCCAAGACCAAGCTGCCTAAGTGTTTGCCAGCTGCATTAGAAAAAAAAAATCATAAATAAATTAAACCCTATATGTTTTTAAATCACTATCTTTAAAAGATCATGGATCAATAAGTTTATAGAAAACGCCTATGACTTGTTGCAACAAATATAAGCTTTGACAAAGTATTGTTTGACAAACAAAATCTGTTGAAATGAATGTTTTCTTTAAGAATTCGCATATAAATTTCGTACTCCTGAAATAACATTACATTTTAAACAAAAGCAGAAAAAACTCATCAAATCTTTACCTAACAGACTGAAAATCGTCATTTTCTTTTTAGAGCACCTCATTATTAGCCAATAATTCTACTTAAGTGCTCTATAAATAAACGTTCAAGTCTTTCGATAGTCAAACTGTATGGCGATCATAAATATTAAGTGGCTTTCGTAAAAATTTCGTATTTGCGTGAGGATTGTCAAGAATTCCTCAAGCTGTGGCCATAGAAAAATCGGTGACCATTGACTTCGGCCATAAAAAGAGAACGGCCGCATGTGTGGCGTGCTTTGTAACTGACAGTAAAGGCTTTTTTTCTTCGACTTTTTTTTTGCCATAATTCAAAAACAGTACAGTCGTTAAAAGTTCCGTGATGGCCTTCCATTTCCGAATTAAAATGTCGGTCCTCTCTCCTGTGCAAACGCTTTGTTCCGGTTTGTTTCGTGAACGTTATTTAATAAAAAAAAAAACAGAAATAGAGAAAGGTGGATTAAAGGATAAAAGACGTTGTATTCTATGACTTTTTTAATGAGCATGAATTACTGCATTTTCTGTTATTGAATGGAATGCTAATTTTTCTGTTTTATGAATTCATAAATAAAAGCCTCACTAGCATCTTATTTTCCAGTAAACTCCATTCTTATTAAAGTTAGTGCAGGAAAAAAAGTTCTTATTATGTTGTTAGTTACTGCATCCACTGAACTGGCTAATACTTAAATATTAACCAGTTGAGTGGGTGGTGGATATTAATAAGTGGGTGTTGGTTTATTCAATTACGCACTCAACTGATTATCCCCTCCAAAGTGATTGAATTGTTTCTTTTGTCGCCCATGTGTTCCTTACAGTACCAGAGGTGCTTTAGGTTTGTTTCCCTGACTCACTGTTGGCAGCTTAATTCTTTGAACTGTATAATACTAAAACCAATGTACAATAATGAACAATTGAAAGCTATAAAATTATAGAGTGCAGGTCGGTAATACACCCAGATTGCAACTGGGTATGGTTGGGTTGATATACTTGGGATGCAAGTTTAAGAACTCGACAACTTTAGGTACACATGCATAAACAAATACATACAATCACAGACCTACAATATTTAACACATTTAAAGACAGATTATAGATTCACGGAAAGACTCCCCTTCTAAGCTGAAAACCCGATACTGTGTTAAAAGCAGGGTGCGCGAAATATTTCCTTTCTGGGTGAGAATCCGTAAGCCAGCTAATGCGTCGGGATGCGCCAACTATATTTCGTAATTGGCTGAGAGACTATAAATCAACTGAATGTTTCTCAGCGGGAACGCGGAAACATCTCGCAGTGGATACACTGTACTTATTCTAGGGTGAGAGTTACGAAGCTGCTGACTATTTCTCCTGAACGCACAGCGGGCGTGTTAGAGTCATGGAAGGACTCTAATTCTAAGCCGCAAACTCGAAATTCGGATATACGCAGGGTGCGCGAAATGAACTTCCTCGCCAGGTGAGAATTTGTAGGCTGACCAATGCGCAGAGTTGCGCTTGACTATATGTCCTCTCGGAGTCAGAGACTGTAAACTAAAGTCTCACAACAGAAGCGCGTAGTCGCGCTGTACTTCCTCTCGGGTGAGAAACTGGAGTTAGACTAACCACCACAGTGAGCTTTCTTAGCAATGTGAAGGAGGAAGCACGGTTACAAGCTGTTTAAATACCGTAGTTATACCAATATGCAGAAGTGAAAAAGAACAAAAAACCAAATTATTATTTGATAGTTATCTTCTCTGCCAGACCACCCAAACAAGGTAAAGGTATTGGCAGTCACGAAATTTTCGATAAGAAGTAAAAGTTTCAGAATCATCAGTGGAAAACCATATTCCCATAAGTCTGTGAAACCATGCGACCGCTATAGTTCCAGATTACCGCGAACGTCTATATCTGATTGTCACGGAATTGGTTTAAAGTACGTATAAAGTATCTCCAAAACATGTGGCAAAAAATTTAAAGGCAGATAAAGGGTACCGAAATTAGTAATGGATAATGTGCTCGGAGAAGATACATTAAAGTGAGATCATAACTGATAGCAGCACTAATCGTCATTTTCTGAGTAGTATGCATTGTGAAAATTTGAAACTCAATAACACGCATTTTATGTATGGGGTTGTAAACAAAAATGGAGATGCTGTTCAGAAAGGAAACAGCATTTCATATTTGGATGTTTCTCCAATAGTTCACATGCAAAAGTAATTTGAAATGTAAGTAAATATACTCTATAAGTATTTCGTTTTTTCTGACATATACCGTCAGTTTTTGGGCGTCAACATAAAATTTGCTGATGATTGAATTATTAATATTATGGAATTAAAAATTGAAATACAATGCAATAAAATTTCCTGAATTTAGTTTCATAATATCCTTTTAAATTGAAGGATTAAATTATGGATTTAATTATTAATAATATTTTAGTGCTAGTGTAATATGCATTTTACATTTGCCTTATTTTAATATTAAGTGTTATGCAAATTATTAAAAAAATGTACTTTTTATGATTTTGATAATAATTATAAACTATTTATTTCCATTATTCAACATTTCTGGAAATTAAAAAATGTTTATTTCATAATCTAATTAGCAATCATATTTTATAAGTTTTAATATTTTATGTGCAAACATTGTTGCATTGCTTAAAAAAGATTGCTAAAATTCTTGGGAAAAACAGGAATAATTTACAGTTATAGTATCTGCATTTTATCTAATTAATATTTTTAAAAACAATGGAAATACTTTACTACAAGCGTAATTTTCTTTTAATAAGCATAAGTAATAATAAATATACGTATGAATAATAAGTAGGCTAAGCTTAATAATTATGAATAAGTTGATTGCTATATTAATGTTATTTAACTACACTACAATGCTTTGCTAACCAGAAAAAAAATCGAAACGATTTCATTCTATTTCAGACAAAATTAACATCAGTTGATCCTTTTTAGAAATAATATTGATAAATAAGAGGATTAAATTTTATAACTACTATACCAGATGCAATTGTTATTTTCTAAGTCCTTTCTTTATCTTTTTTTTTAATTATGCAAAAGGAAAATAAAGTGCTGGGCTTAACCCAGTCCAACCAGAGATTAAACAGATGATAATTAAAAAATTCTTAAAGTAAGGAAACTTGTTAAGATATTTAAATGCATAAAATTAAATAATATATAACCTAAATGAGAAAAGTTAAATGATTAAAATTTAAATTAAAAATTAAAGTATATAAAATCATGCTAAAATTGTGACATGGTTTTTCAATGAGTTTAGTTTGTCGCATAACCAGTAATATTAGTTACCATATAATTAGTTACCAGTGCCAAAAAGGACGACTTTTTATACTATTAAAGGCGTTCTATTATATTAAAAGTTTATAATTATTTTGTTGAAAACAATTTTGAAATCAAACAGATATTGCACTGACTAACAGCTTTTTTTCATTGGCGCAACAGACCCCATGGGGAGCTAAGGCCGTCTGCCTGTTGGCAGATTTCGAGACAGGAGATGGTTTCTTTTTTTACGGGGTAGGATAATCAGCCCTACACCCAGTTGTCATAGTTGACAAGGACCTACTGTCTAATATGGATTCCGAATACTACAAACATAAAGTGGATTCCTAAACATTACAAATGCCACCGCCGTGACCCGAACCCGAAACCTGTGACACTTTGCCCCTGTCACTCGGCCCCTATTAACAACTTATCGTTAATGCTTTTTTTTTCAATGTTACAAGGCAAACAAACTTACAGCTGCCTGATGACTAATTGACTTTTGGTATCACAGGATTCAAGTTCAAATCCTGCGGTGGCATGGAATTTTGCTAGTAGTTCGAAATCCACGTTAAATTGTAGGTCCCGGTCCATTTAGCTTAAAGTGTGCAATAAATGGCAAAAGACTAATTGGCTAAACCAAGCAAACTTACATTAAGTCTATACTAAAGAAACATTTCGTGTACATCAATCCTCTTTAACGCATTTATCTTTCAGATATCTTGTGGTAAAGCCATTTATCTCTGAGACCAACTGAATAATGTTTACCGTATGCACTCCAGTAAAGGAGTAATCTTCCTAGTTTCTGTAACAGATCTCAGAAAGCCTCTCACTCCAGAATAAACAAAAGGATTCAGGGTTACATTCCAGGGAATAGGATTGCTCTTCCACTGAATTGGACTACAATGCTAATATGGCAAAGATTAAACTTCATGTCGATTCGGTAGTTTTTAGTAATAGTAAAGAACTAACTATAGACTTTAATACATTAATAATACCATTTTATTTCATGTAATTTTTAATTAAAATTTTTTTATCGATTATTATAAATATTTCGTAGAGATTGCAATTTAATTTCAACTTTTAAAACAGGTTCTATTTTTTAACGTTGAATTGTTATTTAAACTTACAATGATATGATAAATTAAAAAATGCCTTTGTGTTAGCAAGGGGCCTGATGGCCAATTGCCACAGGTTTTGGGTTCGAGGCCCGTTGGTGCTATGGATTTTTATAGTGGTTCGGAATTCGCTTACTTTAATAAGATTGATGGGCGTAGGACTGACAACCCTACCCCGTAAAAAGAAAACGTCTCATGTTTCAAATTCTGCCAATAGGCAAACGGCTTTGGCCTACCATGGGTCTGTTACGTCAATGAAAAAGAAGAAGAAATTATGTTCGTAAAGTATGCTTCCTTAAATGACTATTAATAAAAGAATTCAAAATTATTATAATATGAATTTTTATGCTCTTGAGTTAGGCTGGAATAATATGGATTCAAATTTTCAACTTTTGTTGGAGCTCTGATAGATTTAATTTATTATCTTCCAATTTTTTTATATAATTTTATCTATGATAGTATTTATGTCTAAAATTAGCAATTATAAGAAGCAATTATTCATTAGCAATTATTTCTTTATCAGTTGTGCATTCTATGTATTATAATTAAGTGATTGGACTTAAATTCATTTTTCGGTAGTCTTGTGCATTGCAGTCTGTTTCGGAAAACGAGAAGGACAATCTAATAAAACTGTTCCTAATAAGTTTTATGTTGTATGTCCTCCCAGAAGACACAATCCTTCTCTATACACAGATTAGAGTTATTGTTTCTTCAATAAAATTACAAGTGCATCGTTATTTATATATATAATGATTAATTCAGTTGTGTACATTAAATCGGATACAAGTAACACTACGATTGAATAGCATTTAATAAAGAATATTTGACAACGTTATGAACGAGTCATTCAAGTTATGAACTAGTTATATCGTACAGTTATAAACGAGTTATTCTGCAAAATTAAGAACAAGTCATTCCGTAATGTTAGGAATGAGTCATTCTATAAATTTATAAATGAGTCCTTCCGTTAAGTTATGATCAAGTTACTTCGTAAAATTATGAACGAGTTATTCCGTAAAGTTATGAAAGATTCATTCCATAAAATTATGAATGTGTCAGTGCAAATATCAAAACCATAAAGTTATGAATGAGTCATTCCGTGAAGTTATGAATGAGTCATTGCAAATATCAAAATCATAAAGTTATCAATGAGTCATTACGCATAGTTATGAACGAGTCATTTCTTAAAGTTATGAATTAGTCATTCCGTAAAGTTATAAACGAGTCATTGCGTAAAGTTATATACAAGTCATTAAGCAAAATTATATACGAATCATTCTGTAAAGTTATAAAACGAGTTATTCCGTAAAGTTATAAACGAGTTATTCCGTTAAGTTATAAACGAGTTATTCCGTGAAGTTATAAACGAGTTATTCCGTAAAGTTATAAACGAGTTATTCCGTAAAGTTGTGATTGAGTCACTTTGTAAAGTTATGAACGAGTCATTCCGTAAAGTTGTGAATGAGCTATTGCAAATATCAAAAACATCAAGTAATAAAACATACAAAAATTCAACGTCCCTCCAAAAAAAAAAAAAAAAAAAAATTATACGTTGGACACTTTATTTGAATAACCGATAAGCACTGAAGTTCATTCGAAAATCAAATACTCCTTACGCTTTTTATTCAGGATAGAAAAATAAAAGTCGAAAGAAAGTTGGTTGAAAAAAATAAGATGTCGCTTCTTAAAGCAAATCAATTCATTTGGGATCTATTTGATTTCTTTTAAGAAGACATTTGAATGACATTGTAAGGAAACAACTCTCTGCTCTAATTTTTTATGGATGTTCGTGGGAATTCGAATCGTAGTTTTTTCTGGGAATAGTTTTTTATTTAATTCCTATTCAACCAAAGAGTTTACGGTGGATTTTTTCCTAAATGTTTTGTAAGAGAACAGGAAAGGATTTATGTAGTCCAATGAGTATCTACTATACACGAAAGAAAATTTTCAAAACCTTTTTATAAATATAAAAAAAGAAAATACTTTTTTAATGAACATAAGAAACTAATTTTTTTAATCGTTTTACGTAAACTGTTGTATTATTAACACAATAAGGTTTAATTTCACTTTCTTAGAATTTGAAGAATTGACCGTAAATATTGTATTATTAAAACAATAAGGTTCGCTTTCATTTTCTTAGAATTTGAAGAATTGCTTAAATCATTTTACTGTAGTTGGATTATTAACACAATAAGGTTTAATTTTAATTTCAAATTTCTTAGAATTTAAAGAATTGAAATCATTTTACTGTAAATTAACACAATATTGTATTATTAAAACAATAAGGTTCGCTTTCATTTTCTTAGAATTTGAAGAATTGCTTAAATCATTTTACTGTAGTTGGATTATTAACACAATAGGGTTTAATTTCACTTTCTTAGAATTTAAAGAATTGTTTAAATCATTTTATTGTAGAGGTTGTGTTATTACCACAATAAGATTTATTTTCATTTTCTTAGAATTTTATGATTTGTTTAAATCATTTTGCTGTATATGTTGTATTATTAACACTACAGGGTTTAATTTCCCTTTTTTAGAATTTGTAGAATTGTTTAAATAATTTTACTGCAGATGTTGTATTATAAACACAATAGGGTGTAATTTCACTTTCTTAGAATTTGAAGAATTTTTTAAAATCATTGTATTGCATTGTATTATTAACACAATAGGGTTTAATTTCACTTACTTAGAATTTAAAGAATTATTTAAGTCATTTTACTGTAGATGTTGTATTATAAACCCAATAGGGTTTAATAACACTATCTTAGAATTTGAAATTTTTAAAAATCATTTTTCTGTAGATATATTATTAACACAATAGAGTTTAATTTCACTTTCTTAGAATTTTTACTATATTCTCAAAAAACTTTGTTATATACTATATTATCAAAATTTAAATCATTCGTAAATTATTAAAGAATGACCTGTCCCATTTTCTAATTAAAAAATTATTGCGATTATATTTTTTTGTGATTTTTATGAAATCTTTCATTTGAATTCAACTTTTTAAATAACATTTCCTTATTTGAATAAATGCATTCTTTTTATTTTATTTTTAGAAGTAACATCTTTTTGCACTTACTTTTCTTCATGATTAAAAATGTTTCAGTTAATTACAAAAATTAGTCGTATTTTAATTGATAAATAATTAAATAACCCATTAAATAATATAGTACGACAAAATAATAATCCTTATTGAAGACTAAAGAAATTAAATGACGATTTTTTAAAATATATAATCGTAAATTTCAAAATATAAATATTTTTTTTATATTAGAAATTTTACATAATATTGTAAGTAATATCTTAGATGACGTTGTTTGATCTTTAAAATTTTGTGATGCAACTTGATGTTTGAAACTCATTACTAAAGGACTGGAAATAAATATAGTTTTTAATGAAGGTTCATAAGCAACATATTTAAAATCAAATGAAATAATTATACACACCACTTTTTTCTGTAAAAATAATTGGCTCTTATGTAGAAGTGTGAGAATTAACTGTGAATATTAAATTTTTGAATTTTATGTAACTCTAAAAGTATTTCTTGATTTTTATTATTCAAATACATTTTGTTTGAACTTGTAGTGGATGGCATTTGATGTTAATACAGTTTTTCAAATATTAATTAATTCATTAAATTTAATTAATTAATTTTAATTTTTTTTAGATTTAAGTTGCATATATCTACCAATAGATGGCGCCAGATAAACTTAAAAAAATGAATGAAAATTATTTATAAAGGATTTTCTGCATTATACTGAAAAAAAGTAGGAATTGACTTAAATTTTTTTATATTTTTTTATATTACTTGTTTTTGTTATTATATTTTTATGATGTTATATATGATACGACGACGGAAAGCAATCAGGTGCATAGAAATGACCCTATGTTGATTTTTCCATACGGCGTGATATTTATTGAAATATGGTCTGGTATTTTATTGAAGACTGAGATCGAGGACTGAGAAGACTTCTTTAAGCTTTCTCTGTTGTTGCTATAAATAGAGATGATAATGGAAAATTTTACCAAGTTAGGCATGATGACGAATATCTTAATCAATAGATGCCACCATGATGCCTGGACCTTAAATCCATCCAGTGCCTTTGGGATTATCTTCCAATTTAATCGGCTTAGATTTTTCGTATAATGTCTTTGATTAAACTGTAACAATTGTTTACCAAGTTAGGCCATTGCTTTCCAGTTTAAACACTTGTTTGGCGATTAAATTACATGTAGGAGAGGGAACATACCATATTTTTTAAACATCACTGGATGCCTTGAACAACTCGTAGTTGAGTAACGAGGGAAGGACACGGCTTTCTGGTAGAACCAAAAGAGATAATTTCCTTGCAGTTACGTCTCATATGAGAAAAAATCTAGAAACATCCACCAGAAAGTTTGATTATCGATGCGAGACTGTATAAACACTATCGTTATCTATATCTTCCTTTCCGAAAGTAAGGACTCAAACGGATACTGCCATCGAATTTAACTATTAGCTCTCTTGAATGTTAATTGCACTTGTTACCATTGGACAATCATATTAATTATAAAATATACCTTAACTTTGGGATTTCTAACTTTAAATTTTAATGTTGGAAACCAGTATGTAATAAGAAAAGCTTAATAGCATTTCGTATCACATAAAATGCTATAGGTGTAATAAAATTGAACAGAACATATATATAATCTACATTTCTTTATTAATGGCCGATTAATAAAAGAGGTGATTGTGTATATAAACATTTATTCATAAGGAAAGCATAAGGAAACCAAAAGCATTCTTGATAACACAGAAAACAATGCATTGTTTAAGATATAATATACATATTTTTCGTGTAATCTGACGACAAATTGTATAATATGGAAAAAATTATAAAAACGATATCTAAATAATCTATGCTAGATTTTTAAATAATCTATTTTAAATTACTAATATTTTTTGTTAATTTTTTTAATAAAATGGTAACAATTTGGTATTTCTCAAATTACAATTTACCCCATTTTAAACTTTTGCATTACTAGTAAAAAAAATTAACTAAATACTCGTGATAACAGTTTTTGTGAACCAACAAGCATGATACATTTTAAGATTGCTTATCGGAGGAAACATTATTTCTGAAATGTCCAAAGGTATTGAAATGATATAGCATGCATCGTGACTGATAAAGTATTCCCGAGGCTATCAATTTTATTGTGATCATAAAATCCAGACTTTAGGGTAGTTTCCATTGTTAAAAATTTGCCGATTGATATTGAAAAATATCTTATGTTGTTGATACTACTCCCATAAAAAAGATTATATCTGAAAAAATTCATTTTTAAAGATATCTTCTTCATTAAATATATATTTATCACTATGTATTTGATTATAAGGAATATTTATTATATATACCAACTTTACATTCCAGTTAAATGTATTCGGAAAAATATTTAATATTTCGGAAATATATATATATATTTTTTCAATTAGAATAAACATGTTTTAAATTTGTATAGATGATGTGTTTCCATGTATAAGCCAAATATTTTTAGAATAATTTTTAAAGCTTATTTATGTGTGTTTGATTTATATACGGATTCGCTAATCTCGTACAAAATATCGGTACTTTTTCGTCAGCTGGGCGCAAGCGATTGCCAAATATAACTAAATATAGCATGTTTTTTTTTTTTTTTTTTTGTCAGTATTTCATTAGTTTATGGAAAAGGTTAATTTTAAATGAAATTAGTTGTTTGTTTTAAGAAACTGAGTTGTTTTATTTTTCTGATGTTTTCATTTATTCACAAATGCCAAACAATCATATGTTATTACAATTTTCAGCAAACGTGTCACCTGTAGTTTGGAATTTCTTGTTGTAGTGTCTAATCCTCAGTGTCCGGCAGCTCAAGAAAGATACCCATGAATAGTAAAAGTATAAAAGGCGGCAGTTTCTGTTCTGAGTGAGCAATCGTAGATAGAAGTATGACTTGGATACGAGGGCCTGAAGAAGGGCAGTGCCTTCCGGGAGGTGTTTTAAGGAGAATTAACCTGCTTTATGGCAGAAAGCCCGGAAAACTCCCATCAAGTAGTCAGATTAATGAGGCAAGAACATCCTAAACGCTATCGAGGCTCCTCGCTTTTCAAATAGTATCAGCAAACCTTATGTCATCAATAGCGCGCGTTATCACTGGACCACAAGTCGGGCTCAACAATCGTGATCACCTCTAGTTAAAAATTTGCCGTTATGTATTTTTCACCTTTCTGACAAATTATGATGGCGCCGAAAATAAGACTACCGTAAGTCGTGTACAAAATAACACTTAAATGAAAACAATGTGCAGGCTTAAAATAGGGTTACCAGAGTTATAGGTATTATATTTAGCATCTGGCGTTTTACTTAGATTTGTTTGAAAAATATTGCATCTGTTTTTTGTTTTTTTTGCTTGGCGACATTTTCACCCGTATGGCGACATGTTTGACCAATACAGGACTTTTTTATTTCTGCCTATGAACTGGTTTTGAAATTTGGGTAATTTTTCTGAAAAAAGAAGCGCGCTTATATTCGGATATATACGGGAATAAAGATGTAATTTAATGTTTATATACACTGAAGTGACAAAAGCCATGGGATACCTCTTAATATCGTGTCGGCCCTCCTTTCGCCCGGCGAAGTGCAGCAACTGGACGTGGCATGGACTCAACAAGTCGTTGGAAGTCTTCTGCAGGAATATTGAGCCATGCTGTCTCGATAGACGTCCATAATTATGAAAGCGTTGACGCTGCAGGATTTGGGGCACGAACAGACCTCTCGATGATGTCCTATAAATGCTCGATGGGATTCCTGTCGGGCAATCTAGGTGGCCATGTCGGGCTATTGTCCAGAATTGTCCAGAATGTTCTTCAAACCAATCGCGAACAGTTGTGGCCCGGTGACATGGCGCATTGTCATCCATAAAAATCCCATCGTTGTTTGGGTACATGAAGTCCATGAATGGCTGCAAGTGATCTCCAAGTAGCTGAACATAAGCATTTCCAGTCAATGTTCGGTCCAGTCGCACCAGAGGACCAAGTCCATGCCATGAAAAAACAGCCCACACCATTACGGAGCCACCACCAGCTTGAACAGTGCCTTGCTGACAGTTTGGGTCCATGGCTTCGTGGGGTCTGCGCCGCACTCGAACCCTACCATCAGCTCTTACCAACTGAAATCGTGACTCATCGGACCAGGCCACGGTTTTCCATTCATCTAGGGACCAACCGATATGCTCACGTGCCCACGAGAGTCGCTGCAAGCGATGTCGTTCTGTCAGTAAAGGCACTCGAGTCGGTCTTCTGCTGGAATAGCCCAAGAAAGCCAAATTTCACCTCACAGTTCTAACAGACAAGTCCTTTGTACGTCCACATTGATTTCTGCAGTTATTTGACGCAGTGTTGCTTGTCTGTTAGAATTTACGACTCTTTGCAGACGTCGCCGGTCTCGGTCGTTAAGTGCAGGCGGTCGACCACTGCGCTGTCCATGGTGGGATGTTATGCCTGAAATTGCATACTCTCGGCACACTCTTGACACAGTGAATCTGGGAATGTTGAATTCCCTAACGATTTCCGAAATGGCTTGACCCATGCGTCTAGCTCCAACTAATATTCCGCGTTCAAAGTCTGTTAATTCCCGTCGTGCGATCATCATCACGTCAAGACATCTTCACATGAATAACTTGAACAGAAATGAAAGCTCTGCGAAAGCACTGCGCATTTATACCTGTTCTGCGCGATGCTACTGCCATCTGAAAATTTGCATATTGCTATCCCATGACTTTTCTCACTTCAGTGTAAAGTATAATTAATAAATAAATGCAAATTGTATTTTTACTTTTTATTTGCTATTTGGTAGTAAAATATTTTGTTAATGATGATATTTATAATCTGCTACAATTCCAAAATGTTATCTGCAATTGTGTAATCTAATAACAGATTAACTGGGAAAACATATTCAAACTCTTGCTCGAAAGAAGTTGATTTTTCGAAAAGTAGTTAATAGGCTTTCAAGACATTTTTTTATGTCATCTACTTAAATATCACTGAAAATTTATTGAATCTTGATAACATAGTTTTAAAAACGCTACTTATTACAATGATACAGCAATTTACAATGAAAAGATAAAGAGTTACAATTTAAAGAAATTATTTTACCAATATGTTAACAAATGCAAGGCTTCAAATTCTACATTTCAGTTCATTTTCTGATGTCTTGGCTTTAATTTCACAAGCATTTCTTCAGGAGTCATAGTAAAAACCTTAAATACACGTTTAATCTGAAATTAAAATTACAAATACGTAATTAATAAATATATCCGAACTTTTTAATGACACTGAAATTTAAATAGTGAAAATTGTATTTGCCAAAATATGCGCATCCGATGCATGCATTCTGATGTTGTTTATTTGCTCCTCGTTTGAAGTAAGATTTGTCGCTAAATACTATGCAATTCTGATTTGCTGGCAGGCTAGGGCACAAAATGAAACGACTCTGTAATGGCCTTACTAAACAGGCCTCTTTTGTTACTTCCAGTGTCAAGCAAAAGAATATTACCTATGAGTTCTTCGCTTCGCTGTACCAAGAGTCGAGTTCTGGATTCTATGAATGAGCTACAGCTTATAAACCAATATTCAGTCATCCAAACATTCTCCACCAATTATAGTGATGTTTATGGATTGTATAATGGTTGAAAAGTGAAAGGATTCGTTTTATATGTTGTGAAATTTAGGTTGACGAATATCAACTAGGTGCATTCCAGTGAGCGTTACTTATCGCAGTACATTATGCCATGCAATTTAGTGAAGAAAATATGGTTTGGACTTGGCTTTTTCTTTATTTGCTCTTGGTCCAGTAGTTGGATAAGCGGAATCCCTAATTCCAATATTTTTCAGGCTTCAGCTGGGTGCATTTCAGTGAGCAATACATATCGGAGTACATTATTCCGTGATATTTGGTGGAAATGGTACAATTTAGACTTGGGATTTTCTTGATTTGCTCTTATGCCAGTACTTTGATAAATGGAATTCTAAATGTCAACATTTTACCGGCCAATTGAACCAATCTATAATACACATACTGGTGCAATAATTTGGAATGGGACGTTTTCATTTAAATATGATTATGGAATCTTTCTTGAAGTACACGACATAACCAAGTGATTTGAGAAAATAATATCTTATGAACTCGGTTTCCTTTCATAAAGGGCTGGTATCAATCTTATTGAACACAATTAGTTAACGCACCGATTGGAATTCACACCATACTGCTCCTAAAGTGCCTTAAAACTGTTCATCATGTTTGAAAAAAAATGGAAGAATTTATATGCGCTACTAGATTATCTAAAGATAACAAGTTGTAAAAGCCCCTAATAGCAAAGATACGTCACATTCTTATTGGTATAACATTTCAATGATTTGAATAATTTAGGTTAGCAATTCATCTGCAAAGCAACAATAGAAGAATTTTCAAGCATGGTTTGCCTGCATTTTTGTGTCTTAAGGAAAAAACTGAAATATTTCATTCTGCAATATATTTGGTCATAATCATCTTGATATATACTTTGGTTTCATGTCCAAATGGTATTGAACTTTTGTTCACCATATTATAACCCTGAGCGCCAGCCTACATATCTATTCAAATTTTACAGACTTGACTTAAACATTAATAATCCTTGAATTCAACACTACAGAGTTTATTATTCACCCATGAAAACTCATTACTTCAATATGCATCTTCGAAACTTTATATACCAGGAAAACATTGATTTTATTTATATGTGTGTCAAAATACTAATTAGTTAAAATGAAGGAGAAATATTTCTGGTTCTGATAAACAGACTTACCCAGTTGATTCAAAACTGTAACTCGTACTTCGCATTTCCAGAGAAGCTTGAAAGTTTTTAAAAATGCTTTATTATAGCTTATAAATATAATTTTCAATTACTTTATATTGAATAAACATCCAAATGATGTAGCGATATATTACTTTTTTCGCTTTATGCCAAATTTTAATTATTGAATATATGCAACTGATATTGGATGAAGTAGTTCATAAATTTTGAAAATCTACATTCATATTTATTGTTCGTTAAAGTAATAGTAATAATTTTTAAACTGTAATATCATATAATGGGAGATATTGGAGATTTAATAATACTTTTGATAACTAGCACAACATAACATCGAACTATCAAATTATGCAAACATATTATAACATATTATATTTAATTTATTTGTAAAAATATATTTTTCTCAGTTTGTATACTATTCGTAAATAATTCTAATTGAAATTCATGTTTACTGTTTAATAATTTTAGGTATATATATATATATATATATATATATATATATATATTATTATTATTATTATTACCACTATCATGAATATAATTATCATTGAGATATTTTTCTAATATGGTTTGTTATTTAATAAGGTAGCAAATATTTTAAGTAAAATTATTATCAATTTAATAGTTATTTAAAAACTCTTTGTATATAAAAGAAAATATCGAAAAAAAAATTTTGATTGCTGCGGAAAATTTCATTTTGGCATATTCAATTTATAAAAATATTGAATTACTAATCATTTTTTTATTTAAATTAAAAATAATAATTATTTATTAATATATTTCGAATGATATATATATATTTTTATGTTTATAGTTAACTATAACTACAAACATAAAATATATACATACCATAATATAGTTGCAAACTATATTATAGTATAGTTATATGTATTTAGATTATATATATATAGTTTACCGTTTCGGACATATCAAAAATTTTATATTCAAGTGATATATTCTAGTAAATTTAATTTTCTACTCGCCTCATCTTGAGATCCTACAGATTCCACTGTAAATTTATGTAAAATCTTTGCTAGTGTAATTTTTGTTGTGATGTTAACAAGTCTTTGTGCGATGCAACTTCTAGGTCCAACTCCAAATGCCAAATAGCTAGTGGAGTGCTTTTTGGCAGGACTACCTGGTAAAAATCTATAAAATAAAAAGTATTCTCAATATATTTATTATAATAATTCAAAAGAATTTTACAGAAGGTCTACCTTTTAGAGTCTCTACTACTGTGCCCAAAAATATACAAAAAAAGATCAAGAAACGTGCTATAAAATCTCTACTACTGTGCCCAAAAAGTAAGACCAATTATTTTTTTTTTAAAAAGTCTTTATTTATTCTTCAAATTGGGCCTGAATGGCCGAGTGGCTAGAGCTCTGGCGCTCGGTACCACAGGTTTGGGGTTCGAGTCCCGGCGGTGCCATGGTTGTTTGTAGTGGTTCGGAATCCACTTTAAACTGTAGGTCCCGCTCCTAATAGGATCGTAGAGCGTTGCGGGGGCATTGTTACTCCGCGTCCGTGGCTTATCTTCAAGTTACACGCGCCCCCTGGGTAATGCAAAGTGAGTACGTCTGTGCAGAGCTTGCCTTAAGGCATCCAAGACCAAGCTGTCTAAATGTTTGCCAGCTGCATTAGAACAAAAAAAAATTCTTCCAAATTTATTTCATCGCCTTCAAAGTAATTCCTTCCGGACACAGTGCACTTGTGGCAACTTTTTTTCCAATTCTTAATGCATGCTAAAGAGTCATTGGCAGGGATGGCCTTCAAAGCGCGCGACGATTCACATTGGAACTCTTTAATCGACTCAAGACGGTGTCCCCGGAGTGGTCTTTTACGTATAGAGAATAGCCTGAAGTCGTACGTTGTGAATACGGTGGTTGAGGAACAATATGGGTTTCATTTTTGGCGAAAAGGTGCCGAAAAATCAATGCAGTGGGAGCTGGCGCATTCAGTGTTTTCAATACCAATCGAGATTTGACGCATTTGAGGTCCAAAATGGACTTGACGGATCCTTTTGAAATTTCAATATCATCAGCACGGTATCTAATTGTAAATCGACGGTTTGCAAGCACCAAATCTTTAATTTTTTGAACGTGAGCTTCGTCGGTTGAGGTTGAGGTTTGACCAGAGGGCTCTTCGTCTTCAACGTGTTTTCTGCCTTCTTTGAACTATGTATTTATACCACTTTTAATGTTTTTACTATTTTTTCCGATAAATAAAAATGCTTTAACCGAAGGCCGCCTACAACATTCTATACTTTTAGAAAGAAAATTTAATACAAGTTCTTTGTTTTAGATTGACACTTCAAAAATTGAATAATTTAAAAATTTTCGTATGCAAGGGAAAACATTTTCAGTATACTGAAACTTTCAAGTTTTTGAAAATTTTGACGTCAAATTTCAAACAGATGTTATTGACAGGGCCAACAACAAATGAAGGTTTGGTTTTTTTCCTCTACGGTCATTTTAAATTGAAAACTTTAGGCTAAAGACGGAGCACAGTAATTTATTGAACAGTGTTAATTTGATATTTATTTTTCTCATTTCACATGGACTTAAATGACGAACACAAACCTGAGTTACCGAGCACCAGTCTTGTCAGCCAATTCGGCCATTCAAGCCCATAGATTGCAAGGATTTTCAATGGTCTTAAAGATATTTGTGTTGCTCAGGGGGTGTTCATTCATAATTTTGTTTCGCTAATGAATTTATTTATAATTGTTTTTTTAGTGAGTGCAAAATAAATAAATCTAGATTTTAACTACTATTTAACAAATTTTTTTACATGTTACATCCATTTATAACTTAGTTATATTTAATTAAACCTTTAAGTAACTTTTTCCTTTTTTAATAGCAAATTAGGATACATTTTTCATATTAATGATCATTAAAAAATAATTCAGATGATTTTTTTTAAAAAGAGAAGTGCAAGTTAATAGTTGAATAATAATTTGCAATTAATTAAAATTTATGAGTATGAATTAAGAATTTTGCAATTAGAAAAACCGGTTTACCGGGATACCGAATACCGGTTTTATGATTCATTTTTACAATTTTGTAAATTCGCATTTACATGTTTAAATTCAACGTTTTTCGAATATATAAAATTTAGATTTCTTTTAACTGGGAAAGAATTTATCTAAAATTCTTATCTGAAAACTAGAAATTCTTATCTGTGAAAACAAAGTTGTAGTTGTGAAGAAAGTGTGTAATATTTTGATAGTTTTTAAATTGGTGAGTTTGTTATTCACATTGTACTTGCATATCATACTTCAGAGTTCAAAATATTTTTCAAAACCTCTGATTTGATAATATATATACTCATAAATAAATTGTAGTAATTTATCGACAATTAAAAAATTACTTTTCAACAAACCAAAATACAATACAGAAATCAGCTATATCCAAAATCAGTTTCGACGAGAAATAGATTTATTTGAAGATGAGGGATTTCAGGTAAATACTTGGAAAAAGTATATCCAATTTTCATTTAAAATAGGGTACCACCAACTAGCGTAGATGCTGAAAGAGCACTATCTTGATTCTTCGTTTTTTCGCACAAAATTACGTTCCCGGCAATCGATCCAGTATAATTGATGCATTATGCTTTTAAGATCACATTTCAAAAATTTATAATAGTACCACAGACTGAATAGTGATATTTACACTTTTTTGTGATTTAAATAAATAAGATGTTCCTTTACTTTTTTGTGATTCTTTATATACTGTTATAATTTATAAGTTACAAATTTTTTGTGATATTTACATTCTCTAATAAAACTGGCAAATAAAAAAAAAAAAAAAAAAAACCTGTGTTTCATTTCTTTTACTAAAGTATCCCGGTATTAAGATCTAAAAAATACCGAATACCGGTATTGAAATTTTGGTCCGATATTGCAATCCCTAGTTGCAATATTTCTTCAGCTTCAGAGTCAGCAACTAAACAAAAAAATATAGGAAAAAAAAAAACCGTCACATGAATTAATACTAAAGTATATATTACCTATCTGGATCAAACTCTTCAGGTCTTTCCCAATACTCTTCACTGTGGTGTATATAATCTATGGGCACATTAATTTCCATTCCTTTAGGAATACGTACAGAGCCATAATCTACATCCGCCATTGCTATTCGAATGGCAAAACTAATAAATGAAAAAAAAATTAAATATCAATAGCTTTGATGAAATCTGCAGTTCGGAATTTGAATTATGAATTTTATTTAGTAAAAAAAACAAAAAAAAAACATTATTAGTTTTCAGTAATTGAGAAAAAATATGAAAAGTAATAATTTTAAAAAGTTGCAATAGTTATTGGATTCAAAAAAATTTGAAATATTGTTACAAATGTAAAATTATTTATACAACGATAACAGTTGAATAAAAAATGTAATTAAATATGTTCAACACTTTTCAAAACAAAAATTGAGAAATTTTCAAAAAAAAATATTTAGCAAGCTTTTACTTAAGACAATTTTTTTGTTATAATTATAAACATAAATAAATAAGCGTAAGATGAAGTTGAATAGTATGACAAATTTAAATTTAATTTTTTTTCTAAAATATTTTTATGATAAATAATTATGCTTTAACATATAATTCTAAATATTTAAACAAAATATTAAGAGAATAATTTCATTTATTGATGAAAAACATTCATTGTTAAGCACGAATAGTTATTTATTGATTAAAAACTTTATTATTAAAATATTAATATTCATTTATTGATAAAAAAACTTTAATAATAATTGATGAAAAAATATTCATTGTTAAACATGAATATTTATTTATTGATTAAAAAGATTTATTATTAAAATATTAAAACTAATTTATTGATGCAAATATTTATTATTAATAATTGATAAAAACATTCATTATTATATAAAGAACATTTATTGATGAAAAACATTCTTTATTAAAACATGAGCATTCATTTATTGATGAAAAACATTCATTATTAAAATATTAACAATCATTTATTGAGGAAAAATATTCCTTATTAAAATTCATTTATTAACGAAAAAAAAAAGGTTTTTATTACATTTATTTTACATTAATACATTATTTCTTCTTAAATAAAAGTTTAAAAACAACGGATAAAAATTTAAAACCAATAAAAAATTATTTTTAAAAAAAAAAAAGCAACTTGAAACTAAATGAATAAATAAAAATTGTGATAATTTTTTTAAAAATTTATAATAGTAATTATTTTTACATTTTTTTGCTCAAATTTTTTAATTTTTCTAAAATTAAAGCGTATTTAAAAATTTTTTTTGTATATTAGTGGTTATCGTGTTCTATACACATACGCCACGAATGTAATAATAACACGTAACAATAATTTATAATGACACCAACATATAATGAATGGAGGGTATTACATTCCATGGGGAACTTTATTGGTAGCTTTGTCACATTTGCGTGACATATATGAGAAAATATGGAAAACTCCCAACACACAGACAATTTACACATTTTGTCATCATCGCCATCAACTTTCTTTTTTTCTGATATGAGAACAAACAAATTTATTTAAACAAATTTTAAAATTTATGAAATTCTTTTTTTTTTTAATTTTCGTTCATGTGAAAGTATTTCATAATAAAAAAAAGAAAATTTTTTCGTGATATACACTGAAGTGACAAAAGTCATGGGCTAGCAATATGCAAATTTTCAGATGGCAGTAGCATCGCGTAGAACAGGTATAAATGCGAATTAAAGGAGCTTTCATTTCTTTCAAGTTATTCATTGAAGAGGTTTTGACGTGATGATGACCGCACGACGGGAATTAACAGACTTTGAACGCGGAATGTTATTTGGAGCTAAATGGGTCATGCCATTTCAGAAATCGTTATCAATTCAACATTCCCAGGTCCACTGTGTCGAAAGTGTGCCGAAATGAATTGTTTTTCATAACATCCCACCATGGACAGCGCAGTGGTCGACCGCCTGCACTTAACGACCGAGACCGGCGACGTCTGCAAAGAGTCGTAAATTATAACAGACAAGCAACACTGCGTCAAATAACCGCAGAAATCAATGTGGACGTACAAGGGACTTGTCTGTTAGAACTGTGCGGAGAAATTTGGCTTTCTTGGGCTATTCCAGCAGAAGACCGACTCGAGTGCCTTTACTGACAGAACGACATCGCTTGCAGCGACTCTCGTGGACACGTGAGCATATCGGTTGGTCCCTAGATGAATGGAAAACCGTGGCCTGGTCCGATGAGTCACGATTTCAGTTGGTAAGAGCTGATGGTAGGGTTCGAGTGTGGCGCAGACCCCACGAAGCCATGGACCCAAACTGTCAGCAAGGCACTGTTCAAGCTGGTGGTGGCTCCGTAATGGTGTGGGCTGTTTTTTCATGGCATGGACTTGTTCCTCTGGTGTGACTGGACCGAACATTGACTGGAAATGCTTATGTTCAGCTACTTGGAGATCACTTGCAGCCATTCATGGACTTCATGTACCCAAACAACGATGGAATTTTTATGGATGACAATGCGCCATGTCACCGGGCTACAACTGTTCGCGATTGGTTTGAAGAACATTCTGGACAATTCCAACGAATGATCTGGCCACCTAGATCGCCCGACATGAATCCCATCGAGCATTTATGGGACATCATCGAGTGGTCTGTTCGTGCCCAAAATCCTGCACCATCAACGCTTTCACAATTATGGACGTCTATCGAGACAGCATGGTTCAATATTCCTGCAGAAGACTTCCAACGATTTGTTGAGTCCATGCCACGTCGAGTTGCTGCACTTCGCCGGGCGAAAGGAGGGCCGACACGATATTAAGAGGTATCCCATGACTTTTGTCACTTCAGTGTATAGTTCTAAATATTGATTCAGAATATATCCAAAGAAAAATGATTGCATACATAATATCATTCGGATATATATTTCATTCGAATTAAAGGTAAAAATTTCAGTTCTTTTAAAAATCAATTCAAGTATTTGGAATGTATAAAAGAATGCCTGGATGCTATTCTACCTGGGATGTATTTTATTTAAATATATTATGAATCAATATTGAAAATTTATCATAAAATATTTCTTTCATACGAAAGAAAGTTAAAATGAATTGTTTTTCATAAATTTTACAAATTGTTTCAATACATTTTTGACTAATTCCATATGAAAAGAGACTTGATGACTGTGACAAAATGTGCAATTCGTCTGGCATTGATAGTCAGGCTGTGTGCTGGGAATTTTTCCATGTTTTCTCATATACGACACGCAAAACAGGGTAAGTTATCCTTAAAAGTTCTTCCTCCCTGAATAAATGTTATATCATCCCTTAATAAATGCAATATCCTCCCTTAATAAATGTAATATCCTCCCTTAATAAATGTAATATAATCCCTTAATAAATGCAATATCCTCCCTTAATAAATGCAATATCCTCCCTTAATAAATGCAATATCCTCCCTTAATAAATGCAATATCCTCCCTTAATAAATGTAATATCCTCCTTAATAAATGTAATATAATCCCTTAATAATTGTAATATCTTCCCTTCATCAAAGTACTGGTTTTGCATATTCAAGGAACATTTACATTAAAAGCGGAAGATATGAAACGACTTATTCCAATTTACAAATACTATTTTAAATTAATAATTATCTTTCTTGCTTTAATTGGTGTTACTTTATTGCTGGTGGAAAGAATCGTATGGATTCCATAATGAATCTCTCCATCAGTTGAAAATTTGCCATATTGTAATAGTCCAGTTTTCCCTGAAATGAATAAAATCAATAAAGAAAATGAAAGATATGAATTTACTTTTTTTTAATATAACTTATATTGAAAAGAATACTGATATATTATATTATGCTAAGTTTTAATTTAAAAAATAATTAATAAAATTTTCTGGTTTTAATTTCATGGGTTTTTAAATCGGTCCATTTATAAATTATTTTCGTATTAATATACATGAATTTTACTATAATCACACATAGTTTTGTCTTTATTTATTATGTAGACAACAAATGTCAATAATGTTCTTTGTTTTCAACATCTTAGTGACATATATTGGCAAGTCATATTTCTACATCATAATTTTTAAGTCATGTTTCGTATTATTACTTTATTTCTTTCATACGAACGAAAGTTAAAAGGAATTGTTTTTCATAAAATTTAAAAATGGTTTCAATACATTGGTGACTAATTCCTAATAACTATAGTATATTAATAACTATATATATATTAAATACAAAAAGTATTACATATAAGCACACATAGTAATACAATTCCTAATAACTATATATATATTAAATACAAAAAGAAAATTTTAGCACTAGTCCGTTAATTAGTTAATTTTCTATAATTATGTTTCTATTTCTCGAATGATTGGCCTTCCAGTACATCTTATATAACTATACAGGATAATTATGAAAATACTTTCTCAATGTATGAATCCCTGCTATCCTACCATTCACCGAAATTGAAAATTTTGGTTTAAGGTATTTTGAGGTATGAATTCAAGACTCATACGGAAAACAACGGTTGAACTGTAACAGTTAAGGTTACAGTGACATGATTTCGAAAATTTCAAAGGGTCACACCTACTTTTTTTTTTTTACTGGCATGTGATCCTCATAGCGAAAAACCATAAATTGTTTTGGAACGATATCTGTAGCATGACGCTGATTTTGAGACCGAAGAAAAAAATTGTGTTTCTAACAAAATCCCTTATTTCCCATCAATCTAGCTTTAGTTATTCATTTTATGTAGATTTATCCTATATATTATTTCATTACCTTTTTGTAAAATGTCTTTTTTTCTACAATTTGAAGCCTAAAAATAAAACAAGTAATGCAATATATATTTTGTATAACTGTGTATACCATTAATAATACTTATTTTAGTTATAAAATGGGATATATCTCGATATGTTTTTTATAACGTTGTGATTTGACAATAATGTTTTTACTCTCAATATTGTTATGATATTCATATAAATTACTTACTTCTTTTTCAAACAAGGAATCTATTTCTTCTTGAATTTTCTTTGCTGTTCAGGATATTTTTTCAAGAAATGAAAAACAAATGCCAACGCAGAGCTTGTAGTTTCAAAACTATAATGTACATATAAAGAAGAAAATAGTTAATTTACATAAAAAATATTTCATAATCATATCATTCTATAATGCAATTTAGCACCTATAATCATTATGAATATTGCTGTTTTCTAACGCCCGGAATTTTTTCTTGAGGTCATTCACTAATAGAACGTACAAATATGGAGTCATTTCAACGTTATGTTAGAACACGGAAGAAATTGGTGCATTGCGACCGCAATTCACCAAGACAATTTTAAACAAACAATTCCAAGACTGGCACCTGCAGGGATTCTCAAGATCTTTCGACAGCTCGATTCCAATACAATGACATGTTTCTTTTTCTTCTGTATTGAGCGCAACAGCCCCATGGTAGGCCAAGGCCGTCAGCTTGCTGGCAGATACAACTTTCTGCTGCACGTATTTAGCAATTCCATTTTACTCAAAGTGGGCTGAAAATGAATTCAATAGATTATTTTAAAAATTTTAAAAAAAACAGCGTTCTGGCACTCCGTGCCATATATTTCATGTTCGAGTCCCTGCAGTGCAGTGCAGAATGTTGGGAATCTACTTTAAACCATAGATCCCGGTCTAATATGGCTGCAGATTGTTGGGCGTAGGGTTGACAACGCTGCCCCATAAAAATATAAACATTTTCTGTTTCGAAATCTGCCAGTAGGCAGATGGCCTTAACCCACCATGGGACTGTTGAGCCAAATGATGAATAAGACAAGTTTGAAAATAAGTTTCAAACTGTTTAAGTATAGTAACAAATACCATAAGTGAGTTTAATAAGAGCTTTTGTAAGAATCAAAACTAATTTTTTCCATTATTAATTTTAAAAAAATTCAATTAATTTATTTCATTCGTTAAATAACTTTTAATACAAACCAATTTTAATCCTTTCTAAATATTATTGAATTACTAAATGCTTAAATATAACAATGGAACTGCAATCTTTAAAAACAATCTTAATCTAACTAAAAATATTCTGCTATAACTTATGCAAACATCTAATGTACATATATTTTATATGTCCTAGTATGTTTTCGTGGAACTGCATTTAGGAAATAGTATTTTTAATAATCCTTCCATCCAATATGAAGTTAATACAAAACGGGTTTTATAAACGTGCATTCTATTATAGTTTTTGAAAACAATTTGCAGAAAAAGTATTTTAAAATTTTAAATTACGCGCATATTCATTTTCTATCGTCATCTGTATTTAATTGTATGATTTTTAACATAGAAATCATCAAAATATTTCTTTCAAATACTACTGGCAGAAATTTAATTTGTATACTCACCCTGCTAAAAATACAACTAAAGCATTTGAAATGATTTCCGTGTCGTTTAGAGTACGTCTCCTTCTTTGAAATTTTGATGACTCTGAAAATAATGGACAAAGAAATTCTGATAATTGTCTTTGCAAATAAAATTAATTGAGTACGTGTTTTTTTTTAAAACTTACCTGACGACGTTGTACCATTTTCGTAAGAATCTTTCGTTCCTAAATCGTCATCTGAAGCTCTTGCTTCTATTAACCATTGCAAAAGATCGGGTTTTTTCATCTGAAAGTTAAAACAAGTAACATAAAAAAAATTTTAAAGTCAATTCCTACTTTTTTTTCACATTGCAGAAATTCCTTTATAAATAATTTTCATTCATTTTTTAAAGTTTATCTGGCGCCATCTATTGTAGATATATGCAACTTTAATCTAAAAAAAATAAAATTAATTAATTAAATTTAATGAATGAATTAATATTTGAAAAAACTATATTAACATCAAGTGTGATCCACTACAAGTTCAAAAAAATCCATTTGAATTTGAGTGGATGAATAAAAAGTATTTTATGAACGATTGAAAATTTGAACAAGATATATATAGGGAGAGTGTGAGCTAATAGAAGGAATTAAAAAAATATGTATATTAAAATTCAATTTAATTTTAAATATTATTGAATTACTATGCATTATTTTTTGGCATGCCATTTTAATACAATATATTTTTTAGCATTTATCAGATTTTTTTTGTGATATCTGAAAACTAGGTATTTTTAATTATAAAAATTTAAATATGTTTTTTTTTCTAAAAAGTTTTTCAAACTTTGAAAAATTTCTATTATGTTTAAAATGGAATTTCTTTTATCATAGATTAAATATTTCGAACCATGGAGTCTCCTTCTTCTTAAAAATAAATAAATAAATAGAAATAAAAATAAATAATAATAATAATTATAACTGGAACTCTACATTCGTAATTAATTAAGTATTGTAGTATTAATAAATTTTTCAAAATTATTTTGTTAACAAATTTAATATGCTCCTCATTCTCCGTACTGCCTAGAACACTTCACTCGACTCTGCACACTGCCCTTTCTCTTTCTCCCTCTCTCATTAATGGTTCCAAAGTCTAACAGACGAAAACAAAAACGTGCAAAATTTCAAAGTCTAACGTAAGGGTCAACCCATCCTTGAAAGGAACGTGCAAAGTCTAAAATCAACCCGTCCTTGAAAGAAGGATCTATCAACCTTGAACTCTACCCCGTTAGCTATATTTTGTTTCGGGTCGACCTGGTGGATTCTTACTATATTACAAATCAAATACCAATAGCTGCATATTAATTTAAGTTATCGCAATTAATTATTAATAATTTAAAAAGTCTATATAATGCACAACATTAGTTGGCAATAATCGCTTTTGAGCAGCAAAGACATACATGTTTAAAATTACATTGCAGAATTATTTTAAACTAACGTTATTTTAGACTAACGTAAGGGTTAATCCGTCCTTGAAAGGAGGATCTATCAACCTTGAACTCTACCCCGTTGGCTATATTCTGTTTCGGGAAGACATGGAAGATCCTTACTATTACTGTCCAGTGTTTTTTGTTATATAATTTCTTTTATAGTGTATGCAAATATTTTTGTGAATAAAAATATCGTTTACTTACGCCTGGGTTATTCCTTCTTTGTTTTATTAAAACTTCTAAGACCTTCGTAATTTTAAGCGGAGGAATATCTCCTTTGTTCTTTATAAACATACTTAAGAAATTTGCTGCCATCGCAAAAAAACCTAATTCGGGGAAACATCCTAAAACAAATAAGTCTTCCATGAACATATTACTATAATAACTAACAAAAAATAATCTGTATAACAATTTTTCTGAACTTAACTGAAGGATTTACTAAAAGTTTGGTGACTATATTTGCTTAAAAGAATGTTCTGCAATCTATCGAGGGGCTATTGTAATAAAAGTTTATATTACTTGCTCTATTTCGATTTTTATATTTCTGTCTGTATTTTTATATTACTGTATCAGATTAAACCAATTATTTATAGGAAATAAAATTTTAGATTGTGAAAAAAAATTAAAAATTGTAAATTTATTTCAAAATGGAGTTTTGTAGCTGGTTTTTCTACGGAACAAATATTTGGAAGAAAAGAAAAACTTTTTTCTTATGATTTGCATTTTAATATTGTCATCAGTAATTTCGTTATTAAAAAAAATTAAAAAATCTCACAGCTTTTATTAATATAGAACTAATTTTTATATTATCATAATACATAATTTTAAATATTAACAAATTAAAAGGATAAAAAAAAAACTGAGATCATTTGAGAGTTTAAATTTATCACTTATTTATGAAATAAAATAAAATATTAAATAATAAATGATGATTAAAATAACCGATATAATCTGTCCTTTAGACGAAATTTTAACGAAATTAAATCAATAATAAATTGCATTGTTTGAATATCAGAATTATTTCAATATAAATGCAAGTTATTTTAATAAAAAAAAATCTTATTTACATTCATTAATGACATCATTGCTAAATTCATTTAACAAAGAAAACAAAACAAAACCACAATTTCTAGTGCCTATTCTTTCTGTAGCAATCAAACAATTGTAGCTATAAATTTAGTACTACCAAACTATTCTAATTTACATCTTTTTTGTTTATCACCGACTGCATAAAAATAGGTTAAACATTAATAATTCCTTTTTGGCTGTATTTTAGCCAGCCTTTTGTCGTTTGAATTCGTTTCAAGGAATATTACTGACAAGGACATAATGTCAATATAACAACAAACAAAATAATATTTCATTCTATGACATCTTAAAAGCTCGATCTGAATTAAACCATATATATTAATGCCATTCACAAACGATTGTCAACTGAAACAGCAAAATGTTGTACATATATTCTCTATAAAGAATCATAAATAAAATTAGATATGAATCCTATATATCGTAATATGTAGTGACTTATGTCACTACATATTACAATGCTATACAACACAATGCCATAAAGAAATAAATGTTATTAATAATTTTCAAACCAAAGATATAAAACTTTATTTATCCCGATGGTTATAAAAATAAAAATGACAAAAAATAGCCCAAATCAATTTAAATTATTTATATGTTTTATAAATTATTTTTGTTTCATCATAAAAATAAAAATATTTACATTATAATATAACTACAGCATAGGAAAAATTTTAAAATCGTACTCACCTGGTCCGGTATACAGGTTAAACATAAAATTTAGAATTTAATGTAAGAACAAAACGCATAACAGCCATTTAAAAAAATACAAAATCTATAGAATTAAAAGCGATTTTCTCATTTTTTAAAAATTTCATTTTCATTTTGAAATAAACAGACCATATTTATTCGAACAGTTTTAGATTCATTTTTCTTCTGAATTATTTTTTTACAAAATTATTTAATTATTTTGTAAATAATTATTACGAATAAAAAACACTGAAAGAAAATTTTAAAAAAATGACAGATTTCAGTAAAAATGTTCAAAATTGGAAGTGGTCAAGGATACAAAAACCTCGCTTTCCAAAACAATATCCATATATTTCCGGTAAAATAAATATTTTTCTGAAAGAATATATTGATTATTCTGCATATATTTATAAATATTTATTAATAAAAAATATTTTTAATAAATATTTAACATTTTTATAATAATGAATATTTTAAATATTTCTTATAATAAAAATAATTTTTAGTTTTCCTTAAAAGGAAGTTTCCATTTATATTAAACTCTGTATCCGGGAAATCAGGGAAAAATAAAATAATAATATTTCCAGACAAAATCAATAATAATAATAAATACTTATAATAACAATAATAATAATGAATAAATAATAATAATTATAATAAATCCAGATAAATCCATAAAGATAAAAATAAATTCAGGAAAATACTCAAATAGTGAAGTTGACTGACCCAAAATTATTTTTAATACCATCTTTAATCTAAAAATTAAAACTGTTACCGACGATACAAATAATACCTTCTTCTAAATCTTTTGATAATAAATAATCAAAGCTAAATCTAGCATTCTAAATTAAGATTTGGATAATTTAAATTAGAATTCCATCACCTACTTATGATACATTTTTATGATGTATTCAGAATAACAATAATAAACCTTTATTATTTCTCAAAATGTTTTCAAAAAATGAATTTATTAATTGGATTCTTTAATTGCAACAAAGTCACATTTAATGTCAAAGAAAAAGCACTTAATTGCAATATTTTTAACCTTTGAAATGCGTGTTCAAACTTTCATAAGAAATTTAATGAACCGCTGATTAATTTTAATGATGTCACATACTTACGTTTGTTACGTTTATTTACGTGCTTAACAAACACAACATTCGTACAACAATCGAAGTTGTGTTTGTTAAGCAATTAATTTTTTGTGTTATTATTTTTTTTTTTTTTCAATTTAATTATTTACTTCCTATTGTCTAATTTAGCAGAGAAATCCATATAATTGCTTCAGGAAATGTGAATGATATATATATATATATATATGTATATATATATATATATATATATATGTATATATATATATATATAAACATTCATATATATATATATATAAACATTCATATATAAAATAAATAAATTAATTAATTAATATATTTTGTTTTTGTTTGTTTGAATTTGTCTGAAAAATAAGTTGGAGAAGTAAAGCGTAGCATATTATAAGATATTGCAGAAATAAATGTTGAAGTTATAATCAAAAATATACTTATGAATTTTTATTCTAATTAAAAACGTTTAAATGTCCAAAATTTATGTTTCATATTTCTGAAATAAATGTGTTTTCGGTTCCTTGTTTATGACATTGTGGAAACCCATGACAGTTCTTCTTCTTCGTTGGCCCAACAGCCATGGTTGGCCAAGGCCATCTGCTTACTAGCAGATTTCGAGATTTTTTTTTCTTTTTATGGAGTAGGGCTGTCAGCCCTACTGCCAATAACTGTACTTATGCCATTAAGTACAGTTATTTTGAGTAGGGGTGACAAGTAATTAAACTAATTTCCACTGCGAATTTTTCGCTTGGAATTACATTAGATTATAAGTTAAACCTCATAAAAGCCATTGGCAAATTCCAGTCTGTTAGCCTCATGATCACTACGCTTCTAATGGCAAATACGTATGCAACGATCAACAATGTTGGTACCTCCTACAATGTATGCAACAATGTCCTTACATTGTAGGAGGAGCTTAGGAAGGATAACTGTCTAGGCTGCCATCAAAGTGGTGCACTCCTTCCTTCTCGAGCCTAATGAAGAGACTTTCTGTCTTACGACTTTATTATGGTTATCCCCAATTGGACACGATTTAGCATCATTCATTGGATCTTGAATTAAACTCTCTTAGTGAAAAAACCGACTAAGCAATTCGCGTAGACTCAAAATTATAGAATACTTGTTTGTTGTTGTTTCTTATCCCACTTGGCTGGCCAAGCCCACGAGCCCATACGTACTCATGGTTGAAGGGGAAGGAAGCAGCTTCTGTTGTGACGGAACACCCGTAGGTAAAAGTCTGACTTTTCTCCTTGACTTTCTTACAGTCATAGGAGACCAGGACCTACGGCTTAAATTGGATTCCGAACCAATACAAACATACATGGCACCGCCGGGATACGAACCCGAAATCTGTGGCACCGAGTGCCAGAGAGCTAGACACTCGGCCATTCAGGTCCCAAATTTGTGAATGCCAACGTCACACGGTGTTCCCACACCCAAGTACTGACCGCGCCCAATGATGCTTGACTTCGGTGATCTAACGAGAACCGGTATATTCAGCATGGTATGGCCATTGGCTAAATACTTTACATTGATTGGCCGAATACTTTACATTGATAAACACTCAAGAGATAGTCATTTTTAATTTTTGGTTGTGATTAGGTTTATTATGATAGCTCTAACCTCTAGTTTTGGAAGTATTCATCAAATTATTTCTCGAATAACCATAGTAGCACGCTTTGTTTCCGAACAAATTCAGCCCAAGCATAAATCTCTAGTATCTATGCTGGAAACAAAAATTTAATTGATTCGGTTGGACTCTATGAGGATGTAAAAAGGGTGAGAATTTTCCAGATACCCTCCCAGGGAATATTACTTCAATATTGCGGTTGCAATGTAAAGCGCATATCACGCGTGGTTTTTTTTGTTGTTACTTTCTAGACGAAACAAATCTACCTTTCTACTCAAATTATAAGTTCACAGTGCGCATTATTTTCGGGGATGTGTTTGAGCGATAGGAAGTCAGATAACCACAAATCGCTGTTTCCATTGGTACTCACCAAATTGGTGATATAATATTTCATACAAAAGAGGTATAGAAGATAAAAGTTGAATGCGAGCACAGCGATGAACTCCTTATTTGAGTGGGAACGGCGATTTGTTTCTCGATAAAGCTTTGCCACGTTGACGGAGAGCTTTGGTTGCATCGGAACCTCTATCCTGTGCTTTGTGAATGACAGACGTTTCCTAAGCTTTAATACCATTGATTAAATAGAAAGGGAGTATAATATATATATTAATTTATTTAAAAAGTTTACTTATTAATGTTTATTAATTATTTTTTTAAATAAAAAAATTTTTGTATATATAAATATTTTTATATTATTATTATTATAATTTTTAAGTAATAAATAAAAGTTTAAAAGGGAAAAATAAAAGGTAATAAAAAATAAACAATAGAAACAAAAACAATTGACATTGTCTAACGCGGCAAAGCGTAAAATGTTGACGAATCACAAGTCCCAACGCGAAACACCCGAAACGATTTACGAAATTGGCTCGTCAACTTTTAATTTTCAAACGCTTGACGTGTCACATGACTTTCTTTCTTTTAATGCAGCTGACAAATAGACCGTGATCTTTCGCCATAAGGGGCTGCACCGATGTTACTCACTTTGCACTACCCAGGAGGCGCGTGTAACTTGATGGTAAGCCACGGACGCGGAGTAACAATGCCCCCGCAGCGTTCTACGATCCTATTAGGACCGGGACCTACGGCTTAAAGTGGATTCCGAAGCACTACAACACCCATGGGCAAAGCCGGGATTTGAACCCGATACCTGTGGTACTGAACGCAAGAGCGCCAGCCATTCGGCCATCAGGCCCCTCGTGTCACACGACTTACATTGAGCCAATAAGAATTGTAAGATTAACAGGACTTCAAGCGGCGTAAAGCAATTTCTGTCGCTTGACTAGTTGTCGCTTTACGCCTTGGTGTGAAAGAGGCATAAAGGTAACGAAAGAAAACCATTTACAGTCTTGAAAGGTTTTGTACATTAACCGGAATTACGTTGAATCTACTACGTGTCTTCCTTTCTATGGTCAAAGACCACACATCATCGTACCAGCCATTTTAAATCAATAACTTTTATAAAATATATATAAAAAAATGCTACGCATATAAAACTCGCAGAAGAACTTGCGATTCATTGGCGCTAAGACATGTCGATTAAATTGCTTTGTTTATTTGTTTAATCAGACAGAACTCTTTGTAATAAAGAGTTGAAGTTTTCAAGATCATTTTAATATGGAAGCAATAAAATTCCTTACTTCCAAAGAAGACAATCTTGATGTAAACGGCAAATCAAAAATGATCTTGGCACTTGTCAATAACGGGTCATCTGCATTGTGCACACTGTCCATGTCCATTGCAAAAGCTTGGGCGCAGATGATGTCCAGCGTGAGTCTCTGTAGGATGTTGTATATATCGATTATTTCTCCTTTTTGTGATTTTTCCTCCAAAACTGATAGTGCTGAATCGCAGACTTGGTTTACGGCCGGAATCATCTATGGAAGCGGGAAACAAATAATGAATGAAATATATTAACACTTTGAAATATTAACTTTTGATAAAAAGCAAATTAAATAAGTAGGCAGACAGAGTTTGAGGTAAACGACAATCGAATTGTAATTAATCACATAAAATATGGCAATAATTAATTATATAAAAGCTGTACGGAGTGGAAACATCTTTACATAAAAATGCTGGATACATATTTTTCAGTAATTTTTTTAAACGGGGATATACAAAAAAACAATAGGATTTACTCAATAATGAACGTGATACAAAAACAATTAATATACAAAAAACCATTTCTTAAAGTCAATTCCTACTTTTTTCCCCACTATAGTGCAGAAAGTCCTTTAAAAATAATTTTCATTTTTTAAGTTTATCTGGAGCCATCTATTGGTAGATGCATGCAACTTAAATAAAAAAAAAACTAAAATTAATTAATTAAATTTAATTAATGAATTAATATTGAAAAAACCTGTATCAACATCAAGTGGCATCCACTACAAATTTAAAAAAAAATTTATTTTTACTTGAGTGGATGAATGAAAGGTATTTTATGAACGATTGAAAATTTGAACAAGATATATATAGGGAGAGTGTGAGCTAATAGAAGGAATTGAAACAAAGCGATCTTTAAATAAACGTGATATCTAGTATAATATTTTACAGAACTGCAAATGACTGTTTCCAATAATATGATTTTTAATAAGTGGATAAAATGCAGTAAATTTAAAATCTTCTAAACCATATCACGTTTGTGACACTTTATTCCTAGTATGCCTCAATGCGATAATGTTATGAAACAGTTCATATTTCTATATTTTAAAGACATTGAATGAATTAATGCCACTACTTTAATCCATTATGTAGATATTTTTCCGCTTTTCAATAGGCAACTATGTAGTGTGCGAGTAATGGGTGTAGTGTGCAATTGTAACTGATGTGGTTGGATTGAGATACTTGAGGCACAGGTTGGAGAACTTTCAGCTTCATTTACACACACATACAATTAGAGCGATACAATATTTAACAAATCTACAGGCAGATAATTATAGATGTGTGGGAGGATTTCACTTATAAGCAGAAAATCCAAAAGCCCCGCAGGGTGCGCGAAATATACTTCCTTACCGGATGAGAGTTAGGCCAACTAATGTTAATAATTATAGTTCCTTTCGGAACTAGAGATTATAAACTAAACGTTCTAAACAGGAGCGCAAGCTGTGCTGTATTTCCTTTCGGGCGTTGCGGACGACTGATCATTTCTCCTGAATTAAAGAGGGTATTCTTTGCTGACCTTGATGAAGCATATGAATTCCCCTATTTTACTTTGTCGTCCTTGATGAATCGTATGAATTCCACTATTTTACCTTGCCGTCCTTGATAAAGCATATGAATTCCACTATTTTACTTTGTCGTCCTTGATGAAGCGTGTGAATTCCACTATTTTACTTTGTCGTCCTTGATGAAGCGTGTGAATTCCACTATTTTACTTTATCGTCCTTGATGAAGCGTATGAATTCCACTATTTTACATTGCCGTCCTTGATGAAGCGTATGAATTCCACTATTTCACTTTGCCGTCCTTGATGAAGCGTATGAATTCCACTATTTTACTTTGTCGTCCTTGATGAAGCGTATGAATTCCACTATTTTACTTTGCCGTCCTTGATGAAGCGTATGAATTCCACTATTTTACTTTGCCGTCCTTGATGAAGCGTATGAATTCCACTATTTTACTTTGCCGTCCTTGATGAAGCGTATGAATTCCACTATTTTACTTTGCCGTCCTTGATGAAGCGTATGAATTCCACTATTTTACTTTACCGTCCTTGATGAAGCGTATGAATTCCACTATTTTACTTTGTCGTCCTTGATGAAGCGTATGAATTCCACTATTTTACTTTTGCGTCCTTGATGAAGCGTATGAATTCCACTATTTTACTTTGCCGTCCTTGATGAAGCGTATGAATTCCACTATTTTACTTTGCCGTCCTTGATGAAGCGTATGAATTCCACTATTTTACTTTGCCGTCCTTGATGAAGCGTATGAATTCCACTATTTTACTTTGCCGTCCTTGATGAAGCGTATGAATTCCACTATTTTACTTTGCCCACCTTGATGGAACGTATGAATTCCACTATTTTACTTTGCCGACCTTGATGAAGCGTATGAATTCCACTATTTTACTTTGCCGTCCTTGATGAAGCGTATGAATTCCACTATTTTACTTTGCCGTCCTTGATGAAGCGTATGAATTCCACTATTTTACTTTGCCGTCCTTGATGAAGCGTATGAATTCCACTATTTTACTTTTTGCCGTCCTTGATGAAGCGTATGAATTCCACTATTTTACTTTGCCGTCCTTGATGAAGCGTATGAATTCCACTATTTTACTTTTGCCGTCCTTCATGAAGCGTATGAATTCCACTATTTTACTTTGCCGTCCTTGATGAAGCGTATGAATTCCACTATTTTACTTTGCCGTCCTTGATGAAGCGTATGAATTCCACTATTTTACTTTGTCGTCCTTGATGAAGCGTATGAATTCCACTATTTTACTTTGTCGTCCTTGATGAAGCGTATGAATTCCACTATTTTACTTTGTCGTCCTTGATGAAGCGTATGAATTCCACTATTTTACTTTTTGTCGTCCTTGATGAAGCGTATGAATTCCACTATTTTACTTTGCCGTCCTTGATGAAGCGTATGAATTCCACTATTTTACTTTGCCGTCCTTGATGAAGCGTATGAATTCCACTATTTTACTTTGCCGTCCTTGATGAAGCGTATGAATTCCACTATTTTACTTTGCCGTCCTTGATGAAGCGTATGAATTCCACTATTTTACTTTGCCGTCCTTGATGAAGCGTATGAATTCCACTATTTTACTTTGCCGTCCTTGATGAAGCGTATGAATTCCACTATTTTACTTTGCCGTCCTTGATGAAGCGTATGAATTCCACTATTTTACTTTGCCGTCCTTGATGAAGCGTATGAATTCCACTATTTTACTTTGCCGTCCTTGATGAAGCGTATGAATTCCACTATTTTACTTTGCCGTCCTTGATGAAGCGTATGAATTCCACTATTTTACTTTGCCGTCCTTGATGAAGCGTATGAATTCCACTATTTTACTTTGCCGTCCTTGATGAAGCGTATGAATTCCACTATTTTACTTTGCCGTCCTTGATGAAGCGTATGAATTCCACTATTTTACTTTGCCGTCCTTGATGAAGCGTATGAATTCCACTATTTTACTTTGCCGTCCTTGATGAAGCGTATGAATTCCACTATTTTACTTTGCCGTCCTTGATGAAGCGTATGAATTCCACTATTTTACTTTGCCGTCCTTGATGAAGCGTATGAATTCCACTATTTTACTTTGCCGTCCTTGATGAAGCGTATGAATTCCACTATTTTACTTTGCCGTCCTTGATGAAGAGTATGAATTTCACTATTTTACTTTGCCGACCTTGATGGAACGTATGAATTCCACTATTTTACTTTGCCGACCTTGTTTTGCTGCGCTATGTGTACTCTGTCCTGAATTTAGACACCGTACCTCCAGAAACGCTTGAAAGTTGGGATGTTTCTGTCATAGTCGAGCCAATCAGTCGGGTTCCTATAATTTGGCCTTTTTAAAAGTCTGCGAAGTCTATCATTTTAAACTTTTGACAAAAACTAAGATGCATGCGACTGCACTAAAGCTATCTAATATTACCATGATGTATACATTTTTTATTAGAAAAATCAGTAAAACTTTTAAACTATATTAAAAAACTAAGATTACATTTTAACGCTTACGAAGCTCATACTGAAATGTCATTTTTATTCACAGGTGTTTCCATTATTTTGATAACCACCTGTATGTATGTATATATTTATAAAAATATTTCTTAAAATAAAAAGAATACTTATTTTGAAAAAATGGGATGCATTTCAACATTTGATATTACAACATGCAAGGTATAACACACATCATAGTTTAACGCATAGATTCTTATATAACTACAGAAAGTAAAAAGGGTTTAAAAGTTTCTATTCTAAAAGAAAAGAAGGTTCCTTACTCCCTTGAGTTTAGCAGTTGAAAAAGTCGGTGTCAGTATGGTCCTGACTCTCTTCCACTTTTCTCCCTTGAGATTTGGCAGAATATTGTCCATGATTGCTGAGGCCGGAATGATGTGGTCCAGAAAACTGTGCACTCTCAGTGGAACCCCTTCCTAGGGATGAAATTTCTTACAAGACATTGTCTTTGGTAGAGCATGCAGAATTTTTTTCTGAATATAGTGAACATAATATGGGCATTATTAACCCATTCTGTGGTTATAATGATCTACAATTATGAGATTCCTCACTCATTCTTTAAAAGATAGTTGTGTGTGATCGAAATTACCCTTTCGAATATCGATTATCCTTAAATTATGTTATATAAGTGGCTGGTGTGTGCTTGGAAAGGTTTTTCTATCTTATACTGTAGGGCTCATTTCACTGATCTACATAATATGTCTCTGATCTCCATAATCTATTATATATAATTCCCGTGTCACGATGTTTGTTCGGGATGAACTCTGAAACTAACAATCCGATTTTAACTTTTTTTTTCTTAAATGTGTGTTTTGTTCCAATTTGAGAGATAGTATAGTTTTTATTCAGATTTTTTTTTATTTAAATGCAAAATCGACGATTTTCATATATCGCCATTTGGCGCCATTGACGTCATTTGGCGCAACTAAAATTTGCGATTTCTCATCCGATGGACGTAATTTTGAAAGTACATTCAAAATACAAGGACAGGTGTACCATAAGATCCGGTCGTTGATACCAATACCTAATGAAGAGCCAAAGTTTCTTCAAATTTATTTTATGGGCAGTTCTGAAGAGCGTCTGACAACTCGATGTCAGTATAATTTTATCGAACAAGTGTACAAAGAGCTATTGTAGAATTGTTGAAAAATCTTTTAGAAAAGCATAACCAACTTATTAAAGTATTTAACGAATTTATTTATTTTGACGAAATACAGATTATCAAGAAATATTGTTCATCACTTAGTTCTTAGATAAATGAAAGTAATGATTATTAAAAATTAAATTTGGTAAAATAATTATAAAACAGTGTTAAAAATCAACAGCATCTACCTCATTCATTAAATTAATAAAAAATAAACATTTACTATTCGTTGAAGCTTAATTTGAACTTTTTATCATTCTTTACCAATCACTTTCTTAACAATACCAATTATAGTATTTAATAATTTAACGAAATACAAGAAAGCCACAGCAACGCGTGGCCGGGTCTGCTAGTATAATATATTATATTACTCCATACATATTTAAAAACAATTAGAAATTATGTATTGAAGGTGTATAAAAAATTATATTTATTAAAATATTTAAATAAAATTAAAATACAAAACTAAAATAACAAAACTTTTAAATAAATATTAATTTATATCATGCATTAATTAAAAATAAAATAAGGAATATTTAAATGATTGAAACATCATGAAATATGAAATATTTAATGATAAAATTTAAATTAAAGTATTTAAATAAAAATTAAAATATTATAAAATAATTAAAAATGAAATAAAAATATTTAAATGATTAAAACTTTATGAAATATGTCATGATAAAATTTAAATTAAAATAGTTAAATATATATATAAATGGAAAAACAAATATATTTCTATTTTTTCATAAAAAAAAAACAATAGGTTAAATTTTAAATAATTTAGAAGGAATGCCAGAAGCCTAATAAAAAGATGGCGATAAAACTTAAGTAATGTCATTACACCTTTGCCTCATTTTTATAAATAATATTTTTATTCTCTTCATGGTTGCCACTTTCTCTACCAGACCACCTATAGAGTGTCTACATAGGTGATGGCTGTTTCCATGTCGGAGAATATTTTACCAAAATATTAATGAATCGAAGGATCGGAACTACACGATATACATCTATTTTAGGCCATACAATGGGAAAAAAGAACAATGTATACAGTAAGGCAATCAGAATTTTAAGATTATGATGTTAAAAATAATAATAATTACTTACCGGTCGATCAGAAAACAAATGGAAATCTTTAATCAGTATCTTCTTCAATAAATCGGGATCTGCAACTAATAAAACTGGTTTCATCCCATGATAATAGCTGAAATTATTTGAAGTCTAATTATTTTAAATATACATTTTATGTTTAATGAGTGTACAGATATTTTTTATACTTATTTTACAATAAAATGAATTTCAACTATGAATTAGTTTTAGATGAACATTTTTATATGTTTTATAGGTTCGAATAAGATATTTCCGTCGTTATGCTCTAAATATTAAAACTTTATAAAAAATTAGAAGTAATTTTTGACAAATGTTTATGCATTATTTATAGGGAGGCAAATTAAAAAGACATACTCAAAATGTCATTGAAAAATCATGCATAAAGCAAATTGAACCAATATCTATTACTGCAGTATTCAAATAAGAATCACATTAAATAAGATATCATATTTCTCTTTATACATTACAAATATAGAACGTTTTACCCTAAAGATTGTTAATGCAAACTTGAATAATAGTTATTGGATGGGTAACATTGTTGCATTTCGTTCATAGATATGTTAACTAGTTGAGACTATTTCAATTACAGCAGCTGCAATTTAACTTGCAGCAAGTTTGGAGTTAACTAATTTTCCAAAAAATAGTATACTAAATAATTTTTTTCTAATTTTTTTTGCTCATGGATTTCTTTTTAAACATTATAACTCTCATAAAATTAAAAAAAGTATCAGAAATATTACTAGCACCCTGACAGGAGTTAATAATTTCAATAGAAGTTTTAATTTTTATTATGTAAATTTATCTAGTGATTTTAAAAAATGAATGTTTTTTTAAAATCAATACTATATATATATGCAATATAACTTCAAACACCTATTACGCGAACAATATCTGCAAGTTCTTTTAATGTGATGTGTTACTGTACTGTTTTAAGTGCTGAAAATTGAAATTTATCGATGCAATAAAAATCTTTTTGTATAAGCCGTAATTTTTTTTTTTTTACTTTAGCAATCGTACAGCAAGACTAATCGTGCATAAGACTTTTTAATGTCGTGCACATCTGCGTAAAATTTTCGCCTACTCTATCAACAAAAAAATCACATTAAATAAGAAAATATATTTTTACTTTTACATTTGGGTAACAATAACTATATTTGATTGTTAAATTATTGAAAACATATATCACACCACATTGAGAGCATCAAAGATCTACTGACTAGGACACTTGTGCTGACTAATCCTCAATAAATGCATAAGTTACGGAATTGAAGATTATTCAAAGTCGCAAGATAAATCACAATTCTCTGATTTTTTAATAATTCCTTTAATAATTTCAATAAACACAATCTCTTTTGTGTTTTTTATTCTAATTGGTAACCCAGACTTCGATTTGAAATTGTCTTGCACTTGCTACAAGAAGCAATCTTTCAATTAACGTATGTTTTAATGTTTACCCAGATGAATTATAACAAAAAAATATTTTTGACATGAAAATGTCCATATTACTGTACCAGTATAAAAATGCATTCAACAAATGTAAAAGTCCAGATATTTAATAGCTTACTCTTTTGCAATTAGATGACATGTATAAATACTGTTTCTATTAAATGATAGACTATATTGCCTTGTATTTAACAACATGTCATTTATTACAAATATATTATATATGTATTATCCATATTATTAATTTATAAGTTACTCGTAAATTGTTTGGTCAAAATAAAATAGTTGGTAGTATCCTTCAGGTTTAATAATATTTGCATGGAAGGATCTAGGCCACCTTCTATTTAGAGTGTTCTATCTTCCTTATCATAGAAAGTCAGAAAGTATATGCTATAAATTGGAGGACTTAAGTGACTTCTAAGTATAGCAATTCGTATCTGCTAGAGAAATAATGGCACATTCTTTGAATTCACCTGGTGTCATGTTTATTCTTTCCAATTCAAGAACGATTATAAAGACCATAACTGCTATGGATGATCATGTCTGCAAAAGAGCTGAAGTATGAATCCGCTGGAGGAATTCTTAGTCACTGCTTTCAAAAACGATGTGATTGGGTTTGGTTTCGTCTCTCTAAGATCATTTTTTGCACACATTAGGCTAATTAGATCATGGATTCCAAATCACTAACAAACATTCCTAACATCGCCATGATTCGAATCTGGAGCCCGTGATACTAAAGGCCAGGACGTTAGCCAATTGGCCATTAGGCCGTAAATTATTGTGTCGATTAGTGTAAAGTATGTCGCATCGATAGTCTACCTGCCTGATAAGAGGTGTCTGGGGTTTCTTCCATATGCACTCATATGTGAGGCCGTTTTCTTTAAAGTGTCTCTTGAAAAAGACACTGTCCTCCTGTCAACACCGTACACCGTGGTATACGTTCGTGGTATACATGAGACCTACTGATGTTCCATAATCACCTTTCTAACTGGTGAGGAACTACATAGTCATAGGTACGGGGTGAGTTGTGAGAAAAAAAATACAACTTGTATACTTAATGAACTCGTGAGTCCCTTGCGTAAGCTGAATCCTTAAGAAGGTGACTAAATTAAATTGCAATGATTGATTCGACTATCCGATTATATTGATGATCCAATCAGTTGCAAAATCGATACTGCTGTTTTTAATTGGAAATTCGAATCCTTGTTGTGGATTTGCTGCTTTCCCGCAAAACAGAAATGATGTGAAGTTATGTCGTGATTGTTGTTATTTCCTATCCCAGTTTGTCATCAGCAACATCAAGACCTAGTCCATGAACCCATGGTTATGATAAAGGATAAAAAATGCAGCTTCTTTATGTCCTTGACCTTATGACACAAGGACATGGAGTACCCAAAGGAAGAAATCTGATTTTACCCCACCGGTTATATTCTCGGGCACTGGGTACCCGTAATCACACGGGGGAAAGTGACTATTTGTGTTTATTTTTGAATCTCTGAATGGAATGGAATCCGTAGTTCCATTATAAATATTGTTTTTCTTGATGATCACTACCAAATACCGCGTATTGATTGTACAGTTGTTTACGAACGCACTGTATATTAAAAAAAGAAACTTACCCAACAATTTTTCCATATTTTTGTATCCATTCTGCGTGACATTTACTGGGACCCTAAAATAATCATTTTATGTATTATTAAAAAATAAATTTTCATATAAAATTTGATTTTTAGACTGTGAATCTAATACATTTGACAATATTCTGTAAATGTGGCATTGCATTATAACAATTAAAATAACAACAAAAAAGAATTAATTGATAGCCTATTTTAGTATTAATTAGTAATATAATTTTTAATTGAATATATTTTTATATCATTAAATAATTTAAGATATTTTTATTAAAGAGAAATTGTAACTATAAAATATCTTTGAACTAATTAATGAGTATTCCATTTTCAAAAAAATTATTAGACTTATTTATTTAAATTTAATATACATGGGATTTAATTTTGAAACTCGTATTAAATATTGATATACAGAATTCGTCCATCATTACATTAGTAATGAAAAAATAATAACAAATAATAAAAAAAAGTAATAAATAATAATAAAAGTAAGAACTTTTATTTCATCACTAAATAACCATTTTTTAAGGCTTTAACCACACAAAATGGTAAGAGTTTTTAGAACAAGCCATGAAATTGTTAGCTATCTTCTATCCAATTATCTCATGATCTTTCCAAATTACCTTCCGATTCAGAACCAATATGTTTCCGAATAGAAAATGTGGAGTAGGACCAGGAATATCAAGGTTTTCGAATATTTTTAGTTTTGATTTCCGCCATCTAAACGTAAAGAAAGAAAAAAAAATATTATCCAATCCAAATGGTAAAAAAAAAAAATAATAAATAATATTTATTTAAATCTATTAAAACATATATCATATCTATATATTTTTATAAATTTATATCTATCTGTTTTAAACCGTCATGGATGTATGACCACGAATTAAAAAAAACAAGATGCTCTTGTTGCAACATGTTGATGACAAGTGGTTGGACATTGGATGTCAGTTTTGTAGTATATTCAGTGTTGTTACGTTATGATCATATTGTCCAACAATAATTTAGAACAGTGGTAAGGAATATACAAAGAAGTTGTCATTTTGGTATCGTCCTTAGAATTTCGAAAATAAATCTTTTAGTTTTAAATTCCAAAGAGCAATCCGACTGTCCTCTATGACCAAAATTATTTTCAGGAACATGATGAATCTTTCGTTTTGTTCAGTAAAATTCTTTTACTATTTAAACTTAAAAAAAAAATTATAAAAGATTTTGGGATATTTTTAATCGTTTCATTTTAATCGATTTCTTAATTTAATCGACTGGAGATTTTTATTTTATAAATATCAGGGAAAAGTATACTTCTGAAAATATAAATTTCAAATTTTGTTTTAATGTAATTAATTAATTGCATTCTTATTATTCCGCTAAAGCAATTTATGTTGTTTTTTCTTATCCCTCTTGGTAGACAGCAACATCTAGACCTAGTCCAAAAACTTGTGGGGTCTTATGGAACGAGGAAATGGGGGGAGGGATGGAGCACCCATAGGTAGAAGTCTGGCTTTGGTTCTGTGACACTGACTTTTTGCGGGGTAGGTTGTCTTAGAACAGGACTGAAAGTGGCTTAAAGTGGATTACGAACCACTACAAACATCCATCTCACCATTGGGGCTTGGAACCGAAACCCTTGGCGCCAAAGCGCTAGTCACTTGGACATCAGGCCCTTAAAATTCAATTAAAGCAATTTCTATAAATGTCGATAAGATTTAAACAATATAGTAAATCCCTTGGCCATCAGGCCCTTAAAATTCAATTAAAGCAATTTCTATAAATGTCGACAAGATTTAAACATTATAGTAAATCCCTTGGCCATCAGGCCCTTAAAATTCAATTAAAGCAATTTCTATAAATGTCGATAAGATTTAAACATTATAGTAAATCACTTGGCCATCAGGCCCTTAAAATTCAATTAAAGCAATTTCTATAAATGTCTATAAGATTTAAACATTATAGTAAATCACTTGGCCATCAGGCCCTTAAAATTCAATTAAAGCAATTTCTATAAATGTCGATAAGATTTAAACATTATAGTAAATTTAAAAGAAATTAAAAGTATTTTGCAATAATTTATGAGACTTTGTATTTTCAAAATTATATCCACTGAAAGTACAAAGACCTTGAAAAAAAGACTTAATCCATTATTTACGTTATAGTTTTCATCCAATTACAATATCAAGATATTAATCTAATAAATCAGATTTAATTACTCTTGCAACCTTACTATTGCATCCCCATGGAATTTCAAATAAAAATTTAATTATTCTTAATTAAAAAATTAAATTAATCATTTGAAAAATTCATCTTAAATTATTAACTTTAAAGTCATGGAAATTAAATATTCTTTACTGTAAAAATGTAGTTAATTTATACCCATAAATGGAGATATTTAGACCAATGTATAATAAAAGTATTATGTAATAATTTATCAATCGATCAAATGATTAATACTATTGATTATATTATTAATTTACTAATTGATTAATATAAAAATTTATGACTATTTAAATTATTGATGAATTAGGCATTTATTAGGTATTGATCTACATTAATATTGCATGAAATGTATAAATTTCATTAAAATTTTTAATCTAATTCCTTTCATATTATTATAAAAAAGCATAATTCGTATCACGTCATGTTGTAATTCTGGCTTATTTATATACTTAAATAATATTTATAATACAATTGATAAAAATTGCCAATAAAAAATAAAATGCTTTAATAAAAAAATAAACTTACTTTATCCATATATAAAGCAGTGCTAATAAAAATCCATAGGTAGCTATGTTTTCTGAGTTATTTGCTGCATTTCTGTATTATACAAGTTGAAATATGATAAATAAACTATTATGTCAATTTACAGCTGACAGAATCAAGAAAGGTGATATAATAATCTAATTCTTAACTTAACAGATTTTAGTTTATATTTATTTATTGATTTTTTTTATTATGAATCAAAATAGTTGAAAGAGGGACTATGCATAAATTTAAAAAAAAACATTTTAAATGAATAAATCTTTTTTATATAAATTCAATTCAAAATCGTGTCTTAAATATTTTTTTTTTACGTTTGAAAAATCCACTTATTATTCAAAGCATTTTGTAATTAAAATAAAATAATGCAAAAATATTTTGGTGAAACATTTACATTATAATGTCTTATTAAAGAGAAACGTTTTTTTTTTTTTCAAATTGTTGAAATAAGTATTATTAATTATAATAATAATATGAAATAAGAAATTGATTTTTATAATTAATAATCCATTTATTAATGATATTTTCAATAGTCAATGCTGAATTGTCATATTAGACCGGAACCTACAGTTTAAAATAAATTATAATCATTGATAAATGAATTATTAATTATAAAAATTCATTTTTTGGCTCGAAAAAAAATGTATTTAATATTTTTATTAAAATTTTGAAAAAGAATTATTAAAAATAATTCAATCATAAGAAAAATATTTATGATTATCTTTTTTTATCATTTATTATTTTAATTTCTTGTGAAATATCATAACATGATAGACGGAAAACTTATTTAACATTAAATGAAATGTTATAAAAATGGATGCATTTAAAATTAATTGAAGATTTAGCTATTCTGTCCTCAAATTTCAACAATGTGTCACAAATTTAGAAGTATTAGAAAAAAAATTAATTTAAATTAATTAATATCACCCTTATTTTTTTGAAATACAAACATGTTAAGGAAATGAATTGTATGAGGATGATTTAAATATAATTTTTATACGACCCATTAAAAATCTCTTGAGTAAAAGACAATTAAAATTTATCTTTTGATTTTCGCCGATGTCAGTACCTGAGTATTTTATTTATAGAATGGAAAGAGGACATGTTATCTTTAAAAGATAATAATCTAATTTGCAATACTTTGCAAATGTATTGTTATTTTTTTTCGTTAAGATTTATCAATAATATTTATTAAAGGAACCCTTCTAAAATGATTCGTTAATCAGCGATAATAAAATCTTATAAGAAAATTGCTGTGATGGCTGTTATTTTAAATAACAAAACAAACTGATATTAAAATTATGAGCATTTCATAATTTTTTTTCATTTAATTAAAATGTATATGAAAGATCCTTTTATTAAGAATAAAAATATTGAAAACTATTGTAATTTAATATATTAAAAGGAAACATTTTTTTAATTTTATAATGTGAAAATTTGTTGTTGAGTATTAGAAAAATATTTTTTTAGATTTTCTCAGTATCTTGAGCTTTATAACACATAAATATTAAATATTTTTATTACATTTTTCCAAGTGCTTATATTTATTTAAATTAATCCTTCTTAACATTCGCCTTTAATGAGAAGTATTTATGATGCACTAAAAAAATGCACCTTCATAAGTTTGTATTTTGTTTATGAAAAGTGTCATGCTTAAATTAGTTCATCAGAAAAAAAATTAAAACTGCTCATTTGAATACTTTTATTATTATTTATTTATTTATTGAATATCTGAATTTTCAACTTTTATATACACTCATGTCCATAAATTAAGGATAATTCAGAATCACACAGAAATTGAACTCTAAAATAAAAATTTCACCTGTACAATTATCACACACATCTTGAAGAAGAATATGCAAATTACAGGAAACCACCACATGGCTCGGATAGTACATCACAATGACGAGAGTGTAAGAGAGGGGTATATAAGGGATGGTGGCAAAGAAGTAAAATTGTTCACAAGCGCTTTAAAAACCTTTCAGTGCAATAACCGCATAGTAACGCACAAAGGAAGCATTTGGATGATATTTTACGTGGTTGAATTATCGGACGACTGGAATGTGGACGTACCCAGCTGGAAGTATCCGAGGAACTTGGAATCGCCCAGAGTGTCATCTCCAGGCTTTGGCAACGATTCCAAGATGATGGTAATGTGAGTAGATGTTACAGCACAGGTCGCCCCCGAATTACAACGCCGAATGATGACCGGCATTTAGCAGTTACTGCCAAAAGAAACAGACGGAGCACAGCATCAGACCTGTCTCGTCAGCTCTCTTCAGCTACCGGTACGACAGTTTCAAGGCAGACCGTGTACAGACATTTAGGGCATATTGGTCTATATGCTCGTAGGCCTGCCAGATGTGTTCCACTTACCGTAACTCACTGTCGCCTGCGATTAACCTGGAGTAGAGAGCATGCATTGTGGACACAGCAACAGTGGTCTTGTGTGATGTTTTCCGACGAGTCCAGGTTTAGTTTGCAGTCTGATTTTCGCCGGACTTTCAGATGGAGAGCGCCAGGTACCCGTTACCACCAAGAGAACACCATTGGACGACACCGTTACGGTGGTTCAGGAGGGCTCGCTTGAGGAGGAATTATTCTTGGTTCCAGAACTGACCTGCATGTTCAGAGTGTAACGATGACAGGCCACATCAATCGGGATGTCATTCTGGAACAACATGTACGTTTGTTTCGGGGCGCCATGGGTGCTGAATTTCTGTTTATGGATGTCAACGCCCGTCCTCACCGTGCAAACATTGTAGACGAATGCCTTCAATTGGAGGATATCACCCGTATGGATTGGCCAGCATACTCAACGGACTTGAATTCAATAGAGCAAGTGTGGGATATGCTTGGCCGACGAATTGCAGCCCGTCAACCCCCTCCCACCTGTCAACCGGAACTTCGGAGGGCATTGCTTGATGAGTGGTTTAATATTCCCCAAGATCAGATTGATAATTTGATACTCAGCATGCCTAGGCGTTGTAAGGCCTGTATTGCATCGTCCGGGAGACATACTCCATATTAACCCTCATACTAACCATGTTATACTGCTTTTTGTAAATAGGTTCTTTTTTGAAATTTGCTCCATGGAGTAAAAATCGCAATTTTTATTAATTATGTCAAACATATAGCATCTTTTTTGCTCTTTACCTTTTGTTTAATAAATAGACTTTACAAATAAGTCAAATTTGTTTTGCTTCTGTCTCTTTCTTTGCCTGAATTTCATTATCCTTAATTTATGGACATGAGTGTAATTGAGTTGAAATTTAGAAAAAAAAAAGATTGAAATGTGTCAATTTTAAATTCATCATTTTGTTTTTTTTTTATTAAAAATAAAATATTTTTTATTATGTAAATGCTTTTGTTATAATATGCCAGATGCTTAGATGTAATTACATTAATGCTCCTTAACATTCGCCCATAAAAACGAGAAGTATTTATAACGCACTAAAATAATGCGTCTGTATAAGTTTATACTTTGTTTATTTAAAAGTTTAAAACTGCTTACTTTAATACTTTTATTATTTTGAATATCAGAATTTTCAGCTTTTATATAACTGAGTTGAAATTTCGAGGAAAAAAAAAAAAAAAAAAAAAATAAGATTGAAATATTTTTGGAATTTTGAATTCAGCACTTTAATTTTTTTTACATTTTGTTATTAAAATGCTTTAAATAGATCATTCAACTAAAATATCCGGCATGTTATGAAATCACGATTTGAATTCAAGAAATCATAAATGTTTTTATTCGCTTGGTTTTAAATTATTTCCTTTATATACAGTTATTGATCAAAGAATACTAGAATGTCACTCCCTATCAAATACAAACAGATTCTTACCGTAACCAAATTAGATAAAATGTCTTACATAAATCATGAAAATTTTGAAAATCAAGAACTGCAGAATATTTTTCATAAAGTTTTATTTCATTCTTTTTTTTTTTTTTTTAATATTTTTTTGCTTTTAAAATAAATAACTTCCCCTTTTAAGTTTGTTTTTCTCATTATAAATGTTTCGTACTCGATGTCTTAACAAATCCAATTTTTATTTACTTGAAGAATAAAATTCTCTTAGCAAAAGAATTACAGAAAATAATTTTATTCGTACATGAACTAAAACCCCTTCTGAAAATTCGATCGGAAACAAATGTTCGTGTTTCGAATGTTAACTTAATTTGGAGATTTCAAACACTTCGCAAATATCGTAAACAGTATTCAATATTTCAATTGTTTATTGCTCTGAATTTCGCAAGTTTTTCCTGTCAAAGGAATGATTTAAAAAATACATTGTTTTACTGACAATACAATTATATTAAGTGATGCTAGATATGATTTAGGTAATGTAATTATCTCAAAAACTTATTCACCTTTAATATTAGAATTTAGTGTTTAGTGTAGAATTTAGAAAGTAGTGTAGGTGAACATAAGAGCTCAGTATTCCTGCACCATTATGTTATGTAAGCACAACTTCACCGACATCACCTACGTATTATAAAGGGGCATTTCAACTCTACGTATAGTGATGTAGTTGGTGTAATATACTGTCACAAACCACCTGACCAAAATTCTACTTAATAATACCACAATCTGCTACAACACAAGAAAATAAAATTGAAACAAAAATAAAGATCTTATCATACTAAGGAGTTATTAGGTCCATCGGCGCCATTTTACTTTCATCACTACAAGTATTTTAGTGCATAGTTGATAAATATACCAGAATTCAAACTTAAAAATCATTAATAGGTTTAACATAATACTTTATTTGATGTTTTAATAATAATCATAATGGTATATAATAATTATAATAATATAGGATAATTAAATATAATATCATCATGATATATAAAATATCATGATATTGTAGCAGTCGTCAAAATCGTAGCAAAAAAAGCAATCGTCAAACAACGTGAGCTGTGATCTAATAATTCATGTGAATGGTTATGCGAAACATCATTTCAGCTTTCATTAGGAGATCCTAAAGCTACTTATAACTTAGCGGACTCATTTACGAAAAAATACCTTATCTTACATCATCCTATTACGAAATAAAAATATATTTCTGGTTCATGATACGGGTAATGTTATTTTTAGAAGCTGATAGATTTTCAAAATATGCTTAAATCCGAATGCTTATTGATGAATTATAAATGGTACGGAAATATTTTAAACACTCGGTATTCTATAAAGTATACCAAATTCTTTTTGAAATCCATAAATATTCTTGCATTGCAGTCAGTTTTGCACTTTTTTAGATTCTAAAATGTAATATTTCAATTTGATTGGGATAGGTGACAAATAAATGATTTAATAATGTTTTAGAATCTAATTAAACTAAATTTATGATTTAAAATAACATTATGAAATTTTTAAATGTTTTACAGACTCATATTTATTGATAAACTGACTGATTTCTGACTTCTTCCATTATCTATTTCAGTTTGGCATCAAATTCTACTATACTTAACCGTCATATTCATTTGATTATACATGTTTGGTCAATACCATGTAAATTTTGCAGGGTCAGTTTCCTCATTCGGAATAAATAAAAGTTGCATATGGTATCATACCTCTGCAATGCATAGTTTTTGAGAAAAGTGCGAAAGAAAAATTAAGACGCTCGACATATTGCATGGAAAATGCAGTTTAATACAAGCAGAAAATTTTTTAATTGCCAATGGCATGGTATATACATAGGAAGCTACAGTTTACCAGTTTGATCCCAGTACTGACCCCAGTTTATATCGTATTATGCATGAGCTGGCCTTTCAGTGGATGATAACAACACAGGATCCAACAGGTCTTGTGCCCACAAGAGTGAAAGTAGCATGCAGTCCAGCAACTTAGTTCTGTACTGTAGTAACTGAGGTTCAGGAACTAATTCTGCTAGATGTTAGATACAATGGAGTCTCATCATCCAACTTGCCGATGACACTGGCATTGGATAACTGCAAAAGATTCAACAGGTCTTGCGTCCACAAAAGGGAAAGTAGCATGCAGTCCTGCAACTTAATCCCGTACTATAGTAACTGAGATTCATGTACTAATTTTTCTGAATGCCCCCATATTCTTCTAAGTACTCCTCATTTTATTGAAATTTACATAGAGAAAAATTCAAAGAAATCAAATGTGGTAACAATACAATGGAGTCTCGTCACCCTACTTGCCGATGGAAGTGACATTAATTAACTGTACAAGATCCAATAGGTCTCGTGCCCACAAAAGGGGAAGTAGCATGCAGTTCAGCAACTTAGTTCTGTACTATAATAACTGAGGTTCAGGTACTAATTCTTCTAGATGCTCCCATATTCTTCTAGATACTCTTCATTTTATTGAAATTCGCGTAGAAAAAAATCTAAAGAAGTCAGATGTGGCAACAATACAATTGTGTCTTTTCACTCTACTTGCCGATTGAATTCACTTTACAATGGCGGCGTGATGCATTACCACTACCCTGGCCATAGAAAAATACTGATCGCAATATTCACAACTTAAATATATTTTCACTATGTAAAGATCTCAGATAATTTCAAGAAAATGAGTTCAAAACTTCAGACTGTTCAGTTGAACAACAAACACGTACCTATCTTCCATCTCTCTTTTAAATGCTCCCTCATACTTGAATACAAATTTTATTTATTTTATTACTTTAAATCTTTTTGTGCGTTCTGCAATTTCATATGATTCCGACAAAGCTTATTTTCTGTGAGCCGGATATGACGTCATGTTTCGTTCGAATTTTTCTCGATAACTATGACTTATAAAATTCCTTCGGCAACTTTTATGTATTCCGAGCAGGAATATCGATCTAAACAGTTTATGTGGTATTGTCCGAACAATATGTTTTATTGAAATTCAAATATCTCGAAACGACTATTTTATTTTGTTCTTTCGATTCACTGAAATATTCTTTTATCAGTTATAATTCTGGCCTTCAGCATATTGCATATTTGGTTTAGTTGTGAATTTCTTGTTAATTTATTTTACTTTGAAATATTACAAAAAATTATTTCTTATGCAATTATAAAGATTTATCCCAAAAATTATTAACTAGAAAAAAATAAGAACTAATAAAATAAAACAAAAATAATTAAAACATTAATCAGTTCTGTTTCTATTAAAGTTTCTGGAATAGAACGCCATACATCTTTTTCTACATTTGTATTGTAAGCATTTGAATATGTATTGTACAAATTTGAATATTATGTCTGTGAAGTCTGTCTGTTAAAAAAGAGAACAGGCTGAAGTTTCTAACTTTTTTCAGTGTATGATATTATTTAACCTGTTGTTGTTTGTTGTTTCTTATCCCACTTGGCTGGCCAAGCCCACGAGCCCATATGGACTCATGATTGAAGGGGAAGGAAGCAGCTTCTGTTGTGATGGAGCACCCGTAGGTAGAAGCCTGACTTTTGCTCCGTGACGCTCTTACAGTCATAGAAGACCGGGACCTACGGCTTAAAGTGGATTCCGAACCACTACAAACATCCATGGCACCGCCGGGATTCGAACCCGAAACCTGTGGCATCGAGCGCCAGAGCGCTGGAGACACTTGGCCATTCAGGTCCCAAATTTGCCAACGGCACGCGGTGTTCCCAGGTGGTCACCCACCCAAGTACTGACCGCGCCCAATGATGCTTAACTTCGGTGATCTAACGAGAACCTGTAGATTCAGCATGGTACGGCCGTTGGCCTTTATTTAACCTTTATACTAGTATGAAGATACTGTATATTTTACTTATTGTTTCACAGATTCTTTACGACTCTTTTTCTCAATGACTGTAACTGTTTCTCTTAATGACTCTCTATGACTCTTTTAATAAATCTTTATGAATCATTCACTTAATGACTCTTTATGACTCTCTAAGACTCATTAAGACTCTTAATATTAACGACTTTTTATGACTTCTCGTTCTCTTAATGATTCATGGCGCTTTCTTTTAATGGCTATGACTCTTTTGATGACTCTCCATGACTCTTTCTTTTAATGACGACTCTTTATGACTCTTTTAATGACTATAACTATTTCTATTAATGATTCATGACTTTCTTTTAATCATCATTACTCTTTTCATGACTTTTTCCCTTAATGACTCTTTCTCTTAATGGCACTTTATGACTCTTTTTCGTACTAAATCATTATGACTATTTCTCGTACTAACTTATCATAGCTCTTTCTCGTAATAACTCATGAATCTCCCTCTTAATGACCTTTTATGACTCTTTCTCAACACTTTATTACTCTTTCTTGTAATAACTCCTTATGACACTTTATTGTAATAACTCCTCGTGTCTCTTTCTCTTAATGACACTTTATGACTAACTGTTTCACAGACTGTTATTACTATTAGCAAATTTAAAACAACTTCAGTTATCTTCATCTTGTCTATAATAATAATTATAAAATTTATTATTTTCTCATATGTATTTAATACGTTGCCAATTAATAAGATGAACTCGAATAAACATAAAGCATATTCATACTATAGAGGAGAAAAAAAAACTTCAGAAAATAAACTTAATATAATTATTATTAAATTAATTTCGGAAAATGTGGAAAAATCACTATTAAACGAAATAGTTTTGTGAAACACATTCTTAAATTGCATCCCTTATAATAACAGTTAAAATGTTTCAATGAGAAGACTTTTTACAAAAGACATTCAATTGAAAAATTTGAAATTGAATTTGAAATGAAAATTGAAAAGTAGTTCGAAAATAAAATTACTGAGAGTAATTTTTTAAAAAAAATTGTGTTTCTCCCTTTTTACGTGGATGTTCTGTTTTCTCATTTTGATAAGGAAAAAAATAGTACATTTTATTTTATTCTAGAAAGAAATAAAAAAAAAATTTAAACACATTCTATCATAAAATAAATTAAAACTGAAATACGTTCAAAATAAATCGATGAAAAAAAAATGAAAAGAATATTGGAATTTTGAATCATTTATGGCAAAGCTGATGAAAAACATTCTAGTGCTATAAATTTTTAGTTTGAAAACTCAATATGTATTTAGAGAGTTTTGTTAAAACTATAGAATTGGTTTAATAAAGATCAGTAAATTATTTTCGAATTTATTATTTCATGTAAATATAATAAGATTAATATTTTGGTCAGATTTATGTAAAAGGCAGAAAACTTTTTTTTTTTTACAATCTGTTTTGTTATTTGAAAATTATAAACATCCGAAACTTTAAATTAATGAGAAATAATATAAGAAATAAACGAAAAAGAAATTCTGTGAAATTAACTTTTAATTTAAATTTTCTGATTCAGTTTTTTATTCAATTTATTGATATATGTTTTTCGCCTTATTTGTTATGGGTTGCTAACATCAAAAGTTAAATCCTTCAAACTTCAACTAACAAAATAAGTTCCACTTACAAAACTTACTTTCTTTAATTACAAATAGGTTTCGTTTTTACGAAGTGTTTTGTATCTTATTTACTTTCTGTATTATTGTTTTATACTTATACTTCCAGTCAAAAAAAGAAATTATTCTTATAAAAATTATTATAAAAAAATAATTAATAAACATATTTATAAAATAATATAATAAATTATTTATTAATAAAATTTAATTTAAAAATTTAAAAATAAACAATAAAATAAATAAATAGCAATAAAATAATAAAATTTAATCAATAAACAATAATAATTAATTAAACAATAAATAATTAGGCAATTAACAATAAATAATTAAACAAAAATTTAATGGAAAATTTAAAAAATAAATAAATTTCAATAAATAAATAAATGAATAAATAAATTTAATAAATGAATAAATAAATTTTAATAAATAAATAAATGAATAAATAAATTTTTATAAATAAATAAATAAATGAATAAATAAATTTTTATAAATAAATAAATAACACTAATAAATAAACAAAATAAATTTAACTAAAGTCCGTATTCAAATCTTAAAGAATTATTTTGTTGCAAATCTTATTAAAATAGGGATTGTTAATATAAAATTATCAAAAGAACTTAAACAAGATGGAAATTATTTACCAGTGAAATATTTTTTGTGTTTAAGCTTTTCATTATTAACATTGTAGACAGCCTCTAATTTATTACAGCGCACTTAGAAGTTAACAATTTAATTTAATGTTATTACCGTGTTTATTCATTTAGCTCCTAGGTGATACTAAAAGCTACCTTCGGAAGAGTTATTAAGCAAATTATATGCCCTTGTAAGAGAGAAAAGTCCGTTATTACTCTAGCATGTAGAAAATGAAATTAAACTTAAAAGTTAATCCCTACTTATGTAGATTTATTTCATCTATGCTTTTGTGTTGTAAAATATTTTATCTTTTTTCCTATAAAATTTTTTTCTTGTATAGAAATAATTAAACCATCAGCTATTACAATGGGTTTTATAAACCACAATAGTTTTTGCTAAGGCTAATGTTTGTTAAACTCATATCATAATTCATATTAAACTCATATCACAATTCATATTAAACTCATATAATTTTGTTACTTTCAATATATAGCAAGCCGGCCTTAATTCTCAGATATTAAGTTTACAATGTGCATGATCTTACTTGGATTTGTTTCAGCAAGGGAAAAAATATGAAACCACATACCATGCTGTCCTCATTTGTTCCTATAAAATGAGCAATAAAATGCGTCTGCAATGGAGCTACGTAGTATAAATGTTGAATGATGGAGCAGAGATAAACTCATTATTTGAGTGGAAATGGTATATTTAACGTTAAAGGTAAGGAAGTATGCCTATCTAATAAAATCATTATAACTGAATTGAAATGGCAAAGAGGATGCAATGTATACTTTCAGGAAGAAATTCTTGTTGCTTTCTAAATTGAAAATGGATATTTTTTAAAGAAATTTATCTCTTTATAATGGTGCAATATTTACATATCGTAAGCCACGTTCTGACTTTAACGACGCTTGCTGAATGAAGATGCTAGAAATTATAACTGAACTGAAATGATCGAGAGGATGCAATGTGTACTTTCAGGGGACACCTGTGTAGCTCTCTAAATTGAAAACGGATGCTTTCATTTAACTCTTTATAAAGGTACAATATTCACATATTTTAAAGAAAGCCACATGTACTTTTAGAAGGCCATTCATATAGCTTTCTAAATTGAAAACGGATATTTTTGTTTAACTCTTTATAAAGGTGCAATGTTCACATACCTAAGACTTGAGCTTGAAGAGACTCAACAACGCTTACCAATCGGCTCATTCTAATCTTTATAGAATTCAAAATGTATGTTCTGTCGCACTTCACGAATCAGGCTCAGTGAAAAGTCTTTCCACTTAAAATCGGTTATGAGTTGAACGGGCACCAAATATTTTACGACATACCAAGAAAATATAGATCATTCGCTCGCAAAAATAGATGTATTTTATTTTTCAAAATGTAATACTTTAGAATGGCTGAAAGCTCACCATTATTTCTATATATGGACGTTAGTTAAGAAAAAAATTAGTAATGTTTTTTTTGTTTTTTTAATGAAAGTTGGGTTCATATATGCTTGTGGTCTTGATTCAGTGTTGATTCAAGGTTGAAACTGTATTATTTCTGTAAATAATAATGAAACTTTTAGATGTTAAATTTGTTAAAATTAAAAAGAAGTACTGCACAACTGCAATATATAACATACAAAACAAAATTATATAAGAAATATTTACAAAATCATCTTAAAAACCAGTTGGTTTAAGTGTCTTTGTGCGTTGTGTACTCCCTGGAACTTTTCACTGGACTGTTGTATCCTCTGTACTACATGAAACTCCTGTCTCGACTCTGCACACTCCCTTTTCTGTTTCTTCCTCTCTCATTATCGGTTACAATGTCTGACGCGCGAGAAAAAAGAAGAAAAAAAACGTGCTAAGTCCAAAGTCTAATGTAAGGGTCAATCGGTCCTTGAAAGGAATGTGGAAAATCCAAAATCTAACGTAAATGTCAACCCGTTCTTGAGAGAAGAATCTGTCAACTTTGAGTTCAAGGATGTAGCTTTTTGTGGGAATGCATCCTTACATTTTGTTCGAATTAAAACTAATGTGTGAACTTGCTTCGTACTCATTATATTATAAACATAATACACATATAATACATTTTATAAACTTTTAAATAGATTATAATGTTTTCATTAAATTTTTAATAATGTTTATTTTATTTCATTAATTACAAATATTTCATATGAATATTAATTCACGGGTTTTCTTTTACTAGAATATACAGGTATTTAATTTACTTTTTTGTATTTCTAATTCAGTATACTAATATTTGTTTAATTTAAAATAGAACATAATATAAATTTTATTTATTTCTAATTTTTCTATTTTAAGTTTAATCATCAGAATAATAATGTTGTTAACTACGATTTTTTGCATTGCGAATTTTATTAAAATAGCAATATATTAATAAAGTGGAATAATTTTTCGGATGAATTTTTATGAATATTTAAGACTAATACTTTAATGCCGTAATGCAAACAGACAATATTATTTTCTTTCGTAACGCAGGTTTAAGATTTCAATTAAAATGTACACATCTCAAACATATATATGTTTTTTAGAACTTTAGAGAAAAAACTGCTTACTTTTGTAATTAATTCCATGAAAACTATTTTTGGACTAATTAATTTTATGTGTGTATAGAATAAATCTTAATTAAAAAATAAATATGCATTGATATCATATTTATTCATTTGATTTTCTTTTTTACTACAACTTTTTAAAGTGTTCCGGTCTGCGAAATTAATTTTCTAATTTTCCTTTTTCTTCACTATTAATTTGATGCAATTTTTTTTTTAAAAAACTGTACAAAATGAAAGTTCTTTCATGAAGATGTCTGCCTTAACAGACTTTATTTGCAGATTAGCTGTTTTTCAATAGCTGTCGCAAGAATCGATGCAGTGTGTTTATTAAATATGCCATGGATTATTTTTGTTTGCGAATGGAGACAGAAAGGAATATAAATTAAATTCTTTATCAAGGAGAGCGTATCGTGTATGGGTGGACAATTTTCTTTTCAAAGAATTGTTTTTATTTCCTCATTTTCTTCTTTTGATCCTTTTTGTGGAAGTAATTAAACAAAATTATTTTTAAAAAAATGTAAAAAAAAAAAAATTCTTTTTTTAATAATGAGAAATTATATTGAAAAATCGAAATGAATGTTGAAAAATGAGGTTAGAATAGATTTTATTGTATTCATATGCAAGACACTATATCATATTCGTTTTCTTATAAAAATAATCTTCACTTTTTTATGTTTTATGGATAGTTAAGTAATTAAAATTATATTTAAAAATCGAGAAATGACTTGAAGCATGGATGAAAACAGTACTTCTGGAAATTAACTTCAAAATTTATATGTTATTTTTTGCAATTTAGACCAAAGTTTTATGTAATACTAAGAACATTATTTAATTTTTAGTCCATTGATCGGATGCAGTTTCATGCACCATAATATAATGGTGCAGTATTCACATAACGTAATAGTCACATACGGTAAAGAGCTCTCACACTTGAACGACGATTGCTGAAAGAAGATTGCTAGAAATTATAACTGAATTGAAATGGCAAGATGTATACAAAGCAAGCCATGTGTACTTTTAAGAGGCAATTCATAAATAAAAATGAATGTTTTTATTTAACTCTTTATAAAGATGGAAAGTTCACATAAGAGTGAAGGGACTCAACAACGTCTTCAAATCGGTTCCCTCAAATCTGGATAGATTTCAAACCACACGTACTATCACACCTCACGAATCAAGCTTGTTGAAAAGTCTTTCCGCTTGAAATCGGTTATGCATCGAGCATCAAAGGATTTACCACATACCAACCAAATGCCGATCATTCGCTTAAAACTATAGATATATTTTATTTTTCAAAATGTAATACACTGGGAAGATTGATTGCTCACCATTATTTCTAAGTAGGGACATTAGTTAAGAAACCGTAAACGTTACTTTTATTAGAATTAAAAGCAGGGCATCATGGTCGAGTGGCTACCGCTTGGTGCCACAGGATTGAGTTCGAGTCCCGGCGATGACACGATCTTTTTGTAGGGGCTCAGAATGCACTCTAAACCGTAGGTCCTGGTCTAATATGACTGTTGAGCGTTGCTCGTAGAATTACCAACCTGACCCTTTTAAAAAAAAATAAGAAGCCATCCCGTATTTTGAAATCTACAAGTAGGCAGACGGCCTTGGCCCACCATGGGCTGTTGCACCAATGAAGAAGAAGGAATTAAAACAAATGTGTGAACTTTCTTCGTACACAAAACATAAAAAAATTTTATGTTATAAAATTTTCTATATATCGTAATGTTCTTATTAAATCTTTAATATTGTTTATTTTATTTTATTAATTAAAAATACTTTTTGTGAATATTAATTCACTGGTTTCGTTTTACTTGAATGTACAAAATGAATTTAATTTTCTTCTCTTATGCATTTCTAATTAAGTAGATTAATATTTGTTTAAATTAAAATTAAATATAATATAAATTTTATTTATTTCTAATTTTTCTATTATAAATTTAATAACCAGAACAATAATGTTGATTATTATTATTTTTTACATTGCGATTTTAATCCAAACAACAATATATTAATAAAGTAGAATAATTTTTCGAATGTATTTTTATGCATATTTAAGACTAATAATGTAATGCCTTAATGCAAAGAGGCAATATTATTTTATTTTCTACTGCAGGTTTATGATTTCAATTAAAATAATATATTAAACTCAATCAAATATATTATTTTTAGAAAAAAACTGTTTACTTTTGTAATTACATCCATGAAAAATAGATTTGGACTAATTAATTTTATGTGTGTACAGAATAAATCTTAATTAAAAAATAAATATGCATTGATATCATATTTATTCATTTGATTTTCTTTTTTTTTCCTACAACTTTTTAAAGTGTTCCGGTCTGCGAAATTAATTTTCTAATTTTCCTTTTTCTTTAATATCGATTTGAAGCAAATTTTTTTTAAAAAAATGTTCAAAATGAAAATTCTTTCATGAAGATGTCTGTCTTCAAAAGACTTTATTTGCAGATTAGCTGTTTTTCAATAGCCGTCGCAAGAATCGATGCAGTGTGTTTATTAAATATGTCATGGATTATTTTTGTTTGTGAATGGAGACAGAAAGGAATATAAATTAAATTCTTTATCAAGGAGAGCGTATCGTGTATGGGTGGACAATTTTCTTTCCAAAGAATTGTTTTTATTTCCTCATTTTCTTCTTTCGATCCTTTTTGTGGAAGTAATTAAACAAAATTATTTTTAAAAAAATGTAAAAAAATTCTTTTTTTAATAATGAGAAATTATATTGCAAAATCGAAGTGAATGTTGAAAAATGAGGTTAGAATAGATTTTATTATATTCATATGCAAGACACTATATCATATTCGTTTTCTTATAAAAATAATCTTCACTTTTTTATGTTTTATGGATAGTTAAGTAATTAAAATTATATTTAAAAATCGAGAAATGACTTGAAGCATGGATGAAACAGTACTTCTGGAAATTAACTTCAAAATTTATATGTTATTTTTTTCAATTTAGACCAAAGTTTTATGTAATACTAACAACATTATTTAATTTTTAGTCCATTGATCGGATGCAGTTTCATGCACCATAATATAATGGTGCAGTATTCACATAACGTAATAGTCACATACGGTAAAGAGATCTCACACTTGAACGACGATTGCTGAAAGAAGATTGCTAGAAATTATAACTGAATTGAAATGGCAAGATGTATACAAAGCAAGCCATGTGTACTTTTAAGAGGCAATTCATGTAGTTTTCTAAAATAAAAATGAATATTTTTATTTAACTCTTTATAAAGATGGAAAGTGTTCACATAAGAGTGAAGGGACTCAACAACGCCTTCAAATCGGTTCCCTCAAATCTGGATAGATTTCAAACCACACGTTCTGTCGCACCTCACGAATCAAGCTTGGTGAAAAGTCTTTCCGCTTGAAATCGGTTATGCATCGAGCATCAAAGGATTTACCACATACCAACCAAATGCCGATCATTCGCTTAAAACTATAGATATATATTTTTTTTCAAAATGTAATACACTGGGAAGATTGATTGCTCACCATTATTTCTAAGTAGGGACATTAGTTAAGAAACCGTAAACGTTACTTTTATTAGAATTAAAAGCAGGGGCATCATGGTCGAGTGGCTACCGCTTGGTGCCACAGGATTGAGTTCGAGTCCCGGCGATGACACGATCTTTTTGTAGGGATTCAGAATGCACTCTAAACCGTAGGTCCTGGTCTAATATGACTGTTGAGCGTTGCTCGTAGAATTACCAACCTGACCCTTTTAAAAAAAAATAAGAAGCCATCCCGTATTTTGAAATCTACAAGTAGGCAGCCGGCCTTGGCCCACCATGGGCTGTTGCAAATGAAGAAGAAGAATTAAAACAAATGTGTGAACTTTCTTCTTAAAAAACTTAAAAAAATTTTATGTTATAAAATTTTGTATATATCGTAATGTTCTTATTAAATCTTTAATATTGTTTATTTTATTTTATTAATTAAAAATATTTTTTGTGAATATTAATTCACTGGTTTTGTTTTACTTGAATATACAAAATGAATTTAATTTTCTTCTCTTATGCATTTCTAATTAAGTAGATTAATTTAATTAATTAATTTGTTTAAATTAAAATTAAATATAACATAAATTTTATTTATTTCTAATTTTTCTATTATAAATTTAATAATCAGAACAATAATGTTGATTATTATTATTTTTTACATTGCGATTTTAATCCAAACAACAATACATTAATAAAGTAGAATAATTTTTCGAATGTATTTTTATGCATATTTAAGACTAATAATGTAATGCCTTAATGCAAAGACAATATTATTTTATTTTCCAGTTCAGGTTTATGATTTCAATTAAAATATATGTATCTCAATCATATATACAATTTTTAGAAAAATAGAAGAAAAGATTGTTTACTTTTGTAATTAAACCCATGAAAAATATATTTGGACTAATTAATTTTATATGTGTATAGAATCTTTATTAAAAAAAATATGCATTGATATCATATTTATTCATTTGATTTTTCTTTTTTTCTACAACTCTTTAAAGTGTTCCGGTCTGCGAAATTAATTTTCTAATTTTCCTTTTTCTTTAATATCGATTTGAAGCAAATTTTTTTTTTAAACTGTTCAGAATGAAAATTCTTTCATGAAGATGTCTGTCTTCAAAAGACTTTATTTGCAGATTAGCTGTTTTTCAATAGCCGTCGCAAGAATCGATGCAGTGTGTTTATTAAATATGTCATGGATTATTTTTGTTTGTGAATGGAGACAGAAAGGAATATAAATTAAATTCTTTATCAAAGAGAGCGTATCGTGTATGGGTGGACAATTTTCTTTTCAAAGAATTGGGGTTTTTTTTTTTGATTTTATTCTTTTGATCCTTTTTGTGCAAGTAATTAAAAGAATTATTAAAAAAATATAATATTAATTTTTATTAAAGAGAAATTATATTGAAAAATCAAAACGAATGTTAAGAAGGATATTAAAACTTATTTTATTAAACTCACATACCAGACACTAGATAATATTTATTTTCTTATAAAAATAATCTTTACTTATTTTTACTTGTTTTATGGATAGTTAAGTAAATAAAAATTTAGCCATCTTTAAACTAGTTTTTTTTTGCAGTTGTTTTTACACAAGAGGGAAAACACTTATAAAACAGCATTTACAAAATGAGTAAAAAGTATGTTCGACAGGAAATTTTTTCATATAAGTAGTTTGATACTTATTTTTATCTTCTGGAAAATCATTGAGAGCTCTGTAAATAATTTTGTCACTAAGAAATGCACAATGGGGCCCGAATGGCCAAGTGTCTGGCGCTCGGTGACACATGTTTCGGGTTCAAGTCCAGGCGGTGCCATGGATGTTCATGGTGGACCGAAATCCACTTTAAATAGTAGGTCCCCGGTCTAATATAATCGTAGAGCTTGTCTTGAGGTTTAGTCAGTCTTCAGCCTTCGTGGTTCCTTGTTAAAATTGAAGATGTATATTGGCCCTGAACGTCGTCTGCGACGGGGTCCTTTGGTCCTGGTGTAGGCTTTCCTGCACCAGGGGGATTAGGAACAAGAACAGAAATGCTGAATACAAGAAAAAACAAAAATGACAAATTGTGTTTGTACACTTTGGGAAAGATATATAATTTCCATCTTGTTTTAGCTTTCCCAAAATAAAGGTCATTAATATATTGTTCACTGCTCAAATCTGAATCTTTAAATTTATTTCCGATTAATATTCTATTTCATCTCCAAGTTCAGAAATTCTGTTAATTTCAGAAAAATCTGAACTTTCACTTGATTTGCTATCCTGGGAACACTTGCAAAAATTTCTCAGTCTATGCTGCTTGTACGCTGTCATTGTCGCTGTATTAAATTTCTTTAAAAAGTTAGCTCACTCCCTGAGTCGAAGAGTTCCATGCTTCCAATTAATTTGCCGCACACCTGAATTGAAAGAAAAAACTATACATTGAGAAAGACTTTTTTCAATTCATTTAACAAACTCGGTGGAAAAGTTAAAGCAATCAACTGTCTATGAAAGTTGTCTTAAAAATCCTGCATGATCTGTATATTAGTTGGTTGTATATGGTATGTGTATGAGTCCGACACCCCTACCAGAATTGAACTCTCACTTTTTCTACCTTTGTTTTCGTTTCCCTTCATATGTGACCACATAGGAAATCTCGCTAACAAATACGGAAAAAATCCTAGAAATTTCAGCGAAAGAAAAAGAGGGGAATTATTTTTACCCCAGTGCGGCTGATTGTGGGTTAAAATAATGCACGGCAAATTATTGAAATAAAAAACTTGTAATTATAATTTTCATTGGAAATTAGCATTCTATTTAAATAAAGGAAAATTACATAAAATAAAAATAATTATTTATTATTTATTTAAATTACTTTATTAATAATTTATTATTTGTTATTTAATAAATAATTTCTTATAAAATATAAATAAAATTTACTGCACATATTTTTTTACTAAAAACGAAAAGAATTAAGCAACATAAGTGCAAGTTAAGGATAAAAAGGATACATGAGTACCCCCTTTTTTTAATTTTTAAATAAAATTGAATTAATTAAGTAACTTTTACTTAATTAGTTAATTTTTGAAGTAAAATGTTTTTTTAATTTTTCAATTAAACGTATTTTTTAATTATCATTTATTTTAATCACTAAATTGAAACTCATTTTTAAAAAATATATTCAATATTTTTCATGAAATTTATTATTTTAATTTTATATTTGTTCCTCAAAATTAATAAATTTATTACTAAATTTATTATCTTTAACAAAAACACGGTATTCTCGAATTGAGCTAAAAAAAATTGAATAAGTAAAAAAAAAAATTAATCAGTTAAAAATAATACCACCCTCAATATTTTAATTATTTTTCTAATAAATGATCATTTCTACCCATCTAAGAAAACCCGAAGTTTAATTAACAACTCGAATATCTTACCACCAACGAGACCGCTTTAATATATCTAAATGTTCAAAGATATCAAAACACTCTTGGCTAGCATTTACTCATGTCTGAGAAGATGGGGTCTTTGGGAATTTACCATACAATCTCATTTTTCCTACAGGTGCAGAAATTCCGATGGAATCTTATTCAAAACTCCATGATGCAAAATTAGATCCTAACCCAACTTTCGAACGCGATTATGTACTTCATAGGGACTGGTGATATATTTTAAGAGCTATACTGTCAGCTGTGTACTGTTATGTGGAAGAGTCCTATACCAGGAAATTCATAAATTTTCAAAAATATGTTTAGTACATTGGTTTTCAAAAATTAAGATACAAGATAGGTTTGTAAATAATTTACAAAACCTATGAGCAGAAACTTACAAACTTTCAAGAATTCTACATCAAAGGATTAATTATGGAATTAATATAACACGTCCCTATGAAGAACATAATCACGTTCGAAAATTGCGTAAGAATCTAATATAATATGTAATAATAATTTAAAATAAATACTTAAATTTAACAAACATTATTTACAAACAAATAGTTAGAATTTGTACAAATTCAGTTGTATTAAAAAAGTGACGTTTTTGTAAAACGAGTAATATAAGAAAAAAATTTTTAAAGTCAATTCCTACTTTTTTTTCACTATATTGCAGAAATGTCCTTTACAAAAAAAGTTGAAATTTTCCTCTTACATCTGGCGCCATCTGTTATTAGATACATGCAACTTAAATCTAAAAAAAAACCTAAAATTAATTAATTAAATTTAATTACTGAATTAATATTTGAAATAACTATATTAACATCAAGTGTCATCCACTGCAAGTCCAATAAAATGTATTTGAACTTAAGTGGATGAATAAAAATTATTTTATTAATGATTAAAAATTTGAACAAGATATATATAGGGAGAGTGTGAACTAACAGTAGGAATTGAAAAAAAAAAATGATTTTTAATAAGGAATGTATCCCCCGTAATATAATACATTAGTGACTATGATGGTCCTGCTTCAATTAATTTGCCACACACCTGAATTGAAAGTAAAAACAATACATGAAGAAATTATTTTTTCAACTCATTTAACAAACTCGATGGAACATTTAAAGCAACCAACTGTCTATGAAAGTTGTCTTAAAAATCCTATATGATTTAAATTCCTGAGATCCGAACATATTTTAAATTAAACTTAATACTAAATATTATTTACAAATAAATATTTATTTGAACAAATTCATTGTTAAAAAGTGACATTTTTGGAAAAAAAAACTAAATGATCTCTAATGAAGAATGTATCCCCCATAATGCAATACATTAGTGACTACGAGGATCCAGGCTTCAAATCGATTTGCCACATACCTGAATTTTAAGTAAAACTATTAAATGGAAAATAATTTTTCCAACTCATTTGATTTATGGATGATGGTGGAAAACTTAAAGCCATCAATTCTCTATGAAAGTTTTCTTAAAAATCCTGCATGGTCTGTATATTAGTCTGTATATGAGTTGGTTGTATATGGCTATATATGGTCTGTATATGAGTTTGTATATAGTCTGTATTGAGTATAGAAAGTTGTCTTAAAAATTCTGTAAATCCTGTATAAGGTTCAAAGATCCATCTGGTAATATCATTCTCTCAAAACCTTGATCTTCAAGATATTCACCATTAAGCCTCTGTGAGGTGAAGCATTGTTAATACATTAGAATGAAATCATTAAAAAGGAACATCAGCATATGGATCTATGATTTTGTCACGATATCTCTCAGCAGTCAAACTTCCTCAATGGAGCATATGCAAGTCAGGGAAGATCACCCAGAAAGATCTCAGCCAAACTGATTCCATCTCATTGTGTCGTTCAGCAAAGTTAGATTGGCAGTATTTACTACCTTTTTCTGTTCATGTCAGTATTCATTCAAGGTGAATGTCTCCAGAGTAAATCTGGACTTATTTTTAAAGAGTACAGAAGTCCATTCCTGTCTGGTCCAACTAATGTGTTTTCTTGCCCAATATAAACAAGCTTTTATTTGCAATCGATTAATAGAAACACAATGGATTGTCTTGCTTAGATTTCTTAATTGTAAAGTCTATTTGCACCGTAGTAGCCGATATTCTCGACCGGTTGTGACAAAATAATCTGAAATGAGCTGAGATACAGTGTGTTCTTTCTCTTTTGGCCCACGAAAACGATCTTTAGAAAGAGTTGAAATGCGTTACCCATTTGAAAAAGGTCTCTTCTACACTGAATTTTAGATTAAATTTTAGATTAAACTTAAAACCTTAGTGAGGCACATAAATGTATATAACAGAAACAGCTTGTAATAATCTCATCTCTATCCATCCAATCGTTTGCTATCTTTGAGTCGGGTAAACGACTTTTCCTAGGCATTGACAACAGTGTCTACGTGCCAACAATTAAAAATCACCAAGGATTAATAAAAGTTGCATAAATGAAAAAAAATTAGATATTCGCTATTTTCTGTAACTTCTATATAAACGTTTTCAATTCTTTAAAAAATAATGGTTGCATAATTTTTTGTAAGATTTTATTAGATTTACTTGTAATACTCCATATAAACCATATTTTATTAATTTTATTTTCATTATTGTAATGACGAATGTCCAAAAACAGATTGAACCATAATTTTCGGAAACCTGTATACATACATTTATTAAGTTCTCTAACAACAATTGTAAATGTATGGGAATTAATTTTTGATATTTTTAGCGTATATTGGGTGATTCTAAAGTTTGGAGCAATAACCGTTATGGTGGTATGAATGCCACCGATAAATTTTTATCACAATTTGTTCCAAAATAATAAATATTCAAGATATTATTATAATTTGGAAAGAATAGGACATTGAAAATAAGAAATTCCATATCATTTGAATAAGGAATGGAATGATTGAATTTAAAAAAACCATCTGACACTGATCGTCCATTTAATAAGCATAGTGCATTTAAATGGTCTTTAAGATCATCAGAGGTTTACACATAAAATAAAGTCCGCATATTATATGTGTGGAAAATATGTATATGTAGAAAGAATATCTACTATAAGTAGGAGATGTCAGTGCCAGTTTCATTGGTATGCAGAATAACCATCAAATTAATTGATACATATACATTCTTATAATTAATGTAATAAATGCAAAGAAATCTGTTTGAAAAGCTTCCATAAACTTATTATTAAAAGAAATGTACAAAAACAAATGAGATGTAATGTGACTAGCACTGCTACTTTCATGAAATACAGAACTTGTCAAGCTAACTGTCGACAAATCCAGTGTTTAAATATCATTCTTTTCTAGTGGAAACACGTTTTATGAAAAGAAAATGTCAAAAGGGGCGGTGATTACAATCTCAAATGAATCCAGTTTGACGCTTCATATCAACTGGGACAAAGGAGCTTTGACTTCTATTGTTCTGAAAAGAAAGATGGCCCGAGTGTATTACTATTTTGATTTGTGGAACATCGAGAAATAAAAATGCGTTTTTGAGAAAGACAGTGAATTTTATTCGTCCAGAATTTCATCTCTTCATTATTCATAATGTTTGAAACAGTATGTTGTGGTTTCTCACATTACTTCGTTTTATCACGTTTGTCATTTTAATTGCTTTCTAAGAAAGTAGATAAAAATACATTTTACAGTACATTTAAAATAATTTTTATTTATTAAATATTATAACATATTAAATAATGAACTAAATTAAAATAAAACCTTTATTCTACTTTATAAATTATTTATGAGCAAACTTAAAAAAAATATGCAAATTTGTTGCATTAAATGATTGTTGTTAAAATAAATGCTTTTCTCTTTTACTTTTTTTTTGCATGATCTTGTAAAACCTTTTGACTATTTTTCAACGGAATGACTACTTCATTAGATCATTATTGACTTCTGCCGTTAACCTCAATTTAGATTAAAAGTATCCGTGGGAATTACATTTTGGGGTATTGTCACACCTTCTTCTTCAAATGCAAAGGAAACACTTTTTGGTCTACAGTTTAACTTGTCTATATAAAGTAAAAAAAGCGATAGCCATTTTTCTAAGGCCCAAATAAGGCTCTCTAAACACATATAAGCATTATATTTATAATTATTTTATTTATTTTAATTATTAATTTAATTAATTATTAATTATTTTATTTATTAATTGTTTTATATTACGTTTATTTTTTTATTTAGAAGCATTTTATGCTCTCTAAGAATTTTATTTTAAGGCTTTCTAAACATAAAAAGCTACTTTTATTTGCAAATCTTTCTTTAAGCAAATCCTTAATTAATCTTCTAATTGTTATACCCAAAAACGGCAAGGTAGTTTACGATACACTGTCTAGAGAGCATTTTATACTCTCTAAGCATTTTATTTTAAGGCTTTTTAAGCATAAGAAGCCACTTTTCGTTGCAAATCAGTTTTTAAGTAAATCTTGATCTTCTAATTCTTATTTGCATAATCGACAAGGTCGTTTGCGATACACTGCATTTTATGCTCTCTAAGCATTTTTTAAGGCTTTCTACGCATAAAAAGACACTTTTGTTCTCAAATTTTTCTTTAAGCAAATCTTTAATTAATCTTCAAATTCTTATTTCCAAAAACAGCAAGGTAGCACAATACACTGTTTACAATTCATAGAATTCCATTCTAAATTACAAATGTTAAAGAACAGCAAAACATAACAATTTTGATAATAATATGTCTTATATAAAACCTCTCTTTCCTAGTGTTAAGTTACTATACATAAAAAGCATTATATAGTAGTCTTTTTTTTACCTAATATTTCCCATTCATATTTTTTTCATTGCAGTAGATTATAAAGCTTATAATACTTATATATTTTTTTAATCATACTTAGATTCACATTAAAAAAAGTATTGCAATATTAACATTTTAAAAAATCACATAGTTAATTTTACGTGTGCAACCCCATAGCGTTATAATATAGAAAAGTTTTTGTATACAAAAGAATGTAATTAAACCCAAAATAAAAACAGTCGATGACCAACTTGGGAAGCCAAACACCTTGTCAAAGTTTTCTGAAAATTAATGAATCTCTTAAGCTGGTGTAAATAACTTTTAAAACTTTGTCAAAAAGATTAAGATGGAGCCAAAATGTTAACTCCCAGTAGCATCCAGCTCTGGCTCATCCTTTGAATAGAGATAACAGGTACTTCAACAAAAGAGAAAGAGAGAGAAAGAGGACAAAAAAAGAAAGAAAGGTTGATGATCAAAGGCAAATACCTGAACATAGAGTGATCCTTGGTCCATATCAATTTAGAGTGTTTATGCGAAAGGTGTCTTACCCTATCAAAGAGAGGATTAGCGCTTGAGTAATGACGCTGTGGCAATTGACGACAAGTACTAATCCTTCATCAGCGACTGATTTAGCAAATCAGCCGAGCGGCGCGAACTGCCTGAGTTTTCCAGTATTAATGGGGAAGCTCACAGTTAGAACATTCATTAATGAATCAATGAAATGCTGATATTTGAAATGAAAAGGGTTTTCTTTTACTTCTTTTAGTTTTGCTGTGCTACTGTGTCCAAAAAGTAAGAGCAATTTTCAATTTAAAATTCCCGAGGCTTATGGAATTTTTCTATTTTAGGTTCATTAGTGTTTGCAAATCTTTCTTTAAGCAAATCTTTAATCTTTTAATTCTTATTTCCAAGCACAACAAAATAGTTTACGATACACTGTACTTTACACTGAAGTGACAAAAGTCATGGGATAGCAATATGCAAATTTTCAGATGGCAGTAGCATCGCGTAGAACAGGTATAAATGCGCAGTGCTTTCGCAGAGCTTTCATTTCTGTTCAAGTTATTCAGGTGAAGAGGTTTTGACGTGATGATGACCGCACGACGGGAATTAACAGACTTTGAACGCGGAATGTTAGTTGGAGCTAGACGCCTGGGTCATGCCATTTCGGAAATCGTTAGGGAATTCAACATTCCCAGATCCACTGTGTCAAGAGTGTGCCGAGAGTATGAAATTTCTGGCATAACATCCCACCATGGACAGCGCAGTGGTCGACCGCCTGCACTTAACGACCGAGACCGGCGACGTCTGCAAAGAGTCGTAAATTCTAACAGACAAGCAACACTGCGTTAAATAACCGCAGAAATCAATGTGGGACGTACAAGGGACTTGTCTGTTAGAACTGTGCGGATAAATTTGGCTTTCTTGGGTTATTTCAGCAGAAGACCGACTCGAGTGCCTTTACTGACAGATTGACATCGCTTGCAGCGACTCTCGTGGGCACGTGAGCATATCGGTTGGTCCCTAGATGAATGGAAAACCGTGGCCTGGTCCGATGAGTCACGATTTCAGTTGGTAAGAGCTGATGGTAGGGTTCGAGTGTGGCGCAGACCCCACGAAGCCAAGGACCCAAACTGTCAGCAAGGCACTGTTCAAGCTGGTGGTGGCTCCGTAATGGTGTGGGCTGTTTTTTCATGGCATGGACTTAGTCCTCTGGAGGGACTGGACCGAACAATGACTGGAAATGCTTATGTTCAGCTACTTGGAGATCACTTGCAGCCATTCATGGACTTCATGTACCCAAACAACGATGGGATTTTTATGTGCGCCATGTCACCGGGCCACAACTGTTCGCGAATGGTTTGAAGAACCTTCTGGACAATTCCAACGAATGATCTGGCCACCTAGATCGCCCGACATGAATCCCATCGAGCATTTATGGGACATCATCGAGAGGTCTGTTCGTGCCCAAAATCCTGCACCATCAACGCTTTCACAATTATGGACGTCTATCGAGACAGCATGGCTCAATGTTCCTGCAGAAGACTTCCAACGACTTGTTGAGTCCATGCCACGTCGAGTTGCTGCACTTCGCCGGGCGAAAAGAGGGCCGACACGATATTAAGAGGTATCCCATGACTTTTGTCACTTCAGTGTATGCTCTCTAAGTATTTTGTTTTAAGGTTTTTAAATCATAAAAAGCCACTTTTATTTGCAAATCGTTAATTGATCTCCTAATTCCTATTTCCAAAAACTGCACGATAGCTTATGATGCATTATATTTTATTCTCTCTAAGCATTTTATTTTAATGCTTTCTAAGCATAGGAAACCACTTTTATTTGCAAATCTTTCTTTGATTAATCTTCTAACTCTTATTTCCAAAAAATAGCAAGGTAGTTTACAACACACTGCATTTTAATTTAAGGCGATTTAAGATGAAGCCACTTTTATTTGAAAATCTTTCACTAAGCAAATCTTTAATTAACCTTCTGATTCTTATTTCCAAAAAGGCAAGGTAGGTTACAATATATAATACGTAGGTTATAATACACTACCTATAATTCTTGGAATTCCACTCTAAATTCCAAATGTTAAAGAACAGCAATCAACAATAATTTTAATAATAATATATCTTTATTTCATTGGGATTAAGTTACTACACATAAAAACTATTATATAGTAGCCGTTTTTTATTTAATATTTTCCAATTAAATTTTTCATTACAGGAGATTAGGCAGCTAATTTTATCGTACTTTTAACTTATATTAAAAAAAAAAATTATAGCAATATAAACATTTTAAAAAAATCACCTAGTTACATTTACTTGTGCAAACCCATAGCGTTATAATACATAAAAGTTTATGTGTACAAAAAATGTAATTAAACCAAAATAAAAACTGTTGATGACCAACTTGGGAAGCCAAACACCTTGTCAAAGTTTTCTGAAAATTAATGAATCTCTTAAGCTGGTGTAAATAACTTTTAAAACTTTGTCAAAAAGGTTAAGATGAAGCCAAAATGTTAACTCCCAGCAGCTTCCAGCTCTGGTTCATCCTTTGAAGAGAGAAAACAGGTACTTCAACAAAAGAGAAAGAGAGAGAAGTAAAAAGAGAAAGAAAGGTTGATGATCAAAGGCAAATACCTGAACAAAGAGTGATCTCTGGTCCATATCAATTTAGAGTGTTTATGCGAAAGGTGTCTTACCCTATCAAAGAGGGGATTAGCGCTTGAGTAATGACGCTGTGGCAATTGGCGACGGATGCTAATCCTTCATCAGTGACTGATTTAGCAAACCAGCCGAGCGGCGCGAACTGCCTGAGTTTTCCAGTATTAATGGGAAGCTCACAGTTAGAACATTCATTAACGAATCAATGAAGTGGTGGTTTGAAATGAAATGGGTTTTATTTAACTTATTTTGTGTTTGTTGTAATTTGGAAAGCATCAAATACTCTTTTTTGTCGTTTTTTTTTTTTGGGGGTAACTATGCAACGAAAAAATGTTACAACAGTTTAAATCTGCTCTAATATTTGATTGATATATTGTTATAATGAGTGATTTGGATTAAATCCTTTAATATATTATCCAGAGTGCAGGTCTTATATTTATATTTATCTCATATTTGTATATTTTCGGTTCCTTAATTGTAACGAATTTTTAAATTCTTAAATACTTTTCCTTTTTATTTTTGTACTTTATTTTTATTGTATTTGAATATTTTTTTTATTTTTCAGAATACCATTTTAAAACTTTTAGAAATTTTATTTTGTACCTTACTGTGGCATCTGACGTCCTCTAGTGGTTTGATTTAGAAATGTTCTTTCTTTTGATTTAGAAATATTCGTTTAAAATGTTCTTTTCAGTCAATTGTTAAACAATTTTTTTTTATTAAAATTAATTATTTTATTTGAAGTTAATAATTTTTTCATACATTTAATTTATGCAATGGTGATCTTTTTTTTAAGATATTTAAAATTTTTTAATATAAATTTAATTAGATTTTATTTTCTAGATGTTTTTATTTACATATAGTTATTCACAATAACTTTTTCTGCACGATTTCATAATCGTTATTGGTATTCATTTATCGGTGTCAGTAGCGACTGAGATTTCATTTTGATTAATTTGCACTTTTGCCGCCTTCCTCCTTTTTTGTAATAAAATTTATCAAAATTAAAAAGCATGTTTTATTAATTATTTTTACTTTTCATTTTGTTCAAAATTTTTTATTTCTTTAATCTAAATTTCTAATATTGTTAAGATGTCTTGTGTAACATACCTCTACTTGTTTCTTGTTTTCGTATTTATTTTATATAAATTATATTAAATTACTGATTTTTTTATTTATGGTAAAATATTTTTATTTATTTTAATTTTTCCTTTTTATTATTTCATTTAGAAAATTTTAACTCTTAATTGATGCATTTATCTTAATTAATTCTTTTTGCTATTAAGTACATAAAATATTAATGGCGTTAATTCCACATATGTACTTTTAAAGGAAATGCCCATTGTCATTGCCAGATTCATTCGAGAACCACAGTTTGAATTACATAAATAATAAATAAATAAATTTAAACCACTTTTTTTACTTAATCACTAAAATGCTAATTTATTTATAGATGTATAACCAAAATATATCTAACCAAAAAATTAGGATTAAATACTTATTAGTTTTTTTTTTTTTTATTTTTATTTTATTTAATACAAATATTTTCTTCCTCGCATTTCTTGCTGATGCTGTCTGGTGGCATCTGACGGCTTGACTTAGAAATATTCTTTAATTTATAGTCAATTGCTAAAAATAATTTTTTTAAGTTAAAATTAATTATATTAAATAAATTTAGAAGTTTTTTTTCGCATATTTAATTTTTTAAATTTATACAATTGTGATTTTTTTTAAAAAGATATTTAACTTTTATTCGTATATTTTATTATATAAATTTATTTAGATTTTATTTTCTAGATTTTTTGTATTCACAATAATTAATAATATTCACATATACTTATTCAACTCGAGAAACACTTGAGTTACTCGAGTTACTTGAATACTATGCACCGAGCTCATCTCATATGATTACAATTAGTTGTAAATATTTTCTTTCTCGAGTGTCTTGTTGATGCTGCCTGGTGGCATCCGGCGGCTTGACTTAGAAATGTTCTTTAATTTATACTGAATTGCTAAAAAAAATCTTTTTTATTCAAATTAATTATTTTAACTATATTTAGTAGTTTTTTCATTTATTTAGTTTTTGAACTTTATACGATTTTACTTTTTTTTAAGATACTTTTTTATTTTTTTCGTATATTTTATTATGTAAATTTATTTAGATTTTTATTTTCTAGATGTTTTTATTTACATATAGTTATTCACAATATTTTTTTCTGTACGGTTTCATAAACCACAATTCTTAATCGTTGTCAGTTTATTTTGCATCTGCGATTGAGATTTCTTCTTGATAACTTTACACTTTTGCTCCACCTCCCTTTTTATAATAAAATTTATCAAAATTAAATTCAATTAAAATAAATTTATAAAAAATTAATTTGAAATAAATTTAATTAAATTACATTTAAATTTATCAAAATTAATTACTTCTTTTTACCAATGAGTACATAGAATTTTAGTGTCCTTAATGCTGCATAAGGACTCTTAAAGGAAATTTCTATTACCATTTCCAGATTCATTCGAGACCAAAGTCTGAATTACTTAAATGATAAATCAATAAATTTAAACCTTTTTTTTACTTAATCATAAAAGTTCACATTTATTTACAGATTGTTATATTTATTTACTAAAACACTTAATATGAAGCACTTAATTTGCACTAAAGCACTTAATTTGAAGTGCTTGGTTTACTAAAACGGTGTCTGGTATAATACTAATTACTTGAATACTATGCACTCAGTTCATCTCATGTGATTGCAACCCATGTCTCTTATCTTCAGCATTAGCATATAATCTGCAAAGCCTTCGTCTGTCGCATTTAATATGAGTCCGGCTAGCGTGTGCCAAAAGTCGCCAACGTCTCCAAAGTCCAATTACCGCCAATTGGGCGTTGACCTTTTTGCGCCCCTGCAGCAGTGCCTCGGTCCTGTTGCTTAATTACACGTCGCCGACAAAATACCAGGGCGCATAAAATCTCAAGTGCCGAGCAATTTATGAGTTATTTTAGTCGCCCAGTCTGGTACAGGAAGTTGAGATGCACTAAAATTGGATCGTAAGGGTAATATTGCTCATTATAATAAAAGCGCCTTTTGGTGGTTTTTAATCAAATGTTGTGTAAGGTTTTATTGGGGGGTGGCCGTGGTTTATTGGGACCTGGGAAGGGATTTATTGAATGCTATAAATAGAGGTGAATATTTTTGGTCTTGTGATTGGTTTTTCTAGTTTTCGTTTTTTCTGACACGCCAAAGCAAGAGAGCCATCAAACAAAATGAGCGATATATAAATAATTTTTATGTAGGTTTTTATTGTCTTTAATAATTTCAAATAAATTAGAAATACATATATTTGGATGAACTGAAAAGAAACTTAGAGGGTTAAAAAAATAATAAGTTGAATAATTTTACAGTTCTTACAGTACTTTTAAGAATCTCTTGATGTCCTATTAAATTTACCATAAAATCAATTCGAATGGAGAAAACAGATATTCAAAGGACATATGCCATGGCCTGTGTTATATCAAGAAATTCAAGACAATAGCTTATATTAAGAACAACACAGCATGTGTAAAGATCTCAAGAACACGTATCAATAATTTTATATGCCGCTAAAAAGACATTTACCAAACCAGTAATCTCTTTCTTTGAAGCACACATAACTCAGCTTTAATATTGTAACATGGCAAGCCAACATTATATATTGTACCAGTAATGTTTCGGTGAAGGTTCTTATAATTGTTAAAGAATCGTTCTCTAGTAAAATTTTTTTAATCCTAGATAAAATATACTTATCCAAAGCTTTGGACTTTCAATTTATATAGTTTCTCCATGTAAATGAATCTGTATTATTTTACATGCCTTTTTTTATTACTTTGGTGAATACAATCTACTTACAAAATCCAGTACCTAGAAAGTTAGAATCGTAATCGTAAAACATTCAAATTCTTATCAGTATGCAACTAAAAAGTTCAAAATGTCATAAAAGTGAGTTTCATTACATATATTTTTTCCTTAAATGTATTGAGAAAAATAATATGATTTGTAACCGCTTCTTTCGGATATCTGGCAATATCTATTACAGAACATCAATAGCGCCCTCTTTACATTGACTAAACTTCTTCAGAAGTGGTCAAGAACTGTTCATTTTGGAGGGATGTCCCATCTTTCTTTTTATTTCGTTATTAATTGATGTTTGTCTGTATATAACTAATAATACAATAAATAAATGTTATATAATTTGGCTTAAATGACATCATAATCATAATTATATAGATGTAGCCATCATAATTAACCCTCATGATATAGTTATCATAACTAACCCTATTCCCTTCTTTCACTCTGACATTCGATGTAGGGCGATATGATAGATAAAATAAAAAATGAATGCATCTTTTTTTTATATGTGGGTAAACTAAAAGCTGACTTCTATTCGTAGACGCGTTCTTAACGCTATATTGCTACCATTAAGTTGATTGAATGATATGGAAGTTAAATGGCATGTAGCTAATCTGATGACATTTATTTGTATGTTTTAGATGTTAAGAAATCTTTTAAAAAATTAAAGTTATTTTTATAGTGTTCTGCAATAGCAATTTAAAAAAGTATTTTTATTCATGTGAAAGTGGATTTTGTTTTCTAGTTGACGAAATAGAGAATTGTAGAAAGAGGATGCCAATTGTTGGGGTTTATATAGCGATTTTTTTTTTTTTTTTTTTGTATTGCTAGACCTCGTATCTCACATTGTTGATAATTTCATTGAATGATGATTCTAAGGATTGCTTTTAGATCTTATGAAATGCTTAATAGTTAACTCGATTTTAAATTGTCTGCTTTGCAAATTCAATACAAATGCTGACAATGAAATTAGCTTGACAAAAATTAGTATTGTAGTTGTGATTATTAGGAGTACAAATTTTTAATTTTTTCTATTTGATATTGTCTTTCCAGGAAAAAAAGTTTAAAAGGGAAAATAAATAATATTTTTTATGTTAAATCTTCATTTATTTTATTTTGAAAGTAATTTAGCTAGTAAGTAAAATAAATAAATAAATAAGCAAAATAAATAGTTAATAATAGTTGAAAATATTTCACATTCCATATTTTCTACAAATGCAAAGCATTCGTATTTGCACAATTTTGGTAGTAAACTTTTTTTGAGTAATATTTTAATGCCATTTTTTTGAAGAAAGTAAAAACACAGCATAATATTATAAAACTTGACCATTAAAATAACGTTTTCCATTACCATAACCACCAAGTTGAGTAATAAAACAAAACAATTGATGTTTTTATAGGATGAATTATTTTTATCATTGTTGAGTGAGATTTTGTAATACATAGCTCCCGAACACTTTTAAGTTATTGTTTTTCAAGCAGAACCGCTTTGTTCAAAAAAATCTAAACATACGCATATGAGAAGAGGCTGTTTATGCTTTGCACATTATTTTAACTCCATATAACAGATTATTAGTAATTATTTGTAATATATCTTGAAATAAATGCCCTAATGCTGTGTGAAAATTATGGGAAATAAATATGTCGCCATTTATTTGCATATTTTTTCCAACTCCTGGCGCAATGGTAATTAATGGAATTTCTGAAGTGTAGTAATAATGGAAGGAAGGATTAACGATCTTTATTGATCATTAATATGCAATTTTCGTAATGAAAATATATAAAGAGGTCGAATGTAATGATCAGATTATCAAAATCGAGAATGTTCGCTGGTAATTGTAACAGTGTATGTAACAACATTCAGTGCATGCATTAATTGTAACAGCATTCCAGTGGATTCAGTTTTCGGGGTTTTCTTCAAATATGGGGCCTGCATTTGGGTGCAAATGCAGACAAGTTAATCATAAAAGTCCTTCAGATTGCCAAGAATAGACCAATCGAATTAATATGTGTTTAATTAATGAAACTCAACTTCCTATAACTATTAAAATATCATTAGTTTTTTTTTAAATTATTATATCCAAATCGATGTCATATTTCTTGCATATGATACATATTTTATGTTTTCATTACATACACTAAAACATCAGGAAGTCCTCAATTAGACCATTAATATGTTTTTAATTAAAGAATCCCAAATCTATACCTAATAAAAAAGCACCAGTTTGTTTAAATTATTCTATCATAACCGATTTCATATCTCTTGTATATAATGCATGTTTTATTTTTCATAACATACACTAAAATGTTAAATTATTTTCATTACGTACACAATTTCAGGAAATCATCATAAGGCCAATACCATTAATATGTTTTCAATTAATGAAATCCATGTTCCTATACCTAATAAAAAAATGTATAATTTTTAAAAATTATTCTATCAAAACCGATTTCATATTTCTTGCATACTATAAATGTTTTATGTTTTCATTACATACACTAAAATGTATCTAATTTCCTTTATTTACTTTATATTTTAGTAACAATTTAGATTTTATTTGTTGTGTAAATTAACTTATAAAAATCTATATTTTCCAATGAGTTCTGAACAAACAAATAATGTCGATTTTTAAAAATTAAATATTTTTTTTTAATTATTATATTTGTTTTCAATTATAAATAGAAACTATTATTTTAGTCTTTTAAATTCTCGTTATTTTAAATATTCATTAAAAAAATTTATTTAGAATGCATATTACATATTATTTAAAAAATATATACGTTACGGTTTCCATATATATATATATATATATATCATTCTATGGAAACCGCAACGTGTATATTTTTTAAATAATAATTCATTTGGTGAAGTGTACTGATCAGAAATTTCAATTTCTCTGATCTATTTCCAGTAAAGTATTCATGGAATTGCTGACGCGTAAATAATACTTGAAGTAAAGACTAGTGGTCTTTATTGATCATTACTGTGAATCGTTAGCAATGTAAATATTTTATTTTATAGCCAACGATAAAATATAACGATCTTAACATTTTCTCATTAACTTGAATTTAATAAGATGATGCCAGATGTTTATTCAAATATTTCATGACGGAGGGACATGTGGATATAAGTTGTTATATTCACATCTATTATAAGAACTAATTCTTCATAAATTAAATATTATGAACAGCATTTAATTTATAATTCAATCATACCTGCATAAATTTTCTATCTTTTAGAGAGGTTGATATTAATATTTTTTTTCAATCTTTAGTTGTTTAATTACACGAAGAAAAATAATGGAATTATTTATAAATGAATTACAATAAAATAAATAAATAAAATTTAGAAAGCTTTTCAAAGAGTCATGTTATACTATTTATTATACACTCAAGTCCATAAATTAAGGGTAATGAAGTTCAGGCAAAGAAAGAGACAGAAGCAAAACAAATTTGACTTATTTGTAAAGTCTATTTATTAAACAAAAGGTAAAGAGCAAAAAAAATGCTATATGTTTGACATAATTAATAAAAATTACGATTTTTACTCCCTGGAGCAAATTTCAAAAAAGAACCTATTTACAAAAAACAGTATAACACGGTTAGTATGATGGTTAATATAGAGTATGTCTCCCGGACGATGCAATACAGGCCTTAAAACACCTAGGCATGCTGAGTATCAAATTATCAATCTGATCTTGGGGAATATTACACCACTCATCAAGCAATGCCCTCCGAAGTTCCGGTTGACAGGTGGGAGGGGGTTTACGGGCGGCAATTCGTCGGCCAAGCATATCCCACACATGCTCTATTGGATTCAAGTCCGGTGAGTATGCTGGCCAAGCCATACGGGGGATATCCTCCAATTGAAGGCATTCGTCTACAATGTTTGCACGGTGAGGACGGCCGTTGTCCTCCATAAACAGAAATTCAACACCCATGGCGCCCCGAAACAAACGTACTTGTTGTTCCAGAATGACATCACGATAGATGTGGCCTGTCATCGTTACACTCTGAACATGCAGGTCAGTTCTGGAACCAAGAATAATTGCTCTCCAAACGAGCTATCCTGCACCACCGTAACGGTGTCGTTCAATGGTGTTCTCTTGGTGGTAACGGCTACCTGGCGCTCTCCATATGAAAGTCCGGCGAGAATCAGACTGCAAACTAAACCTGGACTCGTCGGAAAACATCACACCAGACCACTGTTGCCGGTGTCCACAATGCATGCTCTCTACTCCAGGTTAATCGGAGGCGACAGTGAGTTGCGGTAAGTGGAACACATCTGACAGGCCTACGAGCATATAGACCAATGTGCCCTAATCGTCTGTACACGGTCTGCCTTGAAACTGTCGTACCGGTAGCTGAAGAGAGCTGACGAGACATGTCTCATGCTGTGCTCCGTCTGTTTCTTTTGGCAGTAACTGCTAAATACCGGTCCTCATTCGGCGTTGTAACTCGGGGATGACCTGTGCTGTAACATCTACTCACATTACCATCATCTTTGAATCGTTGCCAAAGCCTGGAGATGACACTCTGTGCGATTCCAAGTTCCTCGGATACTTCTAGCTGGGTACGTCCACATTCCAGTCGTTCGATAATTCTACCACGTAAAAAATCATCCAAATGCTTCCTTTGTGCCATAACTATGCGGTTATTGCACTGAAAGGCTTTTAAAGTGCTTGTGAACAATTTTACTTCTTTGCCACCATTCCTTATATATATCTCTCTTACACTCTCGTCATTGTGACGCACTATCCGCGCCATCTGGTGGTTTCCTGTAATTTGCATATTCTTCTTCAAGATGTGTGTGATAATTCTACGGGGGAAATTTTTATTTTAGAGTTCATTCTGTGTGATTCTGAATTATCCTTAATTTATGAACATGAGTGTACTATATTATGTGTCTTTATTATTATTTTTATAATATAATATTTATACGTATTATTATTATACGAATAATACTATTAGTTAATAAGACAGAAATGGGAAATAATACTAATTATTTTATCATGTTTTTTTTTAATATGTTGACAGAATGGGATTGATGTTAGAACATATTAGTAACCTATTCTTTAATATTAAATAAATTTTAGATAATATGTTATTAATTTAATAAACGGTTATTAATATAACTCAATATTGATTGTAATAATCTGTAATTTAATATTAATTTTAATAAGCTTAATAACAAGTTATTTAGGATTGAAATATTTTCTGTTAAAAAGTTAACCATATAAATAAATAAATAAATTTTTAATAATAATAAAATTTGTGCTATACATCAAAATAATTTTATTATATGTTTAGTAAATAACAAATAAAAATTTAAAAAGTAAAATAAATTTGCATAAATGTCTCAATAGTAATTTTACTTCAGATATAAAAAGCAATTTGATATTCAGATTTAGATATTTTGCATTCTTTAATACTATTTTGCATATATTTCTACAAAAATATACTGATTAATTGCTGATTTCTGCAAACATTACTTATAAATATTTAAAGTTAATGGTTCACACTTATTGAATTGGCATGGCATGTATAATTTTGTTTAATAAAAATTAACTTCTGAAATTGGATATACAATATGAATATGATTGGATATACAATATGGTATATATATATATACAATATGAAGATTTGAAACATTTCATATCATGAATTTGAGAGAGTAATTTAAATTTCGACCCAATAATCGTATGCATTCCACGAAAATCCGACGAACAGTTAACTTTAAAATTTAAACATAGATGGCAGCACGATTTCACTGATATTGTATCTCTCCTGTATTTGAATAAAACTAAAGGAGAAAAAAAAAAAAAGAAATGGAAATCCACAAAATTTTCGTAAAGTTTTGCAAACTAAGAAAATTATATACAATACTAAACTGTGATATGGAAATACTTAAAACAGATTTTAACAAAAAATAAACTTGTTTATATGAAAATGTTTACACAATATTTTTTTTTACGATTGGTCTATAATTATATGCTTATAATAATTACTTTTGATAGCTGTATGGGATGATGCATGTTCTGATACTTGTAGCTAGATTAATTAGCTATGATACAGGAGAAATTTATATAGCATATATTTATATAGCATATAATTTACTGCTTGCCTACAACAGATTCTATTGAAAATTGTAAGAATTTTTAATTAGAAGCATCAGAAAGGGGTTTTCCCCTCCTTTTCTTTCTGTTAAAAAAAATTCAATACCAAAAATTATTTGTTTCAGGAAATATTTTATACAGTGATGATGAAAGAAATGCACTGATGCCTCGCACATATAAGAAAATGGGATAGATTGATTTCTTAAAAGGTTATTAATAAGGAGCCCAGATCAAATCTTGAAATCACACCTAAACATGTTAATTTTGTTAATAGCATAGCTATAAACATGCATTTTAATAACTTTATCCAGGTGTGTGTCTTTGTTAAAGGGATTTAAGTTGTATGACAGCAAGTTTTATAGGAATACATGATTCTACAAATCAGCAACACATTCATTTATAGCCAAAGTAATAATCATAAATCCATAAAGTTTTTAAATACCGGGATAGAAAATAGTTTTATTTACTCAGCATCATGTAGTTCCACCTTCTTTGACATTTACACCTATCCTATTTTACACTCATTAGCAAGGAGCGTAAAATGACAACAGCTATTACACAAATTCTGCATGCATGCTTATGAATTCTAAAGTAAGTGCTTAGAAATCTGGTCTGGTATATGTTGAATATTCGCCTCTACCAAATCTAGCCTTTAAGAGCAACAATGTTCACAGTATGCAGTTTCGATATTTATTAATAAGATTTACGAAAAATAAACAGACTGACAGGATAACTTTCCGTTGCAGGCAAAGCATTTTATTCCTACATTCTTAATCCCTTCTTCTACATTCTTAAAGATAACTTTTCGTGTTTCTTTATATATATATATACATATAAATTTCTTCAAATTATTTGTATATTTTAAAATTTAAAAATCTTGAGGATTTTTTTAAACAGTTATAAATTTGGTTGGGATATGTTAATATGTTACCTGACGATATTATCAACAATAATAGCAATAAAGTAGGAAGATAGTGTTGTTGAAATGTATATTTGTGTACACCTACTATTTAAGTTATTATTGATTAAGTGTTTTTTTAATATGAAGTTTATATGAAATCCTCGTTTACCACAAAGTATCACATGAGATTTGTAGAAGTAAATATTAAGTAAGTCAATGTCAAAATATTAAAAACATGCAATAGACCATGAATTTAGGTCTGATGGCCGAGTGACTAGCATTCTAGCGCTCTGTGCCTCAGATTTCGGGCTGGAGTCTCGATGGTGCCTTGGATGTTTTTAGTGGTTTGTTATCCATTTTAAACTGTAGATACCGGTCTAATGTGACTCTTGGGCGTAGAGCTGACAACCGTACCCCGTAAAATGGAAAAAATCCCCTATCTTGAAATCTGCCAATATGCAGACAGTCTTGGCCCACCAAGGGGCCATTACACCAATGCACAACAAGATGAAAAATTTAAAAAAACACATAACAATACAAACAAAAAATAAAATAAAAGACATAGAGACATGATTTACAAAACATTAAAGTACGAAAAGATGTAAAAGCAGCTTTTTATTAACTGGTTGACAAAAGTTTGGTAACCATTTGACTGTTTAAAGTGTTCGTAAATTAATATAATAAGTGTTTGAATTAAACTTTTTCTAAAAGGTTTAAGCCTATAGTTACTAAAACTACTGTGATTATTATTCTGCAATCCACTTAACATTGGGATAACTTAGCTTAAAACTATTTAAATAGAATCAAAATTTGCCATATCCAATCATAAACTGAGAAATTCTGAAATCGGTAATATGATGAGCTCCAAAACATTGGCAAAAAAAAAAAAGTACTCCTTCGTGATAGAGATATTGGATGATTCTATTCACTATTCCAAATATTATCTTTTGTATGTGTATAATAAGATTTTGATACATTAGCATTAATTTCATTGTATCTCTTAATGGCTTGCTTCGTGACCAATCAGTCTTTTAATTGCCGAAAATTCTTGTAAGGCCGCACACAGATGTAAATTATGCTGATAAATTTGTTCAGTAAAAATATTAAGAGTTTATAACTATAATAATGATATTATAAGGATTAACGAAAATATTACTGTTCGATACAATACTTTTCAGTCATTATAATTAATTAATTAACCATAAAAATGATTAATCATTATATGCATTGATTTCTTTTTCACATTTTCTTAATTATAGAAATATTTAATAGTAGTGCTTTGCTGGTTTATAGTTGTTGATGACTATTTGCGTTGCAGGTAGTGCACCATGCTCGGAGCTGCTGGAAGTAGGCATCACCGGCGTCGGTCCCTGAGTCCGTGTGTCACCCCCGCCATGTCCTCCAGGAACTCCCTGACACCGGCCGGGGAGGCCGAACTGGCGGGGATCGCCAATCGCAAGTCCCCCAACCGACTCTCCATCCCGGACCTGCCCGCTGGGGTGCAGCTCAACCGCAGGAGAGCAGCCAACACCACTGACCAGAAGACATGTGTGCTGCTGCACTCCAAGCTCAAAGGGATCAAAGTGGACGAGAGCTCGTGAGTAACTTTTTGTATCCAGCATGGGAAGTGGGACTGATTTATTAACAACAAATACCAAGCGTTTGTCAAAAATCATTAAAAAGATTAAATTAAAATCGTGTTTCTATAAATTTCTGATATCATCTAGCGTGGTAACTCGTTTTCAAATTTTCGCCATTCATCAAGTGTTCAAATAACATGAAATATAATTAGATGAAGTGATAAAACTCTAATTTAAGCCATTCAAAATGCAACATCAAAAAGAATAAGAAATATATATAGCATTGTTGTTACGCAAACAATATGAAACACTAGGATGAAAAATAATTTAAATCCTAAACAAAAGAGCAGCTGTATCCTAACGTAAAGAACACCTGCATCCTATTCAAAATGCAACATCAAAAAGAATAAGAAATATATATAGCAGTGTTGTTACATAAACAATATGAAACACTAGGATAAAAAATAATTTAAATCCTAAACAAAAGAACAGTTGCATTCTAACCTAAAGAACAGCTGGAAAACACAAAATTAGCAGTGCTCTGTCGTTTTGTTCTGTTTAAATAGGACTTTACTTGAGCAGGTTATTTGTTTATACACTGCAGTGCTAATCCGTGACAGACAACTCATTCAAATTTTAAAGCTATAAGATATTTTTGTACAGTGTTGCATTTTTGATGAGCATTAATATAAATAAATAAGCATTGAAGCAATATTATCCAATTCCTTTAGTATTGGATAGAATAAAACGTGTTTAATAAAACTTCAGACTATTATATATAATATTTGTAGCTTTATTTAAATAAAAATATTGGAAATCTTTATCACAATATATTTATTAGGTTTCAAATTTTTCTACTTTTACAAAAGAGATTTTTGTTGAATTCCGTAATTTTTTTTTTCGTTGTTGAAGTTAAAATTCATAAGATCTTCGATGTTCTATTTAATTAATATTTTTTTGTTACGTTAATATAAAAATATTAAGAATACTAGATTTTTAAAAGTTAATATTCAATAGTTTCGATAGTATTCGTTAGAGTAAAACCTGTTTAATAAAATTTCAGAATGTTATATATAATATTTGTAGCTTTGTGTAAATGACAATATGAGAAATCTTTATGTTATCAATATATTAGGTTTTAAATTTTTACAACTGAAACGCCGCTTTTACAAAAGAAATTTTTGTTGAATTCCATAAGTTCTTTTCTTTATTGAAGTTAAAATTCCTAAGATCTTCGATGTTCTATTCTATTTATTTTTATGAATAATAAATAAATTGCTGCGCGTTACTTTAATATAAAAATATTAAGAATACTAGATTTTTAAATGTTAATTTTGCTTACTATAAACTAATATAATTGTCAAAATTATGGGAACCTCTTAGAATGTATGTTGTAAACGTTATACTGAGTATAATATCATTATTGCTAAAAAAAAAAGATTTTATATTGCTAAACTATGGGTACAATATTAAACGATAATTTTATTATGTTTTGTTATGCAAAAGGTTATAGCGACATTAATACATGAAGAAATAAAATCTGTGTATTAACGAAATGCGTTTGATTTCCTAAACACAAAACTACTCAATAAGAAAAAATTAATCAAAGAGCCATTGGTGTTCGGTGGTAACATTTAATAAATTGATTAATGCATTAGGAGGAATAGCTCTTATGATATCAAATTTGAAGGTCAAGATTCTGATCGATTATCATGAGATTGTGCTATTCTTTCAGGAGTTTCGTTATTGCAATATTATTAAATAAGTTGTGGAACTCTTTAAAGATAACAGAATAAATGGAAACTATTGGTCATATAGTATAATATACTAAATAATATTTTTATATGAAACAAAAAAAGGCAAATGGTGAAATTTAAGAAAAACTTGTAGAAAGAGAAATCTTATGAGGATTACTTTCCTTGTCTTGTTTTTTGTCCAGTGCAAAAGTAGTTTTAAGGAAACGAAATTGACTTTGTTGTATTGACTAGATCAGGGGTCTCCAAACTTTCCAGCCTTAGGGCCATACTGTTTACTCCAGTAAGTACCAAGGGCCAAAACCATTTTAATTTTTCTGTCATTATCTATAATTTCTAGACTAGTTGCCGAGTACTCGCTCTAAGCGAGCATACGCTTGCTAAATTCGCTGGTTCAATTACTACAATTACTATTGCGTTTATCGATACCACCGTGACACTTGACAGCAAGTGGTTTCGTTGGCGGTTTCATTGGCGTTAATTTAGCTTTTCCGTTCCTGAGGAATTTTCAGAACAAAAATCATATGCTTGATTCATAATATATACATTCCAAACATCGATATACATACATATGCGATACTCTTTACCCCAACTAGCTAGATTAACGGCGGGATGTTCACTAGTTTACAATGTTAGTGGGATTCCTTTCAATTATTTGTTAGTTGTTATGCTTAAGCTAAATTTTCTGCGTATTATGTTTGCCATTAAGCTTTACCTAGCAAGTTAATGAAAACGAGTTATTATCATTCTATGTTTTTTTTTACCCAACTTATTACAGCAACAATAAACTATTCGTTGTCGCGGGCCGGATTGATGACACTGGAGGGCCGGATTTGGCCCGCGTGCCGTAGTTTGGAGACCCCTGATCTATATCATTAAATAATATTTCGTCCTGAAATTATAAGGGGCACTTTCTTAATTTAAAACATTGTGTATTTGTTTAGAAATTCAGCTGCATGCAAATGAGATGCAGTATTCAAGTTCTCGGTCCTTAAAATAGCATGCAAATTTTTAAAAACAATTTTAATTTTAAGCAATGTAATATATTTAAGTGAATTTTTTTGTCATGTAAATAGTAAATTCTATTTCTTGAATTGAAAAAAAAAAAACATATTTTTCATTTAAGAAACAATAATGTTTAGCCATAATTAATAACTAAAGTATTTTAAAAATTAAAAAAATTTAATAAATATCAAAATTCGAACAGCTAAAACTGTGGCCATATATCATTCAGCACTTAAATTATTAATTTTATTTTTTGCTTATATTTTATTATATTTTATTGCATTCTGATTTATGTAGTTTGTATTGCATTTATCTCTTATCAAATATTTGATATATTACAAAAATTACCAATATACTTGTTAGCATGCTTAGAATTTTTTAATTATTCAATGTTTAAATAAGTATTATTTATCTTTTTTTTTTTTTTTTTTTTTTTTTTAATCGCATTGAAATATAATCTTATTTTTTATATTTTTTCCCTTTCAAAATAGGGAGTTAGAATTTTCAAACAAGCAGTTTGAAAAGTTTTATTAATGTTTACACTCACTAGATGGAGACACCTTCCCCCATCAGTTTTCATTTTTTTTTATTGTGATTGAATGAATGTATTTTAAAGCATTTAAAAATTTTATTTTAATTTATATAATACATAGACCTAAAAATAATGCATGATACATAATAAGAATCAAAAATTGAGTCTCATACGTAAAACTGTTGAAAAAATGCATCATTATACATTTATCATCGTTTTAATTAAATTCTTCTTTATTATTTATCTTGAAATAATTCGAATAATATCTCAACTGAGGAAATGATATGGATACGAACTTCTTTCATATTAATTTTTTACAATGAGATATGTGTTGAACTTCTAGGTTCGTTTACAAAAAATAATAATTTCATGCTTTATTTATATTTATTGAACTTGTTACAATTCTAACATTTTACGTATTCATTTGAATGAAAATTCTTTAAATCCTTTTAATAGTTAAAATGTCATTTTATGTTAATATTTTATGCATGTTTAAAAAATATCTTAATATAACTTCTATAAACATTATGATGCTATAACGTTTTTAATTAATAATCTAGAATAAAAATTACAATAATTATGATCAAAAGTTTATTTCCAAATGAAAATAAATTTAAAAAAATAAAATAGGAAAAAATTTTAATAAGTTTAAGTAAAAATATAGTATATAAATACTTGATGTATTTTTTTTAAAAATCTGGAAAAATAAAATTTTAAACTAAGTAACAAATTTTTTTAATTTTTTTTTGTTCCAAATAATAAAATATATATGTATTTTTAAAATCAAAACGCTTATTTTTAAAATCTGGGAAAATAAAAGTAAATAAGGGAGGAATCGGTTTTATAGGTACAAATTTCAGTTAGAAGCAAATTAAGTAGATATGATATTATATTTAGCATTTAATCCAAAAATTATTTCGAATTTTGTTGTTATTATTATTATTGTCATTATTTTAACATCATGCTCGTCTGTGGACAGCGAGAAATTCATACTGTAGGTTACAATTATAAATTTTTTCAATGATTGCATACTGCACTGAGAAAATAAATTTTATTATAACATATAAACACTTAAAAGTTACACTATAAATATTTATAATTCAAACCGCTAATATAAATTTTATAGAACACTATAATTATGCTACATAATTTTTTGTGAAATTAAACCCATTCATCCGTTACAATCGTGCAATTCAATAATCAGTAAAAACTGAATTGCTGTTACTAGTTTAAATTAATATAAGTCTTGGTTAAATGTTAGAAATTTTTATTAATTTATTTTTCAAAAAGTTATTACAGAACCTAATATTATATTATCATTGTACTAATTTAAAAAAAATACTGATTACGAATATATTATAAATTAACTTTTAATATATTGTATTTCATTATTATTATTTTGTCATTTTTTAAAATTTAAAATGTTGTGTGAAAATGAATTTCAATGTTTGCTTTTCTAAGTGCTGCCATCTATTGGCGTCAACCAAATTCTTTTCATTTACAACAATATCTTCTCTTTATATACTATTATTATTAATTTTTGAAATAATTTATTTGAAGGAAAAAATAATTTTATGAAACTTTTATTGATAAATTATTTTTTTATTAGCCAGCATGCTAAATTTTCCCCCTGGTATTCCGTATGACATTAAAACTAAAAAAAGCTAAAACACTTCTACCTATGAAAAGTGCACAAATATAGAACATGATAAAAACACTTCCACATTTTCACTTAACAAAAGGATAAAGAGTAAACAAAATTCTTCCATTTATTAACTAATTTTTTTTTTTTTTTTTTTTTTTTTTTGATTTTATTAAGTGCACTGGTGTAATAGAATTATTTTAAATTCCAAAATTATTAATTACGTTTAAAAATTTTTAAGAACTATTATGCCTACTCAAAATGCACTTTTACATATTAGACGAATAATAATCTTAATAATTTTTTCCTTATACTGTTTTATTTAAAAAATTGCTGTAAAATGACCCAATTTTGAATTTTTATCTATTTTCAAAATTGCCTTCTCATAATATAAAAACTCTTAAGAAAACTCCTCTTACTTTTTTAATTACAAAACATTTTGTACTTCTGTAACTTATTGTGGTGCTGGTTAAACTTTATGCTTTCACCTTCCTTAGCAAACCCTTTTACACCTGTCCCTTTTACACTTTTAAAAATTTAATATAATAGTAATTTTTAAAGATTATTTAATTAATTTTATGTTAATAATATGACATTAGCAGTTATTTTAATTATTCAAAATATTTTAATTTAATCATTTCATAGTTACAATAAATTGATGTTATTTAAATGTTACAGAAAAGTATTATAAATATTGAATTTTGATATTATCAATCTTTGAATATTTTGTTAGTGTTTTTAACACACACGTTACACAAACCCTCATGCTCCTGAGTGATCGCTCTTCACAATTTGAAATCAGTGATGTAATAAAGAATATAATAAAAGAAGATATAATAAATATAATAAAATAAGAATATAATAAAAGAATCTCCTTAACGTTGAGAAATGTTCTTGAATATTTATGTTAGACGAAATAATTTTTAAATTTTATTCATACGAAAATATTTCATTTTTTTATTTAAATAAAACTATTTGTGATATCATTAGGATCGCACTAAACTTTAATGCTCTTAAAATAATACTTTCTGTTTTAGATATTTATGATCAAGAATTTTAATGATAAAGAATATAAACTGTACTTTGTCAAAACTAAAGTATAATTTTTGAAAAATGATTTTGCTCCTAGTGCATTTTAAAATTCCTCAAAAAATGAATTTATTCTGAGAAAAAATAAATTTTATTTCACGTTTAAACGAGATTTTTGGAATTTTTAAGAGACCTTATATAAATTATTGTACCAGAGTTTTTTTATTATTAATGTTTTTTTTAGTAGGTTTTTTATTATCTAAGGTTTTTTTAAGGTATCTGAAATTTTATATGTTTTCGATAAAATTAAAATATATCTATTTTAAATAGGCCGGCCAATGTGTAAAATTGCTATAAAAAATCAATGTCCCACTTGGCATGTAGTAGTTGATCATGCTTATTACTTCGCGAGATTAACAGTTTCCGCTTGAGACTTGTATTGCTGTCAGAACTTCACATACCGGTTAGACAGTGATGATTATGATTGTTGTTTCAGCATTTCGTATCGACAGGTGGTATGAATTTTCTGAGTTTTCTCAGTGCTGACGCTGCTATCCTAGATAATTACCCTGAAAGTCTTTTCTGAAATTCAGAATTGAACACGTCAAGAACTACTCGAAACAATTCTAACCAAGTTCCTAACATTAATTTTTTTTTAAATCTATTAAATAATACTAAATTAAAATCTTTTCCAAATTATTGCTTTTCTTTTATTTATATAAAATTTCTTAATTTCTCCTAGCATTTTAAAATTGTAAATAAATTTCTCAATTTTCTATGATGTCGACGCACTATTGCCTATAAGTCATCCCGGAAGTCAAGTACTCAGTATGTCAAAAATCGATCGACATATATTCGAGTTAATATTCAAAGTTAAGAAAAATGAAAATGAAAATGTTTAATTATTGTCAATTTTTCTTACTGTTATTGACATGAACTTTCTTAACTTTTCCCAGTATTTTAAAAGCCTAAATAAATTCTTCGATTTTCCTCCAAGCTCACACGCATGCTACACAGTTGTCTGGATGTCTTTCCAAAATTCAACAATTCAAGATATCACGAACTCTTTGAGGTATTCGGTTCAAAACAACATCTCTGCAGTGAAAACAGTGGTTCGGAATCCACGTTAAACTGTAGGTCCTGGTCTAATTATCTTAAAGTGCGCAAAAAAATGATCATACAGCGACAAACTAATATTAGAGGAAGTAATGCTGGTATCATACACTTATATTGATTGATAATTCATTGTTTTGTAAATAAAACATTTAGTCCGAGAGACATTATATTTTTTACATTAGAGATATTTTTGAAGATAGAATATAGAGATATTTAGAGATATTTTGAAGATAGAAATAATAAAATTTTACGTTTGGCTTAACGTCTAAGAATGACTAAAATTTTTTTTTTATTTCTTATGCCCTTAACCCTTAAATTAAAAAGAGATGAAAAGCATTTTTTTTATTCTTCTGAAAAACAATGCGAAATATGCATTTTAAATTGTCGTTATTATTTATAAAAAAGCGTGTTAACTTAAATGTTCATAATTGAAATGAATCTTATTACAGTATATATAAAATATTGGATTACGTTTTAAAATGATGACAATCATATTTTTACCTATATTTGATTCTTAGTCGAATACAAATGAATTCTAAGTATTTATTTCTATAAAACGTATACTCTTATTTCAAACATGAACTATAGTTTCATACAATTTCTCATTCTTAACCTTTCAGTGTCTGCACTCAATTCAATGATATGATGCAAACCTCATGGGGTGGGTTCGGCGCAATTTTTAAGAAAATATCTCATGAACGTATAAACATTTTTGATAGAAAAAACAAATTAATCTTAGCATTTAAATGTTTGTTTATAGGAAAGTATTTAATTTAAATAGAAAATTTAAAATGCAAAACAATAATTTTAGTTTACCTGTTGTTTTTATTATCTTTTTAAAGTACACTTTTTTTATCATTTTATTTTATTTATTTTTATCATTTTATATGTAAAATAAATACTATTTTCTTGTTAAAATATTAATAAATTGCAATAAAATCTATCTTTTAGATTATATTTGCATATGAAAATTTTGAGTAAATAACGCCTTAAAATTCATTATTCAATGCAAAAACTCAGCTCAGAATTTCCGATTTAATTTTCTTACATACGTGAAAATTACTTAATTTTTGACTCTTTTTCAGTTATAAAAAGACTATATAATCAATATGTTCTTCAGAATATATGTTGAATATGATAAGGAAATGAGTTTTACTAAAGATTTATCACATTTTCAAAAGCAGATAGTTTTTCTATCGGTTTGTTTTGGCCACTTTTTATTTAGACGCAGCGGATTTTTAGGACGCTTTGCTTCTTTGGCCTATTTAGTAGCCTTTATACAGTTGTTTTTACATTAGGTGGAATTCATTTATTCTTTATAAACAAACTTCTCCTTCAGAAAAAAGCTCCTTCAGAAACAAACAGCAGCAAATTCTTTCAAATGATTCGGTTGAGTCATATTCTAGCCATCTGGAAAAATCCTTAAGAAACGGTCTTATCTCCAAAAGCATTTGACACAATAACCACAAATTGTGTTTGTGCACTTTAAGGGAGGGATTTGTTCTCCATTTTGTTCCCTCTTTCCCAAAATAAAACTCATTATTATATTCTTCATTGCTCACTTTTAAATGTACAAAATTTACTGTTCATTCTATTTCATTTTCATGTTCAGAAATTCCATTAATTTCAGAATATTTGATCTTGTACGCTGTCATTGTCGCTGTATTAAATTCCTTCAAAAAAAACACACGTAATATATACCACACTGAATTTACCAGTACACCACACTGAATTTATATGCTGCCAAATATATTTGCACCACTCTTCAAAACAATATCTCAGTTTTAAAATATATATATTTTTTTCCGTTAAATATCCAAAATCTTCGAAAAGATGAGGCTACGAAGTCAATTGATCAAAAACCACTGTATACGTTTTTTACTGTGCAGCAGCAACGCTTAACATATTAATTTTAAATGCAAACAACTGTAAAAATAAGAACTAAAGTTCTCTGAGAGACAAAAAAAAAAAAAAAAACCGAAGACACTTTTAGGTTACTCTAAATTTATCCTAATTGTTACCCATTTTATACTCGGAGTGGAGAAAAAAAAAAAACACTTTTGTTTTAACCCCAAAAAATTTCTGCTTATACCTATTAAATCTCTTTACTATAATGAATACGGGCGTTTTATCTTTCCTGTCTTTCCAGAGATAATTAATTGCATTACAGGCATTAAATCCGAAAGTATTGAGCAACAGTAAGAGACTAACAGGGTGTCTCTGCTGTTAGTCGAAGAGAGACGATGGCGACTGAGAATTTTTGCGATTTAATTTAATTTAGAGACGCGAAAGATAAGGATAAAAAATCCCAAAATGCAAAGTAAAAAAGATAAATATAAAGGTTGAATGTTATTAATGTTTTTTTTCTTTAATCATGTTCCAAACGTGTTACGAGATCAAACTTAGTTTGACGTTAAGCCTGTAAATCTAAGTAAATGCAAACTAAATATTCCGTGGAAGGCTTTAGAATAAAAATTTTCACGCCAAACGTTAATCTCTTTTCCACAGACCAAATGGCGTGCGACAGACTTAAAAACAGTCGGCGGTTTTAATCCTCACATGCTTTCAACACTGTCTCGTGCATTTGCATGGAAGGGAAAAGAAACTTTTCTTAAAGTAGACTTCGTAATGGGATTTAAAGAAGCAAAAAAGAGACCCATTGATTCACTAGACCAATGAAAATTTTATGAAAAATTTTATATAAAAAAATTAAACGGAAAGGAGTGAAAGTTTCTGCTGTCATTCACTTAATGTTTTAAAATTTTATGCGTCTTGAAAAACATTTTGGTGAGGAAATTGTGATGTCTTCATTTAGATCACGATTAACATTGTTCTGAAGTTGCAACAAGTTGAGCCTTTTGCTAAAAGAGTTTCAAGTAAATAATTTTAAACTTAATTTTGTATAAATATTGCCTATACTAGGCACACAATTATACTGAACCCAGAAAGCAACTAATAGAAACAATTGGAATTAGAAGCTAATAATTAGCTTCTTTTGGCTTCTAGTTACAGTTAGCTACAACTATTTTGTTAATTAGCTACAGCTATTCTATTAGTTAGCTAATAGAAAAGCGGTTTTAGGAACTAATATATTTTTTAATTTGATTATTTATAGAATAATAAATTAAGGAATTTCAGATAGAAATATTCAGATATAAATCCATTTAAACAATAAGGTATATTTCTGTAATCAAGATTTATTAATTCTTACATTCACGATATGATAAGTATAGGTACATAAGTATTGTATATTAATAAATAATAATTAGAATAGACATATTTAGATGGGAACTTGTGTGTATAGATGTATTGTAATCTTATTTTGATACACACACACACACACATACATATATATATATATATATATATATATATATATATATATATATATATATATATATATATATATATGTTAAATATAATATATATATATATTTATATATATATGTTAAATAAAACTATGAGTTTTCAACCTATGTTTCAAGAATCTCTACCCAACCACACCAATTACAGTCTGTTACCCAACCTGTACATTACAATATACAAATAAAAGTTGTTTTATTTGTTTTATGATTGCGTTAAAAAATGTCTAAATAAAGAAAATACTTTCACATTATAAATAAAATCATTTGAAATATTTTATTATGAAAAAAATTTACATAATGAACAGTTTTGATTTTAATTTCAGAGAATTTATCTAATTAACTCAATTCTGTATGGTTAAAAAGCACATAAGAAAATATCTTGTGATATATTAACCGCACTAAATTTACATTTTGCGAAATATGTTTTCCCCACTATTCAACACAATATTTTAGTTTTAATAACAAAATATATATTTTCACCCTAAGCATCCAACATAGCTGAAAAGATGAAGCTATGAAGTCATTTGATTAAAAACCACTATATAAGTTTCTTTATTACGCAGCAGCCGCGCTTAACATATTAATTTTAAATGCAAAGAACTGTAAAAGTAAGAACTAAAGTTATCTGAGAGAAAAAAAAAAAAAAAAAAAAAAAACCGAAGACACTTTTAGGTTACTCTAAATTTATCCTAATTGTTACCCATTTTTTGCTTCTGAGTGGAGAAAAAAAAATGAGACACTTTTGTTTCAGCACCAAAAAAATTTCAACTTATACCTATTAAATTTCCTTACTATAATGAATACAGGCGTTTTATCTTTCCTGTCTTTCCAGAGATAATTACTTGCATTACAGGCATTAAATCAGAAAATATTGAGCAGCGGCAAGAGACTGTAACAGGGTGCCTTTGCTGTTAGTCGAAGAGAGGCGATGGCGACTGAGAATTTTTGCGATTTAATTTAATTTAGAGACGCGAAAGATAAGGATAAAAAATCCCAGAATGCAAAGTAAAAAAAAGATAAATATAAATGTTGAATGTTTTTAAAGTTTTTTTTCTTTAATCATGTTCCAAACGTGTTACGAGATCAAATTTAGTTTGACGTTAAGCCTGTAAATCTAAGTAAATGCAAACTAAATATTCCGTGGAAGGCTTCAGAATAAAAATATTCGCGCCAAACGCTAATCTCTTTTCCAGAGACCAAATGGCGTGCGACAGACTTAAAAACAGTCGGCAGTTTTAATCCTCACATGCCTTCAACACTGTCTCGTGCATTTGCATGGAAGGGAAAAGACATTTTTCTTAAAGTAGGCTTGGTAATGGGATTTAAAGAAGCAAAAAAAGAGACACATTGATTCACTATACTGTTGAAAATTTTATGAGAAATTTTATATTAAAAAAAATTAGCGAAGAGGAGTGAAAGTTTCTACGGTCATTCACTTTATGTTTTAAAATTTTATTCGTCTTAAAAACATTTGGGAGAGGAAATTATGATGCGTTCTATTTATATCACGACTAAAAATTGCTCTGAAGTTGCAACAAATTGAATATGATACTAAATGAATATCTATTAAACATTTTTCAAATTCAATTTAATGTAAATATTTTCTTCACTAGGCACAAATTTATCCTGAGTCCAGAAGGAGTTAATATATCTATGATTTTGTTTAAGAAACTGATTTATTTTTTTCTCTTTTGATTTCTTTTAGAATGATAATAATTTAAGACAGAAATATTCAGATATAAATATATTTTAGCAATAATGTATATTTTTGTAGTTTAGATACATTATTTTTTACACGTAGTCTAGATGCATTATTTCTTTCTTCAGATACTTTATTTCTTATCACGATATGACAAGTATAAGTTAATACGTTTTATATAGTAATAAATGGGCATTTAAAATCTTCGATAATTAGAATAGACGTATTTATATGGAAACTAGTATGTATAAATGTATTGTAATCTTATTTTGACAAATATATATATATATATATATATATAACATTTGTCAAAATAAGATTGCAATAAATTTTTACATACTAGTGATTACATCTGATGGCATTTACATTTATACGTACTTTATACATATAATGTGGAAAATACTGTATGTTTCCAATTCTATGTTTGTGGTATTTGTGCCTGTGTAAATGAAACTTGAGTTTTCTAACATGTGCTTCAAGTATCTCAGCCCAACGACACCCAGTTACAACCTGGCTGCCCACCCTGTACACTACAATATAAAAATAAATATTGTTTTATTTGTTTACTGATTACGTGAAAAAATATCTAAATAAAGAAAAATATTTCATTATAAATATAATAATTTAAATCATTTTATTCTGAAAACAATTTACATTACGAACAGTTTTGATTTTAATTTCAGAGATTTTATCGATAAATAACTCCATTCTGTATATTTAAAAGCACATAATAAAAAGGCTTGTGAAATATTAACCACAATAAATATATATTTAGCCAAATATAGTTGCTCCACTCTTCCAAACAATGTCTCTGTTTTAATAAAATATATACATTTTTAACTTTAAGATTCCAACATTGCACAAAAGTTGAAGGTATGAAATCATTTGATTAAAATCTACTATATAATTTTTTTATTATAAAGCAGCAATGCTTAACATATTAATTTTGAATGCAAACAGCTATAAAAATAAGAGTTCTCTGAGAGACTAAAAAAAAAATTTGAGATACTTTTAGGTTACTCTAAATTTATCCTAATTGTTACCCATTTTATGCACCAGAGCGAAAGAAAAAAGGACACAATTTTGTTTCAGCACCAAAAAATTTCTGCTTATATCATTAAATCTCTTTACCATAATGAATGAAAGCGTTTTATCTTTCCTGACTTTCCAGAGATAATGAATTACATTACAGGCATTAAATCCGAAAATATTGAGCAACGGCAAGAGACTAACAGGGTGTCTCTGCTGTTTCGAAGAGAGACGATGGCGACTGAGAATTTTTGCGATTTAATTTAATTTAGAGACACGAAGATAAGGATAAAAAAAAAAAATCACAGAATGTAAAGTAAAAAAGATAAGTATAAATGTTGAATGTTTTTAATGTTTCAATTTTTTTTCTTTAATCATTTTACGAACGTGTTACGAGATCAAACTTAGTTTGACGTTAAGCCTGTAAATCTAAGTAAATGCAAACTAAATATTCCATGGAAGGCATTAGAATAAAAAAATATTCACGCCGAGCGTTAATCTCTTTTCCAGAGACCAAATGGCGTGCGACAGACTTAAAAACAGTCGGCGGTTTTAATCCTCACATGCTTTTAACACTGTCTCGTGCATTTGCATGGAAGGGAAAAGACAATTTTCTTAAAGTAGACTTGATAATGGGATTTAAAGAAGCAAAAAAGAGACATTGATTCACTAGAGCAATGAAAATTTTATGAGAAATTTTATATAAAAAAAAAATAAGCGAAGAGGAGTGAAAGTTTCTGCTGTCATTCACTTTATGTTTTAAAACTTTATTCGTCTTGGAAAATATTTTTAGATGTAATTGTGATGTGTTCTATTTAGATCACGACTAAAAATTGTACTAAAGCTGCAACAAATAGGAAAAAAAGATTGAAAAAAAGAATTTCAAATTCTATTTGATATGAATATTTCCTGTACTAGGCACAAATTATCCTTAGCCTAGAAGGAGTTAATACAACTACGGTTTTGTTTAGAAACTTTTTATTTTTTTCTCTTTCGATTACATTTTGAAATAAGGAATTTGAGCTAGAAATATTCAGCTATAAATCTCTTTAAACAATAAGGTATATTTCTATAGTCTAGATTTATTATTTCTGTCATTCCGGATATGATAAGTATAGATTAATACATTTTGTATATTCATAAATGCGTATTTAAATCTTATATAATTAGAATAATAGTTTCCGTATTTAAATGGAAACCACTATGTATATATCTTTTCTAAGTAAAGAAAAATATTTCATTATAAATATAATCATTTTGAATATCTTTTTAATGGCAAAAATTTTCATGTATTACAAGTTTTTATTTTAATTTCAGAGATATCGTCTAAAATTAACTTAATTACACTTACATCTACATTCTAAAATTAACTTAAACGGCAAATACGAAAAAGTCTTGTGAAATATTTATCACATTAAATTTACATTTTGCCAAATATATTGGCTCCAGTTTGCCAGTTTAATTCCAAATATATATAGTTTATTTTCACTTTAAGAATCCTGCATCGTTGAAAAGATGAAGCAATGAAATCATTTGATTAAAAACTACTATATAAGTTTTTTACTATGCAGCAGCAACGCTTAACATATTAATTTTCAATGCAAACAACTGTAAAAATAAGAGTAAAAGTTCTGTGAGAGACAAAAAAAAATAACGACACTTTTAGGTTACTCTAAAATTATCCTAATTGTTACCCATTTTATGCTCCAGAGTGGAGAAAAAAAAAGGAGACACTTTTGTTTCTGCACCAAAATATTCCAGCTTATACCTATTAAATCTCTTTACCATAAAAAATATACAGGCGTTTTGTCTTTCCTGTCTTTCCAGAGATAATTAATTACATTACAGGCATTAAATCCGAAAATATTGAGCAACGGCAAAAGACTAACAGGGTGTCTCTGCTGTTAGTCGAAGGGAAACGATGGCGACTAAGAATTTTTGCGATTTAATTTAATTTGGAGACGCGAAAGATAAGGATAAAAAATCCCAGAATGCAAAGTAAAAAAGATACATATAAATGTTGAATAATTTTAATGTTTTTTTTCTTTAATCATTTTCCAAACGTGTTACGAGATCAAACTTAGTTTGACGTTAAGCCTGTAAATCTAAGTAAATGCAAACTAAATATTCCGTGAAAGGCTTTAGAATAAAAATATTCGCGCCAAACACTAATCCCTTTTCCAGAGACCAAATGGCGTGCGACAGACTTAAAAACAGTCGGCGGTTTTAATCCTCACATGCTTTCAACACTGTCTCGTGCTTTTGCATGGAAGGGAAAAGAAAATTTTCTTAGACTTGGTAATGGGATTTAAGGAACCTAAAAAAGAGACGCATTGATTCACTAGACCAATGAAAATTTTATGAGAAATTTTATATAAAAAAATTAGTCGGAGATGAGTGAAAGTTTGTGCTGTCATTCACTTAATGTTTTAAAATTTTATTTGTTTTGGAAAATATTTTGTAGAAGAAATTATGGTGTGTTCTATTTAGATCGCGACTAAAAATTGTTTTGAAGGTGCAGCAAGTTGAGCCTTACAATAAAAGAATTTCTATTAGAGAATTTCAAATTCAGTTGATATAAATATTTCCTATATTTGCCACAAAATTTCCTGGGCCTAGATTACAGCTAATACAACTACGATTTTATTTTAGAAACTGATATATTTTTTTCGTCTTTCGTTTTTTTTTTATCTTTTATGGTCTATTTTAAGATAACAATTTACAAAATGTGAAACAATAAAGAAGGAAATAGTCCATGGAACTGGTATTACTCCACAGGAAAATATCGGTGATTGAGGTGCGAAGAGTTCAGTTGTATTTACAAGAAAATTAAAAAGATTTCTAAAATTTGTTTGATAAAGTGATTCTGTAAAATTACCCATACTGTCTAAATTGATGACATATTTTTATTGTGTTTGATTACAAAATTATAAGTAATGATCATGAAAGTGTTTTAATTTATTAATCGGATTGAACAAGGTGTAAAAGCCTGCTCTGGTTTGGGTTTACTCACAATTAGTCTTTTTGAAAAAAACGTTTTGATTGTGAAAACCTCAACGCAATGCGGACGGCCGGCAGAGAAAAATAATTATCAATCTTTTAAGTTTTCATTTATGGACAATTTAGTAATCTATAGTTTATAAACATTAGTTTTTATACATCTGATATTTTACGATCAAGCAAAAATTAGCCATCATTTTTCAAGTATGGAAAAAACCCCAAACTCATTCTTGTATTTAAATAGACCTACGATTTAAAGATTTTATAACAGCAACTGATTTCCATTGGAAAGAGTGATTATTTGAAAAGTGTAAGTAAACAAGTAATATAAAAAAAAAAAATAATAATCAATTTCTACTTTTTTTTCCATTTCATTGCAGAAAGTTCTTCATAAATAATTTTCATTCATTTTTTTAAGTTTATCTGGCGCCATCTATTGGTAGATAATGCAACTTAAATCTAAAAAAACTAAAATTAATTAATTAAATTTAATTACAGAATTAATATTTGAAAAAACTGTATAAACATCAAGCTTCATCCACTTCAAGTTAAAAAAAATATTTTTGAATTTGAGTGGATGAATAAAAAGTATTTTATGAACAATTGAAAATTTGAACAGATGTATATTGATGTATATAGGGAGATGTAATAGAATTAATTGAAAAAAAATTATGGCAGTTGAATGTGTAATAATAATGTTTCATAATGCTTTACAACAGTAAATAAATTTCACAGGTAACTATTTCCGTTGGAATAGAAAATAAAAAAAAAAGTAATAATATTATACGTTTAAACATAGCCATCATATTTCCATTGATCTCTAGAAAATCCAATAAAAAAAAATAAATCCCTGGCCATATAATCACGGCTAGTATTTTTGACAAAAACGCCTTGATTGTGAATACATCGACGAAGTGCTGGTGGTTGGAAGAGAAAATAACTATTAAGCATTTTAGCTACCATTTTTGGACACCTTATTGATATATTGTTTAAAATATTAATTTTTGTACATCAGATATTTTACAATCAAGCCGAAATTTGCTGCCATTTTTTCCAGGTAGGGAAAAAGCCCTAAACTTTAGGGCCTAAAGCTTTCCTGATACTATAATAGACCCTTGACTTAAAGAACTTTTAACAGCAAACTGATTTCCGTTGGAAAGAGTTATTATTTTGAAAGTGTAAATAAAAAAAAAGATTGTGGCAGTTGTATGTGTAATAATAACGTTGCATAATGCTTTATATTATTAAACAAGTAATATGAAAAAAAAAAATTTTTAAAGTCAATTCTTACTTTTTTTTACTATATTGCAGAAAGTCCATTATAAATAATTTTCACTTATTTTCTTAAGTTTATCTGGCGCCATCTATTGGTAGATATATGCAACTTAAATCTAAAAAAAACTAAAATTAATGAATTGAATTTAATGAATGAATTAATATTTGAAAAAACCTCTATTAACATCCAGTGCCGTCCACTACAAGTTAAAAAAATGTATTTGAACTTGAGTGGATGAATAAAAAGTATTTTATGAACTATTGAAAATTTGAACAAGATATATATAGGGAGAGTATGAGCTAATAGAAGGAAGTGAAAAAAATTATGGCAGTTGAATGTGTATTAATAATGCTGCATAATGCTTTATAAAATTAAATAAATTTCACAGGTAACAGTACCTATGAATAACCAATAATAAAATAAACTAGTAATATTATACGTTTAAAAATAGCCATCATATTTCTATCTATCTCTAGAGAATCGCATAAATTTATAATATCTAGTATATTGATCCGGTTAACTATCGATTTATTTCGTGCCATATACTAAAGTGAACTGTTTTTATTCTGTATCAACATAGAAGAGGAAATATTTTAAAACCCTGCTAGACAATAATATATATATGTATATAAATTCGGAAATTATTAATAATTAATTAAATAATTTATTTAGAATAATATTTATTGGGAAAATTAAAACCTTGGCGTGATACTCAAGGTTAGTATTTTTGACAAAAGCGCCTTTATTGTGAATACATCGACGTAATGTGGGTTGTTAGCAGAGAAAATAATTATCCTGGCTACCATTTTTGGACACCTTAGCAATTTAAAATTTACAAATATTAATTTTTATACATCAGATATTTTAGCATCAAATACAAATTAGTTACCAGTATCTGGGTAGGAAAACAACCCTCTAAAACATTCTTGATATTCTAATAAACCCATGAATTAAAGAATCTTTAACCGCAAACTGATTTCCATTGGCTTGAAACATATTTATGGCCGTTGAATGTGTAATAATAATGCTGTATAATGCTTTACAACATTAAATCAATTTTAACGGTAACAGTACCTATGAATAGCAAATAAAAAAAATTAATACTATAGTAATATTATATGTTTAAATAGCCATCATATTTCCATTTATCTCTAGAGAATCGAATAAATTTATAATATCTAGTATATCGATCCAGTTAGCTATCGATTTATTTCATGCCATAGACTAAAGTGAACTGTTTTTATTCTGTATCAACGTAAAAGATGAAAAATTTTAAAACCCTGCAAGTCAATAGTATATATCTGTATATGAATTCAAAAAGGGAAAAAGAAATTTTTGCGTTTTATCTTTTTCCAATTCTTAATATAATTTTTTTTTTTCATTTCTAGATGCATAAACATGTTTTATTAAATTTTCTGAATCAAATCTCTTTTTTACAAATTTGTAAACTTTTTATAAACTAACATTGACTTTAAATCAAATTCATTCGTGCATTAATTTAATGATTTTCAGCTAATTAGCAGTTTTAAATATTTAAAACGGTGTTTTATTTCATCTAGATCATTTTTTAAATCTCGAAGATATTTGTGCGTGATTGGATGATTTTTTTAGTTTTGAAATTGAAATTTATTATTTTCATCAAAATATCTGCTCAAAAAAAGTTTTTTAACAATTTTTGTTTATTTAAAAATATTTAAAAATGTATGATTTCCTCATTAATTAGTCTTTTGAAAGTATCAATAGCTTTATTATATAAATATATATAAATTTAATTATATTTTTAATTTTTCGGAACAATATCCTTACTATAATAATTATTTGTTGAGTTTTTTAATTAGTGCTTTAAATTAAACCGCAAGAATAATTTTTGAATTTTTCTGCAACTTGAAGAATTTTTTTTCGAATTTGAAGAATATTATTAAAATTTAACGCACAGTAAAATTTATGAGTAATATATATATTTTTTAAATTTTAATATTTGTTTTGCACAAATTAATTTTTTTTTCTTCTTCAATTTCATTTTTCTAATGGCTGATGTATGGTTTTTTCGTAACAAATATTTTTTTAACGATTAGAAATTTTCTTTCATTGGAAGAAAATTTTATTTAGTATCATTATTATAATTCATTGCGTATTATAATTGCCATTGCTTATTAATAATTGATTAACTATTAAGGTTAAGGAAATTTGGAAAATAAAGTATTTATCAGTTGATACTAATAGATTATATCTTCTTAACTGTTGCTTTCATGACTTTGATATATTTCATGTCTTTCTTCTTCATTGACGCAACAGCCCCATGGTGGGCCAAAACCGTCGGATTACTGGCAGATTTTGAGACAGGAAATGTTTTCTTTTACGGGGTGGGGTACCGTTATCAGCCCTACATCTAATAGTCATATTAGACAGGTAATCGGTTTAAAGTGGATTCTGAACCACTACAAACAACCATGTTACTGCCGGAGCTCGAACCCCAAACCTGTGGCAAAAAGGGGTGGAGCGCTAGTCACTCGGCCATCATGTTGTAGGTTATGGAAAATAAGTTAATTTATTGTGCTTATTAAAATATCTTGGCATTAACATTTACTCTTAAGGACTTTTAATTATTTTATTCAAAGACTGATACGAGATTTCATAATAATAATAAAAAAAAAAAAAATAGTTTATTTTATTTTTGTAAAAATTGTAATGCACGAAATTTGTCCATCCGAATCTTTTGCCGTAAATAAACTAAACTAAAAAAAAAAGTTATTATCAAGAAGATAAATATTTTTTTTTAAAAGGAGCAATAACAAATATTTACCACGTCCTTTTAAGAGAAGAAAGCTTTCAGGGAAAAGAACTTTTATCTTCTTTTTAAATGTCTTTTCTTTTCTCTTTCTCTGAAAGTTCACGTTTGTTGGATCTTTGAGAGTTCAAGGGGAGGGCAGGGGGGTTCTGTGCATCGACTGGAAATATTACTGACAAAGTGAATCTTTCGCTCACTCTTCTCTGTCATTGTAATCTGATTACGAAAACTTTCATGTCTCGTGAAAAAAAGGAATGGAGTGTTTTGTAGAAGAAAATAAGAAATCGCGGTGGAAGTTTTCAAGAAATGAAATAACAAATGCGATGAAATGTAGAATCAAATGCAAGAGCGGATTTTGCTTTGAGCTTAAAAAGTTTTTAATTTGAACAGAAAAATGTATTTACGGATTTATAAAATACTAAAATAAATATTAGAAATTCACCTACATGTAAATTTATTTTGAATAAAGCTATTTTTTTAACAAATATATTCGATAAAATAAAATAATTTGTTCTCTATTAGTTTGAAAATAAGGACTTTCAAATCATAGTTTTTAATTTGTAAATTATGTCTTTTTAATTTTATAATTAAATATTGATTAACATTATCCTGGTGAATTATTTTATTCATCCGTGAAAATCATTTTTCACTTAAATCATGCATTTGCAAAATATTTACAATACTTCTAATTCTTTTTTAAAAAGTTCTGTTGAATCATCATAATTTCCATATCAAAAAAAAAAAATTTCAAAATGCAATGTTATTTAAAGAATTTTGAAGAATGATTTAATTTAAACAGAAAAATATTTACGGGTTTATAAAATACTAAAACAAACAGTAAAAATTCCCCTACATGTAAATATATTTTTAATAAAGCTCCCATTTTTTTAAAAAAAATATATTGAATAAAATAAAATAAAATAATTTGTCTTCTATTAATTTGAAAACAATGACTTTCAAATCCTACTTTTTAATTTGTAAATTATTTCTTTTTAATTTTATAATTGAATATTCTTTAACATTATCCTGTTGAATTATTATATTCAAACATGAAAATTATTTTTCACTTCTATCATGTCATTTGGGAAATATTTATGTTACTTCTGTTTTTTTAAAGAGTTTGTAGATTAAAGAGATTATTTGGAATCATCGTCATAGTTTACATTTCAAATAAATGTTTGAAACTTTAATGTCAGTTAAAGAATTTAATAACTTGAAATTTTTTGAATATATATTCGTTGAGTACTTTTTACGTTTTTTTCCATTTGAAATTTCTCTTAATAATCAATTTGATAATTTTTCATTTTCCCTCATGCCTTTCAAATATATGCCCAAAGATAGAAAAAATCTTTAGGACACATCAGGATTATGTTTCTCATAAACACAAGAATAAATTTACGGTATTTTTAATTAATTCTTATTGCTTGATTTGGTCTGAAATATTCGACTTAATTATTATAACATATTTCACGGAAATTTGTATATACTACTACCAAAAAGTAAGACCAATTACTTTTTTTTCAAGAACTCTTTATTTATTCTTCCAAATTTCAAAGAAATCGCCTTCAAAGAAATCCCTTCCGGACACAATGCACTTATGCCAACTTTTTTTCCAATCCTCACTGCATGCTAAAAAGTCGTCCGTATTGGGATGGCCTTCAAAGCGCGCTACGATTCACGTTGAATCTCTTCAATCGACTAAAACCGTTGTCACCGGAGTGGTATTTTCAGTTTAGGGAATAGCCAGAAGTCGCACGGTGTAAATACGGTTGTTCTAGAATAATATGATATTCATTTTTGGCGAAAAAGTCACGAAGAATCAATGCAGTGTCAGCTGGCGCATTCAGTGTTTTCGGTACCAAGCGAGATTTGACGCGTTTGACGCCCAAAATGGAATTGACCGACCTTTTTGAAATTAACACATTATCAGCAAGGTCTCTGATTGTAAATCGACGGTTTGCAATCAACAAATCTTTAATTTTAAGGTCGAAAAAAATTTTGAAACATTAAGTGAATGACAGCAGAAACTTTCACTACGTTTATTTTTTTAAATTTTTTTTTTTTATAAAATTTCTCATAAAATTTTCACTGGTCTAGAGAATCAATGTGACACATTTTTTGCTTGTTTAAATCCCATTACCAAGTCTACTTTAAGAAAAATTTCTTTTCCCTTCTATGCAAATGCCCCAGACAGTGTTGAAAGCATGTGAGGATTAAAACCGTCGACTGTTTTTAAGTCTGTCGCACGCCATTTGGTCTCTGGAAAAGATTAGCGTTTGGCGCGAATATTTTTATTCTAAAGCTTCCCACAGAATACTTAGTTTGCATTCACTTAGATTTACAGGCTTAACGTCAAACTGAGTTTGATCTCGTAACACGTTTGGAACATGAGTAAAGGAAAAAAAAAAGGAAACATTAAAAACATTCAACATTTATATTTATCTTTTTTACTTTGCATTCTGGGAATTTTTTATCCTTATCTTGCGCGTCTCTAAATTAAATTAAATCGCGAAATTCTCAGTCACCATCGTCTCTCTTCGACTACCAGCTGAGACACCCTTTAGTCTCTTACCATTGCTCAATATTTTCGAATTTAAGGTCTGTAATGTAATTAATTATCTCTGGAAAGACGGGAAAGATAAAGAGCCTGTACTCATTATAGTAAAGAGATTTAATAGCTATAAGCCGGAATTTTTTGGGGCTGTCTCCTTTTTTGTCTCCTTTTTTTCTGCACTCTGCAGCATAAAATGGATAACAATTAGGATAAATTTAGAATAACCTTAAAGTGTCTTCAGAATTTCTTTTTGTCTCTCAGAGAACTTTAACTCTTACTTTTACAGTTGTTTGCATTCCAAATTAATATGTTAAGCATTGCTGCTACGTAATAAAAAACTTATATAGTGGTCTTTAATCAAATGACTTCATAGCTTCATCTTGTCATCCATGTTGGATTTTTAAAATGAAAAAAATAATCTATTTTATTAAAACAGTGATATTGTTTTGAAGAATGGAGCCGAAATGTAAATTAAGTGTGTAACGTTTAAGTAATGTGTTCTAAACATTTAAAGTAACATTAAGTATTTCACGAATTTTTTTTGCCTTTTAAACATACGAAATGGGATTAATTATAGATAGAATCTCTGAAATTAAAAAAAAAAAAAAAAAAAAAACTTTTCATAGTAAATTTTTTCCATTATAAAATGTTTCAAATGTTTCTATTTTCAATATGAAAACATTTTTCTTTATGAAGACCCCTTTTTTATATAATCAGGAAACAAATCAAATAATATTTTTCTATATCGTATTGTGTATGTTGGGCAACAAAATTGTAACTGCGTAGGGTTGTTTTGAGATACGTGAGGCACGGGGGGAGAACTCACAGCTTTCGTCACCCCCACACCACACCACACATATACCTTTACAGATATACAGTATTTAAAACATTTAATTATAGATATTTGGATGGATTCCTCTTCTAAGCCGAAAACCCAATATTTGCCTACGCGCAGGTGTGCGAAAAATACGTTATCTCCGGATAAGAGTCTGAGTTTGGTTGGGTTGAGATACTTGATGCATAGGTCTGAGCACTCACAGATTTATTTATACACGCATAAACACCCCACACATGCAATTAGACACATATACTATTTAAGATATTTAAAGACAGATAATTAGAGATTCGTGGAAAGATTCCACTTCTAAGTGGAAATCCTTTCTCTCAGGATGGAAGATTGCAGATCCACAAATTTTTTAACAGAAGCACAATGTTGCGCCGTATTTCCTCTTTTAGGAGAATTTCGTGGCCTATTGAGCATTTTTTCTGAAAGCCACAAGTTGGTAGTGTGTCACAAATGTGAGTGTGTAGGAGGAAGCAGGGTTGCAGGTTAATGTTGTGTCCTATATATTTCTTAAAAAATAAATTTAATAATTACTTTTATAGTGTTTAAAATACTTTTAAGATAACAAATTTAATCTACTAATGCCATTTGAACTAAAGAAAAATGAAAATTTATATCAAATTGATCTAATTTTAAGCTTTTGCAATGAGCTAATTTTTTATTTATTATAATTATTATTATTTTTTTTTTTTTTTTTTTTTGAGTAGAAATTTTAAGTTAAATTTTTAATGCATTAAAATAATTCATAGAAAAGTAATCAATACATACGTATTCAAAAATTTGTCAAATTACCAAATTCTTTAAATGACATTAAAATTTGAAACATTTTTTGAAATGTAAATTGTGATGATTCATCAGAACTCTTAAAAAAAAGAAAGAATATAAATAATTTTACAAATGACATGATAAAATGAAAAAAAAAAAAAAAAAAAAAAAACCCATCGATAAATGGACTAATTCAATACGATAATCACAAGCAATATTTAGCAATAAAATTAAAAAGAAATAATTTGCAAATTAAAAAGTATGATTTGAAAGTCATTGTTCAAACTAATAGAGAACAAACGATTTTATTTTATTTTATCAAATATCTTTGCCAATAAAAAAAATGAGAGCTTTGTTTAAAATAAGTTTACACGTAGGTGAATTTCTAATATTTATTTTAGTATTTTATAAACACGTATATATTTTTCTGTTTAAATTAAAAAACTTTCTAAGCTCAAAACAAAATCCGCTCTTGCATTTGATTCTACATTTCATCGCATTTGTTATTTCATTTCTTGAAAACTTCCATCGCGATTTCTTACTTTCTTCTGCAAAACACTCCATTCCTTTTTTTCACGAGACATGAAAGTTTTCGTAATCAGATTACAATGACAGAGAAAAGTGAGCGAAAGATTCCCTTTGTCAGTAATATTTCCAGTCGATGCACAGGACCCCCACCCCCACCCCCCCCCTCTCAAAGATCTAACAAACGTGAACTTTAAGAAAAAGAAAAGTTCTTTTCCCTGAAAGCTTTCTTCTGTTAAAATGACGCACAAAATATTTGTCATTATTTCTTTTAAAAAATATTTATCTTCTTGATAATAATTTTTTTTTATTTTAGTTTTATGACTTCATAGCTTCATCTTTTCAACGATGTTGGATTTTAAAAATGAAAAAAAAAAAAAAAAAAAAGTCTATTTTATTAAAACAGAGATACTGTTCTGAAGTGTGGATCCAATATATTTGAAAAAATATAAATTTAGTGTGGTTAATATATTACAAGACTTTTTCTTATGTTCTTTTTAAGCATAAAAAATGAGTTAATGATAGAAAAAAATTTTTAAAATTAAAAAAAAAAAAAAAATGTGTATACATGCAAATTTTTCTGTAAGGAAGTGTTTCAAATGATTATATTTATATTATAGAAATAGTTTTCTTTATTAAGGTATTTTTCCGCATAATCAGGACACAAGTCAAATAATATAATTTTAATATAATGTGTGTGATATTCAGTGTCCCGCAGTGCGGAACGGACATCCCGTGAGTAATCTAGTCATGGATGGAAGGAAACGGGGCAGCTTATGTTATGATGGAGCATTCGTAGGTAGAAGTGTAACTTGGAGTCGTGATCTCTTACAGTCATATGAGACCGGGACCTACGGCTTCAAGTGGATTCCGAACCACTACACACATTCAATGCATCCATGGCACAAGCATCCGTCAACCCAAACCGAAACCTGTGGCACCGAGGAACAGAGCTCTGGTCACTCGGCCATTCAGGTCCATTATATTGTAATCTGCAGGCTTTGCAACCTGATTTAACTGGATGTGGTTGCGTTGAGATAATTGAGGTACAGAATGGAGAATTCACAAATATATTTACACACGCACAAACACCACACACGTGGTATTAGAAGCATACAATATTTAATACATTTAAAGACATAAGTATAAATTCGTGGAAGGATTCCACTTCTAAGTCGAAAATCCAAAACTCGGTTACGCACAGGTTGCGTGAAATATACTTTATCTCAGAATGAGAGACTAGAGATCCGCTAATTCATTAATAGAAGCGCAAGGTTGCGCCGTATTGCCTCTTGGATGAGAGTTTCGAGACATATTGACTATTTTTCCTGAAAGCCACATGTGAGTGTATAGGAGGACGCATGGTTTCAGGTACATGTTGTGCCACATACATTTCTTAAAAAATAATTTTAAGAATTACTTTTAGAATTTTTAAAATAATATTAAGAATTACTTTTAGAGTTTTTAAAATAATTTTAAGAATTACTTTTAGAGTTTTTAAAATAATATTAAGAATTACTTTTAGAGTTTTTAAAATAATTTTAAGAATTACTTTTAGAGTTTTTAAAATAATATTAAGAATTACTTTTAGAGTTTTTAAAATAATTTTAGGAATTACTTTTAGAGTTTTTAAAATAATTTTAGGAATTACTTGTAGAGATTTTAAAATAATTTTAAGAATTACTTTTAGAGTTTTTAAAACAATTTTAAGATAAAAAATTTACTAATGTAATCTGAAGTAAAAAAAAGTGAAAAAATTATCACATTGATGTAATTTTAAGACATTTGCACTGAGTAAATTTTTTTGTATAGAAAATTTAAGTTAAATTTGTAGTACATTGGAAATAATTCATAATAAATAATCAATGAATATATATATATTGAAATATTTGTCCAATTACAAAATTCTCATTAAAGTTTAAAACATTTATTTGAAATGATTATTCAATCAAACTATTAAAAAAATAGAAATAATAAAATTATTTTACAAATGACATGATAAAAGTGAAAAATAATTTTTACGGATGAACGGAAAAATTCAATAAGATAATGATAAGCAATATTTAATCATACAATTTAAAAGAAATAATTTGCAAATTAAAAATTTTGATTTGAAAGTCATACTTTTGAAACTAATAAATTAACACAGAACAAATGAGTTTATTTTATTTTATCAAATATCTTTGTGAAAAAAAATTGGAGCTTTGTTTAAAATAAATTTACATGTAGGTGAATTTCTAATATTTATTTTAGTATTTTATAAGCCCGAAAATATATTTTTCTGTCTAAATTAAAAACTTTTTAAGCTCAAAGCAAAATCCGCTCTTGCATTTGATTCTACATTTCATCGCATTTGTTATTTCATTTCTTGAAAACTTCCTTCGCAATTTCTTATTTTCTTCTACAAAACACTCCATTCCATTTTTTCACGAGACATGAAAGTTTTCGTAATCAGATTACAATGACAGAGAAAAGTGAGCGAAAGATTCACTTTGTCAGTAATATTTCCAGTCGATGCACAGGACCCCCCACCCCCGCCCCTCTCAAAGATCCAACAAACGTGAACTTTCAGAGAAAAGAAAAGAAAAGACATTTAAAAAGAAGATAAAAGTTCTTTTCCCTGAAAGCTTTCTTCTTTGGTAAAATGACATGGAAAATATTTGTTATTCTTTCTTTTAAAAAAATATTTATCTTCTTGATAATAACTTTCCTTATTTTAGTTTATTTACAACAAAAGATTTGGATGGATAGATTTTGTGCATTGCCATTTTTTCAAAAATAATAAAGATATTTTTTATTATAAAATCTCGTATTAGTGTTTGCATAAAATAATGAAAAATCTTTAAGAGTAAATATTTACGTCAAGATATTTTAATAAACACAATAAATTAGTATATTTTCTATAATATCCAACATGTTGGCCGAGTGACTAGCTCTCTGGCCCTTGTTGCCACAGGTTTCGGGTTCGAGTCCCAGAAGTAACATTGATGTTACTCCTGGTCAAATCCGTTTCAATCCGTGCCTTCAAATCCGTTTGCAACGTAAATATTCTATACTAATTAGATAAAATAATAAATATGCATTTATTAATATACAAAACTTATTAACCTATTCTTATCATATTCTGAATCTAAGAACTATTAAATCTAGATTACAGGAATATATTTTATTCTTAAAATAGTTTTATGTCTTATTATTTATATTCGAAATACATCTTTTATCATTCTATAAATAATCAGAAGAAAAAATAAATCAATTTCTAAGAATAAAATCGTAGTTGTACTAGTTGTTTTCTAGGCTATGGATAATTTTGTGGCAAGTATAGGAAATATTTACATCAAATTGAATTTGAAATTCTTTAATAGAAATTCTTTTAATATTAGCCTCAACTTGTTGCAACTTCGGTACAATTTTTAGTCGTGATCTAAATAAACGCATCGCAATTTCTTCTCCAAAAAGTTTTTCAAGAAGTATAATTTTTTAAAACATTAAGTGAATGACAGCAGAAACTTGCACTTACCTATGTTAAATTTTTTTATGTAAAATTTCTCATAAAATTTTTACTGGTCTAGTGAATCAATGTGTCTTTTTTTTTTATTTTTAAAATCCCATTACCATGTCAACTTTAAGAAAAAATTCCTTTTCCCTTCCATGGAAATGCACGAGTGTTGAAAGCATGTGAGGATTAAAACCGCCGACTGTTTTTAAGTCTGTCGCACGCCATTTGGTCTGTGGAAAAGAGATTAACGTTTGGCGTGAAAATTTTTATTCTAAAGCCTTCCACGGAATATTTAGTTTGCATTTACTTAGATTTACAGGCTGAACGTCAAACTAAGTTTGATCACGTATCACGTTTGGAAAATAAGTAAAGAAAGAAAAAAAAAAAGAAAACGTTAAAAATATTCAACATTTATATTTATCTTTTTTACTTTGCATTCTGGGGTTTTTTATCCTTATCTTTCGCGTCTCTAAATTAAATTAAATCGCAAAAATTCTCAGTCGCCATCGTCTCTTTTGACTAACAGCAGAGACACCCTGTTAAGTCTCTTACCGTTGCTCAAAATTTTCGGATTTAACGCCTGTAATGCAATTAATTATCTCTGAAAAGACAGGAAAGATAAAACGCCTGCATTCATTATAGTAAAGAGATTTAATAGGTCTAAGCCGAAATTTTTTTGGTGCAGAAGCAAAAGTGTCTTTTTTTTTTTACTCCACTTCTGAAGCATAAAATGGGCAACAATTAGGATAAATTTAGAGTAACCTAAAAGTTTCTTCAATTTTTTTTTATGTCTCTCGTAGAACTTTAACTCTTATTTTTATAATTGTTTGCATTCAAAATTATATGCTAAGCGTTGCTGCTGCGTAATAAAAAAACTTATATAGTGGTTTTTAATCAAATGACTTCATAGCTTCACCTTTCCATTTATGTTGAATTTTTAAAATGAAAAAAAAAAAACAAAAACAATATATTTTATTAAAACTTAGATATTGTTTTGAAGAGAGGAGCCAATATATTTTCCAAAATATAAATTTAGTGTGGTTAATATTTCAAAAGAATTTTCGTTGAGTACCTTTTTAGCATACAAAAGGAGTTTTTTCAGAAAGAATTTATAACATTGAAAAAAAAAAAAAATTTATACCTGTAGATTTTTTCCGTAATAAAATGGTTCAAATGATTATATTTATATAATAGAAATATTTTTCTTTATTAAGAGATTTTTTTACACAATCAGGAAGCAAGGAAAATAAAATCTTTTTTTTATATATTGTGTAAAGTCTGCCTTGGCTCCGTAACGCTCTTACAGTCATACGAGACTGGGGACAACAACTGAAAATGGATTCCGAACCATTACAAACATCCATGGCAACGATGGCACAAACATCCATTGACTCGAACCGAAACCTATGGCGCCACGGGCAACAGCGCTAGACACTCGGCCATTCAGGTCCATTATATTGTAGTCTGCAGGTTGGGCAACCAGATTGTTGGGTGTGGTTGTGTTGAGATACTTGAGGCACAGGTTGGAGAACTCACAGCTTTATTGACACATGCACCAACACCACACAGCTATTAGAGACATACAATATTTAACACATTTAAAGACAAATAATTATAGATTCGTAGAAGAATTCCACTTCTGTGCCGAAAATCCAACGCTCGGTTACCCAAAGTTTACGCGAAGTATACTTTCTCTCAGGATGAGTGACTGCGGATCCACTAATTGTTTAACAGAAGCGCAAAGTTGCGCCGTACTGCCTCTTGGATGAGAGTTTCGAGGCCTACTGAACATTTTTCGTGAATGCCACAAGAAGGCGTTCTTGCGAGGGTATAGAAGTAAGCATGGATGCATGTTAATGTTGTGTCATATACATTACATAAAAAATACTTTTAAAGAATAAATTTTGAGTTTTATAATAATTTTAAGATAACAAATTTGAATCTAATGTTATCTGAACTAAAGACAAATAAAAAATTATAAAATTGATGTTATTTTTAGAGATTTGTAATGAGCTAAAATTTTTGCATAAAAAATTAAGTTAAATTTGTAGTCCAATGGAAATAATTCATAAAAGATAAGCAATAAAATATATATTAAAAAATCTGACAAATTACAAAATTCTTTAAATGACATTAAAATTTCAAACCTTTTTAAATGTAAATTATGATGATTAATCATAATTCTTTAAAAAAAGAAAGATTGAAAAGACATGATTGAAGTGAAAAATGATTTTCATGGATGAATAAAATAATTCACCAAGATAATGATAAGCAATATTTAATTATAAAATTAAAAATAAATGTTTTAGAAAATAAAAAGTACGATATTAAAGTCACAGTTTTCAAACTAATAAATTAACAGAGAACACATGATTTTATTTATTTTATTGAATATATTTGTCAAAAGAAAAAATGAGAGATTTAATCAAAGTAAAATGTACATGTAGGCAAATTTCTAATATTTATTTTAGTATTTTATAAACCCGTAAATATATTTTTCTGTTTAAATTAAAAACTTTTTAAGTTCAAAACAAATCCGCTCTTGCATTTGATCCCACATTTCATCGCATTTGTTATTTCATTTCTTGAAAACTTCCATCGCGATTTCTTGTTTTCTTCCACAAAACACTCCATTCCTTTTTTCACGAGACATGAAAGTTTCGTAATCAGATTACAATGACAGAGAAAAGTGAGCGAAAGATTCACCTTTGTCAGTAATATTTCCAGTCGATGCGCAGGAACCCCCACCCCCTCCCCGTCCATCTCAAAGATCCAACAAACGTGAATTTTCAGAGAAAAAGAAAAGAAAAGACATTTAAAAGAAGATAAAAGTTCTTTTCCCTGAAAGCTTTTCTTCTGTTAAAATGACGTGGAAAATATTTATTATTGTTTCTTTTAAAAAATATTTATCTTCTTGATAAAAACTTTTTTTTATTTTAGTTTATTTACAGCATTTGGATGGACAAATATTGTGCATTAGCCATTTTCTTAAAAAAAAATAATAATAAGAGATATTTTTATTATAAAAATCTCGTATTAGTCTTTGCATAGCATAATTAGAAGTCTTTAAGCGTAAATATTTCTGTCAAGATATTTTAATAAACCCAATAAGATAAATTATTTTCCAACATACAACATGATGGCCGAGTGACTAGCTCTCTCTGGCCCTTGTTGCCACAGGTTTCTGGTTCGAGTTCCAGGATTAACATAGATGTTTGTTGTGGTTTGAAACTGTTTGGCAACGAAATATTCTATACGAATTATCTAATATATTAAATATGAATTTATTAATATACATAACTTATTA